>CM068989.1:34266004-34911004 GCA_035357415.1 Ophraella communa | reverse complement strand
GCAAGCGTATCTGCCATTTCATTTCCTTCTATTCCCGAGTGTCCAGGGAGCATTGAAGTGTAACTTACTCTCTAGGTAGGTTTACTACACTCTTAAATTTTAACAAATAAATCTTGTTAAACTTTTTTTGAAAATGTGCAAAGTTTCTCATTTTCCACTAATAAAATAAACAAATCCTACATATTAAAAACCCAATATCAAGAAATTGACAATTATGTACACTATAAACACTATCGGCAATGTCAACTTAGTTATTATAAAATATTAAAAGCGAAAATTTAATGAACATATTTTGGTTTTTGTATATTTATCTAAAGTTGGTTTTTTCTCACATTTAATAAAAAATACGTTCTAGAACTGGACGGATGTGTTGTTGATATTTAAACCAATATTAAGGTTGCTTTTAAGCACGCGTTTTACGTGACCTATCGTATGGCAACAAAATACGCGGCGTTCTCTAAACGAATTGTGTTGTATGTACCATTTTATGCATCAAAATCAGCATTATTCCTACTTCACCTGAGAGCCTAAATAATTACTATACAGGGTGTTTCTTAAGTAATCTAAAATATTATATGGGGCGCTTCGTTACTCAATTTTAAGACGAAAAGTTCATATAAACATGTGTGATGGGTGTTGTCGTTTATGAGATACAGGGTGTTGAATTTATTGTAATAAGTCAGTTCTGATTGTACGTGAAATTAATTTTTCCCGGTGACGCTACTGGTTTTTAGAAGTAATACGCAAAAACATGCTTATTCTAAGTGGCCTTTGAAATAATGTTGACAAGTGTCAAATTTGAAAACCAACGCAAAAATCGTACATTTTTATTTGATTGACTCTGTGTTTAGTTAATAACTATGAAAGTGTTTACTAATGTTGAAATGGCTAATATGCATTTTTTGTACGGATTAGCGAATGGTAATGCCTTAGAAGCTAGACGTACGTATACCCAGCGTTATCCAAATAATCGTTTACCATGTTCAGATACGTTTACTAAGTTACATATTCGTTTACAAGAAACTGGAACTTTTGCTAAATCGAAGAATATTATTGGACGACCCAGAACTGTGGGAAATCCCCAATTATTGGAAAACCAGATTCTTCAAATTATTGACCAACATCCAGAAACGAGTACAAGAAAAGTTGCAGATGAAGTAAATGTTAGTAACAAAACTGTTTGGAATATTCTAAAAGATAATTTATTGTATCCATATCACGTTCAACGTGTTCAACATTTGTTACCTACTGACTATCCATTACGCATACAGTATTGTCAATGGATTTTACGTGAAATTGCGAAAAATCCGAATTTTGTGGCCAATATTCTATTTACGGATTGAAGCCAACTTTTCTAGACATGGGATTATGAATTTTCATAATGACCACATATGGGCAGATGTAAATCCACATACCATAAGTGTAAAACGATTTCAACAAACATTTTCGGTCAATGTTTGGCTTGGCATCATCGATGATTATTTAATTGGACCATTTTTCCTTCCTGTACGGTTAACCGGTGAGACATACCAACATTTTCTTGAAAATGAACTTCCACTTCTTTTGGAAGATGTACCTATTATTATTAGAAGGCGCATGTGGTTCATGCATGACGGAGCTCCTCCACATTTTTCAGTGATTGTACGCGAGTTTTTAAATAATGTTTTTCCAGGCCATTGGATCGGACGAGGATCTCCACACCCGTGGCCCCCTAGATCACCTGGACACAATCCTCTGGATTTTTGTGTGTGGGGATATTTGAAATCGCTTGTTTACACAACACTGATATTAAACGTACAAGATCTTCAAAATCGTATCATAGACGGCTGTAATGTTATTCGTAACAATCCTGGTATCTTCGAACGTATTCGACAATCCATTAGACATCGAGCGGATTCTTGCATTTTAGCTGGAGGTGGACATTTTGAACATTTTCTCTGAAATGTATTATTTTTTCTTTATGTTTAACACATGTTGCTTGTAATAAAATAATAAAAAAATATAAATCAGTAGCGTCACCAAGAAAAATTAATTTCACGTACAACACCCTGTATCTCATAAACGACAACACCTATCACACATGTTTATATGAACTTTTCGTCTTAAAATTGAGTAACGAAGCGCCCCATATAATATTTTAGATTACTTAAGAAACACCCTGTATAAATGTTACCAAAAACTTAACTAATTCTATAACTTCCATTCTTGATCCACTTTCGTATATACCGAATGTTAATGAGAACTTAAACAGTTTCTTTTTTTCACCTGTAATAACAGAAGAGCTTCGTAGTACAATTCGAGACATTAAAAACAAATCCGCATCTGGAGTCGATGGGCTTACTCTCAAAATGTTCGCAAATCTGCCGGACTGTGTATTAGATCTTCTAACAAATTTGATTAATGAGTCGTTCCAAATTGGTATTTTTCCTACTTGCCTTAAGACAACCATATTTCCATGTTTCAGTTTTGTTAATTGTTTCTTTTTCTATTTCTTTTGCTATTTGACCATGTAACGGTTTTTCTTTCCATTTAAGTGTTGGTTCTTTCTTTTTATTTTCTTTTAGTTGATGCCAAAACTGTATTGTATAACAGGTACTGCTAGAGATGTTACTGCTGTCATTTTGTTCTTGGCATTCAGCTCAGTTTTGACGATTCCTCTGGCTCTTCTGTAATATTATTTTTCTAGTTTTGCCCTCATGTGTTTATGCTGTACTCCATCATGTTCGTCTATTCCAAGATACTTGTAGACATCATGTTGTTGGAGAGATCTAATAATAGTGGGCTGATCTAGTTCGATATTTTCCTTTGATTCTAGTTTGCCTTTGATGATTATGGCTTTTACGCATTTGTCCAGTCCAAACTGCATCTGTATGTCATTACTGAATTCTTGAACTTTCTTCAGTTGGTCTGTTAGTTCATCTTCACACTTTGCCATTAGTTTCAGGTCATCTACATACAGTAAATGATTCTGTTTCTCATTCTTGCAGGTGGCGTTGAGGATGGAGCTGGAGCTGGAGATGAGAATAAGGCAATCCAAAAAAAGGGGGGACAGAGAATCGCCTTGATATACAGTGTGGCGCACCGAAAACGATACAGAGGCATTTACTGGCAGATGATTCCTTTTTTGAAAAAACGCTCGGACCCATCGATATTGTTTTCGAAAGGGACACAAAATTGGCATAAAATCACTTTTGCAGCTCCTTAAGCGGGGGTGGCATCATCCCTAAAATCTTAAATGAAAAGGGGGGTCGAATGATCCATTATTTGAAAGGTCTTTCAACTCCCATTATAATGATGTAAAATTCATGTATTCAATTCAGTAGTTTTGAAAATTTATTGATTTAAAGTTTAAAGTAGACTTTAATAGGTACATCAAATTAGTTTGTACTTACTTCAGAAGAAATTTGAGTAAAAGCATTTTCTTGATAAGTAAATGCTTTTATTTACTACGCCCATGGTTTATTAATAATAAAAATAGCAATTGAAGTGACCTTTGTGACAAAACAAGTTGTTTCTTGAAGAAAGATAAGTAGAGAATGCCACGTACTTATTTTAAATAGGAAATAGTACATTAGTTTGCGATTGATTTGACCAATCTTTGTTGTTTAAATATCATTTATTGCTTTATACATAAATTAACCATGGTTTATTCCACGGCAGAAAGGGTTGAAATTATTGAAATATTTTCGGAA
Source organism: Ophraella communa (assembly GCA_035357415.1). Lineage (NCBI taxonomy): Eukaryota > Metazoa > Arthropoda > Insecta > Coleoptera > Chrysomelidae > Ophraella > Ophraella communa. The sequence continues at coordinate 34,907,312 of CM068989.1, read as the reverse complement.
ATAATTAGTGCGCAAATAGAACAGCACAAATTTTTAATGAGCGACATGAGAACAATAATGTGGACCGAAAATATGTTCTAGAACTTGTAGCTAAATTTCGGGAAACTGGATCAGTCGCCAATAAAAAACGTAATATTGAAAATCCTGTAAGGAACGAAGCAACAGAAGTGGCGGTTTTAGGACAAGTTATTGTAGATCCTACATTAAGTACCCGCAAATTGCAAACTTCGTGTGGTGTTAGTCGACGTACTATCCAACGGATTCTAAAGGCCCATAATTTTCATCCGTATAAAATTCACCTTGTACAAGAACTTAATGAAGACGATTTTGATAAGCGATTAGAATTTTGTGAAGTTATGAGTGAACGAATTACAAACGATGAACAATTTTTATTTAACATTTGCTTTTCCGACGAATGTTCCTTTTTTTTAAATGGCGAAGTAAATCGTCATAATTGTCGATATTGGTCGGACTCTAATCCCAGAATTTACCATGAGGTACACACACAGCAGCCACAAAAATTAAATGTTTGGGCTGACATTTTTGGCGATCATTTGGTTGGTCCATTTTTCTTACCTGGAAATTTGACTGGTGAAATGTATTTGGAATTACTGCAAAATGCCATAGATCCTGCGCTAACAGATATAATTAAAAATCAGAATGATGATCGATACGTTGAGAATATGTTGATGTTCCAATAGGATGGTGCCCCACCACATTACGCATTAAGAGTTCGGCATTATTTAGATCAGACCTTTCCAGGTCAATGGATTGGTAGAAGAGGTGCCATTGAATGGCCACCAAGATAGCCAGATTTATCACCTTTGGATTTATTTTAGTGGGGTTACTTAAAAAGCAAAATCTATGCTACTCAGCCAACATTCTTAGAATATTTGTGAATTGTGAATGAGTGCCATCAAAATGTCCGACAACGTTTTCAGCAAAATCTTTATTATTGCATGGAAAGTAATGGTGGTCATTTTCAACATTTACTCGGCTGACAGGTCAGTTCATTCTTTATTTTTTAACAACTTTGCTGCTATGTGTATTGATCTCCTCTTACGATGTATTTAAACTTTAAATCAATAAATCTCCAAAACTACTGAATTGAAGTACATGAATTTTACATCATTGTAAAAGGAGTTGAAAGACCTTTCAAATAATGGATCATTCGACCCCCTTTTCATTTAAGATTTTAGGGATGGTGCCACCCCCGCTTAGGGGGCCGCAAAGTGATTTTATGCCAATTTTGTGTCCCCCTCGAAAACAACATCGACGGGTCCGAGCGCTTTTTCAAAAAAAGAATCATCTGCCAGTAAATGCCTCTGTTTCGTTTTCGGTGCGCCACCCTGTATACCATTCTTGATTTGTATGTCTTTGATTGTTACGGTTGATGTTCCACTTGACAAGTAACAGGTCGGCTGAAAAGTCCCCGGTCTGACCTATAGATGACGACACTAGAATTAAATCCATTTTATTTTTAGATAGTATCAACCTTCAAAAGATTCGTGTAAAAATTTGACAGCTGTCGGACTATTAGTTTGTGAGATATTGCATTTTTAGTAAAGCAACTTTTGTTATTTTCAAAAAGATGGAAAAGAATTTCGTGTGCTTATTAAATATTGTTATTTGACAGGAAAAAATACAGTTGAAGCAAAAGCTTGGCTTGATAATGAGTTTCCGGACTCTGCGCCAGGAAAATCAACAATCATTGAGTGGTACGCAAAATTCAAGCGTGGTGAAATGAGCACCAAAGACGGTGAACGCAGTGGACGCCCAAAAGAGGTGGTTACCGACGAAAATATCAAAAAAATCCACAAAATGATTTTGAGTGACCGTAAAGTGAATATGATCGAGATAGCTGAGACTCTAAAGATATCTAAGGAAGGTGTTGGACATATCGTTCACGAATATTTGAGTATGCGGAAGCTCTGTGCGAAATGGGTGCCGCGCGTGCTCACAATCGACCAAAAACAGCAACGAATTGATGATTCTGAGCAGTGTTTGCAGCTGTTAAGTCGTAATAAACCAGATTTTTTGCGTCGATATGTGACTATGGATGAAACTTGGCTCCATCACTACACGCCTGAGTCCAATCGACAGTCAGCTGAGTGGACTGCGGCCGGTGAACAGCCACCAAAGCGTGGAAAGACTCAACAGTCAGCTGGCAAAGTTATGGCCTCGGTTTTTTGGGATACACACGGTATATTGTTCATCGACTATTTGGAAAAGGGAAAAACAATCAACAGCGACTATTACTGTGCATTATTAGAGCGATTGAATACCGAAATCTCGAAAAAACGGCCCCATATGAAGAAGAAAAAAGTGTTGTTTCATCAAGACAATGCACCGTGTCACAAATAATCGAAAACGATGGCAAAATTGCATGAATTGGGCTTCGAATTGCTTCCTCACCCACCGTATTCTCCAGATCTAGCCCCCAGCGACTTTTTCCTTTTCTCTGACTTGAAGAGAATGCTTGCGGGAAAAAAATTTGGCTCTGATACTGAGGTAATCGACGAAACTGAAGCCTATTTTGAGGACAAACCGAAGGAGTACTACAAAAATGTTATCGAAAAGTTGGAAGGTCGCTATAATCGCTGTATCGCCCTTGAAGGCAACTATGTTGAATAAAAAAAAATGAATTTTGTCAAAATATTGTATTTTACTGTGGTAGACCGGGGACTTTTCAGCCGACCTGTTACAGGTCTGTTTTTCATGTAGTCATTATTCTGTTTACAAATGACAGTAGCTGAGGTGCCCTCCGGTATATGTTCATGGTTTCTACTAGCCAGCTGTGAAGTATACTTATCAAAAGCTTTGCTGTAATCAATCCACGCAATAGAGAGGTTTTTGCGATTGTTTTTGTAGTCTTTATGAATTATATTGCTAGTCAAAAGGTGATCTTTGCAGCCGTATAAAAAAATCCGCGTTTTTATGTCGCCACGTGACAGGCGATGAAAGACGCGTACATAAAAGCAACCAAAATCTACAAGTTACTATTGTAATAATGCACATAGAGGCTAGACAAACCAGCACCAGCTTCTGCAGCTGTCACTATATTTAATCTTTTAGATGTTCAGTTTTATATTTGACAGTTTCTTTATCGTCTGTTTTTTTTGTTCGTTACTGCTTATTAATATCTACAGGGTGTTTCAAAAAAAGGTAACACCGTCTCTAGGATAGGTAAAAAACAGAAAAATAATTGGGGCTGGCTTAGTGAAATTTTTTTCTAACGCCATCCGCTTTCAAGATAAAGGGCGTTGAAGAAAATGAAAAATTACACATTTCTTACGATTTTGCCGAAACTACTGGCACCATTGCAATGAAATTTTATACGAATATGTTTTGGAAGCTGATATATCCCATGAATTTGTTTTTATAACTAACTCTCATAGAGGGCGCTAGTTACACGATTCATACAACGTATTATTCAACATAATTTTTTTTACATGGCAAACTTAGAGAAAAGCGAACTTTATCATTAGTTTATACCAGGAGCGGTTATTACTTCATAATTTTCAAATCAAAATATTCCGAAAACGGTACATAATATCGAGTTTTACCAAGAGTACCTTTTTGGTGTAGAATTAAACGATGTTTATGTTAACTTGGAGTTTTAACTAATAATTCTACCCTAAAAAAACTAAATAAACAATTGATATAAATCTAGTAGGCTGCTGTCATTTAGGTATTTAATTATGATTGGTTGTGGTAATAAAACCAGAACTCAAAAGGAGGTTTGTGAAATTTTTAATAATAAATACCCTGGTCAACACGTTTCGCAGTCTACAGTTAGCAAAATTGAAAAAAAGTTTCGTGAAACTAGACATGTAAAAAATATTGAAAAACCAGGTAGAAATGTTCCATTTACTGATGAAAAAAAGTTAGATGTACTTCTAGAGATTGAGGAAAATCCGCATAAGACAACTCGAGAACTTGGCGCCGACAATGATGTAAGTAAATCATCTATTTTGAGAGTTCTGCATAAAGAAAAATACCACCCTTACAAAGTTCAGTTGGTTCAGAAGTTAAATGAAGATGATCCTGATAGAAGGCAAGAATTCTGTGAATTGATGATGGATAGAATGAACGCAGATTTGCAGTTCATAAACAAAATAGTTTTTTCTGATGAAGCGACGTTTCATTTAAACGGAACGGTTAACAAACAGAACTGTAGATATTGGAGCAGAGAAAATCCTCACTGGATGTGTGAGGCTCACACTCAATATCCTAAAAAAGTTAACGTTTGGGCTGGTATCATTAACAATAAAATTATTGGCCCTTATTTTTTTGAGGGAACAGTTACTGGTGAGGTTTATCTAGATTTTTTGATTAACTTGGCAAACTTAGAGAAAAGCGAACTTTATCATTAGTTTATACCAGGAGCGGTTATTACTTCATAATTTTCAAATCAAAATATTCCGAAAACGGTACATAATATCGAGTTTTACCAAGAGTACCTTTTTGGTGTAGAATTAAACGATGTTTATGTTTACTTGGAGTTTTGACTAATAATTCTACCCTAAAAAAAGTTATGTTGAATAATACGTTGTATGAATCGTGTAACTAGCGCCCTCTATGAGAGTTAGTTATAAAAACAAATTCATGGGATATATCAGCTTCCAAAACATATTCGTATAAAATTTCATTGCAATGGTGCCAGTAGTTTCGGCAAAATCGTAAGAAATGTGTAATTTTTTATTTTCTTCAACGCCCTTTATCATGAAAACGGATGGCGTTAGAAAAAAATTTTACTAAGCAAACCCCAATTATTTTTCAGTTTTTTACCTATCCTAGAGACGGTGTTACCTTTTTTGAAATACCCTGTATATCCCTAAAAGAATATTTTTATTATACTTCATAATACAAATTTCTCATATAGGTACATGGCACTTTTAATATTTGAGTCTGTCTCATTAGATAAATTATTATTACTTAACATAGGTACTTTTAAGATAATAAATCATATAATAAACACACATGTGATTGATAAAATAATTAGTTATTACGAATTAATTTTCAACTACTATTTGAATACTTCTATTTTTCAGTCTTCTAGAACCGAGTTATTTTATCGTTATTTGTAGGGCTGTCGCATCGAAAATCCAAGTCTTCATCTTCAGGTAATGCTGGACAGGAATAAAGATCTGGTTGCTGCATAGTTTGGTGACCAACAGCGTTGACGCCGGCTCTGGCGACGTTAACTGCGTTTATTGCTGCCACATTTACGCAATCGTAAATAGGCTGAAAAAATATAGAACATGTTATTAATTATACCTTAATTGTATATAGTTTATTAATGTAAATGAGAGAATAGTTTATTTTACTTGTTATGAAAGAATAATTGGACTGGTCTCCTTTCAGAGTCGATCCCGGAGTCGACTATAAAAAGCAGTGAACAACCGAATAGTTGCATTATTACATAGTATACAGTGGACGGCTAATTAATGGAATATTATCATTATTTCGAGAACCGTCGAGGTTTGAGGGTAATCCTGAAACAGGTCGATTTTTGTTATAAAATACCCATCTTATAACGTACATGGAGTAAGGATGACGTCACTGGTGTGGGTGTAGTGACGTAATCGTTAATTTTTTTAAATAGAAATCGGTATAATGCGACACCTTATTTGAAGGACAATTTAATTCTCTATTTAACGACATTACATTTGTAACTAAAATATTTTTTAAGGGTACATTTCTTTTTTATTTAAATTCAACCAAATTACAACTAATGATTTAATTCATAACGTACCTTAAAGTAACCAAATTATGCATAATAAATATTTTAAATTAAATGTTCCAAATGCCATCCATCGGTTTCTTGACAATATGCGAATCTATACGGACACATTCATCATGTACATTGCGGATGACTTCTGGAGTAATGAGACTCATTTCATGCCTAATTCTATCTTTTAAGTTCTGTAAATTTTGAGCTCTATTGACATAAACTTTTGATTTTATGTAACCCAGCAGGAAAAAGTCTAGAGGTGTTAGATCTGGCGACCTTGCTGGCCACTCTATAAAACCTCGTCTTCCGATCCATCTCCTGGGAAAGCAATTATTTAAAAATTGACGTACTTCACTTGCGTAATGCGGAGGGGCTCCATCTTGTTGAAACCAGATATTGTCACTAGGTAAATTTGCATTATTGGCATTTGGATACATGTTAGCAAGGACAGGTATAAGTTGATTTCTCAAAAAAGTTAAATAACGTTCTCCTGTTAGATTTTCTTCAAAGAAAAAAGGGCCAATGATTCTGTCATCGATGATCCCTGCCCATACATTCACTTTCTGAGGATATTGCGTGTGTGCCTCAGTCATCCAATGTGGGTTTTCTTGACTCCAATACCTGCAATTTTGACGATTCACGGTACCATATAAAAAAAATTTGGCTTCATCGGAAAAGAGGATTTGATTGATGAAACGTGGATTGCCGATACATAAATCCTGCATAATTTCAGAAAATTGAAGCCGGCGATCGGGATCGTCGTCGTTTAATTCCTGGTGTAGTTGAATTTTATAGGAATGGTATTTTTCTTTTTTTAAAATACATAATACCGATCGTTGGGAAACTCCAGCATATTCACCCATTTGTGTTGAACTACTGTGAGGATTGTCATGGACATTTAATAAAACATCAAGTTTCACATTGTCTTCAATTTTAGGACGCCCTGCGTTTGGAATATGTTTAACGTGCCCAGTTTCTCCAAATTTTCGAACTATTTTACTTACTGTTGATTGGCTGATGGGTCTGTCTGGATATTTTGCGTTGAATAAATTGCATACCTCGTTCTGTGGTCTTTTTTTATCTCCACATCCGCTAAGAATTAATATTTCTATGCGTTGTGTTTCATTTAGGTGAGCCATAATTTAGTATTCAAAAGTAAAAATTACAATTGACAACTGATGAAAATTCACAAAATCAAAAAATATTTACGACAATAAATATTACAGTAACTATGCCAATATCACTTGCTTGATTTAACATTTGACAAAAAGTTTCAGTGTTTATGATACAACTTTTTGTGTCCATTATTATTTTTACTTATTTTTGCTTTTTTAAGTATTTATTTCAGAAAGTCATGACAGGAACCGATGGAGGGTATTTCGAACATTTAATTTAAAATATTTATTATGCATAATTTGGTTACTTTAAGATACGTTATGAATTAAATCATTAGTTGTAATTTGGTTGAATTTAAATAAAAAAAAATGTTTTTGTACCCTTAAAAAATATTTTAGTTACAAATGTTATGTCGTTAAATAGAGAATTAAATTCTCCTTAAAATGAGGTGTCGCATTATACCGATTGCTATTTAAAAAAAATTAACGATTACGTCACTACACCCACACCGGTGACGTCACCCTTACTCCATATACGTTATAAGATGGGTATTTTATAACAAAAATCGACCTGTTTCGGGATTACCCTCAAAACTCGACAGTTCTCGAAATAATGATAATATTCCATAAATTAGCCGTCCACTGTATAATAATTTATTTATTATAAATTAATGTACTACAAAATTGAATTGTTCCATATTTAATTTAGAAAAATACTATATAATAAAATGAAAATCATAATCCCTGATGACATGAGGCTGAAAGATCTTTATAACTGTGGGGTTGCGCTTGCGCAACCATCAGCAAAGGAGCTCCGGCTCTGTAATATCACAGTATACTAAAACAACCAGTAGATATTTCCAAAAAAAAATATTGAGTAAATTCATGTACCTAGTAAAGAATAAAATATACAATTTGAACATGTTGCAAGGAAAAAACTTGTTGAGAATTAAAATCGACAACAAAGACTATACAGGGTGTATCAAAAAAAGGTAACACCGTCTCTAGAATAGGTAAAAAACCGAAAAATAATTGGGGTTTGCTTTGTAAAATTTTTTTCTAACGCCATCCGTTTTCAAGATAAAGGGCGTTGAAGAAAATAAAAAATTACTCATTTCTTACGATTTTGCCGAAACTACTGGTACCATTGCAATGAAATTTTATACGAATATGTTTTGGAAGCTGATATATCCCATGAATTTGTTTTTATAACTAACTCTCATAGAGGGCGCTTGTTACACGATTCATACAACGTATTATTCAACATAACTTTTTTTAGGGTAGAATTATTAGTCAAAACTCCAAGTAAACATAAACATCGTTTAATTCTACACCAAAAAGGTACTCTTGGTAAAACTTGATATTATGTACCGTTTTCGGAATATTTTGTTGACTTATTGTCATAACAATCAATAAATGTCAATTTTGTATGGCAAACTTAGAGAAAAGCGAACTTTATCATTAGTTTATACCAGGAGCGATTATTACTTCATAATTTTCAAATCAAAATATTCCGAAAATGGTACATAATATCGAGTTTTACCAAGACTACCTTTTTGGTGTAGAAATAAACGATGTTAATGTTCACTTGGAGTTTTGACTAATAATTCTACCCTAAAAAAAGTTGAATAATACGTTGTATGAATCGTGTAACTAGCGCCCTCTATGAGAGTTAGTTATAAAAACAAATTCATGGGATATATCAGCTTCCAAAACATATTCGTATAAAATTTCATTGCAATGGTGCCAGTAGTTTCGGCAAAATCGTAAGAAATGTGTAAATTTTCATTTTCTTCAACGCCCTTTATCTTGAAAACGGATGGCGTTAGAAAAAAATTTCACTAAGCAAACCCCAATTATCTTTCAGTTTTTTACCTATCCTAGAGACGGTGTTACCTTTTTTTGAAACACCCTGTATAATAGTAACAAAAATTGTAATAAAATAAAGATATACTTATTGATTTTTATTAAATACTTAATCCAAATGCACAATCAAATATTATAATGGTAAATTAGGATTACGTTTGATTAATTGTCATAGTTATTTACGTTACAAGTCCGGGTACGAGATGTTTATGGACGAGGCGACGAAGGAGCACCGTAATAATCACTTCACGGACGTGTATCGTACTATATTTTTTTTCATACTGCCTTTGATTTTAAACGCAATAAAATATGAAACTGAAATGACATATTTGATAATTTTATTAGAAAGACTGCTTTGTTAAAAATTATGATACTTGATTTATTCTTAATTTATCATATATCTTAACTTCTGGGATATTCTGTTGGGTAAAATAAATAGAATTAATCTATCTTTGCAAGAAAAGCAACTAGATATTTCTAAAGGCACACAAATGATACTTGGACTATTAAACGAATTTAAAACGTATAGAGAAAACTTTTTTACACCATTGATGGAACTTTCTAAAACTGAAGCAAATAAAATTGGAATTGAACCAAAATTACAGGAGTCAAGAAAACGAAAAAAACTCAAAATGTCAGGAGAACTAGCCAGTGATGAAGCTTATCTTTTTGATGCGAATGCAAAACTAAGAATTGGACTGTTAGAAGTGATTGATAAAATAATAAAACAAATTGAAAAAAGATTTGTTGCTTTGAACGAAGTGGCAGACGACTTCAGGTTTTTGAAAGGAAGTGTTATTAAAACTATGACTATTGACGATTTAATAAAAAGTGCTGTAGATCTTTCATTAAAGTATACTTTAGATTTAAATGCACATGAATTTTTATAGGAAATTGAAAGTTTTAAATATCAGAGTAACTTAATTTTAGACAATTTTTCTGCAATGGGATCATTACAAATATTAAATGGTATATTTGATCTGAATCTTGAAAATATTTATCCAAATCTTCAAACGGCGTTGAGAATATTTCTGAGTTTGCCAGTGACAACTGCTACTTGTGAACGTTCCTTTAGCAAACTGAAACTTATAAAGTCGTACCTTCGTTCCACTTTGGGACAAGAGAGATTATCAAATATGTCAATCAATTACATGTTTGCAGATGTAAAAGCAAGAAAAGTGAGATTTTGAACACTGTACGTTACTTACCTACATAATTATTATTTTCTGGTCAAAATTTTTAGTTTTTTTTTCAAAAATATAAAAGTTTTTGTATTGTTTTACAAGATTGTTTAATTTTAATGCATTTCATTTGAAGTGTCTATTTCAATGTTAGCAATAAAAATAAGTAAATATCCATAATACTGCGTATTATTTTAAAATAGTAACCACAATAGGATGTCATGTAGACTGCTGTAAAAAAATTATGTTACTTGATTTATTCTTAACATGGTTGATTTGCTTTATTAATAAAAAATGAACAGCGATTACCAAGTTACAATGTAAATAAAGGCAGACATATTGAAGTTTTTCTGCACACACGAAATATCTGCGGAGAAAATAGATATGAAATTAGATAAAATTGCTGAAAAAACTGCGGAAGTGATAGGGCAAATCATTCCGATTAAGTCTGCGAAAAGATATGAAAAATAATGTGGGCTGTTTTGCCACTGGCGTGAACAACAAAATTTGAAAAGTAGTGCTGATGAAAATGTGATGTTGGTTTACTTTTTGGATGTGAAAAAAACAGTTTTTTTAAAGAATATTCTTTTCAACAGTTAAATTTTCAGTCAAAAACATTCAAGCCTTCTTCATTATGGTCTAAATACTCGATGGTAAAATCAATGATTATGGTTAATGAGAATATCAACATATCAAGTTTCCCAAAGTTGAAAGCTTTTTTGAAAAAACAAAATGTAGACCATCAGCCAAACCAGTCGAAGGTGCTGATAAAGGAACAAATTGAAAGCTTCATGAGGGACGCTCCAGATAAAAAATATCTATTACTGAAAGTGATAGCATTACTTGGAGTTGCTGGAGGTTGCCGAAAGGAAGAGATCTATAATTCAGAAGTTAGTGATGTTGAGGATACGGGTACTCAGCTTTAAGATTAACCAGACAAAAACGCATATTCGACGAGCTTTCACTGTGATTAACAGTGATGAGGTTCACTAATTGAATGTGTTTAGAAAATACATAAATTTACGGCTGAAAGCTCTTTTGATGGGTTATAGACAAGGAAAATGTCTGTCTCAAAGAGCTGGTATACATACTGTTGGCGGAGCCCCTAAGAAAATAGCTGAGTTCTTAAAACTAGACCAACCAAAAAGTATACAGGTCATTGCTTCAAGAGAACATTCTAAAATTTGTTGGCCAATGATGTAGTTGACCTTAAAGTTCTAAAACAGCACGGTGGATGGAAAATAGTATACTGGCCAAAGACAGAGCCGGCTAGAGTAGTACAACGACTATAATAAGCCTACATGGATCCAAATATCTCGAACTACAAAAATAATTGGACAGCAACCCAATATTCGAAATGCCATCGGAACAAATGGTGCCGAAATATAGCTTTGAGAAAACTTTCAAAACTATGTACATCAGGGAAACTTGGAAAAATGCACCGCCAATTCAAGCGAGCTTGTCTAGTACACCGATTGCTCAAAAACCGAAAAAGGTGTGGGAGCTAGTCTATTCATGGTATTCATCAAGGACCCTATGCCACAGTGTTCCAACGCAGATATAGCTGCAATTCACTGCGGAGCCCTTTAAATCAACATGCAAAAGGTACAAGAAAGGACTATTGCTATATTTTTAGACAGCCAAGCGGCCATAAAGTCGTTAAACAAAACGGACGTCAATGGAAGGCTGGTTTGGGCCTGCCTAGAAGTCTTAGCAGAGGTGGGCAGCAAAAACCAGCTATTTCATGGGATCCAGTCAGAACGGACACAAAGGAAACGAAGAGGCGGACCTACTAGCCCGAGAAGGCGCAGCGAAGCCTCTTAACTTACCAGAACAATTCTGTGTTCATCATAGGGTATACAAAGGGTATAGGTCCGAGCTTATAATATAACTCTATGGCCTCCATATTGGACTAAGCTCATGGTCTTGAAACCCTGGCAAATCCAACTTTCCAAGAGTCCCAATAGACTTCTTTTAACATAATGATGTCACATTGTTACTATGGCCACCAAGATCTCCCGACTTATCCCCAATTGAGCACGTGTGGGGTATGATGGGTAGGAGATTGCTCAATTTGCAACGTCCTCCTCAGACTCTAGAAGAACTTCGAGAGGGGTTGGTGGTTGCCTAAAATGAGATATCACAGTAGGACATTGACACATCCCCACTTTATTAAATTTAAAAAGGGCTTTAAAGCAATGCAATCATTTTGAAATTTTTATCATTTACTTATTATGCTTCAGTAAGTACTTGTACAAAATTTTATAAAAATAAAATCATTTAAACTGGGTGTTCGGATTTGTATGTCACAGTATAATAAAATAGTATAATAATACTTTTTACTTGAATATACTAAAATTCCATAATAGTAGGCACTAAATTCTCAGAAATATTATTGAATTAAAACGTAAACATTGTTGTCAGGTTGGGTTTCTATATATTTTATCATCTTCTATTTAAATCATACACACGCAACTAAATGGTCATAGAATAACGGACAACGTGTTTTATTCATTAAATACTAAATACTAAAAAATATTAAAAATTAAAGAAACTTCCTGCTAATGAAATATATTCAACAACATCAATGTTTATTAAATATAAAAAAATTTGAATTATATTCTGGGACTAAAATTTATAAATGGCAACGTTGCGTACACAGAGACGTTTGTGGGGCGGAAAAAAGAGAGGTAGATTAAATTTGCCGTAAGATAGAGAGAGATATAAATATTGCTTCATCAGCTGAGCACGGTTAGGTCAACATTCATGAGCGTAACATTCGTTGAATAATACGTAATGTAAATATTATTTTTTTTTCTTTGATCTGTTATTATAATACAGTTATAACGAATTAGGTCTGTTTCAACACTGATGACAGTTTTGGAATTTCTGTTGTAAAAATTCTAAAATTGGAAATACCCTTTTCAATAATATAATAAATAATGATATTTTTGTATAATACCTACCCTAGATAAACATAAAAGAGGAATAATACACTTTCTATACAGTTAATCCATTTAATCCATTCGTAAGAAGTAATAATGTAGTAGACGTCAAATAATTAGGCAGGTACATTTCTAGGAAAACGATTAACAGTAAAAAAAGGTAATTTCATATCAGATCAGGTAAAAACCAAGGGATTTGTTTAAGGACTGAAACAAGGGAAATATCATTATAAATCAGTTTAATTTTGTGCTGTGAACTGTGAGCAATATGGAAAGTGAAAGCAGTCAAAGTAAACGCAGACGTCCAAATTTATCCGAAGGAGAAAAAACTATTATATACAATGTGTATTGTGGGCTCCGTGAACGGAATGAGAATATGTTGCATAATGACGTAGTTAATCTGTGTAGTGATTTAACTAAAGTGTCGACGAGAAGTGTTCACAGAATTCTTAAAACATTTAAAGAAAATGAAGGTAAATGTGATAATGTATCTAAAGACATTGAAACTAGAGGAAGAAAACAAATTCAGCTTGATGATTGCACCAAATATGCTATTCGTAGGAAATTCCATTCGTTCTTTTTCCGAAATGAAATCCCAACTTTAAAAAAAGTCGCAGCCGAAATAAGTTCCGATGAATCGATGCCCAAAATATCACGACGTGTTTTATTGCGCACATTAAAGCAAATGAACATTAAATTTATGAACAGAGGTAGGAAAAGTGCTCTTATAGAAAGAGAAGAAATTGTTTTGTGGCGGAGAAATTACTTGAAAAAAATCCGAGAGTATCGTCGTGAAGGTAAAAAGATTTACTATTTAGATGAGACTTGGTTGAATCAAGGCCATACTGTTTCAAAGGTATGGCAAGATTTAGAAATAAAAAGTTGCCGTCAAGCTTTTATTGAAGGCCTCTCAACAGGATTAAAAGCACCAGCTGGCAAAGGACGGAGGCTCATAATAACTCATGTAGGCAGCGATTCGGGTTTTTTGGAAAACGGCTTGTTACTCTTCGAGTCCAAGAAAACTAGCGACTACCACGAGGAAATGGACGCGCAAAAGTTCGAAAGTTGGTTTTTAAAGATTATATCAAACCTTGAACCAAACTCTGTCGTCGTCATGGACAATGCCTCCTACCACAGCAGACAAATGGAGCGGTCACCTACAACTGCCTGGCGAAAAGCTGATATCATTAACTGGCTATCTGAAAAAAATTTACCATTCGACGATAATATGTTAAAAGTACAATTACTCAATATTGCAAGGGAACATATACCTTAGTTGAAGAAATATGTTGTCGACGAAATGGCTCGTGAGAGGAACATAATTGTACACCGCCTCCCTCCTTACCATTGTGAGCTAAACCCGATCGAGCTAATATGGGCTCAAATAAAAAACCAAGTGGCGAGGGAAAACTTAACTTTTAAAATGAATGAGGTAAAAGGCCTACTAGCTACTGCGATAGAAAATGTCACACCCGAGTCATGGAAAAAATGCATTAGACATGCGACAAAAGAAGAGGACAAAATGTGGGATCTCGACACTAGAATGGACATTGCAATTGAACCATTGATTATTACTTTGAATAGTAGCGATCGCGATAGTTGCTCATCATCCGACGAGTTTTCTTCAGATGATAATGAATAATACAATACTGTAAGTAATTTTAAACTTTTTGTGGTGGTAGTGGTTTTAGTCCAATAAACGTAGGTCTGAAATCGAAATCTCATGCACACGGCTGCATTAATAATAATAATGGTGCCTACTTTTCTCATGAAACATTTTCACGTTTTATTACTTTGCTAACACCCTGTACATCCGATCTCAGATTTTTTTATGTCAATCTTATTTCCAAAGGATGTAAAATTTTTTATAACAATAACTTTGTCATAAAATTAATAATAAAGGTTTTTCTCCTCTTAGCAACTCCATCCGTGGACACAGTGTATATTTTTTTTATATAATTAATATAATGTAATTTAATTCTTATTTGTGGATATAGTTTTTAAATAATTAATTTTTCCACATCTGTTTAGTATAATTTCCGTACGCCACTGCAAGAGGCAGATTAAGGCAAAAACGTCACAGTCATTTCTGAGAATTTAGTGCCTACTATTTTGGAATTTTAGTTTAGTGGAAATTTAATGAAATATGAAAAAACTGACAAGAACGAAAAAAATAATTTAAAAATTGTTTAATTTTGCAAACATTTTATAGTCCATCTTTTTGGAATCCTTGTATATTGCAGTAAATTTCAATAGATACAACATTTCTAAAACAACTGAACTTGCTGTTGATCAAAAATGTTTTTTTCACAATTGAGTGAAAGTATTTATAGCAGCACTTTCGTGTTATTTACAATGGCACATGTACATGAGGTTATTAACCTTGATCACTCGAATGTGATACTGACCTCAGGAGTTTATTAATTATAGAAAGTTTTGTTTAATGAGTTTTAAAAAATATCAACGTTTTTCTATTTCAGAATTTTTTGTTAATAAAGTAATACGTTATTATCGCACTCATATATTATAGATTTTGCTTGAGATTAATGATTAATAATAAATAATTAAAAATGTTCATTTCAATCAGGTAAATTGGCAAAAATATTTTATAGGACTTTTAAATTTGAGATATGCATTGAAAACATGCTGTAGAACGAGTGGAATCAGGTCCGGATTTAGGTTTTTGCGCCCCTAGGCACAATATTTTTCTCAGCCCCTATTGATGACAGAATTTTTTATGCAACAAATTCTTAAGGTCACTTTATATATTATAATGATTTAATTTTACTTTATTTTTTATGTTTAATTTATTTTAGTTTATTTGTTAATATCCCACGTTGGTATTGTCAATTTATTATGATTTAAATTTAGTGATTATTATTATTTATAATTTTGTTTTGTTTTATTGGTTTGTCAAATGTTTTGATTGATTTTAATGATTAAATACTATTTAATTTTATATAAAGTTTACTTGTTCTTCTGTAATTCTATGGTTGGGCGCCTTATCAAAATTTTAACTAGCTCAGACTATTTGTTTTGAAATTTAAATTTAAAATCTGACTCTTATCAGGGTAGGATTCAAATTAAAATATTATTTAATAATTAACACACAATAAATTTAATGTCAAATATTTCAAAGAAATTTTACAAAAACTGTTAATTGGTTTTCATATGTTTAGTACAAATAAATAAATGAATAGCCTTATATGAAAAGAATGAAGATGATACATACAAATAAAGTTAATTTACAGTCACAAAATAACAAATACAAAATACTAAACCTTAACTATGACACGTACCTTTTATTATAAAGTTCGTTCTCTAAAAATTGCTACTGTCTAAATGGAATGGCACGAAAAATTCGGATCGGCTTCTCCTCGTCTGCCTTCGGAACAGTAATAACACAATATGGCGGCTAAGGACCAGTTGCAGAAAGAATGCTCAAACTCAATCTTTCAAATTTTGTTGGAATCAGTTTCTGATTTGTCAAATTTATTACTTTGGTAAGTAATTTAATGATGGTTGATTACTTTACTGCATGTATTTTTAATGTTACATGTATTAATTTAACATAAACAGCTTTTAATTAATGCAAAAAATTTTCTTCTAGTTAGTAATCAATTAATACATACGATGTTAATTGCTCTGCTACCAAAATTAAAAGAGAGTGAAACATCGATTTTCCGGCCTTTTTATAGGCTTCCAGGAAAAATGACAAGTATGACAACAAAAAACGAAATTCCATTGTTTAAATGCAAAATTCTAACCAAAATTCTTGAATATGAAGGTAATGAAATTATTAAACTAATAGTATCTTTGTTAACTTATTGTGAGATCTCATCCTTATATTTACCAAAAAAAATTTATTTCTTTAATTTTAAATAGACTTTTTCCTTGTAAATTTATTATTAAAAATTAGGCAGTTTGCTGGAGCTGTCATATTTTCTAGACTTTAAAATTTGAAATAAAACTATCAATTGTACTTAAAATTACTATAAATCAATTAAACTAATCCTATCTTAACTAAAAATTACTATTTTTAAACCCTAACAACTATTATTTAAACTTTTAAAAGATTTTGTTATTTGTATCTTTTACACATTATATAAGATAAGAGTCTCTGTGTTAACAAAGATTAACATTTTTAAAATTTATATAAACACCTTACTCACTTATCCTACATACATTTTGTTACATAAAATGTCCTTTGTTAATGTTTATAAACTAAATTTTTCAATAGTTTTTTTCACTGTGCACTCTTTAAGTGTTCTATTAAAAAAAATTATGTGATTAAGACCAACACTATTGATATGAGAATTAGTTTACTATATTTCACCACACCTACTAAATGTTTTTAATTGTTCTTGTGTCTTTTTTAAGTACTCATGATCTATTGGTATACTTGTTTGTACAATATCGAAGACTATAATTTGTCTTTTTATATTTTTGTAAGTACTTCCTTTTTATAATATTAATTTAAATACTTTACTAACTAAAATTACATGTTGATTTCTTAAACATGTGAAAACCATTAATACTTTTGATGTTTATTTTCTTTTTATTGTTTCAGATTAAACTTAGAATTTTAAAAGAGAACTAGGACAAAAAAAAATTGTTATGTAAAAGTGTACTTATTATGGATTGGAAATATTTAATTGTTATAAAATAGCAAAATATGGATCCTATTCAATATAAAATGCCCATTACATTCTTTGTTTATTTTAAATGTATGTCTTGTGAAAATTATGAACTTGGAAACTTTAGATGTACAAAAGAAAAAGTAAATGCTGATTCTATAAAACTTATTAATATATCCTTTTATTGTAAATTATAAGGTAAGTTCTACTTATTAAATTTTTAACTATTAGATATCTATCTCAATATATAGAATAAATTACGTAAAAATAGGGGAAACCATTTCTGGTCCTCGCCTTACTAATATAGGAATTCCACAGGGAAGAATTTTGAGCCCACTCTTATTCACTCTATACAATATAGATCTAGAAAACAGTATAAATAAAGACACAAAAATTGTTTAATACGCCGATGATGTAATATTTTGTTCACACCAAAACACCGATGTGTGCCAAGATAATCTAGCAAATGCATTGGTAAATGTCCAGAATTGCTACGACAATAATGGTATGAAATTGATTGTGTTAACCTCTACTTTTTGGAAGTTCATCTAACTAAGAAAAATAAATAACTGCACAGTTAAACTAAACTTCCACTATTTATTCGAAAAATTCGCTTTAAAATTCAATTACAGCTGTTTCGCTATAACTAGCATCGTCAGATTGACATATTGAAATTACATTTTGTTTGTTTGTAACTAGGTACTTGATGTTGATAAGGAATTAAGGCTAGACCAAGTAAGGTAGTAATAAGACATAACAATATTAAAGCCTAGATGTTATTAGCCCTGGATGTATTTCCCTCTAAGATCAGTATAACTGTGCAATGATATAGAAAAACCAAGAAAAAACTATATCATGCTGATCTTTACAATAACTTAATCTATTTATATTACAATAATGTCTTATCTATGTATAAAATGAAGACTCAATCAAAGTAAACAGTGGAGAACTTCCCATATTCTTTTTCATATCTTTTCGCAGACTTAACTGGAATGATTTGCCCTATCGCTTCCGCAGTTTTTTCAGCAATTTTATCTAATTTCAGATCTATTTCGTGTGTACAGAAAATTTCAATATGTCTGCCTTTATTTACATTGTTACTTGGTAACCGCTTTTCATTTTTTATTTATAAAGCAAATCAACCATGTTAAGAATAAATCAAATATAATTTTTTCAGAGCAGTCTACATGACTTCGTAATAAAATGATCAAAAATGTCATTTCAGTTTCATATTTTATTGCGTTTAAAACCAAAGGCAGTATGAAAAAAATATAGTACGATACACGTCCGTAAAGTGATTATTACGGTATTCGATTAGATATTCTTGACTCAGTTCCTTCGTCGCCTCATCCATAAACATCTATCTCGTACCGTAATAAGTCACTTCCTGGACTTGTAACGTAAATATCTATTGTAATTTGGTAAATATTTCTGAATATTATTTAAGTGGATATTTCATGTTTTGGATTTTTGTTCTCACCTGCGTATTAGTTCTGTAAATGTCCACTATACTATTGGCGGTATTTAAAGAAGGTAGAGTGCTAGTTATTTTACTCCTAGCTGCTGCAATGGTCATCAAGTAAGTTCTTGGTATGAAAATGGCTCCAAGAAACACTCCCGCTGTCCCAATGAGTCCAAGGCACATCATAGGCTCCGTCCAAATTTCATCCAAAAGCATGTAAAGTGGCAACCATAACAACCAAACAACACTGGTAAATACAATAGTTATACAAAAGTATTTTCCTTCTTTGTAGTTTCTCTCGCATTTATAAATAAGTGGACAGAGACACATTAATAGAAGTAAGAGCATAATGTTGTAGCTCATTAGGTAGATAAATGAATTCCTTGCGAAAATTTCGGTACATTTGCCTATTATCTGCAAACTCAAAGCAGCTTGTACTCCGAATATAAATAAACATAAAAAGGCTTGAACAGATCCAGCAATGTGTGACATAAACCCTATTTCTTTAGAAGCCGTAGCGAGAAGAATACATCTAGAAAGAAGTAAAGAAAAAACCAGAGCATAACCAAGAGTTATACTCAAAGATTTAACGAGACATAAAGACTGTTTTGTAGTATTAATTTCTTCCAAGCTGAAAGGAAGCACCGAACAAAATAGAATCATGATGGCTACTAAAAGAAAAATCGTTAAAATAGGATTACCCTCTAATATATCTCTTCTGCAGATGCAAGCTAACAGAAATATTATAATTGACATACAGAATATTACTCCCAAAAGAGATAAGGACAGAAATGCATAAACCCAAGCTTCGGATCTGAAAGATAGGTTGGCTAAGGGATTAATAAAAAAATTATAGCGCTTCTCTTGAATCAAATGTAGACAGTTAGTACCACTGTTTTTTGTAGAAACGTTTTTTATTATTTCTTCAATTGCTGGATCCACTAGTGTAAGGTTATCGTAAAATATGTTATAAGAAAATATTTTTGTTAACGGTTTCATAAAGTTATTTCTCGAGGCTAATATTGTTACGTTAGATGTGTCATTTTTCACTTTATAAATGTCGTAGATAAAGTTTGCAGTTAAGGGTTCGATCTTTAATATCTCCAAGATACTGTGCGGGGTCAGGGATAGTGGCACATATCTTTTATCGAACTTAATTCTTAAGCAATTTAGCTTGTAGGATGTATCGTTGCAATGTTTCTCGATAAAATCCTCGATGTTTTTGGTAAATGTTAATATGCATTTCGCTGTTGACAGGAATAATGGTGATGGAAGTATGTGGTCAGAAGCTTTCAATTGTGTTGATGCTGGGTGATAAGGTGGTATGATGACAAAGCTACCTTCCGGTAAATCTGGAAATTTAAAAAGAGATTAATAATAATAAAAATCTTATAAACAATGTACCGGGTGTCCGAATAAGAACGGCTCTCGGCCATATATCAGTAACCATTGATAGTACAGCTTCGGGAAAAAAATTTTTATAATAAAAATGGCCTCGAGAAACACCTGGAAATTATTTACAGACTCGTAGGTCTACCGCTAGAGGGCGTAATTTAATACTAAGAATTAAGAAATCAAAATTTTACAAAAATTGCCTTATTAAGGGGCATTTTTAATGCGATAATCAAATTCTACGAACAATTCTGCGTATTTTTGGTTTCAAAAGTTTTAGTCTATCTTTTCAAATATAAGGTGGGGGAGAGTGGGAACATTATTTTAGAAAAAGGTCTGTAAGTCCGGTCCTGTTTAACCGATCTTTGCAAACTTGGTCTTGTTGATAACAGCTTTCTTCCACCAATATTATAGTTATCATTTGCAAACAACCTAATAAGTGACGTGCCCACTAGAAGGCGAAATTTTTTTTCATTTTTTAATCTAGTTCTCTTTGAAAAATAATAAATAGAAGCATGCAATTTTAACCATGAATTATAAAATTAGACCAAATTAGCAACAAAATGGTGAAAACCGCATGTCAATATCTTTTTTCTATTCCGAGATATCTTAAGAAACGTGTAAATTTTAAGTATTTTCCTTTGAATATTAAAATACTCTGGTTATACTTGAACGGCATTTAATAATTTTGGACTTCCTAAAATTGAATGTTCTTGTCCTCTTTATGATGTTTTTAAATATTTCAATATCACTGATACTGTCACCGGTAAACGCCTGTAAGGTAGTTGAAATGGAAAAAATATAAAAATAGTAGTGGGCCATGGAAAACAAAGCACGCAGACATGTGTCAAATTATTAAACAAAGTAAAGTAAAATTATTAAATGCCGTTCAGTATAACCAGAGTACTCTAATATTCAAAGGAAAATACTCAAAATTTACACGTTTCTGATATCTCGGGATAGGAAAAAGATATTGACATGCGGTTTTTACCATTTTGTTGCTAATTTGGTCTAATTTTATAATTCATGGTTAAAATTGCATGCTTCTATTTAATATTTTTCAAAGAGAACTAGATTAAAAAAAGAAAAAAAGTTTCGCCCTCTAGTGGGCACGTCACTTATTAGGTTGTTTGGAAATGATAACTATAATATTGGTGGAAGAAAGCTGTTATCAACAAGACCAAGTTTGCAAAGATCGGTTAAACAGGACCGGACTTACAGACCTTTTTCTAAAATAATGTTCCCACTCTCCCCCACTTTATATTTGAAAAGATAGACTAAAACTTTTGAAACCAAAAATACGCAGAATTGTTCTTAGAATTTGATTATCGCATTAAAAATGCCCTTTAATAAGGCAATTTTTGTAAAATTTTGATTTCTTAATTCTTAGTATTAAATTACGCCCTCTAGCGGTAGACCTACGAGTCTGTAAATAATTTCCAGGTGATTCTCGAGGCCATTTTTATTATAAAATTTTTTTTCCCGAAGCTGTACTATCAATGGTTACTGATATATGGCCGAGAGCCGTTCTTATTCGGACACCCGGTACAATTCATAATATACCCTACATGGTATAGTTCGTTGAGATCGTATTGTTAAGGAGCTTTTAAAATCTTAAGAAGATATAGGGTGTTTCATATTAAAAATATAGATCAGACTTGCGTGTATCACCCTGTATACTTAAATTTATGTTTAAAAAGCTCACATTTGAATTTGAAAGTTGAAGGGTCCCATTGTTTTTTATAATCTTCTAAACTAACCCCACAAAATATTTTATTCCATATGTGGTATCCACACTGTATAAATCTGAAATTATTTTTATACCGCTATTTTATTGAAACAAAAAATTAATTTTTTTGAAAGTTTTTGTTAAAACGTTATTTGTTTAGTGTTGTTAAAATAAAAATACTAGCTTAAATAGTGCATACGTATCAGCTATATATGCAAATATATTACAAACGTTATAATGAATCATATGCCATAAATTTAATCTAACCTTGAGGTACAGATTCATCTAATGGAACAAACAAGACAGTGATGTTTTCCGCGTAGTCGAAAAACTCTTGTGATCTGATAAATTTTTCGATTTGTTCAACATTTCCGAAAAATATCAAGGGGTTGGTGCTGTTAAATCCTTTCGGGCAGCTGCTCCTAAAAAACAATAAAAACCAAATTAAATTTAAACTTGTGTCTATACTAAAACCAAAAACATCAATATGTCAATGTCAATTTAATTATTTACTTATTTTAATTAGTATTAGTGAAGTCCCATAATTAGCAACTTAAGTTTTTTCAGTTTTTTCAATGACACATTATTATCCATTCTTTGTTAAGGTCATGCAAGTATGGTGGATGTTATTTTCGTAGAAATGTTTTATAATGAATTTTGCAAAACAGATGTATTCTATATAATAAATATTATTAAAAAATGGAATTCAAATCTATTTATGTAGATTGTAATCAGTATATACCTGATCACTTGATGGATTATTTAGGTCTCTACTAAATCTTTCAGACAAATCCTAATCCTATTGCCAGTGAAAATATTATTTAATTACAAAGATGCTAATTATTTTTACCTGTATGATCCCTTGATCCTCGTAAACCGTTATGTAATATTCCTGGAATTTAGAGGTAAGTAAATGTACAGGTAAGTAATAACATAGGCAGGTACCTATCTGTTTCTACTGATAAACGAAAGGGCATTATTGAAACAACAGAAAATCTTCATCGTCAAACCAAGAGGCTTTTATTGAATATTTTAACGTATACGTTAAATACAAAAGATGACAAAAGTGTGACAGCGAAAATAGAACTGATTTCTGAAATGACTGGCCTTAGTGTGAGAACAGTGTATAATCTGAAAAGCGAAGCCGCTACTGGACCTTTGACATCGCCAAAAAAACGAAGACGGAACAGCAGCCAGTCGAATTCAAGACTGATCACCTACGATGAAGGTATCCAATCGCAAATACGAAAAGCTGTGCATGAATTCTACTCCGAAAATATTCCACCAACACTGGTAAAAGTTCTTGCTAAAATAAATTCAGACGAAAATGTACCAAATTTTTCTAAAAGTACGCTAAGACGCTTGCTTAACGATATGGGGTTTGTTTATGGAAAGAGAGGAAGAGACTCGATTCTAATAGAAAGAGCTGATATAATCGCCTGGAGGCACAAATATTTAAGATCAGTGAAGAAGTTCCGCGAAGAAGGATATAACGTAATATATCTGGACGAATCATGGATTAATGTGGGCCACAGTGTAAATTTTGAATGGAAAGACACTACCATAAAAAATGCCCGAGATACATTTGTCAAAGGACTGACAACAGTACTGAAGGCTCCAAGTCAACGAGGACCGAAATTTGTTCTTCATGTAGGCTGGAAAGACGGTTTTCTTGAGGGTGCAGAAAAAACTTTTCTGGCAAAGAAATGTGCAGACGATTACCACGACGAAATGGACGCAGAAGGCTTTGAGGCCTGGTTTAAAGATCAATTGATCGCTAATTTGCCGAAAAACGGATCAAAGAATGTTGTAGTGTTGGACAATGCGTCATACCATTCGGCGAAGTTACCTTTTCCAAAGACAACTTGGAATAAGGAACAAATAACGTACTGGCTACTGGAAAAAGAGATTTACTTCGAGGATGATTATTTAAAAACAGAATTATTGGCTACTGCAAACGCGTTTAGAGAGCAGTACGACCTAAGAAAAATAGACGACATTGCCACGAAACATAGTATAACAGTCTTACGATTACCACCTTATCATTGCAAATTAAATCCTATTGAAATGGTGTGGAGCCAAGTGAAAGGATATGTGGCTCGTAATAATAGTACTTTTAAAAAAGAGGATGTGGAAAAACTTATAAAAACAGCGTATTCGCAAGTAACCCCAATGCAGTGGTCTAATTATGAAAAAAAGGTAGAGAAGACAGAGGAAAAGATGTGGCAAAACAGATCATTTAATGGAAGACATTGAGCCAATAATAATAAATCTAAACGAAGACTATGAAGATGAAGACTTGGATGACGATGAAGATCAGTAATATATTTCTTAACCCTCAAATGTTCCATTGAAATTTTCATTTATTTTAGTTATTACCTGCTAATCATTGTCATTTTTAAAGTTTAAGTTTAATTCAAGTTAAAATACGTAATTATTAATTAATTTACTTATTCTATATTTTGTTTGTTACAACAACCCGCCAGAAGAAGAAATATCCTCGGAAAAATCATCGAAACGTCGGCAAGATTTCATTAGCTTTTCTCTGTTAATCGTTCTCCCTTAAAATTTAGATGACAGCTGACTTTTTTACCACTCGTCTTGTAATTTATGTATATATTATTATTATTGACATATTTTTATTATTAATTATATTATTATAATTATTATTTCATAATTTGACAAAGGTCTTTTGTAAGGCCGCTGTATTTATTTATTTCTTTATACGTGATGATTAAACGTATAAAATTTGATAATTTTAGCGGATTTACAATATTTTCCTTTGAACGCGTAAAATTTATCTAAAAGCATAATTATAAATATTCTTAATTACTCACTAAACGATTTTCAAATGAATAGTTTAGTCAACATTTAAATCATAATAGTAACACAATGGCAAGTTATATTCCCGCGCCAGTTGGAACCAAATTCGAAGAACATGCCGATATGGCAACGCTGTCGTCCATAAACGCAATGCTGCATAATAACTGTGTAATATAGTAAGCAGTATAAATATTTCTGTCTTTGTCACTTTTCTGTAACTTCTATCACATCGTCGCAGGCCACATTAATGTAAATGCAAGCACGAGTGTATCATTGGTTTGTGAATTATACAGTATGAATGCATATGTGCTGTAATTCTACGTGTGTACCTCCGAATAACCAACCGGGCATTTCTACATCATTAACTTCCACAATTACAAAAGATAAATTAGTTGATATGTGCTCTGATTACATCGGTGTAGGTGTAACAAAGTATTTTTCTTTCATTCGTAACCCTCTCAAAAATTAATAAGCACGCCCCCGATTTGCTGTCAACTGGGGCTACTTCTACTCTCAATCATTATTGGTTTTAGTATACATAATTTTAAAAATTACCTTCTCAATTTTTACAGTTAGTAAATAAAATAGGCTTTTAATATGCATTTATACCTGTTAACATTAATTACAACTTTAAATCTATTTACAGAAATTGTTTATTTATGTATGCTCTCATCATGAAATCTTTGGACGGCTAAAAAATTTAATTGGAATAGAAAGTTAAGAGAACATAACCGATTAAAACCGCTTACTTTAATTTAGAACTATATTCGAATTTATATTCCGATTTTCCTTACTACTGTATGTATGTAACATAGTTTAAAATTATTCTAGTTTATTAAACCGGAGAAAACTTTCTAGTATATCTATAATTACTATATCAAGTAGATGTGTAAACAAACATAATATTTTGGATAGTTTGCAATAATATTTCAGGCAATGGATCATTATAGGTCTCCCAACGAAAGTTTGGGACAGCCACGTGTTAGTCGGCGCAGGTAGGTGGAGTCTTTCTATCAGTGGCGCACGGAAATAAAAGTACAGGGTGTTTCTTAAGTAATCTAAAATATTATATGGGGCGCTTCGTTACTTAATTTTAAGACGAAAAGTTCATATAAACATGCGTGTGATAGGTGTTGTCGTTTATGAGATACAGGGTGTTGAATTTATTGTAATAAGTCAGTTCTGATTGTACGTGAAATTAATTTTTTCCGGTGACGCTACTGGTTTTTAGAAGTAATACGCAAAAACATGCTTATTCTAAGTGGCCTTTGAAATAATGTTGACAAGTGTCAAATTTGAAAACCAACGCAAAAATCGTACATTTTTATTTGATTGACTCTGTGTTTAGTTAATAACTATGCCAGTGTTTACTAATGTTGAAATGGCTAATATGCATTTTTTGTACAGATTAGCGAATGGTAATGCCTTAGAAGCTAGACGTATGTATGCCCAGCGTTATCCAAATAATCGTTTACCATGTTCATATACGTTTACTAAGTTACATATTCGTTTACAAGAAACTGGAACTTTTGCTAAATCGAAGAATTTTATTGGACGACCCAGAACTGTGAGAAATCCCCAATTGGAAAACCAGATTCTTCAAATTACTGACCAACATCCAGAAACGAGTACAAGAAAAGTTGCAGATGAAGTAAATGTTAGTAACAAAACTGTTTGGAATATTCTAAAAGATAATTTATTGTATCCATATCACGTTCAACGTGTTCAACATTTGTTACCTACTGACTATCCATTACGCATACAGTATTGTCAATGGATTTAACGTGAAATCGCGAACAATCCGAATTTTGTGGCCAATATTCTATTTACGGATGAAGCCAACTTTTCTAGACATGGGATTATGAATTTTCATAATGACCACATATGGGAAGATGTAAATCCACATGCCATAAGTGTAAAACGATTTCAACAAACATTTTCGGTCAATGTTTGGCTTGGCATCATCGATAATTATTTAATTGGACCATTTTTCCTTCCTGTACGGTTAACCGGTGAGACATACCAACATTTTCTAGAAAATGAACTTCCACTTCTTTTGGAAGATGTACCTATTATTATTAGAAGGCGCATGTGGTTCATGCATGACGGAGCTCCTCCACATTTTTCAGTGATTGTACGCGAGTTTTTAAATAATGTTTTTCCAGGCCATTGGATCGGACGAGGATCTCTACACCCGTGGCCCCCTAGATCACCTGCACACAATCCTCTGGATTTTTGTGTGTGGGGATATTTGAAATCGCTTGTTTACACAACACTGATATTAAACGTACAAGATCTTCAAAATCGTATCATAGACGGCTGTAATGTTATTCGTAACAATCCTGGTATCTTCGAACGTATTCGACAATCCATTAGACATCGAGCGGATTCTTGCATTTTAGCTGGAGGTGGACATTTTGAACATTTGCTCTGAAATGTATTATTTTTTCTTTATGTTTAACATATCTGTACCTCAGAGGTAAACTGTACTAAGTCACTTTTTTTTGAAAACGCGTTTTTTACTCCATATCACTTTTTATAACATACTTTACCTCTGAAAAAATATTCAGATGCCTAGCTTCTAGAACAACGAATATACCCAATTTGATCCTGTATTAAGTCACATATTACTTTAGAGGTAAAATGTTCTAAAATGACTTAGTATAAGATACCCCGTAAATTCATCTACAAAAGAGACGCTTAGAAATTTTCAGTGGAACAGCATTCTGCACGTGGTCATAGTCGAACAAACATTATTGTAGTGATTGTTGTTGTTCTTAGATATTATTAGTGCCAAAAATATGAGGGAAATAAGTAAGAGAACTTTAAAAATGTTTCGTATGATACAAAACCAAAACAAACCCAGCGGTAAGTAACTGTTTAAAAATAATTGAGTGCTTAGTAAATTTGGGTTATAAAAATTTTGTTTTGATTAGGTTATGGTCATCTATTTTCATAGGAATATTTTAGTTATAATAAGAATCTAACTTTAAAATAGGCTAATGGACAATGTCTGCAGTCAAAAAATCCAAATTCACACACACACACAAGAATCTAACTAAACATTTTACCCACTGTTCTTGAAGAACGTATATTATTTAAATTCTTAACCGGAATTTTGTTTTTGTTCATTAAAATTAATAAACAAAACATACAGTGTGTGTCTAAAGTCCTCCCTCCCAACGTATTTTGAGAATTATTTAAATTTTATTATTCTAAAAATAGTTTGGGGATAGGAACGTTGGACGCGCAATGTGTACTAGTAATTTTTTCCCATTTTGACATATTTTAAAACTATAACGAGCTCATTCTCATTTCTTCTTTCAGAAGACATAAAAAACTCAAATTTAGCTGCATCCAATACGCCAAAGCCGTTAGATAAGTCTAATCCAATACTTGTGGAACACCTTATGGATTCCATTAATCAAGATTACACAGCTAAAGTATTAACTCCACTTACAAATGTTTTTCCTGAAGTTATCAGTGAACCTAACTTTTTAGAATTGCCAGCAATAGAAAATACAAGTATCTTTTTTGATCAACCTGCAACAACGTCATCGTGTACAAATTCTGGGCCATCTTTTCACCAGGAAATAAACACTACGAATTATGAAGATTTTGATTCAGATGACAGCTTAAAAGATCCAGACTTTACAGGCAATGAGAGCTCAGATCTGCCAGAAATAGAAAGCACTGTAGATGAAAAAGAAGAAGAGTATATTGCAAGGGAAGAGGGAGAAAATATTGCAGATAAACATAAGAAAGAAGAAGAAATTAATACAAATGAGCACGGATGTGTAACAAAACATGAAAAAAGAAAATCAAGAAAACGTACTAAAAACCCGACAAGTTGGAAGTGTAACATCAGAAAGAGAAAACGCTGCTCTGGGGAGGAGTATATCTCAAAGAAAAATGTCATAGTTAGGGGAAGAACCATAGGGCTACCATGTAGAGAGAGCTGTCCACGCAAATGTTCTCAGAAAATTTTACCTGATGATCGTGATATGATTTTTAAAACATTTTGGTCAGCTAGCAGAAATATCGATCAAAAACGCCAATTTATAGCGTCTTCGGTTGAAACGTTGGATGTAGAAAAGAGAAGGAGCAGAACAGGTGAAAAAGAAGGCAAGAGGAAATTGACGAATCAATACTTTTTTTCTATTTCCAATGAGAAGATACAAGTATGCAAAACATTTTTTCTTCATACGTTAGGCATTTCTCAAAGTTTTGTATATGTAGCATTGTCTAAAAAACTCTGTGGCGGTATGGTATCAGAAGATAAACGAGGGAAAAAGATCCCACCAAATAAAATTGACGATAGAGTAAAGGAAGGCGTAAGGTCTCATATCTGCAAGTTTCCTGCAGTTGAGGCTCATTACAGCCGTCAAAGAAGCAGTAAAAAATACCTGGGAAACGATCTTAACATTACTCGAATGTATGATATGTATAAGCAGGAGTGTGTAGAAAATAGCATTCCTCAAGAGCGTATTGCCAAAAAGTGGTTGTATGAACAAATATTTAACACTGAATTTAATTACGGATTCAAGCTACCTGATAACGATACGTGTGATCAATGTGACGAGTTCTTAATTAAGTTACAACAGTCAGAAATTACACAAAGGCCAACCATTCAGCAAGAGTATGATCAACATCTCTATAATGCCAAAGAACGGTATGATCTCAAAAGGGAAGACAAAATTAATGCGAGAGACAAACAAAATACAAAAGTTATTATGGTAGACTTGGAAAAATGTTTACCTACACCGATGCTAACAAATGCTCAGAGCTTTTATTCCCTTAAATTGTGGACGTTTAATTATACTATTCGTGACTCTACAATAAATAAGACATACTGTTGCATGTGGGACGAAACTGTAGGTGGCCGTGGTGGCAATGAGATGGCATCTTGTTTACTAAAGTGGGCATTAACGAACATACCAAGCGGCATAGAAGTTTTGACTATATGGTCCGATAACTGCGTCGCCCAAAACCGCAATATTAATGCTATACTAGCATATTTTTTTATTTTGAAATGTATATCAACTTTAAAGGTTATTAACCATAAATATTTGCTGAGAGGTCATACCCACCTTGAGGTGGATTGCGATCATTCTGTTATCGAACGAGAGAAAAAAAAATTGCCACAATTTAAAATTATGGCGCCATGGGACTGGCAGCAATTCGTGAGAATTTTTATAAAAATATACCCCACCAAGACAATATTAAAGAGGATTGAAATATTTGACCAAAGTATTATTACGAAATAATTATTCATGTTCTTTTAGTATTTAATAAATCCATATTCAATAATATGAATGTTCTTTCAAGTCCCAGAAAAATAATATCGCATTATTGATTTTTTACCTTTAGAAAATTTAATGTTTTTACCAGAGGTAAATTGTAATAAGTCATTTGAATATGTTTCAAGTCACATGACTCAACAACTTTATTAGAGGTAAAGCATGTTAAGTCACTAATCTAACCAAATACTAAATTTTTTTTAAATCGAATAATTATCCCTATTAGGCCACTTGTTCACAATCGTACATGTAAAATTCTAATACGCTAACTTTTAGCGTCTTTAAGGTATAGTTAGTTTACTTCAATTTCAATTTATTTTTAACCCTCCTGAAAAATTACGATTTAGTGACTTGGTAGAGTTTACCTCTGAGGTACAGATATGTTGCTTGTAATAAAATAATAAAAAAATATAAATCAGTAGCGTCACCAAGAAAAATTAATTTCACGTACAACACCCTGTATTTCGTAAACGACAACACCTATCACACATGTTTATATGAACTTTTCGTCTTAAAATTGAGTAACGAAGCGCCCCATATAATATTTTAGATTACTTAAGAAACACCCTGTATATTATACATCTTAAATTAATTTTTAATCTACGATGCTAACATAATTAAGAATAATTTATTTTTTATAAATTTGTTGTTATTTTAAATATCCTACTAATTTTAATTAACAGATGATAATTTAATTCTGGACGAATCTAAAGCTTGTAGTTACTCCTAAACTTATATCACTGATATCATCTTCACAACATTCTTCAGATGAACCAGTGTTTACCATAAATTTTAAATGGTCTGTCGTGGTGTCCAGCATTTCTGAAGCAACCAAATATAAATGCTCGGAGTAGCGTATTTAAATTAAAACAAATATATATATTGTCAACAAAATTATATAATCAAATTAGAGAAATTTTATCTTTTAAAATTTTATTTAAAACGGGACAACCTAAAATTCGTTGCCTGACTGTGTAGTCCTAATCCTCTTTTTCCAATTTTTTTTGGAGCCACTTTAAACTAAAAAAATACATACATTTAAAAAACCAATCAGACATTCTCGTCACAAAATACTCCGGTCAATTTAGGTCAAAATACAAGAGCGAAGCTACGTAAACTACCATCAAGCTGAAACTGAGTACAATTCTTAAAAACAAAATGAAAAGCAACTTTTCCAAATTTTTCACCGTTATGATCATGAGAAAAAATTGACTTAAGCTCAAAGGTATAAAAATTGCTCTAGCAATTTTCTCTAAAACGGCAAGATGTATCGCAAAATTGCCTTAGATAAAATTTTGCAAAGATCTAATAAATATAAGTGTAAAATTTTCGTGTCACAGTGTGCGTGATTAAACATTGACCACCTGATCAAAAGCGTGCCTAGGCGCGTTGGAGAATGCCTAACACATCGGGGTGCATCCACACATTATTAAAGGTAAAAGGGCTTTAAAGCAATGCAATCATTTTGAAATTTTTATCATTTACTTATTATGTTTTAGTAAGTACTTATACAAAATTTTATAAAAATAAAATAGTTTAAACTGGGTGTTTAGATTTTTATGTCACAGTATATCTAGAGACTTGTCTTCAGTTTTTGCAATTTTTTTTGTGACATGATTTGGATAAACCTTTTACTGCACAAGTTTTGTTGAATTTTTTTAGTAATTTACTGAAGGTAGATTTTATTATGGGATTTTGATTATAATATAAATTAAACTGTTATAATATTTACGAGTTTATTTAATCCTAGCCATCTTAATGTATTATTTTAACTTGAGCAGATATAATAAAGTTAGTTATACTCCGAAATTATGCCATTAGAGTGTAGAAAATATTACATGAAAAATATTCAGTATTGATTGTGTTAACCTTTACTTTGTGAAAGTTCATCTTACTAAGAACAATAAAAAACTGAACGGTTAAACTAAACTTCCACTATTTATTCGAAAAATAAAAACATAATAAATATCAAAAACAGTTAAGTAAATTAGAAAAATTAATAAATATACAACACAACACAACACATTATACACAACACCATAACACAGTAAATACTCACATACCAGTACATTTTGCTCCTCGGTTCGCAAATCTATCAGACACTATTTTTTCAAATAATGAAAATACATTTTTAGGTAAAGATTTAAAATATTGCATACCTCCTAAATTTACTAATAATATAAAAGAAATTTTAGCCACAGATTCTGAAATAGCTTTGAAAACTAAATCAAATAATTTTATTTATGAAAAAATGCAAATAGCGAATCTCATTAGAGATATAAAACCTAACAAATTTAAATGTCAAAGTCAAAGTATTAAAAATGACATTTTAGCTTTAAAATCAATCAAAAATAAAGTAGATGAAAATAACCTAATTATAACAAAATCAGATAAGGGTAACTCAACAGTAATTTTAAAAAAAGATTATAAATCTAAAGTGAATGATTTCATAATGTCAAGTAATGTCAAAATTCTAAAAAACGATCCTACTCAAAAATTTTCTAACCAAATAAGAGAACATGTAAATCATTCAAATTACCTATTTAATGATTTCGATAAAAAATACCTAGTAAATAAAAATCCTCAATGTCCAGAATTATATGGAACAATTAAATTACATAAAGAGTCAAAACCAATTAGACCTGTAGTTTCGTATGTTAACACTCCTAATACTAAAGTAGCTAAAAAATTAAATAGTATTCTAAACAATTATGGTCACACATCTAAATATTCAGTACAAAATTCATTAGATTTGATCAAAAAATTAAATAAATGTAATTTACAAAATAATACTAAATTAGTATCGTTTGACGTAACTAATATGTTCTCAAAAATACCTTCTAAAGAATGTATAGGTAGTTCTAATTAAAAAGCTATTAGATGAAAGAAATATTCATCCAGGTATAATATCAGACATAATTGATCTATTTGATGTATGCATTAGTCAAAATTATTTTACTTTTGATATATAAAGTTTATATTCAAAATGAGGGTCTTCCCATGGGAAGTCCTATTTCTCCAATTTTAGCAAATATATTTATGGATAATTTATAAAACAAAATCTTTAATTCTAGTTATAAAAACAATATTTTATTTTGGTATAGATATGTTGATGATGTGTTAGAAGGTTTTGTAGGTAGCGAGCGGCAGTTAGATATATTTTTTAATTATATTAATACCTTGCATCCTAAAATTAATTTTACTTTAGAAGTTGAAGAAAACAATTCAATTAATTTTCTAGATTTAAGAATTGAAAAAGTTAATAATTCATTAAATTATTCAATATACAGAAAACCTACACAAACAGATGTAACCACACCATATAATTCAAATCATCCACTATCACATAAATTAGCAGCTTATAATTCCATGATACATAGAGCATTTTCAATTCCAATGAACGAAAATAATTTTAATAAAGAAATTGAGGTCATAAAACAAATAGCTACATCTAATGGCTATCAAATACATTTGATAAATAAATTAATTAATAAAAAAGAACAAAAAGTGTCACTAAAACTAATATTTCCAAAACAAACTAAAGAAATTAAAAGCTATAAAAGTATTACATATTGTGGAAATATTTCCAATGCAATTTCAAAAATAATAACTTCGGCAACATCATCATTAATATCATTTAAAACACAAAATAATATTGGAACAAAATTGTTAAATGTGAAAACAAAATTACCAAAATTAAAAAAATCTGGTGTTTACAAAATTAATTGTCCAAAATGTAATGCTGTATATATAGGTCAAACACAAAGAAATTTTGAAGTAAGATTTAATGAACACTTAAGAGCATATAGATTACAACAACCAGATAAATCGAACTATGCAAAACACCTACTGGAACATCCAAACTCACTTATACAAACCAATGACATTCATATACTACACATTTGTGATAAAAAACAAAATTTAGATTTTCTAGAAGAACTTGAAATTAAAAGACATCTAGCAGATCAACAGTTTAAAGTAGTTAATGAACAAATAAATCTTGGAAGTTCTCCACTATTAAACTGTTTACTTTGATTGAGTATTCATTTTATACATAGATAAGACATTATTATAACACAAATATATTAAGTTATTGTAAAGATCAGCATGATATAGTTTTTTCCTGGTTTTTTTATATCATTGCACAGTTATACTGATCTTAGAGGGAAATACATCCAGGATAATCCCTTAGGGCTAATAACATCTAGGCTTTAATATTGTTATGTCTTATTACTTCCTTACTTGGTCTAGCCTTAACTACTTAGCAACATTAAGTACCTAGTTACAAACAAACAAAAATGTAATTTCAATATGTCAATCTGACGATGCTAGTTATAGCGAAACAGCTGTAATTGAATGTTAAAGCGAATTTTTCGAATACATAGTGGAAGTTTACTTTAACCGTTCAGTTTTTTATTGTTCTTAATATTCAGTATTTTTCAAGGATTTCAAGAACAAAGAAATATACAGGCTGATTCTTTTTAAAATAACAAAGTTCATTAGATTTCCAGAAAAACGGAAAATCCAACAACAATTAGCTCGGCCTTATTACAAAATTGTTAATTATTAAAATTTGTAAAAATCGTGCAAGCCGTTTCCGAAATAATTGATGCGTTCCATAAATAAAACTCACTCTGTATAAGAGATGTGATATTATATATATAAAAATCGAACCAGTTACTACTTATAACAACGCATATTATTATACTGTGCAGACGGAAAACAACTATAAACATGTATCACATGATTTGTACTGACGTAATAACTATTTGGTCAAAACAAGATGTTTGCAATAGTATATTTGTTGGAATGTACTTTAATAATTATACAGTTTAATGGTAAAAATTGCATTAGATTGGTTTACATTGAAAAAATATAATTTTATACATAATATTTACTAGTGAGAGAGTGTAAAACGTAATGTCTATGTGGACAAATCAAATTATTTAAATAATAATAAAGATGTTTTTAATATTTGTGAAAATGTAGTTTAAATATTCAATATTAATGGCTGTATCTTCCATAATAAAATATTTACAAAGAACATAGGCGCAGCTAGGGGGGCATTATATATTTTACCAGTATGTAGAAGGTTTCTTAGAATATTTAGTTTTTTGTTTGACTCCATAATTTGATCCAGACCTGTATATTTCGACGCATTAACAGAACAATGCATTATTTTAATAAAAGGAAACTGAATATACGGATGACGGTGTAGTTTGTCACACTATACAATAATTAAATGGACAATGAAGTAAATGTTAAGCATTTTTTACAAAATATACTCATCATTTTTAAATGATGTCTGAAAATATATTTTTTAGATGTCGGATCGTTTATGGCTGACAATGATTGGTGCATAGTTCTGTATGTACCCATAGCCATAACCATAACCCTTCAATTTATTGATAATTTTAATAAAAATGACAATGTTTCAGTTTTATTTTTGTAAAATGAAAAGTATAGTTATTTTTAAAGTTATTATACAGAGTGTCCCGAAAAGAATGGTCATAAATTATTCCATAGATTTTGGAGTCAAAAATATGTCGATTGAACCCCACTTACAATAAACTGCCTTACTATACTGTATTTAAAAATCAAGAGAGAGTAAATTCCCAGAATAAAAACTAATTCGGTATGCAAAACTATAGTACAGTACGTGCGGTAAAACTTCAATATTTGTAATGCATTCTAAATTGTTTTTGTTAATTTCAATACAAAATTTATTAAATTTCTTGGACTATCACATTATTTTATGATCTTTCATTGTTACTACAGTAGGCCTAAGAGGATTAACGTGCGTCATAGGCGTAACCAGATTAGAAAGGGATAATTCTTATGTAACGACCTCCGAATGGCAACAGCTTCTAATGACAGATATTTTGACTTAAATAGTGCTTAAGTTTCTAGAAATGCAGTTATTTGATTTTCGATAAACGTGACAAATAGTAGTGACTAAAAATGGAAGCAGTTTGTAAGTATACGCCAGTGAAAAAATTAAAACTAGACCATTTATCGCTCAATGAAAAGAGTGCTGTAGTGAATGTGTACCACTATTTTAAACATCAAAATCCCTCAAACACTATTGACAGTGTAGTTGAAACAACATCTAAGGCAATGGGATATGGAAAATCTACAATATATAGAGTTCTAAAGGAGGAAAAATCAGGTGGAGTAACCTCACCAAAGCCGAAACCAGGTAGACAAAAACTATTAAAAGTCAACGTGGACGAGCTTTTTAAAAATGCTATTCGTAAGCTTGTTCACTTTAAATTTGTAAAAAATGGGCAGACACTCAATGCTAATTGATTCTGAAGAAATTGTATGTTGGAGAAGACAGTACCTCAGAAGAATACAACAAGTTATAGCTCAAAATAAAAACATTTATTATTTAGATAAAACATGGGTCAATGAAGGACATTGTGTAGGAAGAGTTTGGAAAGAC
Organism: Ophraella communa; assembly: GCA_035357415.1. NCBI lineage: Eukaryota > Metazoa > Arthropoda > Insecta > Coleoptera > Chrysomelidae > Ophraella > Ophraella communa. The sequence continues at coordinate 34,870,680 of CM068989.1, read as the reverse complement.
AAAAATATGAAATCATCCCATCAAGCTTTTCTAGAAGGATATACTACTGGTTTTAAGGAACCTATAGGAAAAGGTTAAAGATTAATTATTTGTCATATAGGCAGTACAAACGGTTTTCTTGAGAATGGTTTACTCTTATTTGAATAAAAAAAACCGTTGATTATCACGAAGAAATGAATGGAGACGTGTTTGAGGAATATTTTGAACAGATGATTCAATTCATACCAAAAGGATCGGTTATTGTAATGGACAATGTAAGTTACCAGATTACTTGAACCTTTACCAACCACTAAATGGAAAAAGGATGAAATTGCAAAATGGTTATCTTCTAAAAATTTAGCCTTTGACAATACAATGCTGAGAGCAGAATTGTTAACTATTGCTAAAAAACATAAGCAAAATTATAAAAAATATAATATTGAGGAGATAGCCAAAAAACGAGAAATTGAAATCCTTCGTTTACCACCCTACCATTGTGAGCTGAATCCGATAGAATTGATATGGGCTCAAGTTAAAGGTTATGTTGCCAGAAATAACACTACTTTTAAATTATCAGATGTTAAAAATCTCTTCAATAAGGCAATATCTGAAGTAACAGGTGAAAATTGGCAAAAATGTATTAGACACGTTACAGAAATAGAAAAAAAAAAATGTGGGAGCTAGATAACATAATTGATATTACTATAGAGCCCATTGTAATTTCTCTAGAATCAGATGGTGAATCTTCTGACACAGAGTGCGAGGAACCATAACTTTAAAATTATTAATTTATGTACTTTAATTTTATTTTTAGATTTTTATTTTTTAAGATTTAAGCATGTTGCTCGTCAAATGTTATCCTTGCGGTTGGTTTTTTTTCTCATATACCTACTTAATTGTTTTTTTAGCTCCTCATATTAATTTATAAGTAATTGTAATTATCTGTACATATTATATACATATTTTGTAAATAAACATATGCCTAAAACAAGATGCCTAAAATAATATTGACTTTTTCTTCATTTTACCCAAATTAAATTACTACTTACGAATTATGTTTATCTATTTAAAATTGGTAATCTAGGTATAAATAACTAAAACAAATTAAATATTTCAATTTCCAAATTAATTTAATTTTTGAAAACGCACGTCTATGGTTTACTGCCTCTAACACTGATAACTGCAAAACATTTCTGGGAATTTACTCCCTCTTGATTTTCAAATACACTATAGACTGTCTAAATATTCTCATTATTTAATAAATAAAATTCCCTACAATTATTATTTGAATTATGATCATAGGTTAAACGTAATTAGCTGATGATTTTATTTTAATATTATGGTTGCATGTGTGACAATAATAGAGCAATAATAAAATTATTTAATTAAAATATGACCACCAAGTACAACCTTGTTGAATGAAATGTTTTCTAACAATGTTGGTGTGGGTATTTGTAATACTTACTCATAAACAAAACATTCTTTAACACAAATATAAGCCGATTTTGAATGTTTATAAAATTCATTCACTATAGCGTCTGTTGGTGCAAAAATGGTCACATCGTCAATCCAACCCAACGCACTTAACAATTTAATCGAGGCCTTAATTAAATAATTATATTGCGTGGAAATAGATATAGTTCGAAAATCTAACAAATCATTAAATTTTATCAATTTATCGTTGAGTTTTTTCTCGTTGATTATTCCAAGATAGTAAGTTTCATTTTGATTGTATAAATCAAACACTGTTTTAAGGTAATCGTTCGTAGTGCACGTTTCGAACACTTTCAGTCCAATCTTCATCGGCATCAAAGACTCCAGGAAGTTGATTCTATCGATGGTCCACAGCCCCGTCGACACTATAGATTGTTTTCTGTAAGGAACCACTTCACTGTCATTTCCACAATTCTCCAGTATAATAGCGATTGCCGGATTCCCTTCCACCTCCAATACCGGTAAAACTGCTTGAGTTTTCGCGAAAATATAAAGGACGACTATCAACCCGAGATACATATTTACGCGTCACATACACTGTGACAACAGCAATGATATAATAAAAAATTTAGTTTCCTCTTCAAGCTTCAGTGCATCATTATTTTCAGACAAAACATTTTTTTCGTTGAAGGACTGCCTCGTGCGGCGCGTTATTTTATTCTGGGTAAAACACACAACGTTTTACCCTAGTTCGTGAGTCAGTATATTGCTAGGAAACAATCAATACAAATATTTAGAAAAGTACAGGTACTAAGATGTGTATGGAAATAGAACCAGATCGATTTTGCTGAATTCTAAATTCGGTTTATGAGAGTTAAAAGCAGGGAAGCTCTATAAACTAAACTTGTTATGTGATGACGGATTTCATACACTAAAAGAAAAAATGCAAAAACTGTGTCCACATATTTTACAACAACAAAATCATATTAGCATTATATTACAAGTTTATTGATGGAACCAACTTAAATCGCTACTTTTATTGTCCTAATTTAACCTACATACAGGGTGTTTCTTAAGTAATCTAAAATATTATATGGGGCGCTTCGTTACTCAATTTTAAGACGAAAAGTTCATATAAACATGTGTGATAGGTGTTGTCGTTTATGAGATACAGGGTGTTGTACGTGAAATTAATTTTTCTTGGTGACGCTACTGATTTATATTTTTTTATTATTTTATTACAAGCAACATGTGTTAAACATAAAGAAAAAATAATACATTTCAGAGCAAATGTTCAAAATGTCCACCTCCAGCTAAAATGCAAGAATCCGCTCGATGTCTAATGGATTGTCGAATATGTTCGAAGATACCAGGATTGTAACGAATAACATTACAGCCGTCTATGATACGATTTTGAAGATCTTGTACGTTAAATATCAGTGTTGTGTAAACAAGCGATTTCAAATATCCCCACACACAAAAATCCAGAGGATTGTGTCCAGGTGATCTAGGGGGCACGGGTGTGGAGATCCTCGTCCGATCCAATGGCCTGGAAAAACATTATTTAAAAACTCGCGTACAATCACTGAAAAATGTGGAGGAGCTCCGTCATGCATGAACCACATGCGCCTTCTAATAATAGGTACAGGAAGGAAAAATGGTCCAATTAAATAATCATATCGATGATGCCAAGCCAAACATTGACCGAAAATGTTTGTTGAAATCGTTTTACACTTATGGTATGTGGATTTACATCTGCCCATATGTGGTCATTATGAAAATTCATAATCCCATGTCTAGAAAAGTTGGCTTCATCCGTAAATAGAATATTGGCCACAAAATTCGGATTGTTCGCGATTTCACGTAAAATCCATTGACAATACTGTATGCGTAATGGATAGTCAGTAGGTAACAAATGTTGAACACGATGAACGTGATATGGATACAATAAATTATCTTTTAGAATATTCCAAACAGTTTTGTTACTAACATTTACTTCATCTGCAACTTTTCTTGTACTCGTTTCTGGATGTTGGTCAGTAATTTGAAGAATCTGGTTTTTCAATTGAGGATTTCTCACAGTTCTGGGTCGTCCAATAATATTCTTCGATTTAGCAAAAGATCCAGTTTCTTGTAAACGAATGTGTAACTTAGTAAACGTATCTGAACATGGTAAACGATTATTTGGATAAAGCTGGGCCTACGTACGTCTAGCTTCTAAGGCATTACCATTCGCTAATCCGTACAAAAAATGCATATTAGCCATTTCAACATTAGTAAACACTGGCATAGTTATTAACTAAACACAGAGTCAATCAAATAAAAATGTACGATTTTTGCGTTGGTTTTCAAATTTGACACTTGTCAACATTATTTCAAAGGCCACTTAGAATAAGCATGTTTTTGCGTATTACTTCTAAAAACCAGTAACGTCACCGGGAAAAATTAATTTCACGTACAATCAGAACTGACTTATTACAATAAATTCAACACCCTGTATCTCATAAACGACAACACCTATCACACATGTTTATATGAACTTTTCGTCTTAAAATTAAGTAACGAAGCGCCCCATATAATATTTTAGATTACTTAAGAAACACCCTGTATTTATCTACACACATCCTAAAAGCCTATGGATATACAGGGTCAGTATAAAGTATGGAACCCCCTAAGTATCTCCTCAACGGTTTGATATTTTTAAATGAAATTACTTATCCCCTTCTAAGAAGATCCAAGGATTTCAAAAATGCTATCAAATTTAATGTACCATTTGCGGTTAAACCGGAAATGCATATCAACTTTTTTATTTTAAATAGAACACCCTGTATATTTTTCCATTTTTGAATTCCTTGTGAAATTCTGCATACAGTAAAACTTTCCATTCATATTGTTATTGAATAATTGAGGCTTTAATCAATAATCTATCGTTTTTGACTTAGTTAGCCATGGATGAAATGTCAAATGGTGAGTAAGGCAAACTTAATTTATGGAAACATCCTAAAAACTTGGCAACATAACAATTTATTTATTTTAACAAAAAATAACACAAAATTAACAAAATTATTTTAAATGTTCAAAATTACGCCCTTCTGCTATTTGACAATATCCTAAACGGTCTTCAAATTCTCGTAAAGAATTTTGCAAAAATTCGTTCGGCACTTGCAGCAATAAGTTTCGTATGCGTAACTCTAAATCATTTAAATTTGTGGGTCTATTTATGTATACTTTATTTTTTAGATAACCCCACAGAAAAAAAGTTAGAGTTAGATCAGAACTACGAGGTGGCCTATCGATAGCACCCCTACGCCCTATACATCGACCTGGAAAAACTTGATCTAAATACTGGCGCACAATTCTAGAATAATGTGCAGGTGCGCCATATTGCTGAAACCATATGTCTTCAGCAGGAATGGCTGGGTTATTTGGATGAGGATAAAGTCTTGCAATAGCGGGTACAATATAATTTGTTAATAAATCTAAATAATGATGTCCAGACAGATTACCTTCAATGAAGAAAAGTCCAATAATATTATCGTCTATCATTCCTGTCCACACATTTATTTTTTGCGGATACTGCGTATGTACTTGCCTCATCCAACGGGGATTATTTCTAGACCAGATACGATAGTTATGTCTATTCACTTTACCATTTAAGCAAAATGTTGCTTTATCTGAGAACACAATTTGTTTGATAAAATTTGGGTTTGCTATACATCTGTTCTGAATGTTTTCGCAAAATTCTGTTCTGCGATCTGGATCATCTTCAGTTAATTCGTGACAGAAGTGAAATTTATATGGTTTCAATTTCTCGGATTTCATTATGTTCATGACGGAAGTCTGGCTTATGTCAAAGTCAAGAGCTAACTGGGTAGTTGATGTTTGTGGATTTTGTTCAAGTGATAGTAACACATCCAACTTTACATTGTCATTTGTGGCGGATTTTGGTCTTCCTGACTTCGTAAATAACGCCTTACAGTTTTCACAACTGTTGATTTTGTGATTTGGTGATCTGGATTAACTTCATTGAATAGGTTTAAAACTTCCTTATAAGAACGCTGTTTGTCTCCATATCCTCGCATAATTAAAATTTCGATACGTTTTCCTTCACTTAGATACACCATAATAGAAAAAACAATAGTAACAAATAACAGAGAGAAATATTATTGCACAACTTATACTACACTGATAGGTAGATTACTCAATAATTAATTTATTTGACAATTAAAGGTTTGACATTTCATCCATGGCTAACTAAGTCAAAAACGATAAATTATTGATTAAAGCCTCAATTATTCAATAACAATATGAATGGAAAGTTTTACTGTATGCAGAATTTCACAAGGAATTTAAAAATGGAAAAATATACAGGGTGTTCTATTTAAAATAAAAAAGTTGATATGCATTTCCGGTTTAACCGCAAATGGTACATTAAATTTGATAGCATTTTTGAATTCCTTGGATCTTCTTAGAAGGGGATAAGCAATTTCATTTAAAAATATCAAACCGTTGAGGAGATACTTAGGGGGTTCCATACTTTATACTAACCTTGTATTTACAACCCATGTAATCGCGGACTTGCTACGGATATGCATTTTATGTCCATTATAAGTCCGGAATATCTACGGAATCAAATGTCATAAATGGTAATAATTTATACCACAGATTCTGGGGTCAAAAATATGTTGATTGACCCCACTTACCTATATACAATAGTGTCACAAAAAAAGTTACAGGGTGGTAAAGTTAAAAATTTAAATAGTGGTAAAATTTATGATCATTGATTAGTCTTAATCTACAAATTACGTATTCAGCAGCATATTCAGCCCTACATGTAAATGCTGTAGACTTTAGAAAGTGGGTGAGATATTCCCTGGTTGATAAATAAAAAATATTTATCTACGATTACAGCATAATACAAACTTTATTGATGTGAAAACCCCACTGTAAATTTTCATTTTCATTCAAACAAACAAAATCACACAATTGACAGCAAAAACGTACAAAGTGAAATTCCAGGGTTTTAAGGTAGTTTTTTGTGACTGTGACTGTTGTACGTCACCTGACATTCGCAATATTGCAATAGAAAATCTTCTACCACAACAATCACGAATGTGTTTATGAAAAGTTTTTAAAGTGGCGAGCAGAACAAAATACAACATCGTAGATAAAATATAGTATTATACTCGCAAGCAAAGGTATTTATCCACTCAAATGATTACATGCACTCGCCTGTGGATAAAAAACTTCTTTACTTGCTGGTGTAAAAATATAGTATTATTTAAGTACCCTTTATCATTTCTGAAAATTAGGAATAGGTATTCTGAGACATCCTGTATACAATTAACGATTAAGACGTTAATTGAGTTAAGAGGCTTTACATTAAACATTTTAAACATTAAATCTTTTAATTTCAATAATTAAGGATACCTCTTTTTGGGTGTATTTCCTGGACACGTTTTCTCTCATATAATAGCATTACTTACAGTAATTTGATAGCTAGGACTTTAACTTATTCTTTTACCTTTGAGGTGATTCTTAATAGCGTGAAGGCGTTTTATATTGACGATATAATTTGTATGTACCAGATGTTGCAAAACGTCATTAATAAATACATTTTTATTTTCATTTACAAATGATAAAATTTAAGAAAAATACCTACCTAGAATCATAAAGTTGATATTAAAAAATAGGTAATAACAGAAAATCGATATGTGTTTCTTTCACGCTATAAAGTTATCTTTCAGATAATACTATACTTTCTCTACGATCAAGTATATAAAAAAATATATTAGTTCGTTATAGTTTATTTTTAAACATAAAACTTTAAAAACTTTTCATAAACACATTCGTACTTGTGCCATGATTTTTGTGGTAGAAGATTATCTATTGCAGTCTTCTGTCGATATTTTCTTCAGTCACAGTCACAGAAAACTACCTTAAAACCCACGAATTTCACTTTGTACGTTTTTGCTGTCAATTGTGTGATTTTGTTTGTTTGAATTTTTGGTTATGTCGCCGTAGCAACTGAAAGCTGTTGCCAACGTAATAATGGGGAAAATATAAAAATCCCAATATGTCCGGTCCTTATTCCAGTGGATAAAAGTTCGAAAGTTCCTGTCAATTTTACCCACAGCTGAGAACCAATCAAAGCTCTCCTTTAGGTTATCGATGGGTAAAATGAAAATTTACAGTGGGGTTTTCACATCAATAAAGTTTGTATTACGCTATGATCGTAGATAAATTAATTTAGTTTTTTAAAAATTAATAAATTAACCTCATAAGCGGTTGTTACTTTTTCCAGGTGTCTGTTTATCTTCTACCAAAAGAATTCGCCATTACAGTTCACTGGTTAGAATAGAAACGGCTATCTATAAAAACGCAGAAATAAAGATATTGAAATATGAGATTACACGAATTCTGTCGAAAATTGTTCGAGTTCTTCTAACAAGAAGAAGATTATAGGTGATGTTTTTTGTTATGTTCATATATTGTTCATGTTATGTTTGAAATTTTTTTTCATCTGTCAAATTTGACATTTCCACAATGTTCCGACTATTATTTGATTGTTGTTTCAGCCAATGAGCATGCAATTAGGCGATAATTTGCACTAGTGCTAATTCAGGTCCTTCAAAATAAATGCAGACGTAATTATATTAAACGTTTATTATTTATTGAAATAACATGAACACTGTTAAGCCTAGTTATTGAAATTCTTACAATTAAAAATGCAATTATTAAAATTTATGATTGAACCAGTCGAAGTTTGTTGTCGGTCAGAAACAATGTTACTGGAAGAAGAAGTTGAAACTGAAAAATCACCTACCTCGCTGTTCTCACTGTTTCTCATTTTCTTTATTATTTCCTCATGAAACTCTTATCAAGTTGTAAATAAGGTTTTATTGAATTGACATTTCTATGTCCCGTTATTTTCGTTAGCTGGTTTTCGTTTACCCCAACCTTGGCTAGATGGCTTACGGCAGTTGCTCGATGAGAATGGTTTGTGAATTTGAATTTTCGCTATCGAGACCTGCTTCTTGGACAGACAGCTTTGTCCATTTTGCGATCTCGTTTCTACCAGCTAGGATGTTTTTGAACCATATTTTGCCATTCTCGATTCGGTGTAAGAAACAGACGGTTCGTCTTCACGTTAGATCCACGTTTTGACAAAAGTTTTCTGTATAATCTTGAAAAAAAGCATTGAAAAGTAAAATTAAATAAAAAAAAACCCTTAATTTGACCTACCTAATGGGGCAGATGTCTTCATTACTAATGTTTCGGATTAACCATTTACTGTCCGCTAATCTACGGCCTCCTCCTTGGCAGGTTTTTGAAAATACTGGATTATATTCTAGTCTATTTGTGCTTGTTCCATCATGAAACTCTTATTCTTGAAAAAAATCCGTCAAACAGTTGACTGCCTCACCTCCTCGAAATGCTAGCTCATAAGATATGAGATGAAAATTTTTTTCTGCAGACCTTCCGGCTCGTTTTCATCTTAAAGCTTCATAATTTGCAGCAATTCTTTGCGAGTAAAAGCCGATGAGCTTTCTTTTCTCTTTTCCGGGTTCATTTGTAATATTTTGCGCGTAGCATCTCGGACACTCCTAGCAGATTTAAATCTTACATCATTAAATGGATCTATTACAATACCGAAATCTTCGCAATATTTTTCCTGAACAAGTTTTGCTGTTATGTTCCACATTGTTTTCACTACACTTTCTTTATAGAAGGATCCATCCTTCTTGCGCATGTTGCTTGCCCAGTCCTTTAGAGTGAAGGCAATTTTTTCCACCGAAGTTCCTCGTTCTAATAAGTGATTTCTTTCAGCACAAAACTCTTGAAATTGTCTCCATACTGACATTATTGACTTTTTCGTATTCGTTGGCGTAAGATTGTCTATATTCTTGTTAATATCTACAGCAGAAGCATTTCCAAATCGCGACATTGTATAATATTGTTATCGCCACAGGTGACGCCAATGTCACAGCAACTGACAGTGACACAAAACGATTTGATTTATTCATAAACTTTTCTCATAAAAATTATAGTCGCCACAGTTGATGTCAATGTGACAGCAAATGACAGAGGCACAAGACGATTTGTTTGATTCAAAAAATTTTCTTATAAAATTTAACTAGTGCAATGAAAATTATGGATTCATCAGTAAAGCCAAAAATCTAAATCACTATCACAAGAAGAGATCATTTAATTTTTAACACAACGTCCTATTCTGAATACCTCATGCATGATGAAGGCAAGCTTACGACACAATATGGAGGATTAATACCCAAAATGAAAGAAATGCAAGTACCCCCCATACCTAACAAAAATAACAAACAGTTTCCTAGAAAACAGAACTTTCCAGGTGAAAAAAGAGGATAAGATCTCAAGTAAAAAAAAATACCAGAAGGAATACCCCAAGGAAGTGTACTGGCTCCTACACTATTCAACATATTCATCGAGAGCTAACCTTTGTAACGTAAACATGTAAAAGTAGGTTAGCAAGATATCACGTTTTTTTTATATTTTACACGTTTAAATTAATAGTACTAACCACCCAAGTTTAAGAGGGTTTCGTACAATCTAATTCATTTAAAATTTATAAAATTTTATTTGAGAAAAGCTTAGATTTGGCCAAAATTATATTATTTCTGATTTAAAAATGTCAAATTCAAGGCACACTTTTTAATTGCTAGAATAAAAAAGCCATGGTTTTATAGATTTTTCTCCTTGGGGTTGATAAACAATATCTTCCACCCTATTTTCGGTGCTCGTATGGTTGGTTTTCAGGTAAGGTAGGCGGAAAAAATTATTTAGCATTGCATTGAAAATTACTTTAATAAGTGTTACAAGTTACAAAAACTTAATATAAATAACCTTCAAATTTTTTAATGCATCGCAATTTAAAATGGAAAATATTATTGTAAATACTATTTAACAATCATCAATAATTTATTTTGTAAATAAATAATAATTTAATTTACATCGGTTTGATATTAACCACTAGGTAACATATTATAACGGTATCTATTATAAATAATATATGTATTTCTGGTTAAGTTGAAAAGTAGAACACGCTGAATCTCCAAAATGCATGCATGCAAAACAGAGCTCACAACATTGGTGTCTAATTTATATTTATATGGTATAACTGCTAACATAAAAAAAAATATTTCTAGGAAATACATCATACTCCACTTTTTCTACAAACACATTAAAAGTCCAAAATAACACATACCTCTAGAGATCGAATTTTCGTTTTACTTCTAAACTCCCCTCGAAGTTCTTCTAGAGTATGAGGAGGACGTTGCAAATTGAGCAATCTCCTATCCATCATATCCAACACGTGCTCAATTGGGGATAAGTCGGGAGATCTTGGTGGCCAAGGTAATGTGATATTATTATGTTGAAAGAAGTCTATTGTGACTCTTGCGACATGTGGTCGGGTATTATCTTGTTGGAAAGTTGGATTTGCCAGAGTGTCAAGATAGGGTAAAAGATGGGGTTCTAAAACTTCTTGGATATAACGCTGCGCGTTCATGTTACCTCTGATGAAGATTAAAGGTGATCTCGAACCATAAGCTATAGCCCCCCAAACCATAACTCCAACAGTTTGATGAACATGCCTTTCAACAAAAAAAACGTGGATTTCCCCTTTCACCATGTCGTCTTCTAACCCTCGTTCGACCGTCATGCATGCTTAAACAAAATCGAGACTCGTCACTAAAGACAATACTGTTCCATTCCTGATCCCAGAGTGACCATTCTCTGTACCATTCAAGGCGATTATGTCGTTATTCTAGAGTTAAAGGGGGGACCCAGTGTGGTATGTGTGCAATAAAATAATAACCATAATTCCTGGCAACAGATGATTGCATATTGAAGTTTGCATGCGTTGTACTAATTGATAGACAATTTATTTCTTTAACGATGAAAACACCGAACTTGACAGACCAATCAGAATTGAAAGACCAGCTGCCTTTGGCTTTTGATTTGTCAAATTAACTGAAAATTTCGATATGACTAATATAGTCATTATTATTATTAGGGAAGTTATATATAACTGGCAAAAGGCACATAACATTGTAAATCTTAACTTACTTGGAAATCAACTTTCTTAAAAGTATGTTTTGTTTGGATAATTTCAACTTCTCAAGGAAGATACACTATTGTAGCCTTATGGATCGTGATATTTTTATCACAAGTATCAATAATTTTAATAAAGAAATTGAGATCATAAAACAAATAGCTACATCTAATGGCTATCCAATACATTTGATAAATAAATTAATTAATAAGAAAGAACAAAAAGTGTCACTAAAACTAATATTTCCAAAACAAACTAAAGAAATTAAAAGCTATAAAAGTATTACATATTGTGGAAATATTTCCAATGCAATTTCAAAAATAATATCTTCGGCAACATTAGCATTAATATCATTTAAAACCAAAATAGTATTGAAACAAAATTGTTAAATGTGAAAACAAAATTACCAAAATTTAAAAAATCTGGTGTTTACAAAATTAATTGTCCAAAATGTAATGCAGTATATATAGGTCAAACACAAAGAAATTTTGAAGTAAGATTTAATGAACACTTAAAAGCATATAGATTACAACAACCAGATAAGTCGAACTATGCAAAACACCTACTGGAACATCCAAACTCACTCTTGCACATCAATGACATCCAAATACTACACACTTGTAATAAAAAACAAAATTTAGATTTCCTTGAAGAACTTGAAATAAAAAGACATCTAGCAGATCCACAATTTTAAGTTGTTAATGAACAAATAAATCTGGGAAGTTCTCCAGTTTTAAAGTGTTTGCTTTGATTGAGTCTTCATTTTATACATAGATAAGACATTATTGTAACATAAATATATTAAGTTATTGTAAAGATCAGCATGATATAGTTTTTTCCTGGTTTTTCTATATCATTGCACAGTTATACTGATCTTAGAGGGAAATACATCCAGGATAATCCCTTAGGGCTAATAACATCTAGGCTTAAATATTGCTGTCTTATTACTTCCTTACTAGCCTTAACTACTTATCAACATCAAGTACCTAGTTACAAACAAACAACATGTAATTTCAATATGTCAATCTGACGATGCTAGTTATAGCGAAACAGCTGTAATTGAATTTTAAAGTGAATTTTTCGAATAAATAGTGGAAGTTTAGTTTAACTCAGCAGTTATTTAGTGTTCCTAGTAAGATGAACTTCCAAAAAGTAGAGGTTAACACAATCAATTTCAGAAGATAAATGTGTGGCAAATACCTAACCTAACCTAACCTAACCTAACCTAACCTAACCTAACCTAACCTAACCTAACCTAACCTAACCTAACCTAACCTAACCTAACCTAACCTAACCTAACCTAACCTAACCTAACCTAACCTAACCTAACCTAACCTAACCTAACCTAACCTAACCTAACCTAACCTAACCTAACCTAACCTAACCTAACCTAACCTAACCTAACCTAACCTAACCTAACCTAACCTAACCTAACCTAACCTAACCTAACCTAACCTAACCTAACCTAACCTAACCTAACCTAACCTAACCTAACCTAACCTAACCTAACCTAACCTAACCTAACCTAACCTAACCTAACCTAACCTAACCTAACCTAACCTAACCTAACCTAACCTAACCTAACCTAACCTAACCTAACCTAACCTAACCTAACCTAACCTAACCTAACCTAACCTAACCTAACCTAACCTAACCTAACCTAACCTAACCTAACATAACCTAACCTAACCTATTATATTGATCTTAGGGGAAAATAACTCTTCGTTTTTTTATTATTCTTAGGGCCTGTAGGGCTGAGTAAAGGTATAAGTAGTTACTCAACGAGTAAATTACATAGAGGTTAAATCCTTTCGTTATAACTTACAAATGAGTGTGCTGGCAACTTTAAAGTTTAACTTTTCGTTTCTATAATGTATAGCTATCACAGAATTATCATTAAATAGTTGATCCATAACTGCATAATTCCTGGAACAAGACATAATACATAAGAAAGTAAGGAGATGCATAAGATATTGAAAAGTGTAAATTTAAACTTACATTACATAGATCTAGGAATACTTAGTTTAAATAACAACTTACCTTGACGTAGAAGTAGTTATTGATTGCTCTATTAGAGAAAAAACATGATTAACAGCCTCTTTAGAAAGTCGGAATCTCATCTTGAAGTCAGTATCATCATAGTTTTTCATATTATTTATACGATACCGAAATATTGGTTCTCTACGTGGTCCCATCATGCGTTGGAAAAAATCATCAAATTCATCTTCAATAAGATCAAAAATGTCCATTTTAATTTAAAAAAATATTGTTGATGAAAATCTGGAAATGTCGTTTTTGAGGTTATGTTTTCTTACATTTACTCGTCAAGTAAACGGTTACTTGGCAGTGCATCCGATGATTAACTTAAGGGTATTGAATTAAAATCTTCTTCCGGGTTTCTAAATCAACAGTTTTTTTAGTTTGACGTTTTACCAATTTTTATTTATAAATGTTTCAATCTATATTGTGATGTTTTCTTCTTATGATATTTTATTTATTTGACGGGGTAACTCTTATGGCGAAAGCCTTCGGTTACCAATTTATTAATAAAAATTACACACTTGACTTCCTGTTTTTAAAATAACAAACTTTCTATGATGTATATATATATAATACCATCGAGAAATGCTTATGTGTTCTACTATTGCTTGTAACAAGTACCATTTCTCCAATAGTGTGCGGGTTAAGTGAACTCAACTTTCTTTAAACTCTTCATAAACTTTCACCGAGCTCAATTTCCTTTAGTTGCAGTTTTGAATTCGAAGAGTAAAGAAAGCCGTACAAGATGATAGTTTACAATTACACTACCTATATTAAATATATAGCTTTTGCTGTTATAACTGTATCATTACCTTTTATAGCTCTCATTGTTTTGAAATTGTTCCAAAAGTTTAGTGCCGGTAAAGTGAGGAGTTTAGTTTGTTTAAGTGGAAAAACTGCTATAGTAACTGGTGCCACATCATGTAAGCATTTCATTTTACAATATTTGTTATTTTTTCTTAGAAATGTGGAGTTTCATTAATTATTATTCTTTAATTACGAGGTTGGTTTAGTTTGAGATTTAAAGAATATACAATTGTTTAGGGAAATTTATTTTTTACTTTTAAATAAAACAAACCTTGGATTGAAAAGTTGTGGTGTTTTTAAATTGTCACTGTAACAATATTTTAAATTGATCCACGCTGATTCCTCTCATTTTGCTTGATCTAGGTAGTCTATTTTCAGTGGCCATGAAATATCTTATTTTCTTTTGAATTCCAAGCAAATAATTGGAAATTCATAATTTTTATTTTGCAATATTATACCTGTTTCATTAATTTTTTGATAAAATTTGATGTAATATAAATCTGATTAATTTTTTATAGAATGAAAATTGATTATCCTTGTTTCAATTTTAAAAATATTATCAGTTTAACTAGGTAAACCAGACTCTGCACAAAAATGAGAATATCACTTAAATTTTCTTACAAAACGTAATATTTTTGTGATCTTTCTTTACTATTTGACTATTTCATTATTTAAAAACTTTTTTTATGCAATACTGATTGAAAATAAAACTCGAGAAGAAACGTTTATTTTTTTTATTTTTATTTTTTTTTCCGTTTCGGCCAGCTAGGGCCACGATGTTTCAACTCTCATAGATTTTTTTTTTGGTACAAAAAAAAATGATTTATTCTTTTGAGGTGAAAAATGTACAATATATTACAAATTTTTAAAATTAATTAATAAGCAAAAACAGGTTTTTAAATAAAATTAATAATCAGTATTTCCTCCATGGGTCTGTATGCATGACTGTAGGCAATGTGGCATGCTATCGATTAAATGGTCGAGCTGGGCTTGTGGAATTCTCTCCCATTCTTCAAGAGCAGCATCTTTCAGTTCTCGTAGAGTAATTGGGGGATGGCCATCTTAATGTGGATATTCATTCTTCTTCCAAAAAATATTGTACTGCAGCTGTTCGATGTGGAGGTGCATTGTCATGCATAAACAGAAATCCATCACCTACCGCCCCCCGGAATAAACGCACAACAGGATTTAAAACTTCCTCGATGTACACAGCACCAGTGATTCTTCTCTCCAAAACCAGGAGAGGCGTCCGTGTACCCTTCATAATACCACTCCAAACCATAATACTCCCACCTTCAAATGGAACACGTGGTTGGGCTGTTTCTAATCGGGCTTGTCGTCCTGGGGCCCTCCAAACTAGCGTTCTTCGCGAATCAGAAACCAAGCCAATTCTTGATTCATCAGAGAACATCACGTAATTCCAGTTAGGGCCATGGTGTAACATTTCTTGAGCCCATTGCAACCTTACAATTTTGTTTGGGAACACGTAGTCTTCTGCGATACAAATTTACCGCATTTAATCTTAGTGTAATTGTTTGCCTTGAGATATTCAGTCCTTCAAGTCTAGCAATTTCTCTGGATATGCCACTTGTAGATTCCTGTCGATTTCTTCGAGCTATCATTGTTATCTGCCGGTCTTGTGCTGCTGTTGTACATCGACTTCTGCCACTTTTGGGACGATCCTTCACATCATTTGTGTCTTGAAATTTTTATTTAGTTTTTGATACAGCACTCTGAGTAACACCAACAATATTCGCGTAACAAAGCAATTACTCTAGACCTATTAAAATATGATATCATGTCTCTGGGCATTTTTAAACAGCTCAAATGAAATTTAAAGAAGAATTGGAATAATGTGAAACCCAAATCAATTAAATATGACCAAATTAATACAAAAACGAATCAAATTTATTATTTCGATTTAAACTAAATATTAACAAGAGTTTTTAAAAAATCATAGGCGTAGATATATTATTTCTAAATATTCCAAACTTTTGGACATAAATGTATATTTTTATATGAAATTAAAGAAAGTAATTAAGTTAGAGACCATAGTAAAAAACAAAATTAATATCTTTTATTAGTACCCTGTAATATAATTACTGCCGGACATCGGTATGGCATGAACTGATCGATTTTGCACCTGTTTTGATATATTGTCCCAAATATGTTCTATGGGATTTAAATCGGGACTTCGAGCTTGCCAATTCAATATGGGGACACCAACTTCGGTAAGGTATAGTATTTTATCTACTCCTATTAAATTATACATGAATTATTCAACTGCTTTTGAGGAATTAATAGTATCCATAAACAAAAAGCGTGAGTTATAATAACTCTCTAGTGAGTTATCACACCATACTGTCACGGAATCAATGGCGGTTCGATCCCCTATGCCTACCAAACCTTTTTTTAATTTTGTTCATGGTGTTCATTTTTACATAAATGTCTACTCAATCTATAGAATTAATTAAATTTTAATTCTATGACTTAATGACAATTTAAGAACCGAATACCAAAGGTGGGTGTAGAATCTACATTATAAAAAGCCGATGTGATGAAACGGAATAGTCTAATATTGTAATTGAGGGGAGTAATGTCAGTTGATATTTTTAAAAAGATATTTTGACGTTTTCAAATCTGTTAAAAATTATAAAGGTGTTAAGAAAGATGAATTCAGAGAGTGAAGATGAATTATTATGTACACCTCCAGAATTGAGGCAAGTAGCTAATGCTACAGTATAAAATGTATTACCCGAAAAGTCACAAAACAAAGCGGTCAACAAAAATTTTCAAAATTGATGTATCAGTAAGAATGTAAACTCTTTTACAGAAAATGTTCTTTAGGTATATGTTAAAGAACTGAGCAGTAAGTATAAAGCATCTCTGTGGACTTTCTACTCTATGCTGAGAAGCACACTCAATTTAAATAATGAAATAAATATAGAAAATTATTGGAAATTACTTGCGTTTCTTAAACGTCAATCAGAGAAGCATGTAGCTAAAAAGGCAAAAACATTTACACCAGAACAACAATAATTTCATGAAAAATATCTGGCGACAAAGGTACCTATCTAATAGATTTCACAATAATTCTAACGTTTTAATTATCTATTTATTATTAAAGTCGTAGATAAAGTATAGTATTCAACTAGCGGTAATGGTCATAACTCGCTTGATGAATTACAGCACTCGTCTGCGGCTCGTGCTGCAAACTTCATCTGCGTGAGTTATGACCTACATTACCGCTCGTTAAATAATATACTATTTTACAGTAAATGGTATTGGCTTATTAACTACAATAAACTACCCGATTTAATCTCATTGTGTAGAAAATCATCAGGTAAAAGATGCAAATGTGCTACAGGGTCGAACTTAAGAAATTTAAATTTTGCATAATATAGGAGATATAGAAATAATTTATTTAAATGTTACAATTCCATTCTTTAGTTCACGAAATAAGTTCGCTATTGCTATCGTCATCTAAATTAATTATAATTGGCGCAATTGATTTTACAGAAAGGTACGAGTTTTCAACATTTATAACATGACTAACAGAACTTTTTCAACTCTCGGTAGGAATGTCATTCATATAGTTCCTAATTAATTCTACCACACTACCACTTAAAGTTGGAAAAGTATTTTTTCCGCGCACACTCGATTTAAGTTGGTGCCACATAAGCTCTATGGGATTGAACACGCAGTAGTAGGGAGGTAGTCGTAACACTGTATGTCCCAATTCTTCCGCAATTGCAAACATACGTTTTTTTAAGAAAATGACTGTAGCATTTGTAAAAGTTCTTTTGTTGTATAATTTTCCTTAAAATATATGTCATTTGCAACCATGAAGTTTTGAATCTCCAGGAATTTTTTGCAATTGGCGACTATGATAGCTTGCGTTGTCCATTACTATAACGCTGTTTGGCGGAATGTTGGGTAACAGTCAGTTTTTAAACCAATCTTCAAAAAGCTCTGCTGTCATATCTTCGTGATAATCAACACAAGAGTCCTAAATATTTTTGGCAGAAAGCTACATAACGTTTGGGATCCAATTATTTTCTGATCTTGCGTGTAATATTGTGATTCTCTTTCCTTTATTTGATAGTGCTTTTGTTTTAAACTTATCAGAGGAATCAGACTCTCCTTTGAAAAGGGTGTCATGCGTGTCAAACCACGTCTCGTCAGTTTATTAAACGTGTTGATTCCATTATTATTTGTATCTAGTCAATTTTGCGATATTTAAAGCCCATTGCAGACAGAGCTCGCTAAAGAGTAGTGAGGCCACAGTTGATGTGAGTTTCGTTATTGATGAGCCACTGTTTCAGACTTTTGATTGTAGATTAGATGTTTCGCCCTATCAAATCTTTTTCCCATTCATCTAGACTTTTTGTGACATCTTTACGTTTTTTTATGATTCCATGCACCATCGTCAAATTACTGGTTACTCTTGCTGCAGCACCCGCGTTATATCCTTGCTGAAGTAAGGAACTATACACATTTTTTATAATGATTTTCGCGTCACAAGATAAGTGATTCTTCTTTAACTAACCACTGGAAGCACTATTACTTTTAATCCACGCGGACGCCACATACTGCATATTCTGTACGTTGGGGTATAAAATATTTGTTATTAATGTCTGTAATACCAAATAAATGTTATAAAATTATCGCACGCCGTAACACAAGTGAACACTTCCAATGAAATACAAACACTAAAATGAACAAGAAGTGTAAGCTGTAATCCCCTACAATCCCTCTCTGAGAAACAAACCTGAATCAGGTCCTTTTACATTTATGATGTGCATCTCGGATTTTACAACTTAAGGGTCTAATTGGTTTGATTATAATCATTCAGTCAATACCATTTATTATGAAAACTACTTGACATTTCTGATTTTCTGCAAGTTAACACCTATAATTAAGCAATTTTATTATTGAACACCTCGAAAAAACGTAGGTTTCTTTGTACGGAAAATTTTTGGAAAATTAAAAATAATACAAGTAAAACGCAGTTTGATAAATAAATGCAGGTTTCCCACATTATAGTATGTATACCTATAACAAGTAATGACCCAGTATGTAACTATTTTTTTGTTTCAGCTGTCGGTTTCCAAACAGCCCTCCAGTTAGCTTCAAGAGGATGTCGCGTAATACTGGCGGCTAAAAAAGATCCAGCAAAAATTAAAGCCAAAATAATAGAAATAACAAACAATACAAACATTCAAACAAAACTGCTCGATTTAACTTCATTGCAGTCGGTGAGAAAATTTGCCAAAGAAATAAATGAGGAGGAGGAAAGATTAGACATTTTGATAAATAACGCTGAAGTTAGCGGTAAAGGAAACAAACATACGGACGATGGATTGAATTCGACCATGCAGGTTAATTATTTCGGACCCTTTTTATTAACTCACCTTTTGGCAGGTTAGTAATCAGAGGGGTGGACATATTATACAAGGGTGACAATTCGTGTTTTGTTTTTTTAATGCGATTGATTTACCGTTTAAAATAGTTTTAAAAAAATAAAACGAAAAGTGTCAAAATATAAAATTTATACAAAACTAGATAAAATATTAATAAATACTATAGTATGTACAAAAAGTACGAGGAGTAATAAACCCTAATTAAGTATGCAAAACCTTTAAAGGGAGCACCATGAAATTTTTGATAAATCTCTTACTTTAAATTACATTTCTTCCGTAAATCTAAAAACCAGGTAGATCGACCCCGTATTTGTTTCAGTTGTAGCAAAGTTTAGGGTTTCTTCATTGTTAAAGGATTAGCAGGTAAGCAATAACGCAATGCAGTGGTGTGTATTTTGGGGAAAAAATACGTTTTAAATTATAATATAATAAAAAATGAAAAGAAATAATTATTGGAATACATTTATTACTTAAATTTTATTCTATATCCGACTCGGAAGAGGAAGAATCGTTGTTGACATTAATAATAATAGGGTCGATTAAATCATCACAAATATTGTCAATTTTCCACATATTTGCCTTTACTTTGATAATATGCTCGATACAGTTTGGCAATTTTCCTTACCAACATGACTTATTACAGCACTCTCAAACAATTTCACAACATCGTTTATTTTAAAAGTAGTATTTTTTTCCAACTTTCCCCTTTACCTGAGCCCATATTAATTCTATGGGATTAAGTTCACAATGATAAGGGGGAAGTCGAAGAACTGATATACCACGAGAAGAAGCCATTTCTTCTACAATGTAGGTTTTGTATTTATTCTTGTTTATTTTTGCAATTCTGTAAAGTTCTTTCCTCAGTGGATTTTTTGGAAACTTAATATTTTTCGAAATAAGCCACTCCAAAAGCTCTGCTTTACGCCAACGACTTGTGGGCAATGCTTCTCGTAACCGTGAATGGTAACTTGCGTTGTCCATAACAATAACAGCCCCTTTTGGAATCAGATCCAACATTTGAACAAACCATTCCTCGAAGACATCCCCATTCATATCTTCGTGATAGTCCCCCGTGCGTTTTGAAATAAAAGTTAATAATCCACCATCAACAAAACCTTCAGAACTTCCAACATGGACTTTTCCCTTTTCCAGATGGTGGCTGCAAACCTAACGACAAACCTTCCACGAATGCCTGCCTTCCGCTTTTAATGTTTTCATCTTGCCAAGATTTAGAAACTGTATATCCAGCATTTATCCATGTTTCGTCTAAATAGAAAATTTTCAAATTTTGTTCTCTGGCATGTCGAATGCTTCTTAAATAGTCTCTTCTCCAATAAACTATTTCCGGTTTATCTATCAAGAGAGATTTTCTATTATGTTTTGTATATCTGAAACCCACATCTTTCAAAAGTTTGCATAATGTCATTCTGGAGAATTTTGTATAGTCCGTATCTTCTTGCACTGATGTCATAATTTTGTCAAGTGTTGGAATTTCCTTTCGTAAGTAAAATCCATGGACTTTACGCCTTAGTCTTTGTTTTAATGACTCATCGATCTCAAAGAGGAAGTAAGAATTCCATTTATTGATTCAGAATATAAGAACTCACCGTCTAACTTTGCTAATCATATTTTATTAAAAAGCATTCGAGTGATACATTCAAACTTTTACTGTTAACAAAGGTAATAGGATGAGTTTGTTAGAATATTTGGAGATTAGATCTTCTTTGTTAAATACCTGTCATTAGTCTTAATGAACAAATACAACCCATTAAGAACTACATTTTCTTAAATTTACCTTTTGATGTTATTAAGTGACTTGTTTTGATGTCTTCTTCTTCTTTTTCTTGTTTGTCTGAATGTTGTTGTTAATCAGCCCTTTACTCGCTAATTATTTCGGTTGTATACTTTGATTACTTCATTTATAGCGCTCATAGAATTACTCTGTTATTCTAAAGATGATGTATAACTTTATTTTTCACGGTTTATTTCCTCTAATTCTTTTGTTTCATTTTCTTCTTTCGATTTTCGTACATTTTTTAGGTATAACAATGTTATAATCTCTTCGTATTTATGTCCTTCCTATATATTTTATGTAATTTTTAATTTTGTATTTACTTTTACATGATAGGTAAGCTTTTCTTTTTTCTTTATTACTTTTATGCCTTACTCATTTTACTAAGTATGTTGTCCAACGTTATATTTATTATTGTTATAGTTTTTGTCCTTACCTTATTGTATCTTTTTATTTTTTTTAGCCTGATGATGGTCTAATACCGAAACTAGTAGCGATTTTTATATTTTACGATTAAATTTGTTGTGGTTTGACTTGGTAGTTTATTATTTTATATCAGCCACATTTGAGTTATGGATCATTTGCCGGTGTGTGTATATTGATAATAAGCATTCATTGAGGTTTAAAACAAAAGGTTTGTAACCGTATTCTTAAACGCACCTGTCGATATCGTCAGCGGCTAGCAATTTATAAGGGTGAGATTGCGGGTGTAATTATACCAGGAAAATGTTCATCATACGTGTTGGATCAATATTTTTAGTACACTACCGAGTGTACATTTATTGTTTTGATTAGTTATGGCTGTGGTTGAATTTTTTAACTTAAAATAACTTTAATTGTCCAGGGGAGACGGGGACATGTTCTAACAGATTTAGTATATTTAGAAGGATTGAAATGAGAAATTTCGTTTTAACTCCATCTGAAAAGTTAACTATTTCTCTGGTCAGTAAATATGAAAATGATATCATCGACATACTTTCATTATGCAAAATTCTATACAAATCCTATTTTTCTACTTGATGTTGGTTATTACGCCCTCTAGCGGACGTTTGACAAACTCGAAAATAATTTACAGCAATTTCTCTTGGCGACTTTTATCATGATTTTTTTTCTCAAATATATACGACCAATATCTTATGAGATATGGCCGCTCGCTACCCTTAACTGATCACCCTGTAAAAAAACAAATTCAATATAACTGATTCTGACGGCAATGGAAAGTAAAAAAGAAAATGATCAGAGTACGCAGAATAGAAATCAATCAACATAATTATTTTTACTTTGTAGATCTATTAAAAAAATCAGCTCCAAGTCGAATTATATTTGTTAGTTCCGCATTGGCGTTCTGTAGCAATTTGAGCTTGGAGAACCTCAATTACCCTTCAGGACATCCTCAATCGATATTTCGTCAAGCACTCGTTTATGCAAACTCTAAAGCAGCTGTTGTAGTAGCTGCTAATGGATTTGCAGAAAAATTAAAAGAACATGGCGTGACCAGTAACTCTCTGCATCCTGGTTTAATAAATACAAAAGGATTGAGATCCGTTCGTATTGATGGCTTACTTACTATATATAGATTGTTGAGATTTGCTTTTCTATTTATTTATGGCAAGGTAAGATTTAATTATAACTATTAATTTGATTGTTAGTCCAGGCGTGCAGTACTTTTAGACGGAAATTCTGATACCTGGAATGTAACAGTTGGAGGTGGTAAAGGAGCTTATAACACATGAAAAAAAAATACATTAACTATTTCAATTATGATCATAAACTTTTTAGGGGTGAAAAAGGGTGAAAAACTAAAATATTGCTGTTTGCGGCTAAAATTGACGTCAAAATGAAAAGTGCCCAATAGAAAAGTTGTAGATCATGTAAAAATCTAAAACTTTTCTCTTGGTAATTTTCTCACATAACCTCAATTTTTTGAGGAAAATGAAAAAAAAAACGATTTTTCGTTTTTAATTTTTAATTTTCCAACGGATTCGTCAATCTTGGTGAAACTTGGTGAAACCTTACCTTTTTATGTCCAAAATAACCTCGAATTTTCTCAACTTTGTAACATAATAATTTTCCGAGAAATTTGATTTTTCTGGAAAAATCTCTTTGTTTTCAACTGTAAAGTTTGCTCGGAAAATATTATTGGAAAAGATTTTCCTGAGGCTCATTTTTTTCGTTTTTACGTCTACTTTCACATGAAATAAAAAAAAATACACCTCTCATTTAAAAATGTGCTCAAAAATGAATAAAAAGCAAAAAATAAATTTTGCAACAGCTAAATTTGGAATAATTGTTAAATTTTTGTTATAAAATATCAAAATATGCAAAAGCCAACTCTTGCATTACATTCTACGGGAAAAAATTACCAATACAAAAATGTATTTCATTATTTAGTCGGATTTTTATTTCATTTGCAATATTATTATAAACACTCAAGTCTATTAATGAAGTTAATAATCCGAGCGGGGATTTCATGGTTTTACCATTGTTGTATGCTGATTTGTTTATATTATAAGGTTTTTCACGAGATAAATCGATTTGTTGATAATTACAAGGCCCAAATACCCTTCCATCAGAGCCCTATAGCCACACCTTTCATAAGTGACAAAGTGTAGACATGACAACTCTAACTAGCCTAAGGGCCTAGGCCTTTTGTTTTCTCTTTGACCTTGCAACATTTCAGTATACTATAAACTATCATTCTTAACAAACAAAATATTGTCTTTTCAATATATTTTTTAATTACAATTACGAATTACTTAAAACCAAACGATTATTATATTAAAAATAAACAAATTATTCCAAAAAGTCAAAGAAAATTGAAATTTTGATGAAAATTGGGCTAAAGGATCTGATTGAAGGGTATTTGTTGTAATTATCAACAAATCGATTTATCTTATGAAAAACCTTATAATATAAACAAATCAGCATACAACAATAGTAAAAACCATGAAATCCCCGCTCGGATTATTAACTTCATTAATAGACCTGAGTGTTTATAATAATATTGCAAATGAACTAAAAATCCGATTAATTAATGAAATACATTTTCTTTTGTAATTTTTCCCGTAGAATGTAATGCAAGAGTCGGCTTTTGCATTTTTTAATATTTTATAACAAAAATTTAACAATTATTGCAAATTTAGCTGTTCATTTTTTGCTTTTTTCATTTTTGAGCACATTTTTAAATGAGAGGTGTATTTTTTTATTTCATGTGAAAGTAGACGTACAAACGAAAAAAATGATCCACAGGAAAATCTTTTCCAATAATATTTTCCGAGCAAACTTTACAGTTGAAAAAAAAGAGATTTTTCCAGAAAAATCAAATTTCTCGGAAAATTATTATGTTACAAGGTTGAGAAAATTCGAGGTTATTTTCGACATAAAAAGGTTTCCATCAAGATTGACGAATCCGTTGGAAAATTAAAAATTAAAAACGAAAAATCGTTTTTTTCCATTTTCCTCGAAAAATTGAGGTTATGTGAGAAAATTACCAAGAGAAAAGTTTTAGATTTTTACATGATCTACAACTTTTCTATTGAACACTTTTCATTTTTACGTCAATTTTAGCCGCAAACAGCAATATTTCAGTTTTTTACCCCTTTTTCACCCCTAAAAAGTTTATGATCATAATTGAAATAGTTAATGTATTTTTTTTTCATGTGTTATAAGCCCCTTTACCACTTCCAACTGTTACATTCCAGGTCTCAGATATTCTGTATTTTTTATTTTTTTGGTACAGCACGCCTGGACTATGTATCTACAGTGTGTCCACGGATGGGGTTGCCTATAAGAGAAAAATTTTTATTATTCATTTTACGGCAAAAAGTAATTCCTTATAAAAAATTCGGTTTTTTTTTTAAAATGACAATAGCGCTAAAAATCTTAGATTGGATCTACAGGGTGTTGCAATATTAAGAAAACATGAAAACACCTCAAGAGAGAACACGAACGTAAGAATAGGGGGACTCAGGTTCTGTGTCAAGTTTTGACCGATCGATGTTCGTCGCCATGATAGGTCATGTGTTAAGGTCCGGCCTTAGCTTTTTTCGAAATTTTAAGTTTTTTAATGTACTTGTAAAGTTTATTGTAAGTCTAATAAATTCAATAAAATACCAGTCTTTTTCAGAATGATAACAGATTGAGAACTTGTCAACAATTATTATAATGATTCTAATTTATTTTTTAAAATGTAAAAGTAGTTTTATAAAAAATCATTTTTAAAGTGGAATAAAAAAATAGTAATTATGGGCCAATGTAGAAAAATGAGTTATTATTGTCGAGAAGCGAAGCTTCGAGGTTTTTAATGGATCCGAGACATTAATACACTTTTCTACCGTGGCTCATATTTTTTTCACTACCAGTGAAAGTATGACTACCACTTTTTGATTTTTCAATGTTTTATTGGAACAACCAGAAACAAAGCATTGACACATTGAATACAAACACTAAACTATTATTAAACTAGTTAATATTATCTAATAAATCAAAACAATGTAATAATCCAAAGGTAAGGGTTGATATGAGGATAAAAGTTACAATAATTCAAACAATCAGACAATAAGTTAAAGAACATATCGGAGCTTCCCCGTATCATTAATTCAAAGGAAACTAAGTAACCTTTGCAGGATACTTGTCAGCGAAAAGTTATTTCTCAAGAATGTGTTTGTAAAACAAAGTATAATACGAAACCAAATGATTTAAATAATTTAAACAAATTGCGGTGCTGAAATACAAAAAAAGTCACGTAGGAGAGCAACGATGTGTGAGCCAAATTTTTGCTGGCTCAGCTCCGGGCGACGTACCCAAGTAGTGCCGGTAGCAGGGCAGCTAGCCAATAGGAAAAAGACAAGCGAACAGAATGAGGGAGAAAGGGTAGTTCATGAGGTACTAGGGGGAAAAAAGACTTTTGCTGGAGACCAAAAAACGAAGAATCAAGGAATTCGATTTGGAGCGTTCCATAGGCTAGATGCCAATCGAATCAAACGCGTTTAGGGCAAAGTTAAGTGATTTTTTTTGGAAAGTGAGCTAAGTGCTAATTTTCAATAAAATAATTAAAGTATAATAATTTAAATAATCGATCATCGGGCCGCGGAAACGAAGTAATCTTTTGTAATAATAATAATCAGTGAAATTTTATCCAAGTGATAAATCACAATATTAATTTTACCGGGGCGATTAATAAAAATAGTGAGTGTGTGAGTGAACCTAAACTCGCTACAGGGAAAATTGGTGAGTCAATTTAGATTATACTAACCCTAGAGTTTACCGGGTCTCCACTGTCGGGACGTAGATAATATTCTCCGACAGAGAACTGAGTCCTCCGGGAAAGTTATACGTAACGTAACGATTAAGAATTAAACTGCAACCAAATTCATATCACGCAAGGGTCCATCAGACCATATTTCAATTCATGTTGTTGATTAGTTTTAAATTTTGTTAATGTTAATTTAAAGAAAGTTTTTTTGTTTTTTTCTTTTTTTCTTTGGGAGATGCACATAGCTTTCCGTAAGAGTTTCATCTACATTTAGACTTGTATCATCAAACTTAGAGTTTAATAAATTTGCTAGATTCTCCCGAGAATATTGTGTATCATTTCTCTAGACTCCAGACCTTTTTCAGAGCCCAGCAACAAATCCCGTCCTTCCTAACTGCCGAAGTAAGACCTCCCAACAACAAATACTGCGGAGGCCGAATCCACGAACCCTAACTTTAGCCTAACATCCGCTCGGCTAGGCTAAAGTCTATTAAAAATTAAGAATAAAAACAATTTAGTATATCACATCTGGTGACAACGAATAAGAAACCTCTTTTAGGTTATTACAACAACTAATAACTATAAACTATATCTATTAAGCAAAAACACATAAAAAGAGATAATAACTAGAAAAAGATATAGAAAGAAAAAACTATCAAATTCGAAAGACTGAAACCGTGACTGAAACCACTGAACAAAATAGCGAAATCTAGAGAATGACGTTAAGTGTCTGTGAATAAGTAATTTTCTTATTTGCTTTTTTAGCGACACATATCACTGTTGTTCACACAATGATAGAAAGAGATAAAATAAGTATTACAGAACGTGATTTAAGGGTGTCAAACATCGAAAAACAAATGTAACTAAATGTGACCTATCATGGCGGCGATGATAGCCTAGTCAACACAAATACATTGCGAATTGCATCTATCCTGAGTCCCCTTATTCTTACGTTCGTGAGAAAAAAGTATATACCATTGTTTTTTTATTTTACACAAAATATATATAAAAGAAAGTTGTTTATAATCTAAAATATAGCCTGAAAGATTATTAATTTTACTACCAAAAGTAATTTTTTTCTATTTCTTTGTTTTAGATTATAAACAACTTTCTTTTATATAAATTTTGTGTAAAATAAAAAATAATGGTACTTCTCTCTTGAGGTATTTTCATGTTTTCTTAATTTGGCAACACCCTGTAGATCCAATCTAAGATTTTTCAGTGTTATTCTCATTTTTAAAAGAAGCAGAAATTTTTATAAAGAATGACTTTTTGTCGTAAAATGAATAATAAAAATTTTTCTCCTATAGGCAACCCCATCCGTGGACACACTGTATAATTAATTAATTAATTTTTTATTTAGACACCCGAAGAAGGAGCTCAAACGGCAATTCACCTAGCTTTATCCAATCAACTAAAAGAAACCAGTGGTAAACACTTTTGGGACTGTACAGTATTTCCTCAACCTCTTGTAGCTTGGAACAAGAAATTCTGTGATGATGTTTGGGCTTCTAGCGAGAAGTTGGTGAATCTTAAAGATGAAGAAAAACTTTAATTTTTTGTTTAGTTATTTTATAACTTTGTTTTATTGTTACATACTGAGTGAAGTTATTATTATTGTAATTTGTAAAAAATCTTGCTAAATAGAAAATCCATAAATGGGATGTTTTGTATTTATTTATAAGCATATTATTGTATTTTAAAATAAACACTACAAAGACAGCCTAAATTTTTATTTATATACATTTAGTTTCAGCCATTATACAGTGCGTCCATAAAGTAACGCACAAATTAATTTTTGTCTGAATGAACAATAAGATTAGAAATTCCCGAAACAGGTCGATTTTTTATTTCAATTTACTATTGTTTCAAATCATAATCTAATATACAGGGTGAACCATTTTCGTGTAATGACGTCATCACCATTTTTCAAATTTTGGGAATTTCCAATTTTATTGTTCATTTAGGCAATAATGAATGTATGCCTTACTTTATGGATGCACTGTATACACAAATAAATTCATTATTTCGGTTACTGTACATATTTATAAAAAATCCCGAAACACGTCAAATTTAAATTATAACTTGACATTCTTTAACGTGAAAATGCAACCCCTACCTTCAACCCTCTTAGAATGACAGGTACAACCCCCAATTTTTAAATGGGAAGTATAGGAATGTGATATATCATTTGAAAGGTCTCTTCATTCTCTATTCAAAAATGTTATTGTTTTTAAATTTAATGCAAAAATTAACATAAAAAAAATTAATATCATGTTGTTACCGAAATTCGCTACAATACAATCAAAAACTAAAATGTAATGCAAAACGTAATAAAATGTAGAACACGAAAAAGAACTATGAATGTTAATGAAGTAGATGTTCAAAATGTTCTCCGCGAACGTCTTGGCAACATCCTAATCTCAAATAAAACTGTCTTCTAACATTATTTAACATATCAGGCGTTATCGACCTAATCGCAAGCGTTATTCGCTCTTTTAAGTCATTTAAAACAGAAGGTTTAGTTTTGTACACATGGCTCTTCACATATCCCCATTAAAAGAAATCTAATAATGTACGATCAGGTGATCGCGCTGGCCATTCAATCGATCCTCGCCTCCCTATCCACCGATTGGGAAATATTGTATCGAGGTACTGCCGGACATTAAGTTGGTAATGTGGTGGTGCTCCATCCTGCTGAAACCATATCGTATTCACTGGAACTTGAGGGTTACCTGGATCAGGATATAAATTTGCCAACGTTGGAATGACATCATTTTGAAGTAGTACCAAATAATTGTTGCCATTCAAGTTGCCCTCAATAAAAAAGGGACCAATGGTATTGTTCCCTACAATCCCTGCCCAAACATTAACCTTTTGAGGGTATTGAATGTGTTCTTCTCTCATCCAGTGAGGATTTTCCGTGGACCAGTAGCGGCAATTTTGCCTATTAGCATGACCGTTAAGTAAAAAAGTACACTCATCAGAAAACATAACGTCTTCTAATTGGATAATATTGTTATCCAACATGTCCATCATTTGCTCACAAAACGAGTTCTCCTATCAAAATCGTCTTCCATGAGCTCCTGAGTAGGTATCATCTTATACGGATGCAATTTATTTTCTTTTAATGTTTGCTATCGATGTATGGCTAGCATTGAATGTAGTGGATGCCTGTCTACTCGATGTATGTGGGTTTTCCTGAAACTCAAGTAACACATCTAATTTGAGTTCATCACTCAGTGCATTGGCAGCTGCTTTTTTATCTGCCTTACATGACCAAACTCGCGAAACTGCTTTTCTATTTTACTTATTGTTCCTTGGGATATAGGCGGTAAATTAGGAAATTTCTCATGAAATAGGCGAGTTACTTCCCGTTGTGTTCGAATGTTATCTCCCTAACCAATCATTTGTAAAACTGTTATTTTATGCATTTCCGTTAATCTAACCATTTTTCAGAATTGAAATGAACAAACTTTATACTTAAATTACAACAATGACAACTTAAATAAAACAATTTACTACTGCTTGTTAAAATAGCGTTGGCACGGAAATTCTTTAAAGTGTTTTAATGGTTACCATCTAAAAACCACATTGCTATGGTTTTTGTTCACTTTCTCATTATCAAGACCTAAACGGGAAATAAGTTTTAAGTATATTGTAATAAGTTTCAAGTATATTTTAGGGAATTTCGGTAATAACATGATTTTAATTTTTTTTATGTTAATTTTTGCATCAAATTTAAAAACAATAACATTTTTGAATAGAGAATGAAGAGACCTTTCAAATGATATATCACAAGCCTATACTTCCCATTTAAAAAATTGGGGGTTGTTTTCTGTCATTCTAAGGGGGTTGAAGGTAGGGGTAGCATTTTCACGTTAAAGAATGTCAAGTTATATTTTAAATTTGACGTGTTTCGGGATTTTTTATAAATATGTACAGTAACTGAAATAATGAATTTATTCCATTTGGCGTTACACACTGTATACAAGTTACAAGAATGTTAAAACTGTGTTTATTATTAGATTAGTTATATGTCTGAAATACCCATAATATTTATTGTATGATACCTATTACCTATCTGAAAACATTTCTAGAAACAGCATTAAATAATTGTTAATGTTGTAATTATATAACTATAGTTTAAGGTCACTGATGGAATCTGGAATTTTTTAGTTTTTTATATGAATGAATGAAATAAATGAACTTCTATGGTATAGTATTTGATTAATAAATAATAAATGATTTAAATTTCAAGAAATTTATTGAGTTTGTTGTTTGTTGGTTGTATACTTTTAGTTTTATCAATAAAAAATACATAAATATTTGAAACAACTCATCCAGTTTGTTACATTGACTTTGGTTTTTCCTTTCTTCTTATAAATATTTAATTACCAAACATTAAACACCATTGATAAGACATGTCAATTAAAAATAAAATGAAATACCTAAATAATGATAACGTATAGTATACATAATAGAACTATGGTACTTCCTTTTAATTTTTGTCCAAAAATGAATCTACTATTCTTATATTTTATAACTACTTTACCTTTTAACTCAAAACCAATAACTGACTTTTGATTCGTTAAACATATTGCCTATACTTATCCTTCAAGTTCAAATTAATATTCATTTCGTAGAGATGTGACCGGCAACCAGCATTACAATAAACCGTGAATCGTGTTGCCTGCAATACAGTTCGGTGTCACAAAACTACATATATTTTGTTTGGCTGCCATCCTTGTTATTTCCTGTAGTCGAATTTAATGTCTTCATCGGCGACCTTCTTGTAGGCGACCTAGACACCACCGAAGACCAACATGTGTCTGTCGATATTCTTCAGTGCTGAAAAGTGCGCGGTTCAGCGGTGAACTCAAATTTTGAATATTTGAACAGGTGACGCATTCTAGGAAGTTAAGGTAAGTGCCCTTTTTCGGAAGCATTTGAATGTTTACGTTTTTAATATTGGAGCGTAAATTATTTTTACTTACCATATTAAGTAAAGTAATTGGTTCATTCAACTAAATTTTACTATTACTAACTCATATTGGTATATATTATAACTGTTTTTTTAAATTATTATAGAGAGTTCAAAGGATACAATTATATTTATAGTAGTCTCATTAAATAGAAGGATACAATAATTATTGGATACTCCAACAGTAATTAAAACCTATGGATTACAAATTAATTACTTATAGTGTACTTAAAAGTAGATATTAATCAATGTACCAATTACTTTATGTCTTTTCATAATTAAATACTCTTTGGTGTATTTCTAGTTACATGCTCTACTTTATTAATTTTTGTCCTATGACTTTGTAATTTTTTCTATATGATTTATTTAAGGTAGTTTTTGTTTTCTGTATGTCTTAGAACTACCGATACTTAAAGTCTATTCTTAAACTTTTTTATCTTTCTGTGTTTCTTTGTAAATATTTTATTATGGAAAATACAGCCATCCTTTAAAATGCCAATTTCAATAAGTATTGAATATTTAAACTACATTTTCACAAATATTAAAAACATCTTCATTATGAAATTAAAATTTATAAACAAACAAGATATTTACCTTAACTCTGCATTCGCAAGGTCTTTTGGACGACCACTATTACCGAGAATTTGTTTTTTTAAAGTGCCTGTTTCTTTTAAATTTTGGTCAATAGTCAGGAAAATTTCATAAAGCTGTGTCGTAGGATACGTTAACAAAATTGACAAAACTGGCAGTAAAAATTTGTGAATTTTATGTCTCCAGTATATTTTTACAATTTACTACTGCTTGGACATAAAGTTTATTAAGTTTACCTGAAAAATATGTCTTTAATTCTTCTTGTATCACTCCTAAATTATTTTTTATTTGCTTATTTTTGCACTTTAATCGAAAACACATTGGACTGTAATCCTACTTTATTAGTAATAAATAATCTCCATCCAGTACCTAACTTCAAATAAATATTGTTTACATCTCAATTACAAAGCACCAACTTTGTTATTTTTCCATGACTCAAGACGTGTAAACAACTTCTGAAAAATATGCCAAATATAAAAGGGGTATTAATAACGGGGTCGGTGAATGGTAAACAATAATTAGTAAATATTCAGCCTGGTCGTCAAAAACTAATTAATTTATATCCGATTGTAATAAAATTTTAATTTATATACCTACACCAGATTATACAGTGTGTAAAAGCCAAATGGAATAAATTCATTATTTCGGTTACTGTACATATTTATAAAAAATCCCGAAACACGTCAAATTTAAATTATAACTTGACATTCTTTAACGTGAAAATGCAACCCCTACCTTCAACTCTCTTAGAATGACAGGTACAACCCCCAATTTTTTAAATGGGAAGTATAGGCTTGTGATATATCATTTGAAAGGTCTCTTCATTCTCTATTCAAAAATGTTATTGTTTTTAAATTTAATGCAAAAATTAACATAAAAAAAATTAATATCATGTTGTTACCGAAATTCGCTACAATACAATCAAAAACTAAAATGTAATGCAAAACGTAATAAAATGTAGAACACGAAAAAGAACTATGAATGTTAATGAAGTAGATGTTCAAAATGTTCTCCGCGAACGTCTTGGCAACATCCTAATCTCAAATAAAACTGTCTTCTAACATTATTTAACATATCAATCGTGATCGACCTAATGGCTCTTCAAATATCCCCATAAAAAGAAATCTAATAATGTAAGATCAGGTGATCGCGCTGGCCATTCAATCGATCCTCGCCTCCCTATCCACCGATTGGGAAATATTGTATCGAGGTACTGCCGGACATTAAGTGGTAATGTGGTGGTGCTCCATCCTGCTGAAACCATATCGTATTCGCTGGAACTTGAGGATTAGCATGACCGTTAAGTAAAAAAGTACACTCATCAGAAAACATAACGTCTTCTAATTGGATAATATTGTTATCCAACATGTCCATCATTTGCTCACAAAAAAAAGTTCTCCTATCAAAATCGTCTTCCATGAGCTCCTGAGTAGGTATCATCTTATACGGATGCAATTTATTTTCTTTTAATATGTTTGCTATCGATGTATGGCTAGCATTGAATGTAGTGAATGCCTGTCTACTCGATGTATGTGGGTTTTCCTGAAACTCAAGCAACGCATCTAATTTGAGTTCATCTCTCAGTGCATTGGCAGCTGCTTTTTTTATCTGCCTTACATGACCAAACTCTCGAAACTGCTTTTCTATTTTACTTATTGTTCCTTGAGGTATAGGCGGTAAATTAGGTAATTTCTCATGAAATAGGCGAGTTACTTCCTGTTGTGTTCGGATGTTATCTCCGTAACCAATCATTTGTAAAACTGTTATTTTATGCATTTCCGTTAATCTAACCATTTTTTAGAATTGAATTGAACAAACTTTATACTTAAATTACAACAATGACAACTTAAATAAAACAATTTACTACTGCTTGTTAAAATAGCGTTGCCACGGAAATTCCTTAATGTTTTTTAATGGTTACCATCTAAAAACCACATTGCTATGGTTTTTGTTCACTTTCTCATTATCAAGACCTAAACGGGAAATAAGTTTTAAGTATATTGTAATAAGTTTCGAGTATATTTTAGCGAATTTCGGTAACAACATGATATTAATTTTTTTTATGTTAATTTTTGCATCAAACTTAAAAACAATAGCATTTTTGAATAGAGAATGAAGAGACCTTTCAAATGGTATATCACAAGTCTATACTTCCCATTTAAAAAATTGGGGTTTGTACCTGTCATTCTAAGGGGGTTGCATTTTCTCGTTAAAGAATGTCAAGTTATAATTTAAATTTGACGTGTTTCGGGATTTTTTATAAATATGTACAGTAACCGAAATAATGAATTTATTCCATTTGGCTTTTACACACTGTATGGTAATGTAATCTTATTCTATTTTTTGTCAAATGTTTTAAAATTGAAAATCCTTTGACCTTTCAGTTCAACGTACTTTGCATTGCAAAAATAAGAACTTGGAAAAATGACTTGGCAGAATTTGTATTACAAGTATAATGAGATTTTTTTTAAAAGCCAATCCAAAGATTTTAAATTAATGTTAATATTTTTTGTGTAAGGTGTGTCCTGTTGACTTTGCAAAGGTTAAGGTTAATTTTACAAAATGTTAGATTACATTTTTTTATAGATCGATCGATAAACTAGATTAAATTTTAAAATCTGAATTGTTGGAATCACTAAATTTTCAAGGTTATTATTTTAAGATGTATTCAGATGAATGTGTGAGTACATTAGATATTAGTAAATAATTTTAGTTTAAACAATATTTTTACAGGTTGGTGTTTGCAAAATTAATCAAATATTTAACTGTTTTTTAAAAATTTTGTATAAATTTCAAATAGTGGCCAGTAGTATAGAATTAAATCGTTATTAAACAATTTATGATATATTATCGCCACCAAAAAATGACGAAAAAATAATTAAACTTCTATTCACTCTTGTTTAACAAATGGGCATATTCACCGAAGTAATAGTAAAGTACCTGACCTTAGGGGATTAGTAATGAAAGGTTATAAATTTCTCACTGTACAGTAAACATTAACAGATCCGTAATCCGGTTTTCAAAATAGATTTAAATAAAACTCAGTAACATTTACTAAAACTTAAATTTATTTTAAAAAAAAAAATCACGAAATTTTTTAAAAACAAACAAACAAATTTTAAGTTTATTTATTAATTAAAATTAAACAAAACTGTTGAAACTTACGTATACGTATACGCTTTGGTTTATTTCATCTAATTGGCAGATGTCAAAAAATGTTTCAAATAAAAAGATGTAGTTTAATCATGGCCACATTTTAAAAATATTTTGTACTACAGGGTATCTCAAAAAATTGATTTAAATAAAACTAAGTTAACATTTACTAAAACTTAAATTTATTTTGCAAAAAAAATCACGACATTTTTTAAAAACAAATTTTAACTTTATTTATTAATTGCGATTAAACAAATGAACTAATTTTACATTATTTACAACTATTTAATCTAAATGTAGTTCAGTATCACTATCGTCTTCATTTAAATTAATAACTAAGGGTGCTACAGTTACATTAACATTTCGATATGTACCTTCAACCTTAATAACATGATGAATCGAATTTTTCCAGCTATCAATGGGAATATTACTTGTCACATTTCTGATTAACTCTATAACACTTGAGTTTAATGTGGGTGAAAAGTTTTCCGATCTAACTTTGAATTTTAGCTGATGCCACATGTGTTCTATAGGATTGAACATGCAATAATATGGGGGAAGCCGTAACACTGTGTGGCCCATATTTTTAGCAATAGTATCACAAACGTATTCTTTTTCAATACCGAACGCTGCTACAACTTGTAAGAGATCACGTTTTGTGTACGATTCTTCAAAATAAAGGTCATTTTTTAACAAATACTCTTGAATTTCCCATTTATTGTTGTTGCTATTTGGTACTTTATTTAATTGACGGCTATGATAAGTTGCATTGTCCATTACAATTATACTTTTTTCCGGTATATTCGGCAATAAATAATTCTCAAACCAATCTTCAAAAAGTTCTGCTGTCGTATCTTCGTGATAATCTAAACTTGAATCTTTAATATTCTTTGCTGATAACAATAAATCGTTTGGAACCCAACCTGTTTCTGATCCGGCATGTATTATTGTAATTCTTTGTCCTCTATTTGATGGAGCCTTTGTTTTGCAAATTCCCGATGAATCATCAAAACCCTTCGTTGGAGTATCATGGGTGTCATGCCATGTCTCGTCGAGGTAGATAATTGAAAGGTTTTCTATATTTTTGAATAGCTTGTAAGTAATGACAACGCCACATTCGTAAACGATATGACTCCATTATCACTTGTCTTTTATTAATGGTACAATATTTAAATCCCAATTGAGAAATAATTCTCCACAAATTTGTACGGCTACAAATAATTTCCGTGTCGTCTTTAAGTAACCGTTTTTTTATACAATCTAGGGTTGGCATAATTTGTTCTTGGTATAGGACATATATCGTTCGTCGGATTATATCTTTTTGTATTTCATCAACACATTTGGTATTATTAACGTCACTTCGTTTTTTTCGTTTACTTATTGGCTTATTGATAATATCTTTTACTGTGGATATTGGGGTTTTGGTTAACTTACATGTTTCTTCTGCTGCATCGGTTACACTATAACCTCGATTATTCAATGTTTCAAACACATTTTTCACAATTTGTTTCGCATTCGGCGATAAATGCACTTTTTTTGTCCAAGGACGCCACATACTTAGTTATAAACACAAGATTACTTTCAGAGTATAATGTTTAGTACAAACTAAAATTCTAGGAGAGAATTTTAAAAACAAATTACCCCGAAACTCCCACTTTCTCTTCCAAGATGATTAAGAAAATAAAAAATCATTTACTAATGATTTACTGTTGATGGTCAATAATAATAATTTAAAATTTTACCTGAAAAATAAAAAATCCAAAATATATCTTCCTGGACAAAAATAAATAATACCTTTCTGTAAATGTTCGAAGAAATATTAACCACCTTTTATTAGTAATCCCTTAAGAGCAGTTAAGAGCAGGTACAAAGTCAACGAATTATTGTGAAACGTACTTTACCTACTGTTACGAACATCGTATAAAAGGTCAGGCTAAGAAGGACCTTAACACGCAAGTTTCAATCACGCTATCTGTACCAAAAATTTCTATTTTTTTTCAGAATGTATACTAAGTGACATAAAAATCGGAACACCCGGTTTAAATGATTTTATTTTTATAAAATTTTGTATAAGTACTTACTGAAACATATAAGTAAATGGTAAAAATTTCAAAATGATTGCATTGCTTTAAAGCCCTTTTACCTCTAATAATGTGTGGATGCACCTCGATGTGTTACTCCTCTCAAGGAGTTGGTGGTTGCAATTTCCAACGTCCTTCTTTGAGGAGGACGTTGCAAATTAAGCAATCTCCTACCCATCATATTTCACAAGTGCTCAATTGGGGATAAGTCGAGAGATCTTGGTGGCCAAGGTAACAATGTGACATCATTATGTTGAAAGAAGTCTAGTGTGACTCTTGCGACATGTGGTCGGGCCTGGTTAGGTTGCAATGGACCTGGTAGTGAAGAAACGGTTCCCTAAGGCCAATAATCTTAGGCGGCGACCTTCACGGTCTGTTGTTCCACGGGGCGTCTAGAGCCCCTTGCTCTTTGCGTAAGGCCTTCTCGAAACCATGCCTGACAACACCTAACCACGGCGTCTACACTTCTTTGCACCCCGAAGTCCCACCATACGACCCCTATCAAACTCACTATGTTGACGAACCAAAATCCGCAAAATTTGAAACTTTACTACCGCTACAATATTCATTTTTGGATTGTTAGTGGATTTAAAAAAAAGCAGTATAAAAACCGAAATCTTTAACTGATAAGGCTGAAAATTAGCATGACTGAGGAGTAAATAAAGAACTCTTTTTAGATCCTGTTGCTAAAAGTCGTAAGGAAAACAACTACAAAAAATTACATAAAAAGATATCTTTATTTAAAAACATAACTTCAGTTCTAAATCAAGAACTAGTCAGATTATATAGATCATTACCTTAAACAATCCGTTGACTGAAATATTACTACGTAAAAAATACCAGATAGTTGATGAGGACAAGAAGAATGAATTATAAAAAATATTCATTATTAATTCATTATTCATTAAAACTATTAAGGTGTTGATTTAACAATTCAACATCCTTTGTATATATTGAACAATAGATAGTAATTTGTTCGAAGTGTTTTGTTGGAAATAAAAATAAAAAAAATATTGGTATTATTAATTAACGTTGAAAGTCAATGAACCTTTAAAGAGTCTGCAAACATAATTCTCTCAAAATTTCATTTATAAGTTGATTTAATACAAAATGTTTCAGGTATTGAAATAGTGTAATCTTTTCATTGAAAAATTATTTTGACCTTTTTTACGAGGGCAAGTCGTTTTAATATTCAACTTGTACATCTAGTTTATTACGTAAAATGTCTCAATTAGAATTTTAATAGGAACAAAATATCAACCAAACTGACACTTTATCCACATTTTAAAATGCGAGATTATTAATTAATAAGTATATTTTTTTATATGAGACGATAATATAATTAAAGAATAAAATAAACTGAACTAGTCTATAGAAGCAGAAATGCAAAAATAATTAGCTTTTTTCTTAATAAAAATTGATTTAAAAAATCTTTAAAATGGCAATGCTAAATACATATTAAACGACATGTAGAATTAAAATTGTCACAATTTGATTCTATAGACAAGTACATATGTATTTTATGTACATTAAGAAGTAATAAGCGTTTAAAAAAATCTTAGGTAGAAGTGTGAGGACGCACGCCCAAGACCTTTGACCTTGGAGACCTTAAAGGCTAGCAGTAACACCCTCTTAAGATAAATTGAATTGTGATAATAATAATAAAATATATTTTTTATATTTTGCACTTATAAAAATCTTCATTATAAAACGCATTTGCGTATCGTAATGTAACTTTTACGCACGCAAATTTTTGTTTTAAATGGTTGGCAACATGAGTGAAGTTTCTAATGACAAGACCATTGACGATGACATTTGAGGCTAATAGCAATTTATTAATTTTATATTGTTCTTTAAAAAAGTATTTGTGAATATTAATATCATCTTTTAGTTATATAATATATTATTAATGGTATATTATTCATTTTAAAATATTTTAAAACATTAACATTTGATAATTTGAATGTCACAACTGTCAAATTTTATAAATTACACAGTGCTGCCGACATACTTTTTAAAATAAAAATTTTCGTAATTACATAAAAATAAAAAATTAATTTAAAAAATGGTAAAAAGGGCAAAATATAAAAAATATTATAAACAACTTATTTCATATGGCTGTTGTGACACTCGTTCTTTAAAAAACTCATTCGTTTTTTAAACTTGAACTCGTGTCATAACAGAATTCCATATGAAATGCGTTGTTTAATATACTATTACAATATTTAGATAATTTAAATGAATGGTAATTTATACTTATTTAGTGGCAAGAAAATTAATTCTTCAATATTGTTAATGAATTTTTGACAGCTCTATAATTTTATCAATTCTGATAAAACGACTAGTGGTTTTATCAGTATAAAACGGAATGATTGGCTAGCATTTAGGACAGAACATTAAATATTAAGCGTTTTTATTGGACGAAATCACAAAACTGTGTTATTTCGACAGGTGAAAAAAATAATCATTACTAACTCTGAACTAAGAAATTTCTTAACTTTTCAGTGCTCGAAATTCAAACTTTGTAATTGATTACGTTTGTTCACACTATAGAATGAATACAAATGAAATACTACCTTCTATGCCAATTTTTACGCATGAAGGTCAGGATTATTTATGTAGTGGTCATCCCTATGGTGGAATTGATCCAATTATCTAAATAAAACAATAGAACGGTTTAATTTTCTATAACTTTTTGAATATCAAGTACAATTTGGTTTGTCATTTTTATGATAAAATATCTTAAAATATTTTCTTTGTGGTACAGTCACACCTATCGTCTTGTCAATTGGACCAATATGAAATGCCAAGGCTATAGTAATTCAAAATTCTCGTTTAAAATGTAGTACCTATTACTACCAATTAAATTAAAAGGTATATTTACACATTTCGAAAATAAAAAATAATGGAATGCTTAAGAATTTACTAATACTAAAAAGTCACAGTTTTATACAGGGTATAGAAAAGAATGATCATAAATTATACCACAGATTTTGGGGTCAAAAATATGTTGATTGAACCCCACTTACCTATACAGGGTGTTTCAAAAAAAGGTAACACCGTCTCTAGGATAGGTAAAAAACAGAAAAATAATTGGGGTTGGCTTAGTGAAAGTTTTTTCTAAGGCCATCCGTTTTCAAGATAAAGGGCGTTGAAGAAAATGAAAAATTACACATTTCTTACGATTTTGCCGAAACTACTGGCACCATTGCAATGAAATTTTATACGAATATGTTTTGGAAGCTGATATATCCCATGAATTTGTTTTTATAACTAACTCTCATAGAGGGCGCTAGTTACACGATTCATACAACGTATTATTCAACATAACTTTTTTAGGGTAGAATTTTTAGTCAAAACTTCAAGTGAACATAAACATCGTTTAATTCTACACCAAAAAGGTACTGTTGGTAAAACTCGATATTATGTACCATTTTCGGAATATTTTGATTTGAAAATTATGAAGTAATAATCGCTCCTGGTATAAACTAATGATAAAGTTCGCTTTTCTCTTTAGAAAAAAGGATAGACTTGTGTATTCTTGAAAACGGAGGACATTTTGAACATTTACTCTAATTGAATTTTATGTTATGTTCTTTGTCTTTATTTTAATTTTCTTATTGTAAGTTTTTTTAATTAATAAATTTATCATTAACTTATACGAGGAGCGATTATTACTTCATAATTTTCAAATCAAAATATTCCGAAAACGGTACATAATATCGAGTTTTACCAAGAGTACCTTTTTGGTGTAGAATTAAACGATGTTTATGTTCACTTAGAGTTTTGACTAATAATTCCACCCTAAAAAAAGTTATGTTGAATAATACGTTGTATGAATCGTGTAACTAGCGCCCTCTATGAGAGTTAGTTATAAAAACAAATTCATGGGATATATCAGCTTCCAAAACATATTCGTATAAAATTTCATTGCAATGGTGCCAGTAGTTTCGGCAAAATCGTAAGAAATGTGTAATTTTTTATTTTCTTCAACGCCATCTTGAATACGGATGGCGTTAAAAAAAAATTTTACTAAGCAAACCCCAATTATTTTTCAGTTTTTTACCTATCCTAGAGACGGTGTTACCTTTTTTTGAAACACCCATACAAATGTCTCTTCCAAACGTTTCCACTTATGTTAAAAAAACAACAACAAATACCCTAACAGTAATCAATCAGAGACTATTCAATTATTACATGTAATAATTAATAGGTAGATAGTGTATTCTACATACGTAGCAGATTTGAAATAACTTGTAAATAACATTAATTAAAATTATGTATTACATTAGATTTTTATTATTTTACTCCTATTTATTATCTTATAAATTGTAATTAAATAATAAAAATGTTTTTAATATTTGTGAAAATGTAGTTTAAATATTCAATATTGAAATTGACATTTTAAAGGGTGGCTGTATCTTCCATAATAAAATATTTACAAAGAAATGCAGAGAGACACAAAAATTTAAAAATAGACGTTTGATACCAGTGGCGGTCCATATTTCGTTGATCCCCTCTGATAATCCATAATAAATCAAGTAGCGTACTATAAAAACACTGAAATTAGAAATATTAAATGTTTCATTTATATGAAAAATGTAAGAATGATAGATATTGAGTTCGATTTGATGTAATATATAAATGTCAATCAATTTACTGTTACTAAAGTACGTTAAGAGTTTAAAAAAAATATTGTTTAATCCCGGACGGCAAGATTCAACTAGACAAACTACAACCTACGGTTTGTACACTAAGTTAATAAAAAAATAAAGTATTAATAATTTGCTTAAAATTCGTTGAGATTGATTTTTAACTCCGTTAAAGTGATTTATTGCTGCACATTAGCGTATTACTTATTGATTTTATAAAATAATAATGATCATAAAGGACATTTTGTACGTACGTACCTATTTTTAATTAATAAAATGTCCAATAGAATATACCAACAATATTGTTACTAATATATTTATACAGAGTGGAAAAGCTAAATTGAATTAATTCATTATTTCGATTACCGAAAAATTTAAATTATAAATCTTTAAAGTCTTTACCTTCAACCTCTTTTGAGTGACAGTTACAACCCCCAATTTTTTAAATGGAAGTATGGGCTTGTGGTATTTTGTTTGAAAGATCTTAAATAAAAATGTCTTCTAAATTTAATTAACATGCTATTTTTGTCCTCCATTTCTGGACTAAGGTGTGTTGGTTGCCAGTGCCTCCCGATATGTGCTTCTTTGAAGAAATATTATATTTCATCATGACAGCAGCACTAATAAATCAGATTTGTTCTATTGTTCAATTATCTTTGATAACTTGTTGGGAAAAATAGCACAGACAACACTGCACAATACTCTCAGTAAAGACATAATATGAAAACATAGTATTCAAGGACTAGTAATACAGCTAGTACGTTATAGGACCGCCCACAAGATTCCAGCATTGTTAAATTATTATGTGGATTTCAAACTCCGAATAATATTTTTGCTTCTATTTTGGCCCATACTTATATTGTTTATAATTTGTACCAACATCATTATTTATTGATTTATAGGGGTTTGGAATTATTCCATTACTCAGTGATGCTCTTCATTCATATATAAAAGATATACAATTTTATTTAAAGCCGAGATAATTAAAAATAATTATATTTGTTAAAAACATATATCGTATCATAAATAATTTGAAGCAATATATTTTCTTTGCAATTTCAGTTTCAGAAAAAAATTAGTCAAAATGTACAACCTGATAGTCCTGATTATACTTAATCTCAGTTTATTTAAGTCGGTAATGGGCCATGGAAGACT
Organism: Ophraella communa; assembly: GCA_035357415.1. Taxonomy (NCBI): domain Eukaryota; kingdom Metazoa; phylum Arthropoda; class Insecta; order Coleoptera; family Chrysomelidae; genus Ophraella; species Ophraella communa. The sequence goes on along the minus strand of CM068989.1, from coordinate 34,827,245 downwards.
AATGGAACCACCTGCAAGAAATTCAATGTGGAGATTTGGGTTTCCCAATCCCGTCAATTACAATGATAATGAGCTATTCTGTGGTGGCTATGCAGGTAAGTTACAATATTCTTTAAACCGAATTGTGAAACATCGCAGACTGCATTCAATTTATTGGCGTAGTATACGAGGTCTGGCTATTAAATAACGAGACTTCTTATGAAAAAGAGTGTTATTTTAAAAATTATTCTACAATCGGATGCTCCCCTTCAATATACGCCCCTTTCCTCGCCACACACAGTTCCATTCGTTTTTTCCATTGGTCAAAGCAATGCTGGAAGTCTTCTTTTGTAAGAGCATTTAGGAGCTCCGCCTCTTCCATCGACTCGAACCGGATTCCTTTTAAGGCAGATTTGATCTTCGGAAGCAGGAGAAAGTCACAGGGTGCTAAATCAGGCGAGTACAGCGCGTGTTCGAGCACTGGAATGCCTCTAGCGGCTAAATAACGCTTCACAGACAGCGCGTTATGGGCAGGTGCGTTGTCCTGCTACCAATTACAGCTATTTAAGGTTGTACCGCACATATTTAATGCACTACCTGATTTATTCACTTCCAATTCAAGCGAATTTTGTGCAGAGTTGAAAGAGTTCATCGACAAAATTTCCTGTGACTCCTTACTTGTTGTTGCTTCTGTTACATCAACGTCGACATAATTTCGCTCATGAGAAGCTGCATTCAGGTACAGTGAAGAAGAATTCGACATCAAGATTTTTTCTACAGTTTGTTTTTTATTAGACAAAGAGTCTTCAATGTATCCTTCAGCGACAGTGCTCGACCTCCAACCTCCATGCCGTTTCAAACAAGTAGTATCAGCTCCTCCATCCACAAGCAAAGTAGCTGAAGTTCTTCTTAACGCATGGCCGGTGTAATCTTTTGAATTCGGTAGTTTTAAATAAGTTGCTACTGTTTTGGGTACTTTACTAGTTGTATGAATTCCCATGACCATGCGATAACATTTTCCCTTTTGAAATTTCAAAAAAAATCGTCGGCTTTCCATAGCTTGTGGACGTAAAGAAGTATATTTTCTGTAAAGATTTATATATTTTTCTCCAATAATTGTGAACGATCAGGAATCTTTATATGAATGACAGATCCTAAATCTTTTATATCGTCTATTGTCATGTTTACCATTTCATCGCATCTACATGCTCCAGATACGCCCATTATTAGAACAACCTAAAAGTAGTATGTATTTAAAAACTCGATTGTATTTATGCAGGTTAGAATATTATAATTAACCTTAATTCCTAGATATAGCTCATCAGGTGCATTATTTAAAAAATCTTCAAACTGGTCTTTAGTGAATACCTTTGACTTTTTGGGAGTATACCCTTCATTCTGCTTCTTCAGATAAGCACGTAGTTTCATATATATTTGCTAATATCTAATCCATGTAATATTCAGTAATGATTTTATCATGGAATACTGAGACCACATTGTTGAACTTTTCATTTTTAATTTAGTTGTCATTTCAAAAAAATAAGCTAGTAGCACATTTTCCGAATAGTTTGAAATGTTTTTATCATTGCACCATGTGAGAAATCTTTCGTAACCATGATTATAAACTCTACTTGACTTAATTGGAATTAAATCATTCGTAGCTGCCTTAGCAATGTCAACTACGTCGGGCGGTGTACAGTTGGGTTCTGAATCCGACATAATATAATCTAAAAGAAAATTTCAGTACACCTTACTACAACAAACGAAATTTTGATGCTCAAGTACTTACCAAAAATGCACAGTCCAATTATTGTTGCTTTAAATCACTTAGAATATTTCTGACATTGTAAAATATTATTGAACTGTCAAATTTGTTTTTGCCTTGGCAATCACAAAACCAGTAACCACGGAAATGTAGTCCGCAGTTTTATAATTATTATTCTCTGAATTTATCAACTTCGTTGCGATCCTTTTGAATTTTTATTTAAATATTAATTAGTTCTATAGTGTGGATGCCGTTTATAATGTTGTTCTGTTTGTTAATGTTTCAATATTGATTTTTTGTAATCTAAACTTCAGATTATCAGTCTATATTCTTTATTTTTCATACTTAACTACTGAACAATTGCTTCTCAATCATTGCTATGTTTTCTGAACACTACACCGTTTGCGGAAAAAATAGCATGTTTCATTCGGAGCAAAAGCACTTTTTGTGGCTCGTCTGAAATTGTCGGCCTCACTAACGTTCGGCCATCAAACGTTCAGACTCGCCACAAAAAGTTATACTTTTACTCCTAATAAAACAATATACTATTCTTAGGGTGCCTATCTGATCATTTTCTGCATCTTCTTTGTAGCTATTCAGAAGTTCGGAAATTCTGCTGAGCTCTTATCAAACCATATTGTACGATTGGCTAAACATGTTCTTTAGAGAGATACTTAAAATTTAAGGAGTTAGGCAGTCAAAAAGAAAGAGAGTTTACTTTGATACAAAAGAATATTGAATTTTGCGGAGATTAGAATTGAAAAAATTGGAAAAATTAAAGGACAGTGCTTAGAGAACATTTACAAAAAAATAGCATTTGAAGTCACTTACCTTAGAAACTATAGAAATCATCAGGATTCACTCGTGTTTGCTAAGATACTTGACAGCGTTATTTTAAAAACTAAAACTGTTGAAGTTCTCTTAAATTTTTATTCACTTCGCCATATAATAATTAAAATATATTTATTTGTAAATTATTATTTAAAACCGGTATTACAATTATTTTTGTTACTTTTTTAATTATATTGATTGTACTAACCCTTACTTTTTGGAAGTCCATCTTATTAAGGATAATAAAAAACTCTTCGTTTTAACAAAACTTCCAATATTTATTTAAAAACTGCTTTTTTAAAAAACTCAATGACAGCCGTTTCGCTAGACAACTAGCATCGTCAGATTGACATATTGAAGTTACTATTTATTTTTGTAGCTAGGTACCTGATGTTTATTAGGTAGTTATAATTCTATGATACATAGGGCATTTTCAATTCAAATGGACAAAATTAACTTTGATAAAGAAATTTATATCTTAAAACAAATAGCTACATCCAATGGCTACCCAATTCATTTGATAAATACATTAATAAATAAAAAAGAACAGAAAGTGGCACTACAACTAATATTTCCTAAACAAACTAAAGAAATTAAAAGTTATAAAAATATTACATATTGTGGAAGTATTTCCAATAAAATTTCAAAAATAATATCTTCGGCAACATCAGCAATAATATCATATAAAACACAAAATAATGTTGGTACAAAATTGTTAAATGTAAAAACAAAATTACCTAAATTAAAAAAATCTGGTGTTTACAAAATTAATTGTCCTAAGTGTAATGCTGTATATATAGGTCAAACACAAAGAAATTTTGAAGTAAGATTTAACGAACATTTAAGAGCATATAGATTAAAACAACCAGATAAGTCAAATTATGCAAAACACCTACTTGAACATCCAACCTCACTCTTTCACACCAATGACATCCAAATACTACACATTTGTAATAAAAAACAAAATTTAGATTTCCTTGAAGAACTTGAAATAAAAAGACATCTAGCAGATCCACAATTTAAAGTTGTTAATGAACAAATAAATCTGGGAAGTTCTCCACTTTTAAAGTGTTTGCTTTGATTGGGTCTTCATTTTATACATAGATAAGACGTAATTGTAACACAAATATATTAAGTTATTGTAAAGATCAGCATGATATAGTTTTTTCCTGGTTTTTCTATATCATTGCACAGTTATACTGATCTTAGAGGGAAATACATCCAGGATAATCCCTTAGGGCTAATAACATCTAGGCTTTAATATTGTTATGTCTTATTACTTCCATACTTGGTCTAGCCTTATAACTACCTAATGAACATCAGGTACCTAGCTACAAAAATAAATAGTAACTTCAATATGTCAATCTGACGATGCTAGTTGTCTAGCGAAACGGCTGTCATTGAGTCTTTTAAAAAAGCAGTTTTTAAATTAATATTGGAAGTTTTGTTAAAACGAAGAGTTTTTTATTATCCTTTTTTAATTATATTTTATAATGAATAATTTTAAATTCCCATATCTCCCATTGAGGGACAAAGGGGAAAAAAGATTATCTGACAAACCTATGCCTATGTTACTGTAATAAGTCATATTTTTTACATTTTGTTTCGACAATTGGAAAACTCATTTAAATTTAAAATTTATCCATTTCACTTTACGATTACCGCGTTCTTCAATTGTCTTATTTTCAGTGCAGTGGGAACAAAATGACGGCAAATGTGGACTGTGTGGAGATCCTTACCATCTTGAAAAACCAAGACCTCATGAGGCAGGTGGTATTTTCGCGAAAGGAGTGATCAGTAGACATTTCAGTGTTGGTCAGAGTATTGATATTGAAATCGAGCTAACAGCTAACCATTATGGAAGATTTGAAATATTGTTATGCCCCAATAATAATCCCAGCCAAGAAGCCACACAAAGCTGCTTCGATAGGTTTCCTTTGTATCTGAATAATAAAGAGACAAGTTATATAATTCCTGAAGATGGAAAGAAAAAAGCTGTTTTTAGGTAAGTTTTTCTCAATTATTATAAATATTATTTCAACTACCAGTATGATTTGTTTGTTAGTCTAATTTAACAGTAATTAAAAGGAAACCTTTTGAAATTATGATTGCAGATTAAGCCATTTGTGAACTTTATTCTTGAAGCTGATATTTAAAGTTTAAAGTTATTACTTTTTGCTTAAAAAAAATTTATAATACGTTAATAGTCCAGGCGTGCTGTACTTTTAGACGGAAATTCTGATACCTGGAATGTAACAGTTGGAGGTGGTAAAGGGGCTTATAACACATGAAAAAAAAATACATTAACTATTTCAATTATGATCATAAACTTTTTAGGGGTGAAAAAGGGTGAAAGAGGGATAAAAAACTGAAGTATTGCTGTTTGCGGCTAAAATTGACGTCAAAATGAAAAGTGCCCCATAGAAAAGTTGTAGATCATGTAAAAATCTAAAACTTTTCTTTTAGTAATTTTCTCACATAACCTCAATTTTTCGAGGAAAATGGAAAAAAATCGATTTTTCGTTTTTAATTTTTAATTTTCCAACGGATTCGTCAATCTTGGTGAAACTAGGTGAAAACTTACCTTTTTATGTCCAAAATAACCTCGAATTTTCTCAACCTTGTAACATAATAATTTTCCGAGAAATTTGATTTTTCTGGAAAAATCTCTTTTTTTTCAACTGTAAAGTTTGCTCGGAAAATATTATTGGAAAAGATTTTCCTGGGGCTCATTTTTTTCGTTTTTACGTCTACTTTCACATGAAGTAAAAAAAATACACCTCTCATTTAAAAATGTGCTCAAAAATCAATAAAAAGCAAAAAATGAATATTGCAACAGCTAAATTTGCAATAATTGTTAAATTTTTGTTATAAAATATTAAAAAATGCAAAAGCCGACACTTGCATTACATTTTTCGGAAAAATTACAAAAGAAAATGTATTTCATTATTTGGTCGGATTTTTATTTAATTTGCAATATTATTATAAACACTCAAGTTTATTAATGAAGTTTATAATCCGAGCGGGGATTTCATGGTTTTTACTATTGTTGTATGCTGATTTGTTTATATTATAAGGTTTTTCATGAGATAAATCGATTTGTTGATATTACAAGGCCCAAATACCCTTCCATCAAAGCCCTATAGCCACCTTTCATAAGTGACAAAGTGTAGACATGTCAACTCTAACTAGCTTAGGGGCCTAGGCCTTTTGTTTTCTCTTTGACCTTTCATCATTCGTAACAAACAAAATATTGTCTGTTCAATATAGTTTTTAATTACAATTACGAATTACTTAAAACCGAACGATTATTATATTAAAAATAAACAAATTATTCCAAAAAGTCAAAGAAAATTGAAATTTTGATGAAAATTGGGCTATAGGGCTCTGATGGAAGGGTATTTGGGCCTTGTAATTATCAACAAATCGATTTATCTTATGAAAAACTTTATAATATAAACAAATCAGCATACAACAATAGTAAAAACCATGAAATCCCCGCTCGGATTATAAACTTCATTAATAGACTTGAGTGTTTATAATAATATTGCAAATTAAATAAAAATTCGACCAAATAATGAAATACATTTTCTTTTGTAATTTTTCCCGTAGAATGTAATGCAAGAGTCGGCTTTTGCATCTTTTTTAATTTTATAACAAAAATGTAACAATTATTGCAAATTTAGCTGTTGCAATATTCATTTTTTGCTTTTTATTCATTTTTGAGCACATTTTTAAATGAGAGGTGTATTTTTTTTACTTCATGTGAAAGTAGACGTAAAAACGAAAAAAATGAGCCCCAGGAAAATCTTTTCCAATAATATTTTCCGAGCAAACTTTACAGTTGAAAAAAAAGATTTTTCCAGAAAAATCAAATTTCTCGGAAAATATTATGTTACAAGGTTGAGAAAATTCGAGGTTATTTTGGACATAAAAAGGTAAGTTTTCACCCAGTTTCACCAAGATTGACGAATCCTTTGGAAAATTAAAAATTAAACATCGATTAAATCGATTTTTTTCCATTTTCCTCGAAAAATTGAGGTTATGTGAGAAAATCACTAAAAGAAAAGTTTTAGATTTTTACATGATCTACAACTTTTCTATTGGGCACTTTTCATTTTGACGTCAATTTTAGCCGCAAACAGCAATACTTCAGTTTTTTATCCCTTTTTCACCCCTAAAAAGTTTATGATCATAATTGAAATAGTTAATGTATTTTTTTTATGTGTTATAAGCCCCTTAACCACCTCCAACTATTACATTGCAGGTCTCAGATATTCCGTATTTTTTATTTTTTTGGTACAGCACGCCTGGATTATAAGCCCAATTTGTAATGATTAATAGTTACTTAAATTGCATTAAAAGATATACTAAGTATTTTATTTTTATAAAATTTTGTATAAGTAATTACTGAAACATGATAAGTAATTGATAAAAATTTCAAAATGATTGCACTGCTTTAAAGCCCTTTTAAATTTAATAAAGTGGGGATGTGTCAATGTCCTCCTGTGGTATCTCATTTTAGGCAACCACCAACTCCTCTGAGAGTTCTTCTAAAGTCTGAGGAGGACGTTGCAAATTGAGCAATCTCCTACCCATCTTATCCCTCAATTGGGGATAAGTCGGGAGATCTTGGTGGCCAAGGTAACAATGTGACATTATTATGTTGAAATTAGTCTATTGTGACTCTTGCAACATGTGGTCAGTCATTATCTTGTTGCAAAGCAGGATTTGCCAGAGTGTTAAGATAGGTTAAAAGATGGGGTTCTAAAACTTCTTGGATATAACGCTGCGCGTTCATGTTACCTCTGATGAAGATTAACGGTGGTCTGGAACTATAAGCCATAGCACCCCAAACAATAACTCCAACAGTTTGATGAACATGCCTTTCAACAAAAAATCGTGGATTTGTCCTTTCACCACGTCGTCTTCTAACCCTCGCTTGACCATCGTGGATGCCTAAATAAAATCGAGACTCGTCAATAAAGACAATACTGTTCCATTCTTGATCCCAGAGTGACCGTGCTCTGCACCACTCAAGGCGATTACGTCGGTGTTCTGGAGTTAAAGGGAGGACCCAGTGTGGTCGGTATGAAGACAGGCCAAAACGTCTTATTCGTCAGTAAATACCTCGCATGCCAATAGGTCTTCCGTGTTCTGCAAACCATTCATTTGAAATGTACCTGGTAGTGGATAAACGGTCCCCTAAGGCCAATAATATTATGCGGTGATCTTCACGGTCTGTTGTTCTACGGGGACGTCCAGAGCCCCTTGCTCTTTGCGAACGGCCATGCCTGACAACACCTATCCACAGTGTCTACACTTCTTTTCACTCTAACTGCAATTTCCTGAAAAGAAAATCCAGCTTCCCGAAGTAGCAACTGGAATCAAACGTCTATTCTTAAACTTTGTATCTCTCTGTAGTTCTTTGTAAATATTTCATTATGGAAGATACAGGCACCCTTTAAAATGCCAATTTCAATATTGAATATTTAAACTACATTTTCACAAATATTAAATTACAATTTATAAACAAACAAGATATTTGTCTTAACTCAAGTGTTCAATAAGGCCTCCTCCTTGCTCTGCATCGATTTAACAAGGAATACCGAATATTTTGAAAAATTAAATGTTTTTGTCGCAATTTGTAAATTTCGGTGCCTCAAGTGATCCTCACAGGTTATTTCCACAGAATAAACATTTTGTTTCATATATCCCCAGTAAATATCATCAGAGTTTGTTGCCTTTGATTAATATTTATACAGGGTGTTTCAAAAAAAGGTAACACCGTCTCTAGGATAGGTAAAAAACTGAAAAATAATTGGGGTTTGCTTAGTAAAATTTTTTCTAACGCCATCCGTTTTCAAGATAAAGGGCGTTGAAGAAAATAAAAAATTACACATTTCTTACGATTTTGCCGAAACTACTGGCACCATTGCAATCCAGACGTATCTAGATTAAATATGTCATTAAGGTATATATTAAATGGTATCGGTCCAAGGACAGTACCTTGGGGAACCCCGTACTGAATTATTCTTTCCTGACTAATTTTATTTTTAAATCGCACACATTGTTTTCTGTTTTTTAAATAACTTTGAAACAGTTTTAATATATTTCCCCTTATACCCATATTTTCGAGCGTTTTTAGTAATAAAGGGTGACTGACAGTGTCAAATGCCTTGCTTAAATCGATAAACAGACATAAACATGGTTACTCTAGATACTGATATAAGGTTTGAAAAACACATTAATACTTTATTATAGCGAGCTTACTGTAATATTAAAATGATTTATGGAAATCGTAATTTGCTACCATTTAACATAAAAAAACAGTTATTTGAAACACTTGTGCTATCCTTATTTAATTACGCAGATGCAGTATATGGACCAAACTTAACTGTTGTTTACAAGAATAAAGTTCAAAAGGTACAAAATTCCTGTCTTCGTATGCTTTTTGGTTTAAAAAGGCGGAACAGAGTGTCGTTTAAACTTAAAGAAATAAAATGGTTAAATATGGAGAATAGGAGAAAGCTTCACTTTCTCATGCTTTGTCACAAAATAATTGTTGATAAAAAACCATCCTATTTACATAGAAAAATAAATTACCGTTGCGATACTCATAATATAAATATTAGAAACAGAGGACTCTCGACTATACCCATCTTTTCAACCGAGCTTTATCGACGATCTTATACTTATCAAATCAGCAATTTATATAATAGTATTCCACATACATTGAAAGTGTTTAACGTGTCAAAATTTAAATACGCTCTTAAAAGACATCTCCTAAATGATCAAAATGATCTGTCATAACTTTTTCGTTGGTTTCTTAATCTTATAATATTAGCAATAAGGTACACCTTTCCCGTTAGTGTATTTTTTTAGCTATTGGTTTTTAATGTTTATTTATTGTTATATTAGTGCTATGATTATACAGGGTTAGTATAAAGTATGGAACCCCCTAAGTATCTCCTCAACGGTTTGATATTTTTAAATGAAATTACTTATCCCCTTCTAAGAAGATCCAAGGAATTCAAAAATGCTATCAAATTGAATGTACCATTTGCGGTTAAACCGGAAATGCATATCAACTTTTACATTTTAAATAGAACACCCTGTATATTTTTCCATTTTTGAATTCCTTGTGAAATTCTGCATACAGTAAAACTTCCCATTCATATTGTTATTGAATAATTGAGGCTTTAATCAATAATTTATCGTTTTTGACTTAGTTAGCCATGGATGAAATGTCAAACCTTTAATTGTCAAATAAATTAATTATTGAGTAATCTACCTATCATTGTAGTATAAGTTGTGCAATAATATTTCTCTCTGTTATTTGTTACTATTGTTTTTTCTATTATGGTGTATCTAAGTGAAGGAAAACGTATCGAAATTTTAATTATGCGAAGATTTGGAGACAAACAGCGTTCTTATAAGGAAGTTTTAAACCTATTTAATGAAGTTAATCCAGATCACCAAATCAACAGTGAAAACTGTAAGGCGTTATTTACGAACACATCACGTAGTAAATGAACCCAAGTCAGGAAGACCAAAATCCGCCACAAATAACAATGTAAAGTTGGATGTGTTACTATCACTTGAAGAAAATCCACAAACATCAACTACCCAGTTAGCTCTTGACTTTGACATAAGCCAGACTTCCGTCATGAACATAATGAAATCCGAGAAATTGAAACCATATAAATTTCACTTCTGTCACGAATTAACTGAAGATGATCCAGATCGCAGAACAGAATGTATAGCAAACCCAAATTTTATCAAAAAAATTGTGTTCTCAGATGAAGCAACATTTTGCTTAAGTGGTAAAGTGAATAGACATAACTATCGTATCTGGTCTAGAAATAATCCCCGTTGGATGAGGCAAGTACATACGCAGTATCCGCAAAAAATAAATGTGTGGACAGGAATGATAGACGATAATATTATTGGACCTTTCTTCATTGAAGGTAATCTGTCTGGAAATCATTATTTAGATTTATTAACAAATTATATTGTACCCGCTATTGCAAGACTTTATCCTCATCCAAATAACCCAGCAATTCCTGCTGAAGACATATGATTTCTGCACACCTGCACATTATTCTAGAATTGTGCGCCAGTATTTAGATCAAGTTTTTCCAGGTCGATGGATAGGGCGTAGGGGTGCTATCGAATGGCCACCTCGTAGTCCTGATCTAACTCCTCTCGATTTTTTCTGTGGGGTTATCTAAAAAATAAAGTATACATAAATAGATCGACAAATTTAAATGACTTAGAGTTACGCATACGAAACTTATTGCTGCCAGTGCCGAACGAATTTTTGCAAAATTCTTTACGAGAAGACCGTTTAGGATATTGTCAAATAGCAGAAGGGCGTAATTTTGAACATTTAATATAATTTTGTTAATTTTGTGTTATTTTTTGTTAAAATAAATAAATTGTTATGTTGCCAAGTTTTTAGGATGTTTCCATAAATTAAGTTTGCCTTACTCACCATTTGACATTTCATCCATGGCTAACTAAGTCAAAAACGATATGCATTTCCGGTTTAACCGCAAATGGTACATTAAATTTGATAGCATTTTTGAATTCCTTGGATCTTCTTAGAAGGGGATAAGTAATTTCATTTAAAAATATCAAACCGTTTAGGAGATACTTAGGGGGTTCCATACTTTATACTAACCCTGTATGTAATGCATGAAGTTAAGTGGAGGAATATTTTTGTTGTGTCCTGTATGTACTTCGTCCTGAACATTAGATTTATTTAACATTGTAGTTTTTTTTTTGAAAATAAAAGACGATTTATTATTATTTTTATTATTAAACAAAAATCTAATGGATTTAAACATGGAACGCGCGGAGGCCATTCAACTGGGGCATCTGGCCCCCTTCCAATCTAACGTCCTGGATATGGAAGGGGTGAAGTAACTGGTCCTTAACTGTTCTCGATACCCTCATACGAGGTACTCTTAATTCAGCCGCTATCTTTCTCATGATCTTGTCCAGGTGTTCGTCAACAATTTCTATTATATCATCTGCATTCGCAAGGTCTTTTGGACGACCACTATTACCGAGAACTTGTTTTTTTAAAGTACCTGTTTCGGTCAATAATCAGGAAAATTCGCCTATCTGCTACATTTTTATTAGGGAACTAATCAGCATAGCGCCTTGCAGCCGCCGCACCATTTCCTTCACAATGAAATACGAAGTGCACATCAGCCATTTCTGAGAAACTGTAATAACTCTAGATGGTGTTAGCGGTACTATTTTACCTAATTAATTTAAATAATTATGATATTAGTTAACATGAAATATTACCATTAGCAGTTTAAAATACTCTAAATTTGTTCTTTTGTTGTTTTAAAACCCACATGTTTTAATTTCAGATATCAAGTGCGGTTACCACCATATATCACTTGTACACAATGTGTTCTACAATGGACGTACTACACTGGTAATCAATGGGGACAGTGTTCAAATGGTACTGAAGCTCAAGGATGTGGAAAATCAGAAACGTTCAGGAACTGTGCCGATATAGCCATACATTCTAGTACTGGTGGTGCTGTACCTCCAATATTTGTCGAAAATTTAAATCCGTATCAGTTGTTTTATAAAGATTATACCCGACCTGCGCCTTATAACGTTGTACCCTTAGTCGTACGAGATCAGGTTTGTGTCCCTATTGGTTTATATAAGATGATACCTGGCATGGCAGAATGGTGCCAGAAAAATTGTTTAAAATATCCTCCAAATTGCCCGTTGGACATATGTATTTGCCCGTAAGTAAAATATATTTTATGTAAATTTATTGGACTAAACCTTACTTTTTGGAAGATCATCTTACTAAGAATAATCAAAAGCTTCCAAGTTTAATTGAAAAATTCGGTTTATAATCACAATTACAGCTGTCTCGCTATAAAAAAATGTAATTTCAATATGTCAATCTGACGATGCTGGTTTTATAGGGAAACAGCTGTAATTGTGATTTTAAACCGAATTTTTCAATTAAACTTGGAATTTTTTGATTATTGTTAGTTATATTTTATGTAATTTTGTTTATGCTCGACACTGACGATTAAATAAGAAAATAATCTTATTCGATCAAGAAGATTTTGCAGAACTGACAACTGTCAATAGTATCTAGTGTACAGGATAAGTCAATAGATGGGGTTACGTTAATAAAGTAGCGAGATAGATTTATAAAACTGTCACAAAAAGAAAAAATAAATCCATTCAAAACATTTGCGAGTTCTAATGCCAGCTTTCTTTGACTTTTTCGTTTCCCTTACCTCAGATGCCCTCTTCTCTATAATATTACCGAATGTCGTTACCCCTCCTATTAATTTATCCCGTTAGTGTAGCAACTGAAATCTTCATATCTTTTCGTTAAAGTTATTGAAAGATCAAAAGATTATGAATATTTTCTCTTAAAAATATTGTGTAAACCATTTCAGTCTTTAGGTTAATAGTGTTTTAATCAATTAGATCATAGGTAGGCAACATAAAATACACGTATCATAATTAGCTTTGCAATTTGAATTTTCAATTTCTACAGTTATTGAATCTTTACTTTTTATAATATATAACTACTCATGTGCATATGCCATTTCAGTTTGTTTTCGTATTTTTGACAAATAAAAAAAAATTTTCGTGGAAACTAACTATTTCTAGGAGTCCTAAATATACTAAGTGACATAAAAATCCGAAAACCCAGTACATTTCACCCTCTTGGTGATTGGTATTTATTAGTTCCCTTAACATTTTTTGCAGTACATATATCCCTAAGCTATTTTTATTGTTGTGATTTTTTTTGTGATGTTCAAACTTTAAAATTATTTTCATTTTCAGGAATACATGCGATGCTTTCGGCGCTTATAAAGGAAACTTGGCTGCTGATGTTTTTTGTATGGATAAGTGCATTGTTTACCCTAATGATAACTGTCCTTTAACAGAATGTAATTGTTATGAAGAATAAAATAAATAATAATAAAAAACAGGAACAAATAAATAAATCTCATACAAATAAAATAATTACATATTTGGTATAATATGAAATGAAGACTGTGTACCTATGTATATTAATTGAATCCAATTACAATATTGTCTTTTAAAATTTTATAACTGAAGCGGAGACTTTTTTAAAATGTATTTAATAAAAAAACAATGCTAATGTCATCTGTATGAGTTTTTTATAGTAAATATATATAATATTTATTATGTTTTAATATTTTTATTGTGGTCAGCTCATATTGTTGCTTGAATAATTAAAATTAAAATAAATTTAATATATTATGACTAAGGCAATTCGGTGTTTTCCATTTTTTTCAAAATCATGCAGGAAGACAGAGCAGCAATCAATTACCCCCAAAACCAAAAAAACTTAAATTAAAAAAATTTTGTAGCATAGTTATTCCATCCTCAAATTCAAATTCAAAAATTTGCCGCGTAAACGACTGTTGACGTCACTACTCATATGTGTCATTGAAAGCGCCATCATTTTATTGTAAACAGTGTATCTGCAAGATTGTGCGAAGTTTTTTATTTAAGTATATTTATTCTCTCTTTTCTTTATTTTTTGTTGATTTTCATTAAAATAAGTCAGTTAGACAATTTTTAATGCAAAAAGCACAATATAAGTATTTACGCTGTTGCTTTTACATTTCGAAATTCAGCTGCATTGAAAACTAATCTAACCCAACCTAACCTAACCATGAAAATGTCTAAGGATGGTAAATTGTTTGACAATGCTTTCACAAACCCTACTGACGACATTTTATGATTGCATAACACAAATAAAACCAATAATTCACAATAAAATCAGAAATAAAGGCCGGTTCATGCAACGAACATTATAATTCCATTAACATTACATTATAATTACACTTTCACTAAAAAAATGTTGTCGTTCATGCAAGACTTCATTACATTATAAATTCTGTATTAGCGCATGCGTATATTGTCCACTATTGACACTTGAAACTTATGTTATGTTCTATACATCTGCTACAATATTCAAAAAGTTCAAGTTATACTACTGTTCTATTTTTGATTTTGTTAAAATATTTTTATTGCTTGTAAAACCGGCCTTCAATATCAACATAACCTAAACATAGGAATTTTGACATAAATACGAATTCACATTTCCATGCTATCGTACTGCGCATGCGCTTTTACTGTTTCCACTAAGAATATAATGTAATGTAAATGAAAAGTTGAAAGTTCCCAACTTTTTGGTGGGCTTAATGTAATTGTAATGCCTTAATGTGTTGCATGAACGCCTCCACTATAAATTGGGTGCTCAACTTTTCTTAATGATAATGTAATTATAATGAACGTTGCATGAACCGGCCTTTAAAGTCCAACTCTCTCAATTACCACACATTAAATGTAAACAAACTGTCATCGATATGAGTTTTGACGTCACGACCGTTTCGACTTCTCTATTTGAATATATCGATTTTAACCAACTTTCAATTTGATATTATATAAAAAATAACCAGAATTGTTGCGTTGTAATGAGTTTAGGATTAAATATTTATAATTTACTATTATGATTACAAAGGAATTTCATTGATTTATTTCTAATGAAAACACCGAATACCTGGACGAAGGTGCATGCTAGCTCAGAAGGTAACCACATCGCTGACTCTTTAGATCCATGACCTTTGGACCTGAATGTATTTACTACAAAGCAATGCTAATGCCTGTATGAGTTTCTTATAGTAAATACAATATTTATTATATTTTTTTGTGGTTAGGTTAGGTAATGAGTAATGAAAATTAAAATAAATTTAATATAACTAAGGCAACTGTGGATAATAAAGACAGTAGACTCTCCTAAATAGGAGAAACCCACTAAAGTATTGCTGGTCTGGATCCCTGGACATTCTGGCTTGTAGGGAAGTTAGAAGGCAGACTCTCTTGCAAGGGAGGGTGCTGCACGTACTTCTATCAGACCAGAATCTACAATTGGCATCGCGATAAGCTTTGCCAAACAAACACTGAATACCTGGACAGCAAGAAAAGCATTAATTAGACTTTACCAGGATTGGTTCATTCAAAGGCTTGTACAGATCCTTCCAAACAAATGTTAAACTATAGCAGGCATGACCTACGTTGTCTAACAGGTCTTCTAACAGGTCACTGTTATTTGAATCATTTTATGCCCACACTTGGATCCGATTTGCCGTCTTTGGAAGATAATGAAGCAGCAGAGCACATATTATGTGCCTGCCCCGCGACGGCTCGAATCAGCTAGCTGATGTTTGGCAACGTCCCTCTATTGCCTTCGGACCTGAAATATCACCCACCAAAGTTGAATCTGTTTGGTAAAATCTGAATAGGTGTGAGCCACAATAGACTCTCGCGATTCGCAGTGGAGGGCCTTTATAGACCCACTCACCACAAACCTATCCTAACCTACCCTAAGGGACCTGGGTACAATAAAGTCAGTGTTAGCTGGTGGAAGGCTCAAAAGGTAACCAAATCGCTGACTCTCAACGATTGGTTAGGTTCAATGTGAGCGGGGCGTTTTCAGCCCGTCCGCTGCGGCTAAACTAGGGCCTATTGTAGCTCACCCCTAAGGGTCACAATTCGCCATCCAGTCTGCACTTCTTAACAAAGTCGAAGATCGATTTTGGCGAGACTTGTCTAAAGTCGGTAGGCTCTAGCTGTATGAGACCAAACGAGCGGAGCCTGTTCAACGATAACTAACCTAATTAAATTATATATGGGGTTGTGACTTAAAATGAGATGTCACAGACGGCTATTGACTCTCAAAGAATTTACTGAGTTACCCAAACAAGTACACAGCCGAAATCTACCCGAAAATGATCAGAAAACATCTCAGTTTAGTGATGGAGATAATAACCGGTCACCGGCATCTCCAGGATGGATGTGTTGAAGAAGAGGAAACAGTCGACACCAGCCAACATAAGAAAGGTATCGTCAATATAACGATGATAGTGTAATTATCGAAACCACCGACATAACCTAAAACTAGACTGCTATTCCCATATACCAAACTTCATTAAAATACAAAATTTTAGTGAGCCTTAAGGACATGCGCAATGAAGGCATGGCGAAAGGGTGAAAAGGCCTACTTGGCGTTTGGTTTGAAAATACCATAAATAACAGAGAACAACTAAAGATAGAAGAAATTTGGAATCTAAAATTATTATAGCAATTGGGAACAATCTGACATCATTATGTTGAAAGAAGTCTATTGTGACTCTTGCGACATGTGATCGGCCATTATCTTGTTGGAAAGTTGGATTTGTCAGGGTGTCAAGATAGGGTAAAAGATGGGGTTCTAAAACTTGGATATAACGCTGCGGGTTCATGTTACCTCTGATGAAGATTAAAGGGGATCTCGAACCATAAGCTATAGCCCCCCAAACCATAACTCCAATAGTTTGATGAACATGCCTTTCAACAAAACAAACGTGTATTTCCCCTTTCACCACGTCGTCTTCTAACCCTCGCTCGACCATCGTGCATGCCTAAACAAAATCGAGACTCGTCACTAAAGACAATACTGTTCCATTCCTGATCCCAGAGTGACCGTTCTCTGCACCACTCAAGGCGATTACGTCGGTGTTCTGGAGTTAAAGGGAGGACCCAGTGTGGATAAAATCATTTAAACTGGTTGTTCGAATTTTTATGTCACTTAGTATTTAATTAACAATTTTATCAAAGCAACCACTTAAGGAGTATGGTTTCAAATGAATTAACATTTTTTTAATACAGTTTCAAACTTTTGATGAAATTTGCATTTTATATTTATTTGGAAGGTGATTAAAAAGTTTGAGACACTTATAACGTTGACTTTTTTCGGTTTAAGCAAGGCGATAAAGTGGATAATTTAAATTAAGTGTTCTTGTGAAAAAATATTAAACATTCGTATATATAGACTGCTTATACAGTTAAAATACCCTAAGCTTTAAAAATGCCCTGCCAGCTTTCTCAGAATTTCATATTTTTAATACATCTGACAATACGTTTTTGAACAGTGAATATTTTATCTGTTAATCTAATTTTTCCCCAAAAAATAATGCCATGTTTAAACTGGGTTTCAAAATTTGCAAAATGTACAATTTTTTGAGTTTTTTTTATTGTTGTATCTGCTTATAATCCTTATAATTACTCCATAACAAACTACATTCAATTTTTTCAATAGGTCATTTATGAGGTTAGACCAGTCCAGAAATTCATCAATATGTATTGCTAGAAATTTTGTGGTTTTTACTATTTTGAGTGGTTTTGCCCGAATAGGTAAGAATGGAGGTATTTGTGTTCTACATAATTTTGTTCGAAACAGAATGGCCTTGGTTTTTTCTTAATTTTTTTTTATTTATTTTTTCTATTCTGTACAAACCAGTCTTGTGATTTCTTGAACTCTTCCCCACTCTTCTCCTTCAATGTAGAAATATTTCCTTACCCAATTAGTAAGTTGGTGTCAACCCCATGACAGGTAACAGTTTCGTTGTCAATCTTTGCTATGTTTTTAATATCATTGGGAAATAGAATCGGACCAGCTATACTTCCTTGTGAAATTCCTGCTGTATTAACTTTCATTTTGGATGTAATATGCGTAATTTTATTGAACTTGACTTTTTTCAGTTTTACCAACTCAAAACCTGTGTTGTTTCAGTCATAATTAATTACTATTGTATTGAAAGCTCATACTTAAAAACAGTCGATTCGTAAAACGACCTTGGTGTGAAAAACATTTTAAGTTTGTCTTTAAATATTTCGTAATAATGTCTCAAGTTAATTTGAAATTTGGCTGCTGCTCTAAACAGTCCTCGTGTAGATAGAGAGAATCAAGTACAACTTGGCTATTTAGTCCTTTTACCTTACCAATAGACAATGTAGAACGGATTGATGTCCCACATTTATAAAGTTTAGAATATAGTTATTATTAAGTTATTCTCAAAGGCAGGAATAGTAAAAAATTGGTAATTAATTATAAATTTATTCTGGTATAATATTTACAAAGGTAATTTCAGTTCTCTTTACAAATTTTCACATTTTATCTTAACCTAAGTATTAATAAAATTTACAAATCTTGTAATATTAAGGAATAGAAAAATATTTAAAGGAATTCAAAATAAAATAACAAAAATATGTTCAAATTCCTCTAAATTTAAATAAAAATTTGTTATTACTATGAAATAAGGTTTTAAGTATAAGTATTGTATATTTTTTGTCACGTGTAATAGACTAGACAATGTAAATTAATAAAATATACTTAAATTTTGAATGAAAAAATTTCGGTAGCATCTTAAACAGTAAACTCAAGTTTACCTCAACAAATCACAATGTATGCTAGTGTTTTGCAATTAATGGTATATAGTATAATAACCTTATTGCGTCAGAGAGCACACTAGCTGAGATACAGAGAAGGGTCACTAGTGATAAAAATCTGTTTTTGCTTTATAATCCAATGCAAATATTGGGATCTGTATTTTATTTGCGGTATTTAATGCTTATGTTGTTTTGGTACAACGACAAGTACTCATTATATTTTGACCCCCACTTATTTTCCCTAATTTCGGGAATACAAAAAAAAGTTTCAAATAAAAGTGGTATTATTTTATCTGTACAGACCAAAAATGTAGCAACAGACCGAATTTTGTATAAAGGGAGTACCCAATAAAATGCATCTTCAATATTTTAAATAGTTTTCCCTGATCAGAAATATATAACATAGTGTAGCATTAGTTTTGTTCCATAATGGCGTATGGTACAACAAAAGGGTAACCATAGTTGTTGGAAATGGAGTCATAGTCATGCAAGATTTAGGAGTTTCGACATTGATCATTAGAATTTTTGAATAAGCGAGCGTTTATATTTTAATGAAACTTCCTGTATTTGTCGTAATTTTTTGAGAATTGTCAGAATTATTTTGTCACTGTAAAAATAAAAAGTAATCGTCTTGTCGAGTCTGATTTTTAGATTAGATTCATTCATAAACGATAGAATTCGGGTAGATTTCTATTCGTTTTCAACAATAGTGCTACCTATGTTATATATTTGTTATCAGGAAAAGCAGGGCCACTCAAAACTATAAAAATATACAGGGTGTCCCATTTAAAATACTGAAGTGGAGAAAAAGAGGTAAATTTGTATTTTTAAGTGTGTATATATTTCAATAATTTAAAATTTCATAGCTAAGCGCTTTCAACCATAAAATAGGCCATCTTCAGAGCTATATCTAAATTGGAAAATATGTGTATAAATAATATGAATTTGGTTTATATATAAAAAAAGTAACTTACGTCAAATTAAATATTTCCCAAGAGAGTTCATCAAAACACACTAGGTCACATCAAATAAGGACATCCACAACAATTTAAAAGTTAATTTAAAATTATAAATAAAATCTAAGTTAAAACTGTCTAAGTAATAAAATTAAAACGATATACAAACTTCGAATCGATTGTCATTAAAAATTCAATGAAACGTTTTTATAAAGAAATGTTAATGATTATATTTAAATTAAAAAATGTATATGTTGGTTGGTCCAAAATAAAGACTGTAAATATTAAATTGTTTTCAAAGAATTTCCAACAAGCAATCGATAGCAAATCCCTAAACCTAATATATTTATAATTATTTTTTTGCCTATTACACTTAAACCATATAAATGAGATAAAATTGAAAACAAATATAATAAAAATAAATAAACAAAAATCTTTATATCACATTAAGCAATCAAACCTGCCTGATAAATCAATCAACATAAGAAGAGCTCCAAAGAAACTTAAAAATGGGTGTAAATTTACAATTAAGGTGTACTTGAGTGTTAACACAATTAGTGGGATTCTTATTCATTTCTCTGCAAATCTCCAAATCCTCCAAAAGGTCTATTTTATTATAATTGTTGTTGGGTAATCTATGAAGAAGAATGCTATTTTTATTAGGAGAGAAATTGTGGCCACTGAAAGAAATGTGGTGGCCAAAACTAGATGTATTAGGTCTATCCAAATGTTCTTTAATTCTAGTTTTTAAAGTCCTGGTTGTTCTGCCAACATAGGAAACAGGACAATCTTCGCATTGCAATTTGTAGACACCACTTTTAGAAAGTTTGGGAATATCATCTTTAGTTTTAGAGAAAAGTGATTTAATGTTATTTTGACTCTTAAATGAAATTATCAAATTGGAAACACTAGCAGTAAGAATTTTAGAAATGTTATCAGAAATCTTACCTAAATAAGGAAGAGATCTGTAAATTTTATCAATAGGAGAAGAGAGTTGTTGATTAAAGGCTAATTGTTTTCTAATTCTATATTTAATTTTCTTAATTCTGCTGTCTATAATATGAGGAGAATAACCATAAAAAAAATATATATATATATATAAATATATTAGGTTTAGGGATTTGCTATCGATTGCTTGTTGGAAATTCTTTGAAAACAATTTAATATTTACAGTCTTTATTTTGGACCAACCAACATATACATTTTTTAATTTAAATATAATCATTAACATTTCTTTATAAAAACGTTTCATTGAATTTTTAATGACAATCGATTCGAAGTTTGTATAATCGTTTTAATTTTATTACTTATACAGTTTTAACTTAGATTTTATTTATAATTTTAAATTAACTTTTAAATTGTTGTGGATGTCCTTATTTGATGTGACCTAGTGTGTTTTGATGAACTCTCTTGGGAAATATTTAATTTGACGTAAGTTACTTTTTTTATATATAAACCAAATTCATATTATTTATACACATATTTTCCAATTTAGATATAGCTCTGAAGATGGCCTATTTTATGGTTGAAAGCGCTTAGCTATGAAATTTTAAATTATTGAAATATATACACACTTAAAAATACAAATTTACCTCTTTTTCTCCACTTTATCCAAAGTGTGTACTAAGTACTACAGTCCTTTACTTAAAATACTGAAGATGCATTTTATTATGAGCCCTCCCTATTTATACAAAATTCGGTCTGTTGCTACATTTTTGGTCGGTACAGATAAAATAATACAACTTTTATTTGAAACTTTTTTTGTATTCCCGAAATTAAGGAAAATAAGTGGGGGTCAAAACATAATAAGAAACCCTGTACATGAATTTTTGTTATCGAAGTTTAAATAATATTCTTTTTAAATTGTTATATGATTAAAATTTATATTCTTATACCATCATTTCAGTAAGTATTAGATTTGAAATTAAAGTGGCAATAAAAAAGTGCAGAATTTTAAAAAATTTTAATGGTAATGTCCCACTTTAATGGTAGGTACCTTTGTCCCACTATCGAAATAAAATGCCAGTTACCAAGTTTGCTTTAATAAGTAAAAGACTAATTTGGAAACTTAAAGATTCTACCTCTGACAAAAGATAAAATAAAACAATATTCATTTCTTCATATTAATGACCTATTATTGGGCCATTCCATGCCAGCTCATCCTACCGATTGGAAATTTGGGCATCTTTTTGTACCCTTCGAAAAAGGTTTCTATGAATTTTTTCAAATTTTTTCATTCAGCCAATCGAGAGATATGAATTTTCGAAAATTTCGGGTATTTTTTTTAAATAGCCATACTTGGTGAAAAATTGTCCGATTTGGGACTTTTTTTTAATTTCTTGTAAAATTTGTGCAAAAAATTATTCATTATAAATTTTATTGTTTTTTTTTCCAAAGTTAAAACAAGAATTTTAAGATTGTTTGTATCCTTCAGATTTTTTTAAAAAATTCTCAAAAATAGGGATGTTCACTAATTTTCAAATGTATTGTAAATGTTTAGTTTACACACTATATAAACATAAAAACACCACCAAATTAATTAAAAACGGCTTTTTGCTTTAATAAATGAAAAATAACAATCATATTTTTTTCGAGGCTAAAAAATGACTCCCTTCGTCGAGGCTAGCGTCTGTGACGTCAGCTCCTCTATTTACCGTTCCGGCGCCATTGTTTATTGTGTTGAAGTTCGTGTGTGATTGTTATTCCACTGTTACTCTGTGATTAAAAACGTTAAAAATGAGTGAAAATACTGCAAATAAATGGTGTTTTGTTCCTGGATGTACAAATACTTCAAAAAATAGTCCTAATAAGATTTTTATCAGCGTTCCGAAAAATTTAAAACGTAAAAAGAAGTGGTTTGCTGCAGCTAGAAGAGATTTAAAGGATGTTTCAATAAAAACTTCGTTCTATTGCTGTGAAGACCACTTTAATGTAAGTTTAATTTAATCTTAATAGTTTTTACAAGTTTTAATATATTTTTCCTTTCTTTTAGCTTGAGCAAGATATGGAAAATTATATGGAGTACAGATTAAGTAAGGTTTCAGCTCGGATGAAATCTGAAATAGTTCCCCATATTTTTTTGTGCCAACCTGACAAAAAAGAAAGTGTACCTAGAAGTACTAGTGAGAAAAGGGTTTATAAACGGAAAATTGCAGAGATTTTAAATGACCCAGTAGTGCCAGTACCTGAGACAATAATGGCAATAGATATTATTGACAATATGCAACCAAGTACTTCCCATCAGCCTGAAACTGCAAAAATGACTGCAACTAGAGAAGTTTCAGAACCTTCTAAACATGATTTTTGTTGTCAAGCTCGTCCTATTAGTTACCTCAGTAAAGGAACTCAAGTGGTGGACCACAAAAAGACAGTAATGAACATAGCAACATCACCTTTAAAATTTGCCCACCCAAAACCCATCAACATTGCAACAAAAATGATTGTAAAAACTTTGGAGTTTGATAGTGACAGTAGTAGTGTACGTAGTGTAGATTAAAGTCTTTATTTAAAATTAAGAAATCCGATACCATCGTAACATCCAAATTTGGTAGGTTATGTGAATCGGCTTTTTGAAATCCTTGTTCCATTTCTTGTTTTAAACAAAAATTAAAATATTGAATACACGAATCAACAATCAACTCTCTGAACACAACAAAAAAAAATAAAACAATATTTTTATACACGTAAAAGGTTCTAAAATGCGAAGAGATTAACCCAAAAGCAGGTAGCCAGGTCAAAATAACATCAGCTGGCTCGGCGGGATTTAATCGATAAAGGAGGTGACGTCAAGCCAATCAGAGAGCGTTCCTTGAATTCAAACGAAGATAGTATTTTTAATTGAGTTTTTTGTATAGAAAGACATTATTTATATTTAATATGTTTTATTAATGTGTTATTAGGATTATTTTTCGATCATTTTATGTAGTTTACACGCGATTTTAATTTTTTGTGAACATCCCTATTCTACTCTTCAAAACACAAATTTTAAGCCTAGTCTCGTAATCGGATAATAATGGGTTATAGTTTTTTTTTTTAATTTTTAAATTAATTTTTTGCATAACTTTTTCAAAAAGCTCATCAAAAAACACGAAATTAAAAAAAAAGTCCCAAATCGGACCATTTTTCACCAAGTTATGGCTATTTAAAAAAAATACCCGAAATTTATCGATAATTCATATCTCTCTACTTAGTGCAGTCGAATTACCTTTTTTTCATGACTTAAGTCCGAATTGAGGTAGCTAAGTGGAAAGGGGTAGATTTGATAATTACAAATCGAAAGGCGACCATCCAAGATCTTAGATGCGTGCAAGGGGTGCGTGGTAGGGGTGGAAAGGGGGTGAAAATGGTTTTTTGTAATTTGCAGCGTAAATACGCATTTTATCGAAAAAAGTTAAATGGAAAAGTTGTAGATAATAAAAAAATCGACAACTTTTGTCTGAAACATTTTTTCACATAACTTAAAAATAAAGGCTAAAAAAGCGAAAAGCCATAATTTTCGTTTTTTATTTTTTACTCAGCGAAAAATCAATATTTTGTTATGAAATTCAGTACAGTGATAGCTTTTTGTATCCCAAAAAAGTAGAATTTTTTTTATTTACGATAATTCAATTTTTCTCCGACATATTAACGATTTTCGAAAAAAAGACCTCATTTTGTAACGGTTCCCAAGGTCCGAATTTTTATTTTAGACGCCTCTTGAAGGTCTCATTTTTTTCGTAATGACTTTAATTTTCATATACAATAATAAAAAAATACTACTCCTAGCAAAAAAATCGTTTAAAATCGAAAAAACTGAAAAATTCATAATTTTTCACGCGTATTTTTTTTGTCCTACCCTTCTACACGTTATATTACTCTCAAAAATATTTCATGTACATGCGTTTAATTTATCACACCTTATTGCAGTTTATAGAATTAAAATAAAGGAAATTATGGACGTCTACATTGATTAAAAAAATAAAAAAAAATTATTTTATACGTGCATACGATGAATTATACAAAGAAAGTACAATTTTACTGTTTCTTATTTTTAATTATATCTCGCCCTTTTGACTTGCGAATTACATTCTTCTTCCTCTTGTACTTCTACTTCATCGTCATCTTCATCATTTTCGTCTTCATCTTTATCATGTTCGTCTTCATCTTCATTATCATTTTCTGATTCTTCTTCGTCAGATTCGACATTTTCTTCCTCTTCTAGCATGCGATTCTCATCTTGAAATGCATCGTTTTGGTCAACGTGTTCTGAAGGATGTACATCGGCAATTTCTGTGATTGATTGCTCGATATTGGTACAATCATTAACGCCGTAGCAATTCGAGCATAAATTCGTACACTTTAAACCGTGTTTTCGACAACTGCATCTTGAAGAACTGCAACCCTTTTTGCAACTGCAGGAAATTTTTTTAAGCAGACTGTCTGGAATTAACTGAAATATTTTTGAGAGTAATATAACGTGTAGAAGGGTAGGAAAAAGATACGCGTGAAAAATTATGAATTTTTCAGTTTTTTCGATTTTAAACGATTTTTTTTGCTAGGAGTAGTATTTTTTTATTATTGTATATGAAAATTAAAGTAATTACGAAAAAAATGAGACCTTCAAGAGGCGTCTGAAATAAAAATTCGGACCTTGGGAGCCGTTACAAAATGAGGTCTTTTTTTCGAAAATCGTTAATATGTCGTAAATAAAAAAATTCTACTTTTTTGGGATACCAAAAACTATCACTGTACTGAATTTCATAACAAAATATTGATTTTTCGCTGAGTAAAAAATAAAAAACGAAAATTATGGTTTTTCGCTTTTTTAGCCTTTATTTTTAGGTTATGTGAAAAAATGTTTCAGACAAAAGTTGTCGATTTTTTTATTATCTACAACTTTTCCATTTAACTTTTTTCAATAAAATGCGTATTTACGCTGCAAATTGCAAATAACCGTTTTCACCCCCTTTCCACCCCTACCACGCACCCCTCGCACGCAACCAAGATCTTGGATGGTCGCCTTTCGATTTGTAATTATCAAACCTACCCCTTTCCACTTAGCTACCTCAATTCGGACTTAAGTCATAAATTGGTCACTTTTTCACGTAATTCGACTGCACTAACTGGCTAAATGAAAAAATTTGAAAAAAATCATAGAAATCTTTTTCGAATGAGATGAAGATGCTGAATTGATATAAAATATATATCAATTAGTCAATTAACATCCAGGTGCTGCGCATATCACAATAATAACAAGTGTTGACAATAGATATAATTATCTAAAATACATACAGCAAATTAGTTTACAAAATATAACCTTATTTTTTGACAGTTTTTAAAAATAATTGTCCATATTTTAGAATCTAATTTACTGTTTAAATTTATTTTTTAAAAAGTTTAATAGAATGGACGTTTTTTGTTATATAGATAAGTAAATACCAACGAGAAATAGTTAAATTGCATTTCTCAGAAGGACGCTAACAACATTTTTATTTGCAATAAAATTCATCATTCCTGATTGCTAAATATATGGTCTTTTTTACTATCCATTGACTTTTAACGGCGTGAAGTTGATTGAAATTTTAATGCTCTTGGTTTTAAATAAGTAGTATAAAATACAGTCCTAGGGTGTAACTGATTTTTAGAATAAATATTAGGTAAGTAATTTTCATCTTGAAACGTCTCGACTAAATATATAATTAAACATATCGACAAAGCGTTAATTAAAGACGTTAGCAAGAAGTTATTGTTTTATTAATATTTACTTTCGGTTTTAAGCTATTCGAAATGTGAAAGGAAACTGTGCAATTTTAACTTGAAGCCTTTTAAAATATATGGGGGAGGGTAGGTACGGTTGGGACGTATAGTTAGTGCAAAACAAAATTTGATTCAAGTCACTAATTTCGTGTTAATTGCCAAGCATCGTTCCCAACTTTCAAATTAAATGTTCCATTCAATAAATGAATATAAAATACTTAAATTTGTTTACATAAAGTTGGTAGCCGTGATTGACAAGTCGCGTCGTTGCCGTTGTCACCGATTAGTATATTAGTCCAGGCGTGCTGTACCAAAAAAATAAAAAATACGGAATATCTGAGACCTGGAATGTAACAGTTGGGGGTGGGAAAGGGGCTTATAACACATGAAAAAAAAATACATTAACTATTTCAATTATGATCATAAACTTTTTAGGGGTGAAAAAGGGTGAAAAACTGAAATATTGCTGTTTGCGGCTAAAATTGACGTCAAAATGAAAAGTGCCCAATAGAAAAGTTGTAGATCATGTAAAAATCTAAAACTTTTCTCTTGGTAATTTTCTCACATAACTTCAATTTTTTGAGGAAAATGAAAAAAAACAACGATTTTTCGTTTTTAATTTTTAATTTTACAACGGATTCGTCAATCTTGGTGAAACTTGGTGAAACCTTACCTTTTTATGTCCAAAATAACCTCGAATTTTCTCAACTTTGTAACATAATAATTTTCCGAGAAATTTGATTTTTCTGGAAAAATCCCTTTTTTTTCAACTGTAAAGTTTGCTCGGAAAATATTATTGGAAAAGATTTTCCTGAGGCTCATTTTTTTCGTTTTTACGTCTACTTTCACATGAAACAAAAAAAAATACACCTTTCATTTAAAAATGTACTCAAAAATGAAAAAAAAGCAAAAAATGAATTTTGCAACAGCTAAATTTGCAATAATTGTTAAATTTTTGTTATAAAATATTAAAAAATGCAAAAGCCGACTCTTGCATTACATTCTACGGGAAAAATCACAAAAGAAAATATATTTCATTATTTAGTCGGATTTTTAGTTCATTTGCAATATTATTATAAACACTCAAGTCTATTAATGAAGTTAATAATCCGAGCGGAGATTTCATGGTTTTTACTATTGTTGTATGCTGCTTTGTTTATATTATAAGGTTTTTCATGAGATAAATCGATTTGATAATAATTGCAAGGCCCATATACCCTTCCATCAGAACCCTATAGCCCAATTTTTATCAAAATTTCTATTTTCTTTGATTTTTTGGAATAATTTGTTTATTTTTAATATAATAATCGTTCGGTTTTAAGTAATTCGTAATTGTAATTAAAAAATATATTGAAAAGACAATATTTTGTTTGTTACGAATGATAGTATATTTTGTATACTGAAATGTTGCAAGGTCAAAGAGGAAACAAAAGGCCTAGGCCCCTAGGCTAGTTAGAGTTTTCATGTCTACACTTTGTCACTTATGAAAGGTGGCTATAGGGCTCTGATGGAAGGGTATTTGGGCCTTGTAATATCAA
The DNA here is from genome assembly GCA_035357415.1 of Ophraella communa. NCBI lineage: Eukaryota > Metazoa > Arthropoda > Insecta > Coleoptera > Chrysomelidae > Ophraella > Ophraella communa. The sequence goes on along the minus strand of CM068989.1, from coordinate 34,799,130 downwards.
CAAATCGATTTATCTCATGAAAAACCTTATAATATAAACAAATCAGCATACAACAATAGTAAAAACCATGAAACCATGAACCATGTCGACGTAAAATGATGATGACGTGTATCAAATTTTGTTTTGCACCGACTATACCCACTACATTTCGATTAATGTTTACTTTTAAGCAATCTTATTTGAAGAAAAAAACACGTATTTTATGTTTGTCAGTAAAAGTTGCACATATTCCTTTTACAAAACTATTCGTACAGGTAATTGCTCTTCATGAACTATTTCTGATAAGTTTCAAGTTCAAATCTTTTGAAAAAAGCTTACATTGTTTTATCACGATTAACTAAAACTTTTAGTGCAATTCTTTTAGTTCATGTATACTCAGGGAACACATTAAAGGGTAATATCATCAGCTGGTTTTACTTGTTACTATAGTGACTTCCTATGTGGGATGGTGGACCTCGTGGTTTGGAATTGTAACTTCTACTACCTGGTCTTGAATGAACTATGGCGTAATGGTCGCTGTGTGAAGATACCGATCGTGTCGAGTTCATTGTTGAACCGCCAGACGTGTATCCTTTTGGATTGTGAGGAGCTCCGTTTAAGGAATATCTACAAAATTTCCAAATTATATAAAAAAATATAAATAACAAAGAGATTTTGTTAATCCTACCTTGATCCGTATTGACTACCATGCCAACTTCTGTAAGGATCGTAATCTTCAATGATGCTGGGTTCTTTTTCGATTATTTCTGTTCTAGCACACGCACAAGTCATGGCAGAACATAAGAATATATTAATTATCAACATTAATAAGAAGAGCACTCCTAAAGCTACACATAACCAGAGTAACCAAGATGGGTGTACGTTTCCATCATCGCAAAGTTCTTGAATTCGTGGAGCATCTGCTGGATCAACTACGAAGACACTGGTAGCGGCCATAAGGACTCCTTCGTCTGTATTTAGTGCTCTAGATTTTATTGAATCGCTGCCGCATGATGGTTGAGGACAGGTACCTTTGCAGAGAGCTACATCACACTAAAACAAAATTTAATTGTTACATGATATTTAAATTAAGGTGTTGGCTTTTAAAAATTGATAGCATTTTCAAGAACGTTGTCCTGGCTTGTTCAATGCAGCATGTTATTTCAAGATATATTTTATTTCTGTATTAAATTATTAAAGTTTTTCATAAGTAGCTTATTTCAAAACTCAAAAAATACCATATGACTGAATAGATGAACCCATTCAACCAAAGTATTGCACGCTAAACCTTTCCATTTAAAAGTTTTATCGGACCACACTGTACAACTTTTTCTCACTATTTAAAATTTTGATTAGGTACCTAATCCAAATCACTTTAGGGATAAATCATTTAGAAATGGCAATTGTAAGATAAAAATAAAAGTACTTACCTGAAAATGAACTTCAGAACTGTCTGGAAACCTAAACATGGATTTAAGTTGGGCATTTGCAGTTCCAGTTTTGGTATCGTAAACGAAAGGGCCTAATAGGGTATCTTCATCAACTGGACATCCTCTGTCGTCTAGAAGTAGTACAGTATCATTGGGTTTATTGAAAGCAAAGCAGCTTTTAACTCTATAACATAAACAAAAATAATGCATAAAAATATTTATTTTATTAAATGATAGAATGACAGGTATAACCCCCAATTTTTTAAATGGGAATTATAGGCTTGTGATATATCATTTGAAAGGTCTCTTCATTCTCTATTCAAAAATGTTATTGTTTTTAAATTTGATGCAAAAATAAACATAAAAAAAAATTAAAATCATATTACCGAAATTCGCTAAAATATACTCGAAACTTATTACAATATACTTAAAACTTATTTCCCGTTTAGGTCTTGATAATGAAAAAGTGAACAAAAACCATAGCAATGTGGTTTTTAGATGGTAACCATTAAAAAACTTTAAAGAATTTCCGTGGCAACGCTATTTTAACAAGCAGTAGTAAATTGTTTTATTTAAGTTGTCATTGTTGTTATTTAAGTATAAAGTTTGTTCAATTCAATTCTGAAAAATGGTTAGATTAACGGAAATGCATAAAATAACAGTTTTACAAATGATTGGTTACGGATATAACATCCGAACACAACAGGAAGTAACTAGCCTATTTCATGAGAAATTTCCTAATTTACCGCCTATATCCCAAGGAACAATAAGTAAAATAGAAAAGCAGTTTCGCGAGTTTGGTCATGTAAGGCAGATAAAAAAAGCAGCTGTTAATGCACTGAGTGATGAACTCAAATTAGATGTGTTGCTAGATGTATGCTAGCCATACATCGATAGCAAACATATTAAAAGAAAATAAATTGCATCCGTATAAAATGATACCTACTCAAGAGCTCATGGAAGACGATTTTGATAGGAGAACTTTTTTTGTGAGCAAATGATGGACATGTTGGATAACAATATTATCCAATTAGAAGACGTTATGTTTTCTGATGAGTGTACTTTTTTACTTAACGGTCATGCTAATAGGCAAAATTGCCGCTACTGGTCCACAGAAAATCCTCACTGGATGAGAGAAGAACACACTCAATACCCTCAAAAGGTTAATGTTTGGGCAGGGATTGTAGGGAACAATATCATTAGTCCCTTTTTTATTGAGGGCAACTTGAATGGCAACAATTATTTGGCACTACTTCAAAATGATGTCATTCCAACGTTGGCAAATTTATATCCTGATCCAGGTAACCCTCAAGTTCCAGCGAATACGATATGGTTTCAGCAGGATGGAGCACCACCACATTACCAACTTAATGTCCGGCAGTACCTCGATACAATATTTCCCAATCGGTGGATAGGAAGGCGAGGATCGATTGAATGGCCAGCGCGATCACCTGATCTTACATTATTAGATTTCTTTTTATGGAGATATGTGAAGAGCCATATGTACAAAACTAAACCTTCTGATTTAAATGACTTAAAATAACGAATAACGCTTGCGATTAGGACAATCACGCCTGATATGTTAAATAATGTTAGAAGACAGTTTTATTTGAGATTAGGATGTTGCCAAGACGTTTGCGGAGAACATTTTGAACATCTACTTCATTAACATTCGTAGTTCTTTTTCGTGTTCTACATTTTATTACGTTTAGCATTACATTTTAGTTTTTGATTGTATTGTAGCGAATTTCGGTAACAACATGATATTAATTTTTTTATGTTAATTTTTGCATTAAATTTAAAAACAATAACATTTTTGAATAGAGAATGAAGAGACCTTTCAAATGATATATTACAAGCCTATACTTCCCATTTAAAAAATTGGGGGTTGTACCTGTCATTCTAAGGGGGTTGAAGGTAGGGGTTGCATTTTCACGTTAAAGAATGTCAAGTTATAATTTAAATTTGACGTATTTAGGGATTTTGCATTAATATATACAGTAACCGAAATAATTAATTTATTCCATTTGGCTTTTACACACTGTATATTATTCTGCGATATAAGAAGTGACCCTTAAGTTGTGAAACTTTGTGAAACCCTGGATTATAATAATTTATTAACTAATTTTTAAGCATTCAGCACAGATGACAGTTTATGTGGAAATCTTCAGTCACCATCAGAACATTTTATTAATTTTGTTTATAAATTAGAAGGTTTATTTAATTTAAGTTTTGAAGAAGTTAGTAAGGGAAAAGCGGTATCAAATATTTTATTTGCCAAAATGTTCTTTCGAACATGCTTGCGAAAAATTCCCTATTGCATATATAAAAAAAATTATTATTATTATAAACATTGATCATACCTAAATCCATATGTTCCGTCCGGTCTGGATATTTCTGTTCGAAGAGTGTATGGACGATGATAAACTGCTTCTGTGACTTTTCGGTTATTTTCAATTAGTCTTAAAGACACCGAAGACGTTTCATTTCTAGCATTTCTAAAACCCAATTTACCACAGGTTATAACATAAAACTTATCGTCTGCTAGCTCAAGTGTGCGGTGGATGCGGACTGCTATAGGAACAGAACGTTCTTCTGTTTTCTGTAACAAAAAACATTGCTTAAGTATCTCACTAAGAACAATAAATAACTGAACAGTTAAACTAAACTTCCACTATTTATTCAAAAATTCGCTTTAAAATTCAATTACAGCTGTTTCGCTAATAACTAGGAGCGTCAGATTGACATATTGAAATTACATTTTGTTGGTTTGTAACTAGGTACTTGATGTTGATAAGGAGTTAAGGCTAGACCAAGTAAGGAAGTAATAAGACATAACAATATTAAAGCCTAGATGTATTTAGCCCTAAGGGATTATCCTGGATGTATTTCCTTCTAAGATCAGTATAACTGTGCAATGATATAGAAAAACCAGGAAAAAACTATATCAAGCTGATCTTTACAATAACTTAATATACAGGGTGTTACAAAAAAAGGTAACACCGTCTCTAGGATAGGTAAAAAACTGAAAAATAATTGGGGTTTGCTTAGTAAAATTTTTGTCTAACGCCATCCGTTTTCAAGATAAAGGGCGTTGAAGAAAATAAAAAATTACACATTTCTTACGATTTTGCTGAAACTACTGGTACCATTGCAATGAAATTTTATACGAATATGTTTTGGAAGCTGATATATCCCATGAATTTGTTTTTATAACTAACTCTCATAGAGGGCGCTAGTTACACGATTCATACAACGTATTAATCAACATAGAATAGGGTAGAATTATTAGTCAAAACTGCAAGTGAACATAAACATCGTTTAATTCTACAGCAAAAAGGTACTCATGGTAAAACTCGATATTATGTACCGTTTTCGGAATATTTTGATATTCTTATATTTTGATATTATGAAGTAATAACCGCTCCTCGTATAAGTTAATGATAAATTTATTAATTAAACTAATTTTACAAATAACAAGGTTTCAAAACTCTATTTATTGTTGACTTATTGTCATAACAATCAATAAATGTCAATTTTACATGGCAAACTTAGAGAAAAGCGAACTTTATCATTAGTTTATACCAGGAGCGATTATTACTTCATAATTTTCAAATCAAAATATTCATAAAACGGTACATAATATCGAGTTTTACCAAGAGTACCTTTTTGGTGCAGAATTAAACGATGTTTATGTTCACTTGTAATTTTGACTAATAATTCTAAACTAAAAAAGTTATGTTGAATAATACGTTGTATGAATCGTGTAACTAGCGCCCTCTATGAGAGTTAGTTATAAAAACAAATTCATGGGATATATCAGCTTCCAAAACATATTCGTATAAAATTTCATTGCAATGGTGCCAGTAGTTTCAGCAAAATCGTAAGAAATGTGTAATTTTTTTATTTTCTTCAACGCCCTTTATCTTGAAAACGGATGGCGTTAGAAAAAAATTTTACTAAACAAACCCCAATTTTTTTCAGTTTTTTACCTATCCTAAAGACGGTGTTACCTTTTTTTGAAACACCCTGTATTTATGTTACAATAATGTCTTATATATGTATAAAATGAAGACTCAATCAAACTAAACAGTTTAATAGAGGAGACCTTCCAAGATTTATTGACAGAATTGACTGCTCTGCGTTCTTCTAGTGGTACGGTTGCAACATGTCCAGTTTTTCCCTAAAAACAGGCGATCATTTGCCTGGAAGTGCTTCGTGCGCGAACTTTTAAGTTACTGTAAACAACACAAATTAGCGCTCATATGTCTAAACGTTCTGAGTACGTATAACCTCAAAAATGTCCAATTTTACGATAGAGCTGTCAGTTGCCACCAGTTGCAACACCAGGGTTGCCAAATCCCGAGATATAAAATGCAACCCTGCTCGTATATAAAATGAAGACTCAAAGTAAACAGTTTAATATTGGAGAACTTCTAAGGTTTATTTGTTTTTTAATGAAAAAATAATACAAGGCACCCTAAGATGTCAAAAATGCATTTAATCAAATGATAGTGAGTAAAATCGAAAAAATCTCTATAAAATTTTGGTGTAGAGAAATTTTATCAAAATTTACTATAGCATTAGACAGGGTAAAAAAATGTATGTATCTAAAATATTATATGGGGCGCTTCGTTACTCAATTTTAAGACGAAAAGTTCATATAAACATGTGTGATAGGTGTTGTCGTTTATGAGATACAGGGTGTTGTACGTGAAATTAATTTTTCTTGGTGACGCTACTGATTTATATTTTTTTATTATTTTATTACAAGCAACTTGTGTTAAACATAAAGAAAAAATAATACATTTCAGAGCAAATGTTCAAAATGTCCACCTCCAGCTAAAATGCAAGAATCCGCTCGATGTCTAATGGATTGTCGAATAAGTTCGAAGATACCAGGATTGTTACGAATAACATTACAGCCGTCTATGATACGATTTTGAAGATCTTGTACGTTTAATATCAGTGTTGTGTAAACAAGCGATTTCAAATATCCCCACACACAAAAATCCAGAGGATTGTGTCCAGGTGATCTAGGGGGCCACGGGTGTGGAGATCCTCGTCCGATCCAATGGCCTGGAAAAACATTATTTAAAAACTCGCGTACAATCACTGAAAAATGTGGGGGAGCTCCGTCATGCATGAACCACATGCGCCTTCTAATAATAATAGGTACATCTTCCAAAAGAAGTGGAAGTTCATTTTCTAGAAAATGTTGGTATGTCTCACCGGTTAACCGTACAGGAAGGAAAAATGGTTCAATTAAATAATCATCGATGATGCCAAGCCAAACATTGACCGAAAATGTTTGTTGAAATCGTTTTACACTTATGGTATGTGGATTTACATCTGCCCATATGTGGTCATTATGAAAATTCATAATCCCATCTCTAGAAAAGTTGGCTTCATCCGTAAATAGAATATTGGCCACAAAATTCGGATTTCACGTAAAATCCATTGACAATACTGTATGCGTAATGGATAGTCAGTAGGTAACAAATGTTGAACACGTTGAACGTGATATGGATACAATAAATTATCTTTTAGAATATTCCAAACAGTTTTGTTACTAACATTTACTTCATCTGCAACTTTTCTTGTACTCGTTTCTGGATGTTGGTCAATAATTTGAAGAATCTGGTTTTCCAATTGGGGATTTCTCACAGTTCTGGGTCGTCCAATAATATTCTTCGATTTAGCAAAAGTTCCAGTTTCTTGTAAACGAATATGTAACTTAGTAAACGTATCTGAACATGGTAAACGATTATTTGGATAACGCTGGGCATACGTACGTCTAGCTTCTAAGGCATTACCATTCGCTAATCCGTACAAAAAATGCATATCAGCCATTTCAACATTAGTAAACACTGGCATAGTTATTAACTAAACACAGAGTCAATCAAATAAAAATGTACGATTTTTGCGTTGGTTTTCAAATTTGACACTTGTCAACATTATTTCAAAGGCCACTTAGAATAAGCATGTTTTTGCGTATTACTTCTAAAAACCAGTAGCGTCACCGGGAAAAATTAATTTCACGTACAATCAGAACTGACTTATTACAATAAATTCAACACCCTGTATCTCATAAACGACAACACCTATCACACATGTTTATATGAACTTTTCGTCTTAAAATTGAGTAACGAAGCGCCCCATATAATATTTTAGATTACTTAAGAAACACCCTGCGTATAGTATGCCGCTAATGTAAGGAATAAATTCACTATTTCCAAAATAATCCTGACGTAATGTTCGTTACATTTACATCATGTTGTAACATGTCTATCGTCGTGTCACCTTACACTATTAATCGACCGTAAACGATACCGCTATTATTAACGTAAAATCGACCCCGAATCACTGTTAACGCTACCGTACACGAGACACCCCTTATCGACGCGTAACTATGTAGTCGTCTGAATAAGACAAAAAAAAACGCGTATCTTACTTACAAGTGAATGTGACGAACGCATCCCTTCTGACAAATGACACAAACACGATTTCCGTCTTGAACGAGACTATTTATAGACGAGTATGACCATTTTATATCACTTTTCGACTAATATGCTCAATTGAACAGTTGGAAAAGCGTTCCAGCATCTCATCTTGTGAACTTTCCTTTTGGTTGTTGGTACGTAGACTTTTTTCTATTTTTTCCCATTGTTAGTTACGTAATTACGATTAAATTATAATAAAAATCTTTTCTACACAATTGGACACAAAATTTGTACACATACTATTTGTAAATTAATAAAATGTATTAGAACCGTTATTTTCCGTAAGTTAAAAACATAATTATTGACAAATTTTAAGCTCATAAAACTAGTGTTAAAACTTTCCAGTAATTTATTAGAACTAGTTATACACCTTTTTTACTTAAAACAGTCTAATGACAATTTTTCTTTGCATTATAAAGAACAGGACCAGCTTCACCGTCCTGTGCATTAATAATTTTCAATATTGTTTATTTCCTTATTATATTCATGGAAAACTTGAAGATAAGACAATTTATTTGTTGAAATTTAGTAATTTGCTGTCCTATCTGAAAAGTCTGTCCAATGCTAACGCCCATACCTCCATGATTCTTTCTTATACACATAAAAAACTTTTAGGAAGACACAACCCTCTAAGTTAGAGCTAAGTTCGAGCCAAGCTTAGGCTAAGTTGGAAGATAACGCCCTTGTTGAAAGCATCCTTTGGAAGGTCCCCATGTGGAGATAGTTCTTCAAACCATTTGGAACTGATGTTGAGGCCGCCGAAGCCTGAATCTAAACCACTTCTGAATCGTTAAGAAAATACATCTCAAGCTGCCAGAACCAGTAGATAAACACCCAGAAACTTTCATCCCTAATTCTCTACGAACAAGCTGAAGCCGCCCTTCTAGACAGTACAGAAACCTAAAGTTAAGTCCACTTTTTACAATTCTTTTTTGTTCATTATCGGCAAGTATAGTTTCAATAAATAATAAATATTTTAAAAAACAGTTTTATTTATATACCTTAGACTATGAGTCTTAAGGGTGTAGCGTTTGCTTAATCGTAAAAGTACAAAAAGATAGTGGCGTCCTTATTACTTATACATCCCAATCCTTCCTATAGTGAGCATTAACTTGGAGTCGAATCAACCCCTGGAGAGGGTCTCATAGCAGGGATCTCTTTTGGAGAGTTTTGTAGTTGCAAATTGGCTCCCTGCCTTTTTGGGAACTATTAAAGGTTACAATGTGATTCAAAAATTGAACTGTTTTTGGATTCTTTTCAAAAGTCGATTTTTTGAAAATAATGAATGTATTCCATACATTACCGACATACCGTATATAAAAAAGGGTAATGGCATTTTTCCTTAACCAAAATTAGCGTTAATTTTCTTGCCCTGTATAAAAAATTAATTTTTAAGTGAAAACGTTAAAATATATAGGGTATTTTATTTAAAATAACGAAGTTGACTATAATTTGATACACCATTGCCGTATATTACAAATTTTCAGAATCCAATTCGGACTGTTTTAGCCACAACCTTTAATGTGCCACCCTGTACTTCGATTAAAATAGTTATCAATAATAAATGCAGATATAAATCTCAATTCAGTAACAGTTTATTTTCTAGAGCTGTCCCAACAGACATTGAACTATAAGTTAGAATTATTAATAATAATTGAGAGTTAATAACAACTTGTAAGTTTGCTATAATTGTCATATCAACTATAATTCTAGATCTCACATGCCCAATTAACAATATATCAATAGCATACCTACAGGAGGAGTAATGTATAATAATTTCTATTCGTTTTTCTTTACCTATAAGAAAATCGTCATGGCCAACCACTTTACAAAAGAAATATTCCTGTATAGGTATGCTATGCATTAAAATTGATTTTACTGGCAATTAAGTTTCGAATTGTTCGATAACAAGGTTATGAGACAAGCTAACCAACTTGGTGGTCGATATCTACAGGGCAAACGCGTTGAAAGTATAAAATTATTTTCACTAAGAATACTATTAAAAAAGAATTTAATTGACAACCAGCTGGAAGACGAAAAAGCCGTTTAAGATACATCAGAAATGAGAAATAATAAAATAAAACTCGTGTAATGAAAGTATCCATGATTCGAAATGACAAATGCCACGGAAACTAATTAAATTAAATATTTAAACATTTTTCCACTTTTTTTTTAAATACATACATATTCCTAAAATATTTTTCATTGGTATGCCTTATTAATATTTATTATTTTTTAAACAAATACTGAAAATAATTTCAGACAAAGTCGGACGCCATCACGTTTTCTATTGAAATGTAATTCAATGTCCGTTGGGGCATATAGCCTAGGAAGTAGTTGTTGTTTCATGGAAAACGGTCAAGCTTGGTATAGAAACAATTAAGTTTCTTTACCTTGGGTACAGGTAGAAACAATTTTCTACTTTTCATTTTTTATTATTTTTTATTTCCTTTGTAAGATGTTATTATAAATGGCAACTAAGATAAGTCATTGGTAAATAATACTTTTCTCTGTATGCAGTCAAGATACAGGAACATAAAAAACAACCAATTTAAATTGGGAATTAAGTTTATCTTACATACATATTTTAAAGTTTAATCCAAATTTGGTTTTTAAATATATGAAAGCCCATGTCTCAAGATCATCTTGTAAGGTCGGCTGAAAAGTCCCCGGTCTACCATAGTAAAACACAATATTTTGACAAAATTCATTTTTTTTATTCAACATAGTTGCCTTCAAGGGCGATACAGCGATTATAGCGACCTTCCAACTTTTCGATACCATTTTTGTAGTACTCCTTCGGTTTGTCCTCAAAATAGGCTTCAGTTTCGGCGATTACCTCAGTATCAGAGCCAAATTTTTTTCCCGCGAGCATTCTCTTAAGGTCAGAGAAAAGAAAAAAGTCGCTGGGGGCTAGATCTGGAGAATACGGTGGGTGAGGAAGCAATTCGAAGCCCAATTCATGCAATTTTGCCATCGTTTTCGATGATTTGTGACACGGTGCATTGTCTTGATGAAACAACACTTTTTTTCTTCTTGGGGCCGTTTTTTCGCGATTTCGGTCTTTAATCGCTCCAATAATGCACAGTAATAGTCGCTGTTGATTGTTTTTCCCTTTTTCAAATAATCGATGAACAATATACCATGTGTATCATAAAAAACTGAGGCCATAACTTTGCAGCTGACTGTTGAGTCTTTCCACGCTTTGGTGGCGGTTCACCGGCCGCAGTCCACTCAGCTGACTGTCGATTGGACTCAGGCGTGTAGTGATGGAGCCAAGTTTCATCCATAGTCACATATCGAAGCAAAAAATCGGGTTTATTACGACTTAACAGCTGCAAACACTGCTGTTGCTGTTTTTGGTCGATTGTGAGCACGCGCGGCACCCATTTCGCACAGAGCTTCCGCATACCCAAATATTCGTGAACGATATGTCCAACACGTTCCTTAGATATCTTTAGAGTGTCAGCTATCTCGATCATATTCACTTTACGGTCACTCAAAATCATTTTGTGGATTTTTTTGATATTTTCGTCGGTAACCACCTCTTTTGGGCGTCCACTGCGTTCACCGTCTTCGGTGCTCATTTCACCACGCTTGAATTTTGCGTACCAGTCAATGATTGTTGATTTTCCTGGCGCAGAGTCCGGAAACTCATTATCAAGCCAAGCTTTTGTTTCAATTTGTTTTTTCCTTTCAAATAACAATATTTAATAAGCACACGAAATTCTTTTTTTTCCATCTTTTTGAAAATAACAAAAGTTGCTTCACTAAAAATGCAATATCTCACAAACTAATAGTCCCACAGCTGTCAAATTTTTACACGAATCTTTTGAAGGTTGATACTATCTAAAAATGAAATGGATTTAATTCTAGTGTCGTCATCTATAGGTCACACCGGGGACTTTTCAGCCGACCTGGTATATAAACTTGTTTCAATCTTTATACTTACATCGTTTTTTGACTAATTGTAATACCTTAATTTGTTTTAGAATTATGAGTGATTGTACGAAGCATAGCATATCGATGTTAAATGTCAAATAGCTACATTGATCTATACAGGCTGTCCCATATCGACCTTCACCTAGAAGTTTATGGGGAACGGATAATACTAGATGGATGAAATTTGGTATACAGGGGTTTTCGATACTTCTGAATTCAACTAAAATACTTTCAAATTTATAGCACTTCCGGTTATACCGAAAATTGACACCAACTATTTTAAGTGGAATACTATATTTTTTTTTCTTTTTTTGGTTAGACGATTAAATTTAAGGGCCACTTTATAAAAGGTACTAGGTACCTAAAATTTACAGTTTTAGAGAAATTTAAATTTTTTTGAAAAAAAATGACAAAAAGACGATTAATAAAATGATTTCAATTAACTAATTAATAAAATTGAAAAATTATTACATAGTTTTGCACCTAAGGACCTAAATTATAAGTGTTTAAATAAGGAAATAATTATACAGAGTGGTCACAACGTTGAGTTAAATTTTAACTTGAGAAAACGACGATTTCTTATTTTTTTTAAATTGCAACCTCCATTTTTTATATTTTGCTTCAATACATAATTTTTTTTAATAATTTTTTATAACACACATCCAAAATTTCTTCGATTCACTTCCAAATATCTATTAATTCTAATTAATATTAAGATGTCGTGGCCCTTTGTAAAAATTCCGGAGGGAGATTGTTCAAAGTGTCCCTTATCCTTTCTTGACAATCAACCTTATTTTTGACAATACCCCAAAGGAAAAAATCCATTGGAGTCATGTCAGGGGACAGAGGAAGCCATTTAAAAGGACCATTATTAGCAACCCATTGGTCTTCAAAAGTTTTCATCCAAAAATGCATTAACCAAATTTGTACAATGAGGAGAAGCTCCATCATGTATAAAATAAATTTTTGACAATTGCTGTGCTGTTAAACGGTTTAGATAAATTGTTTTTATTTCCTACAAAATTTGCAGATACTTCTCACCTAGAGACAGATAAAAGTTAAAAAATGTATTTTTCTAAATTATAGTCTTACTTACCATTTAAATTTGCGTCATAAACTTGAAGTGCAATGCAGAGCACAAACTTTTAACTCAGCCCAAGGAATAGGCGGAAAGAGTATTTGAAGAACAATGGACCAATTGCAATGGCCTTGGTCAGGCGTAATAGACAATCACCTACCCTGGCCAGAAGGACCTACCTGCTGCGCATCAGCTAACCTAACCTAACCTAACCTAACCTAACCTAACCTAACCTAACCTAACCTAACCTAACCTAACCTAACCTATCCTAATATAGAGGAAGTGAATATTTTTATCTCAAGAACTTAATAGTTGCTAGGTAGGTAACACTAATCTGAGGTATAAAGATAATCAAAAACTAATTTTGCTCTCTTAAATTCATATACTAGTGGAAGAACGCTACTCGTTTATTTGGGTCTCCTTATAACTGAGAGCGAACTTTGCCTTTTGATTTGCGGTTACTTTGGGTATTTTTTTTGATGTATTTACTTATTTTTATAAACATTTAACTTAATTTCTTTTTCCTTGTAGATACATTGTTCAACGGCATTCAATAAAATCGGTATTATTATTATTATTATTATTAATTTTGCTTTGGGCAAAGATTTGGCAATACATAGGTATAGTTGGTGCAAAACAAACATTTGATTCGCGTCACTAATTTCGTCTTAATTGCCAAGCATCGTTCCCAACTTTCAAATTAAATGTTCCATTCAAAAAATCAATATAAAATACTCAAATTTGTATACATAAAGTTGGTAGCCGTGATTTACATATCGCGTCGTTGCCGTTTTTATGTAAAACTTTTACTCCCTTGGTTAAATACATTATTAAATCACTCTTCATCATAAACACAATACTCCTTTTGTTGCAATGAGTTTTAAGAACTAATATGGAAACAACCTTTCTAAACAATATGTTTTATAATTATTACGATGACTTTATTATTCTACACGTCCGCAAATGTAGAAGACAACAAATCTAACAAATAACGAAATATATTTTGTACGTAGTGTTATCTGTTCAGCTAGCAAAGCGCTCTTTGTGAATTTTAACGACCCGCTACCTCACTAAGAATAATGAATCATGACAACAAATTACGAATTTATATTTGCAAGTGTGCGAGGAAGCATTCCTTATCCTTTAGACTACATCTTTTATCCACATTAAGTACACATGACATAAATTCTTCAGTCAGCTCCTTTAGTCTTGTAACCTTGCGCCGGTGTCCGTTCTACGTTCGTGCATATTTTTAAAAAAACCTTTCAATCGTGTTAGCCACGCATTGCATACCGATGAACAAAAGAATATCGTGATGCCAACTTGCAACTATTACAATATATTAAATAACCGACACTTAAAATTAAGCATGGTCATAAGCGATAGATACTGTACATTGACATAATTGAATTAATTAACAAGTGCTTTAGAACAGACGTTAAATATTTCAGTCACGATGGACTAGTTTAGTGATTTCTTTTTAATATTTGCATCTTATAAAATAGGTTTTTAGTGGTTCAAATGTACAAATAAAATTTTTATAAAATTAATCCTCTAGCCATAATCGGCTTTTGAAATTTAAATTTAATGGTTACATACGTCATAAGTGGTAAGTGACGTATTTCAATAAGATTGGTAGAAAATTTGCGATGTTGTCGATATGCTTTAATATTAACTGAGAAACTTATCTCTCTCTCTTATTTGTTGTCATTAAAAAGAGATAAACATAATGATATTTTTGTTCTCTGATTGACACTTTATCAAATAAGGAGTAAAACACTAAACAAAATATTCTGTCATTTTCGTTAGTTTAATTTGTTGTTTGGTTGTGTTTGGTGTTTAAAAGAAATTACTTCTATACTATTTTTGGTTCGAAAATAAAAATCCCTAACACCTTCTCTTGGTGTTATAGCGGTTCCTTCAAAAATAACCAATAGAAGTAATTGTTCTCTCGGGGAGCAACCCTTCTATCGGTACAGTGAGAGAACGAATTTCAAGAATACGGTTTTGGCATTTTCAATAGATCAACGCCCACTTTCTATTGGCTGTTCTATTCTATCACCGTCAAGAATAGGGGTCTTGTTTGTTTATTACAGATAAACACGATTTTCTCTCCTGTCATATATCTTGTCAACTGGTACAATCAGTTAGTCACAGAACACGGTGTTTTGTGCCGCCAGTTCTTTGAGAATACTTGAAACGAACGTAGCTAAAATGTGACAACGTTGACTTTTAAATACACTTCATTATTGGTTATCACTTGGCGCTACGTTTAAAACTTACTAATTATTTATTGCTAAATTTTACGAAATGAGAAAAATTACTTGCAAAATGAATACCAATATAAGTAAGTAGGTATCTTATCCTAAATATATATTGCTATCATTTTGATTAATATGATCCTACTAAACTAGTCCATTCTTCTTATATTATGTTCATACGAACCAAAATTTATTTAATAATGGTTGTGTAACTAGTTTCAGCCTTTTAATACCATCATCAGACTGTAAAAATATAATACAATAGGAAGTTACAATAGGAAATTTTGTTTCACTATTTAGTCTCTTAAAATAATTTTATTGCATTTGTTGAGATAGTAAAGTTGTTCATTATTAACCAAGGTAGAAAAATACAGAGCCTACTTGATTAGAACTAAATCTCAATCCATCTGACAGAATGTAAGATTAAATGATGCAAATAAAAAATAAAACAACACCTTGTTCTACATTTGACATAAGTGTGGATGATATAATTTATAAGAAAAGTGTATTAATATGTCTCTGATCCATTAAAGACCTCGCCAATAATAACCTTGGAGCATAATTACTATATTTTTACTTCCTCTATTCAAAACTATTCATTGTGCACTACAAGTTTTAAATTTCTTAGAAAATTTTACCTCCACTTTATAACCAATAAAATGCCTTAATTTTCACTAGTTTTGCACATAAATTATATCTAATAGGTGGCTGCTTTCTCACGGAAAGCTACCTAAAAATTTCTTTGTCTAGGTAAGTTCTAATAATTTTACCATTAATTTTCTTCCAATATGGTAACATCGGTATTATTTTATTAAAAAAAGAATTTTTATATTATGTATTTTCATGTATTTTATTGTTTATGAGTTATTATAGTTCACATTATTATCGTTAAGGAATATTTAAATATTTAAAGAAGTTTTATTTTGTTTTATATAAAAAATTTTGCTTTTGAGGTTAAGTAATATTATTTTAATTTTTTCTCACCTTAGAACAAAATAAAACTTCTTTAAATATAACTCAAACTATTCCTTATTGATAATAATGTGTTTATATAGCACTATAATGTCAAAAAATCTACAAAAAACAAGAAAATCCACAATACAAAAAAACTTCAATGCAAACTAACTACCATAAGGCCACAGTTTGTTTGGATATAATCCTATGACTTATGTCAAGCAATGGTGACAGTGACATCACAATAATGTGGCGTATTAGTTTTAATTAATATTAATAAAACACCAAGTCAAACCAAAATTTAAATCAAAAGAGCAATTACTTTTGGTCTTAGATCGTCATCAAGCTATAATGAAAAGATGCAGGTTAGAATAAGAAAGACATGACGTTAATAAATAAAAGCAAAAACAAGCATAAGTTAAAAGTTGTCATACTTTTTCGATAAAAAAGTGATAAGTGAAAAAATAAAATTATTTAGAAAAATGAAATTGTTGGAAATACACTTCGTATTTCCATAAAGATGAATATTTTGTTTTATATAATGTTTTGACGTTGTTATTGATTGTCAAATAAAATATTATTGGTATTTGAAGTTTTCTCCCTGTTTGTTCATACAATATACAGGGTATTCCGAAAAGAATGGTCCTAAATTATACAACAGATTCTGGGGTCAAAAATATGTTGACTGAACCCCACTTACCTATATACACAATAGTGCACACAAAAAAGTTATAGGGTGCTAAAGTTAAAAATTTAAATAATTTTTTTTAACATTATTTTAAAACGGTTTAACGTTATAGTCTGTACAAAAAGTACGAGGAGTAATAAACCCTAATTAAGTATTTTATAATATAATTTATATTAAGTAATTAAGTAGGGAGCACCATGAAATTTTTGATAAATCTCTTACTTTAAATTACATTTCTTCTGTAAATCTAAAAACCAGGTAGATCGACCCCGTATTTGTTTCAGTTGTAGCAAAGTTTAGGGTTTTCTTCATTGTTAAAGGATTAGCAGATAAGCAATAACGCAATGCAGTGGTGTGTATTTTGGGAAAAAATACATTTTAAATTATAATATAATAAAAAAAGAAAAAAAATAATTATTGGAATACATTTATTACTTACATTTTATTCTATATCCGACTCGGAAGAGGAAGAATCGTTGTTGACATTAATAATAATGGGGTCGATTAAATCATCACAAATATTGTCAATTTTCCACATATTTGCCTCTACTTTGATAACATGCTCGATACAGTTTGTCCAATTTTCCTTACTAACATGACTTACAGCACTCTCAAACAATTTCACAACATCGTTTATTTTAAAGTAGTATTTTTTTCCAACTTCCCCCTTTACTTGAGCCCATATTAATTCTATGGGATTAAGTTCACAATGATAAGGAGGAAGTCGAAGATCTGATATACCACGAGAAGAAGCCATTTCTTCTACAATGTAGGTTTTGTATTTATTCTTGTTCATTTTTGCAATTCTGTAAAGTTCTTTCCTTAGTGGATCTTTTGGAAACTTAATATTTTCGAAATAATCCACTCCAAAAACTCTGCTTTACGCCAACGACTTGTGGGCAATGCTTCTCGTAACCGTGAATGGTAACTTGCGTTGTCCATAACAATAACAGCCCCTTTTGGAATCTGATCCAACATTTGAACAAACCATTCCTCGAAGACATCCCCATTCATATCTTCGTAATAGTCCCCCGTGCGTTTTGAAATAAAAGTTAATAATCCACCATCAACAAAACCATCAGAACTTCCAACATGGACAATGATAAGTCTTTTTCCTTTTCCAGATGGTGGCTGCAAACCTAACGACAAAACTTCCACGAATGCCTGCCTTCCGCTTTTAATGTTTTCATCTTGCCAAGATTTGGAAACTGTATATCCAGCATTTATCCATGTTTCGTCTAAGTACAAGATTTTCAAATTTTGTTCTCTGGCATGTCGAATGCTTCTTAAATAGTCTCTTCTCCAAAAAACTATTTCCGGTTTATCTATCAAGAGAAATTTTCTATTATGTTTTGTATATCTGAAACCCATATCTTTCAAAAGTTTGCATAATTTCATTCTGGATTTTGTATAGTCCGTATCTTCTTGCACTGATGTCATAATTTTATCAAGTGTTGGAATTTCCTTTCGTAAGCAAAATCCATGGACTTTACGCCTTAGTTTTTGTTTTAATGACTCATCGATCTCAATTGGTTTTCGGCCTGAAGGAGTTTTAGGGGGTTGAAGAGTTCCATTCTTGCTTTCTTTTAGTAATCTATAAATTGTTGATTTAGCAACATACAACATAGCAGCCGTTAACTCCACAATATCATCAACACTTGCATCAACATGGTATACCCTCTTAAAATATATTTTGGTAGGTCTATGAAATCTACTTAAATGAATGATTTATTACTCCTTGTCCTTTCTATATAGACTATATAATATAGCAATAACACAGAATTTCTTAGTGCGCGTGCTTCTGACTTTTTGAAAACGGTAACTGGCAAAACCCGAAGAAAGTCACAAGTACAGATGATGTCATCAAAAACTCGACTAATCAGGAGCATTTTACGTCACATGACAAACACAACACAACAAATAATCAATTTTAAAATCTTAGTTTATGCTAATGACAGTAATTGACAACTTATTTTTTGCATTGTAAAACCGTCCATACTTATATTTTATTATACGACAAATCACGACAAGAATTTTAAATTTAACTATCCTACCTCCTGATAATTTTGATTTGTGATGTACCTAATCAAAAATATTCTTATTCAGATTATTAGCTGCTTAAGGAGATCGAAATAAAATAAACTATATAACATAAATTGGAACGTTACACGGGAAATTGTTTTTGTTTGGTATATTGAAATGATCCCAATGTACACATTAATTGCGCACGTGCATTAAACCCTAATGAACGCAAAAGTCTGTACAGTCGCTTCTGTGTCAATGAATATGAAGCTATTTAAATATTTAGATCACGTTCCTGAATAACGCGATTCGATAGCACTTTTTTGTAAACCGCAATCGCGACTGGTGTATTGTCATAGGTATTAGGAACCGTTAGGACCATCGTTGGAATTTACTCGCTTGTAAATCGGCTAATTATTAACTAAGACAGGACAATTCTGCATGCTAATGTCACACGCATCGTTTAAAAATGTAAAAAGCAAATACACTAACCGTCAAAAAATCCGACAACCAAAGTTTCACATATTTTCAAAAGTGGTTATATCTTGAACCACTGATTTTGATGAACTAACTGTAGGTCCATTTTTCTGTAGCAATGCTGTGTAGTTGAAATTTTGATGCATAGTTTCAAAAATGGTTAGGACATGATTTAGAACCTCAAGAATGGGGCTGGGTACTCAAAAATAAATTTTTGCAGCCAATAACTACACTATTACCACCAGCTCCAGATGAATTACTCAGTACAATATTTTGTAATTGTAAGAATTGTTTATTGTTAATAATATTTTTATAATTCAGTAACTGTATACAAGGTATTATTCACCGAGATTCACGGTTGACCTTGTATTACAGGGGTGCTCTCCGCCCTCTATCTCGAAAAGGGTTGAACGTATAAAAAAAAGCTTAGACAAAAGTTGTGGCAAATTTTTTTATCTTTAATTTTCATAATAGGTGTTGAAGTGATTGGAACCATAGAAACGGAGATAATTGCAAAAAACCGATTTTCGTGACCTTTGACCTTGAATAACTTACGACGCAGACACGAGATAATATGAGACTTTTGAGACAACTTTTAGAACGTCAAAATAAAGTTGTATACGAGTTTCCAGCTTATTATCTCAAATTCCGAGGTGAAACCCTAAAGTGACTGGAGTATTTGGGTTGAATCGCAGTAGTAAGAAGAAAGACGAAAACTGTATGTCCTTTGGATGCTGCAACTGTGTCACATGCATATGTCTTTTGTATGTTAAATGTCCTTAGAACCTCTAAAAGCTACGTTTTTTATATCCTTCTTTAGAGTACATGTTGTTTTGGAGCATAAATTCCTGGATTTCCGCTTTTGTATTTGAAGAGCCTGGAACCTTCTTCAATTGGCGACTATGGTAAATTAGATTAGATTGAACTTCAGCTATTAGCCTGTGCCACCTCGACTTTCTGCAGATCTATTGTGGATGCCCTTTTCCCTTATAGGATTTCGTTGTTTGGTCTTCTCTAGTAGACTTATTGTCCTGTGCAGGAAATCCCTTGTGTAGCTACTAGCTCCTGGCTTGTCTTCGCCTAAAATGAGAAATCTTTGCCTCGATAAGATTTCACAGCTGCATAGTATATGCGCTGCTGTTTCCTCTGTTTCTTGACAGAATCTACATGGTGGAGAATATGCCAGTTTTAATGCATACATGTGCTTATTGAGTTTACAATGCCCTGTGAAAAGACCCACCAACATTCTGATGGTGTTTCTATCCTGCCTTAGTAGATACTCTGTTAGTTTCTGTGTTGGTCCCATAATGAACTCTTTCGCTTGCTTCATTCCTGGTGAGGCACCCAGTTTTGTGTTGTGTGTTCTATTGAAATGTCATTAGGGAGAGCAATCTGTCACGCATGTTCTTTTGAACAGACTGCTCGCTCTTGATGTGACCTGAGGGCACCAAAAACTGCTCTGACTATTTAACTCAGGGCAATACCAAGGTACAACAAATTTATAGGACAGGACAATACGAATAGGTTAGGTTCAAGCGTTCAATGATCAAGTTCAAGTTGAAATTGGTAACTATGGAGGAGGTAAATAGGTCTTTGTGCAGAATGTATAAAACCTTTCTTTATTGTACTTAGTACGCCTGTAATCTCATATTCATCTTCAGAAGAATATGAAGAAAAGATAGAATCAAAACCGCTCTACACCTTAAGTTCTCCTTCAACTTATATTCGCCTTCGGTAATTTCAGAAAATAATTTTAAGTACCAAAAACCAAAAAAGTGCACTATATCAAATGCATTCTTTTGAAATGTCAAAAACACGCAGTTCGCCCTGAAAACGTCCGTTGCCAGTGCACAGTAAAAACTGGGGTAGTGCAGGAGCAATTTCAGTGCGCACCGAGGGCGCACTCAGTTCACTTTCTCTAATCTCAAAAGAAAACGCTATGAGTTAATCAAAGACAAGCAACACTAAAAGAAAGGTATTGTAATGGTTGCAAACAAAATTATAGTTTTATCATGCCAGTTTGGGTGATAACCACTAGTATTAACTAGATTTTTTTAGTATTTATTGCAAAATATCCAACTGAAATGTATAAATTACTTTAAACAATTACAATTTACACATCACTTCCTTGCAATCAACATGTTATTTTTACTGTTAACCAATGTATATTATTACCTATACCTGTATGTTTTTGATAAATTGTGACATGCTGAATGTTGCAAGATTATAATAAAGCAATAGAAAATATGTAGGTTGTTGATGAGCACACGTTTAACAAACGAGAAATTTTAAATAAAGTAGGTATATTTTATTCGTGCAATACAGTGTTCCGTAGAAAAGGAAAATTTACATTGCAAATATTTATTGAAGTTAGAAAATAGTATTAACCTTGGTAATGTGGACTAATAAAATGCAAAAAAAACTAGCTTAGGATTCCAATGTAGGTATTCAAAACATAATTATGTTTTTTCAATTATTAATTATGTTAGTTATGCTGCCCCACAACAGAAAACTATATATTTATTTCTAAAATGGACAGTATAAAAATGGCAGCTAATTTAGTTAAGAATTTGGCTACACCAACTGGTCCAAAACAGATACATTTTATACTGCTAATACACTGATCAACAATTGAAGTGGATATTACAAAAATTTGTAATTTTCCTTTGTTATTGGATAATAATAAATCAAAATTCAATCTTTATTCTTCCACGTTAAAATATACCCAAAAAAATAAAATAAACACATTTTTCAGGAAAAAAAATAGTTACAATAAAATAGAAAAAATTGAAAAATGTTAAATCATTTATTGTGCCTGCGCCTATTATTTTTAAGGGGTGTAAACAACCCCTTGATGGAAAAATTTACATTGAGCCATTTTATCGCTAGAAAACATGTCTAATAGTAAGTGGTGAAATTGTAAAGTGTTTTCTAACACAATTACCTCATATTAACCTCTTGAAAATCTTACAACCCTTGCATACAACCCCTAAATTGAAAAAATCACAAAAATACTTTAGCATGACATAAGAAAATCTAAGTATAGAGTAAATTTTTAACCCCCTTTCAACTCTTGAAAACTACCCCTTGATAAATAATTGTTAAAAATTTTTTTCTGATAAAATGAAAAGGATTTAAATATTATTCCACACTTTCGAAAATGATTATCATATTCTTAAGCTTTTCTACCTTTAAAACTACCCCTAAATCAAAACAGTAAATATATATGATTACATATTTAAAAAAAATTTAATTTAGAGTAAAAAATTGCCATTTCTTGAATAAAATATTTACAAATTATATTTTCAGTTATTAAGAGAAAAAAATATGATAAGTTCTTGGACCATAACTCCTTCTTAAATTTTCATGCTATCACAATTTATAAAAAACCATTGTAAATGTTATTAAGAGAGCTACAACATCCTTCATTGCAATATATTACTCAAAAAACTAAATGTTATCCAAGACTTAGCACTACGCTACTGTCTTGGAGCATTTCGTACTACCAGAGCAACAAGCCTTCACGTAGAAGCAGCTGTTAAACCTTTAGCCTTGAGGCGAAGAGGCTCATACTTTCATATGACGCCAATATATCAGCTATTCCACATCATCGAAATTTCTCTGTACTGAATACATATGACGATGTGTATAATCGACTGCGTACTATCACAAGACCCCTCAATGTACGAATTAGCGAAACAGCTCAAGGATTCAATATGACCAAAATGAAAGTCTATGAACGTAGTAAAGAAGTAGCTCCTTGGCAGATCCCATCTGTGCAAATCAATACAAAGCTAAACGACTTCCCCAAAAGTAACACGCCAGCGATACAATTAAAATGTTACTTTCAGGCCATCCTTGAACAGTACCCATGTGCTGAAGTTATATATACCGACGGCTCAAAGACCGCGTCGGGGGTGGGCTGTTCTATTGTTATCGGCGGAATAGCTCACTCATGGACTCTCCAACCCATAACTTCGATCTTCACAGCTGAACAGTATGCCATACTACAAGCGCTGAAATATTGTCAAATAGCCTCAAAAGTAAAATTACATTTGTTATTAGTGACTCTTTGTCCACCTTAAACGCAATGTCAAATCGTTATAGCCGTGATCCACTGATTTTAGCATGTCTCCACACACTAAAGGTGTTGACAGATGAGCACAAAGTTGTAATTTTCATATGGGTACCAGGGCACGTCGGTATAGCTGGAAATGAAAAGGCTGATCAATTCGCAAGACAGGCTGCTGCCTTCCATACAATAGATTATACAACAGTTAAAGTTTCTGATATAAAGGCGAACATTTCTCAAAGTGTTATGCAATTGTGGCAAAGGCAATGGGAAGCTGAGTCTACTCAGCTGAGATCAATAAAACCTAGTGTAGTTAAATGGACACCTAATATCAAAATGAGTAGAGAAGAAGCAGTTCGGATCCATAGACTGCGATTAGGTCACACTGTATTAACACACTCCTATCTGCTTTCTGGTCGAGACCATCCACTCTGCCCGTCATGTGAAATACGGTTAACTGTAATGCATATCATAATGGAGTGTCAAGCTTTAAATAATCTCAGAAACAGTTTTGGTCTCTCCACAGTTTTTGCAGAAAACTTGAGGAACCCTGATCTGCTTAGAGCAACGATATCGTTTCTTACATGCACTGGTTTCTACTGGAAACTCTAATGTATATGTGTATGTGTGTGTGTGTGTGTGTGTGTGTGTGTGTGTGTGTGTGTGTGTGTGTGTGTGTGTGTGTGTGTGTGTGTATGTGTGTGTGTGTGTGTGTGTGTGTGTGTGTATGTGTGTGTGTGTGTGTGTGTGTGTGTGTGTGTGTGTGTGTGTGTATGTATGATAAAATGGCAAAATATAAAAAATATTATAAACAACTTATTTCATATGGCTGTTGTGAGTGTTGTGACACTATTTTGTACGCAATTTTATGAAATTTAAAAAATATCCACTTCAATTGTTGAGCACTGTAGTTATATAAATTGGTAAAAATTAGATCAACATAATAATGTCCTGAAAATAACTCCTAGGAGAAGGATAAATAAAATAAATGATCGTGTTATAGTTTTACCACCTAGAAAACACTTCTGATTCATGACATGCGATATTTGTATGTGTTAATATTCATGAATGAAAATGAAGGGAAAGAATTTTAAATGTATATAATTAGAACGGCAATCTTGCCTGAATAAGAATAAATTATTTGCTGTAAAAAAATAAAATATGAACAATAGTAGTTAAAATAGCAAAATTCTATTTAAGATTGTTAAATATTGGTTCCTTGAAGAAATGAAATAATGAATACCTTAATTTACTAGTGATTTAGTAAAAATTAAGAAGTCTTTGGCATGGATAACATTGAATGAATCAAAAGTTAACTATATTTTTTTTAAGTAAAACATTACACATTTATTATACTATCGTTTTTATTTAAATATTTATTTAAATATGGGGCATTCCATGCAAGCTCATCCTACCGATTGGATTTACATCTCCGATTTTGCTGAAATTTGGGCACCTTTTTGTACCCTTTGAAAAAAGTTTCTATGATTTTTTTCAAATTTTTTCATTTAGCCAATAGAGAGATATGAATTTTCGAAAATATCGGCATTGCCCGATTTAGGACTTTTTTTTACATCTCGTGTTTTTTGATGAGCTTTTTGAAAAATTCATGCAAAAAATTATTCATCATAAATTTGAATGTTTTTTTTATTTCAAAGTTAAAACAAGAATTTTAAGATTGTTTGTATCCTTCAAATTTGTTTAAAAAATTCTCAAAAATTCTACTCTTCAAAACACAAATTTTAAGCCTAGTCTCGTAATGGGATAATAATGGGTTAAAATTTTTTTTTTTAATTTTTAAATTAATTATTTTTTTCTGTTTTTTTTTCACTATTTGTGTATTACTGGCGACTTTATTAGATGAGATTCGAAAAAAAATCATATATCAATATAATAAATAATTGAAGTCAAAATTTCAATTTCTAAGGTAAATTTTATTTATAACTTTTTATAGGTTTTTTTTTTAAATTTTTTCTGGTGTTTGAATATTTTACAAGTTTTATTTGAGCAAGAAATCTGACGATGCTAATTCTATAGCGAAACGGCCGTCATTACATTTAAAGTATTTTAGGAATAAATAGTGAAAGTTAATTCAACCTTTTAGTTGTTTATTGTTCTGAATAAGATGAACTTTCACATAGTAAGGGTTAGTACAATAAATTTCAATAATGTAATTATTAAAATTAATTTGAAAATTACAACTTATTGAGATTGTATCATCCAAGATGTTAAACTCGTGTAAAAAACAGCAAAAACATCTTAAAAAAACTTTCTTTTATAGACTTTAGTTATTCTAAAAACTTTCAACAGGAAAACATCTCACCATAAAAACACACAATATATTAATTTAATTCTTAAATTCGTTACTACATTACACCGGTTGAATGTGTTAGTGGTAAAACAGAATAGGTTAAAGGTTAAAGTTTGACTTCATGGTAGTGCTCCGAGAGTGACACTGCAACCCCCAACACACCACAGAACATAAGGACCATAAAACGAATGAGTTGGTGTTTGGCTAATGAGACCAATTTGGAATCAACTCATTGTAACAGGCCATGCCACTGAAGCGGAAGAGAAGATTGAAATGTCAAGGTCGAAGCAGTTGAAAAATATTGCAAGCCACAGTGATATGTATCAAAAATAAAAATAAACTTATGAACAAAATGTATGTAGATTTTGTTAAGGTGTACAATGAATTATTATACTCAAAGAAAAGGCTTTTTTTAACAGAAAAATATTACAAATTCATTATTAAAGAAAACTGTCTCAGAAAGGACCGAATGCAACACCAAAAACCCCAAAAGAAGAACGGACAAAGGTAAGAAGTCCCTATTTTAGGCTAATGAGACCATCTAGGACTCCTTACCATATTTGTCTATCTAAAAAGAGCGCCAAGTTGCAATAACTGGATACTCATCTGCAACATTATATATAATTATATTTCACAATTATACTACTTTAAAAAACTTAATTATATAATTTCACCTTTCTAACTCCATACAAGTAAAGAAAATAATTTCAAAAAGGCAATGTCAACTTAAAAGAGTTTAAAAATTGATTTGCAAAGTTTTTAGAATAACTTTTCAAGATGTCCGCTCGGCTCAATATTCAGAACCGATGAAATGAATCTTATAAATTTTACTGGAATCTGGATTGTTTTTGATAAATCGAATTTCTTGGTACGTACTTTTATACTATGAAAATACTTTGTTGATAATATTTTTGTTAAATAATTTGATTTACTCAATTTTTGATTAATAATGAGTTTATGGTGACAATTAATTACCAATTGACGTAGTCAGCACGCATCAGAGAGAAATCAGAGAGCGAAAATTGAATGTCACGGCCTTTTTAAACCTTTTCCCCAATTATGACATTAATGACATATAATTAGGAAATCAATTGTTTTGATTTGCAAAATTTAACCTAAATTTACGTAAAATGATAGAATCTTTTTACATATTTGACTGTTTTTTTGATAATATAAAGAAAATCTGTATTCTTACATTCATAAAAAAGCTATTTAAATTATTTTTTGATAAGTTTTTCCCTATAAAATTGATGTTTGAAATGTGCTCATTTTGGGTATGTCAATTACCCTGAATTTATATAAATTTGAGCTAATAACATAAAATGAATCTAAATCTATGCATAAATTTCTTAAGATAGTCCTATTATAACTTTTAAATACTAATTTAACTTAAAAAAATGAAAATTGAGCTTTTTATTTTAATCTATTATATTAACTATTATAAATACTTGTTTAAATGAGATCTTTTGATATTATCAAAGATTAACAACTGATATATAAACCTAAATTACTAATTTACATACATTTTTTTTTAACTTTTTTTAAATTGTCTCACAACAACTTTTATCAACTGTTGTTGAAATAGTCTTTTAACCATTCACTAGATTTTATAATGAAATAAGATTACTCTGTCTATCACTGTAACATTTATAGTTTATACACTGATTTCACCTTTGTCTGATAGCTTTAATAAATCCATGCTTGGACTCCCTTAGTTTTTTATTTATTATGCCTTGCAATCAGTTAGGCTTTTTCTAATCCTCATTAGTATTTGAATTTTAATATCCAACCACGAAGCACTGGGTCATTTGTGTATATCTGCGGCATTATAGCTGACAATTAGTTAGTAAAGAAAATGTTAATTGACAACATAAAGCAGTTTCTAATTATATGAAAATACTTTTACGACATTATTCGACGTCCAATTAATTATATTGTCACTAATTGGATTACACTGTTTCAAATCCTTGTTTTAAAATTGCATACAAGATAAATTGACAGTTTTCTAACAACTTGTACCACCAGCGATCTAGTCCCATTACCGTATGTATTTCAGTTTTCTCGCTCGTGATGAATTTTTGCATAAACCAGTATTTATCTTTGAAATTGATTGATGAGTGTCGATATATCCGATCACGATATTTTCAATAATACCAGCAAGTAAATAAAGCATGAAACAAAATTAATTGGAGAAAAAACTACTGCTGAAATTGAATAGCTCCATAATTGTGCTAAACGAAATATATTACTTGGACAAGTTTATTCAAAGCCACTATTATTACAGCAGAATACACCTTCTTATAGTAGTTAATTTAATGTTGGAATAAGCTTACAAAGATATTTATCCAATATCGGAAAATGTTCAAAAAATTTATAAAGTAAGTAAAATTAGATTTGCAAAGCCGTAAAATGTTAAAGGCACGTGGTCAGAATAATAAAAAACTCTTCGTTTCAACGTAACTTCCAAAAAGTAAGGGTTAGTACTGTAACAGTACCTGTTAACATTTTAAGCACCTGGTATCCTAAATATTAAATTCAATTAGTACCGCTAGCTCCATCTATCATAAAACATTTTTAATAATAAAATAATGAATACGGTCTCTATAATTATAATTGGAAGTTCAAAGTAGCTACGCTACGAGGTGTACTAATGAGTTGGCATTATCGAGTTCAATAGGTTTTAATAATTATTCCCAGTCTCATTTCTTCTATTGATTTACTGTCATATACAGAAAGTTGGAATATAATACAGTAAACTAGAGGCAACTCTTTAATTGAAGATTCTGTAAACCAGAAGCAACTCTTGAATTTGGAGATTCCGTAAACTTGAACAGCTTGTAAACTTTAAGCTCTCGTATGTACATTCTTAACTGGATTATCTCTACAACTGGGGCAGATCATCCCTCCACTAGTGATCTTCCACAATCATTTGGAACCACCTAGACAGTGCCGTAGCGACCCCAAGGTGCGGCGAAGGATCGTCCACTATTGTAACAGATAAGTTTATTGTGATCTATCAAGTTTACTGTTCCCATATTTTTTCTCTTTTATTTCCGTGTATATCTATCTATATCGTCAACTGTATTAGAATAAGTATTTTTAAAGAACTGTTTGCGGATTATTTTGTTGTAACGTATTCTCTACCTCATTAATTTCAGCACCAAGGAAATCTTTTTATCTTTTATCTGTTTGTACATTTTCAAATCATTTTTTATCTTCATAGACAGTTTTTTCTGACATCTTTCTGTCATCTTATGATACTTATTTAAATAACAGCTTAAAACAACTTTCTTCAGTAGTATCATAAAAAATAAAAAGATTTCAGTGGCGCCCTTATAATTTCTTAAAGAAACAAATATTGTACAATAGTCAGAGCTAATGAACTTACTCACCCCTAGCCGAGGTATTTAACTATCATAATTTTTGTGTGATAAACATTTATAAATTCTGTTAATTATTGAAGTATATTTTACAACTAATTGAAGACGAAATTAAGCTTAATGTTTGTTTTATTGTAAATTACATTTTTTCTTTTGGTATATTGTTATTTTTTCAAAAAAGTTAACTAAATATTTTTATAAATTCACTATCAACAGGTAACTCATATTACAAATTGTCGCCCAACGCACAAATTATATTACAGTACAAAAAATTTATATAATATTCCGTTTGATGTGATTTGTTTATTCAATCATTTAATCAGATACACCTAATATCAAATAAGTATTAAAAGATTCCAGTAAATTTATTCTGAAACCCTTGATGCAAAAATTTAATATCATATAGATGTCGAGACTCATTATTTGATGAATAAAAACAAAACCTACTTCGAATTTTTACCATTTTTATAAGAAATTTCAATTATAGGGTGTGTACGTTTATAGTGTCAGTACAGCGACATTTATGTTTCGAATAATGATGTAAATACAATTAATTATTCATGACATTGTTTAAAGCATTGTAACCAGTATGCATGTTCGCGTAATTCACTGATATAAATTGAACACAATCAAACCCAAAATTACTCATCATCTAGGTATGGTAGTACAAACAAACCCAAGAGATTCTTATATGGAATTGCAGTCGTACAATACCAAAATAAAATTCTTTTACATTTTCTCGGTATTTATGTCGTTAATTATTTGGGTTAAAAATTAAAAAAAGATACGTTTTAAAACGTTGAATTAATATATTGAACAGGATGATAAATTCCATTCACAAGCTTTTATTCGTTGAACAAATGGGCGTGCATGATTTGGACGCTAAATTTAAAATTCGACGCTGAAAAATAAAATTACCTGTTTCTGCATACATGATTTGGACGCTGGGTCTAATTGAAATGTAAATGGAAAGTCAGGTAATAAAATTCTAGAGATTAAGCTTGATAAGGTTTATTTGTTATAGTCTTTCCAATATTAATTGCTA
The DNA here is from genome assembly GCA_035357415.1 of Ophraella communa. NCBI lineage: Eukaryota > Metazoa > Arthropoda > Insecta > Coleoptera > Chrysomelidae > Ophraella > Ophraella communa. The sequence goes on along the minus strand of CM068989.1, from coordinate 34,768,988 downwards.
AAAACCATTTAAAAGTGTTATACACTGAGTTAGTTTACTAGGCTTCAAACTAGAAAGAATGGCATGAAAACAACATATTTGTCCGGTTAAACATCCACTCAGTATCGTCTGAACCCAGCTCTCTCTAGACTGGTAGTTGTACAACGCGAAAACAAGTGGAGTACTCGACTTTTTGACGGCTTTTAATGGTCCGCTGTATTCTGTTGCGTGCAGGGGTCTGGGGGTTATTTTTTTGTGGCAGTTTTTATATAATTCATAAAGTCGGTGTCTAGTGCCGAGGCGGAGAGTCCAGATTTTTATTTAGGGCAGTTAAGTATTAACTTTAGAGGGTTTCCAGAAAAGGTAACGACAAAGAAAGAATTACTACGAAGTATAAAAGCGCTTAATTTAAAAAACGATTATGTGATCGACAATATTTGTAATACACACGGACATGCACGCCTATGGAGAAAATGTTGTATAGTTATACTACAGTGCGGTCCATATGTATGGAATAAATTCATTTGTAGCGTTATTATGTACTATATAAAAAAAACCTGAAACAGGTCGATTTTTATTCTTAAATTGACAATTTACAGTATGAAAATATTATCCCCCTCCAGCACCCCTTCGGAATTATAAGCACCACATCGAAAATTTTAAATTACAAAGGGGGTCGTGTGGCACTTCGTTGGAAAGGGATTTTAGTCCTCTGCTCAGCAATATAAAGTTTTTTAAGTTTGGTGCAATCATAACTGAGAAAATTGATTTTTAAGATGTAACATTTTGATAATGTCTCTAACACAAAACTTTACGTAGAATGAAGATAATAATGTCACATAATGATTAGAATGTGTTTTTCAATGTATTTGACACTTAAATTAAATGTTCAAAATGACCACCATTCACTTCTTGACAATAACCGAGGCGATATTGGAATTCTCGTACAACATTTTGTATGACCTCGGGGGTTATTTTGTTAATTTCTTCCGTTATCCTAACTTTTAAATCAGCAATATTGTTTGGTCTATTAAAATATACTTTAGATTTTAAATAACCCCATAAGAAGTAATCGAGATGAGTCAAATCGGGGGATCTAGCCGGCCATTCGATCACCCCACGTCTTCCAATCCACCTATTGGGAAAAACCTCGTTTAAATAATTTCTAACAGTACGTGCAAAATGCGGTGGAGCTCCGTCTTGTTGGTAGTAAATAGATCGATCTATCTCATTAGGATGATTAGCATCAGGAAAAACTCTTTGTAATGTAGGCACTAAAAAGTTAATCAAAAAATCTAGATAAACCTCACCAGTAACTGTGCCCTCAAAAAAATAAGGGCCAATAATTTTATTGTTAATGATACCAGCCCAAACGTTAATTTTTTTAGGATATTGAGTGTGAGCCTCACACATCCAGTGAGGATTTTCTCTGCTCCAATATCTACAGTTCTGTTTGTAAACCGTTCCGTTTAAATGAAACGTCGCTTCATTAGAAAAAACTATTTTGTTTATGAACTGCAAATCTGCGTTCATTCTATCCATCATCAATTCACAGAATTCTTGCCTTCTATCAGAATCATCTTCATTTAACTCCTGAACCAACTGAACTTTGTAAGTGTGGTATTTTTCTTTATGCAGAACTCTCAAAATAGATGATTTACTTACATTATTGTCGGCGGCAAGTTCTCGAGCTGTCTTATGCGGATTTTCCTCAATCTCTAGAAGTACATCTAACTTTTTTTATCAGTAAATTGAACATTTCTACCTGGTTTTTCAATATTTTTTACATGTCCAGTTTCACGAAACTTTTTTTCAATTTTGCTAACTGTAGACTGCGAAACGTGTTGACATTTCTACCTGGTTTTTCAATATTTTTTACATGTCCAGTTTCACGAAACTTTTTTTTATTCATTATTACAAATTTCACAAACCTCCTTTTGAGTTCTGGTTTTATTACCACAACAAATCATAATTAAAATGTCTATTCTTTGAGTCTCGGACAAATGAGCCATAATTAAATTTAATACGCGCACAAATATTATACTGACGTCTTTTAGTAACTTTAAATACCTAAATGACAGCAGCCTACTAGATTTATATCAATTGTTTATTTAGTTTATTGACTATTATTTTAATATCTTCAAAGTTTTTTCCTAATATTTAGCAGAACAGATACGAAAATACCTGATTATTTCTAAAGTTATTTTAATAGACCAAATAATATCGCCTCGGTTATTGTCAAGAAGTGAATGGTAGTCATTTTGAACATTTAATTTAAGTGTCAAATACATTGAAAAACACATTCTAATCATTATGTGACATTATTATCTTCATTCTACGTAAAGTTTTGTGTTAGAGACATTATCAAAATTTTACATCTTAAAAATCAATTTTCTCAGTTATGATTGTACCAAACTTAAAAAACTTTATATTGCTGAACAGAGGACTAAAATCCCTTTCCAACGAGGTGCCACACGACCCCCTTTGTAATTTAAAATTTTTGAGGGGGTGCTTATAATTCCGAAGGGGTGCTGGAGGGGGATAATATTTTCATTCTGTAAATTGTCAATTTAAGAATAAAAATCGACCTGTTTCAGGTTTTTTTCATATAGTACATAATAACGCTACAAATGAATTTATTCCATACATATGGACCGCACTATAATTAATAATTTAAAAACTCTCTACTATAATATAATGTAATGAATTCAACTCGGAATTCAGCTAATGTAATTAATTTAAATAATTATTATAATAGTTAACATGGAATGTTACAAGTTCTGTTATTATATTCTTTTATAATTTGGCGATTGTAACTTTACCTTTCCAACATTTTTTTTAGTAATTATCTGTTTCGTATCATAATAATATTTTTGGAAGGTTCTTGGAAAGCAGCATTGATCTGTCTAGTTTGACTTGACCGAGGACCATTTATTTCTAATACAAAAAAATAGCATAGAATTTGTATCATATATATCTTCTTTATCTTTTCATAAGTAGATAGTTAATTTAAACTTTTGTTCTAAAGGCATTCACTAGAAACCACTCCTTTGTATTTATCACGTTAGACATAAATACCACCCATTCAAGCAGCTGTGTCGTATTTTAATTATGTCGAGTAATCCAACTAGTTCATTGCAAGTAGAATTTTATAAGGTATTCGCACAGCCCCACGATTAATTTTCTAACTTGTTTCCAATAAGACATTTTTATATTCGAAGCGTTATATCTCCATTTTAATTGATAAAAGTCAGATCATTGATATTTAGAGAAATGTCCGTAAAGTATGGAACAAACTCATTTTTAGCTAAATAGGCCATTTCAAGAAATAATCCTGAAACACTAACTTTACAAATTATCTGTTTGTTTTGAATATTAAATTTGAATTTGATTGCACCTTCGGTATCACACACTATTGATGTCATTTCTTATTGTTAATTCTTGCTGGAATTGTTTATGTAATATGGATTTGTCGTATTTGACTTAATTGTCATTAGTTGATATATTAATAGTACGCTGCAGTTAAATTTGATTTAAAAATGGTTCTACCAACGGAGGAAAAGTGTTTTTGGTAGAGCATTATTTTCGTTCATACGGAAAAGGTCGTAATGATGGTCCAAGCTTAGAACAGGTGTAAATAAAATATCAACAAAAATTTAATAAAGCAGCTCCTAGTAAAAGTGTGATGTTAGCTGTTGTTGAAAAATTTCGTCGCACTGGTAGTGTATTGTGTCAACGTAAAGGTTCTTCAGGTCGTCGAAAAACAGTATGCACTAACGAAAATGAAGGACGTGTTTTTAACCAAGTTGTACAATCACCTGAAAGAAGTCTTGAAAGAACTGCATGTAAACTCAATATTAGTGAAACGTCTTTACGTCGCATGTTCAAATCAATTGGTGGTTATCCATACCGTATTCAAATTGGACAAAGACTTAATGCTGCGGACAAACGTGCAAGAGAAATTTACTGTGGTCGCATGTTGAGTTTAATTTACGAAGATCCCGAATTTTTGAAAAACATATGGTTTTCAGACGAGAGTCTCGTTCATCTTATCGACAAACAACCAGATTTCTTGGATTTGAACTACTCCACAGTCTTCGAGTTACCGTTTGGTGCGCGGTATCTGGTAATGGAATGATTGGTCCTTATGTCGTTGAAGATGATAATTAGAATCCACTTACTGTCAATCAAGAACGTTATAAAGAGAAAATTATTATACCTTTTGTGAGAAAACGAAATAACTTTTGCCGTGCACGAAATCTACAGTTTCGCACACAATGGTTCAATGGTTCCAACAAGAAGGTGCAACGAGCCATACAGCTGTGCGCACCTTAGACTTACTCCGTCAGCATGTCGATGATAGAATAATTTCTCGGGGAACAGACTTCGAATATCCTGCGACCTATAGGATCTATTGTCCCCCCCCTTACTTGCCATGTTCTGATGTTTTCTCAGATTTATAGCAGCTCCTCGAGTCCTATTTTCCTGAGGGAGTTTAGGACATCGTCGGGCTTCAAATCAGGTAGATCCCCTTCTTCTATTTCATGTGCTCATAGGCATCTAGCTCTAGAATTCTGCAAGGCAGGGCATTCTAAGAGTATGTGTATTGAGGTTTCATCCTCTTCCTCACAGAATCTGCACTTTGCTTCATCTAACCCTAGTTTCTTCATGTAGCTTCTTAACCGGCAATGCCCGGTTAATATTCCCGTTAGAGTTCGGAGCCTTTTTTTACTGAGGTTGAGGCAGCTAAGAGATCTCTTCTGGTCATAGTTCCCCAATAGTATCTTAGATTGCCTCAGTCCTTCCAGCTGATTCCAGTACTTGGATTTTTCCTTCTACATTTCTTCCCTTAGTTTTCCTAAGATTACTCTACTGCTGATCCCACAAGATGGTTCTGGTCCCAAATATGGGGTTTCAGCTCCTTTTTTTGCCAGCATATCTGCTGTTTCGTCCCCCTCTATTCCTATGTGTCCCGGGACCCACAGGAGGGTGACAGTGTTCTTCTGGCCCATTTCATTTAGTTTGCCTAGGCATTCCCAAACCATCTTCGAACTGATTATATTTGAGCTCTGCGCTTTGATGGCTGCTTGACTATTCGACATGATCACAATCTCTTGTCTGCGGTAGTTTCTTCCAATATTGAATTCCGCACATCTTTCGATGGCGCGGACTTCTGCTTGAAAGATGCTCGGGTATGTGCCCAAGCTTTCCGAGTATTTGGCTCTCGGTCCAAAAACTCCTATACCAGTTCCATCGTCTAGTTCCGTATACCACTTTATGGCATTCTGGTTTAAATTCTGTATGGTGTCTTCTTCCCACTCAGATTTATTACTTAACTTTGTGATGAATTTTCTCACAAAGTTTAATTTCTTTGGCATATCATCTTGGGGCATTTCCCAAGTTTGATCAAAATGAAGTGATCGAGGTTTTTCTCTGATAATTCCTTCTTTGATCATTCTATATATTGTTTTCTTCCTCACACTTTCTAGCAGAATTTGCAGTGGGATCAAGTTTAAAATCACCTCCATTGCAGCAGTGTGGCAAGTTCCCATTGCTCCAGTGATAAATGAACAGGCTAGTCTCTGAATCTTTGAGAGATTTTTCCTCGTCGTACTCAGATAAGCCCTTGCGCCCCAAGCCACTGCACCATATGTGATTAATGGTCTCACTATTGCTGTGTACATCCATTGCAGAATACGTGGGTTACATCCCCAGTTCTTCCCTGCAATGTTCCTGCACACCATGAGGGCCTTGGTTGCTTTGTGTATTACTTTGTCTTCGTGTTTATTCCAGAGTAACCTGCTATCTAGGATTAGCCCTAGATATTTTACCTCTGTTTTCCACTCGACGATGTTCTCCCCTTTTTTATGATTTCTAGATTAGGTTCCTTTTTCCTTGGTAAGGCTACTATTGTGGTTTTGGTGGGGTTGATGTTGAGTCTCATTTTCATACATTTTCATACTTCCCTTTTGTCAGGATAACCATGTCGTCGGAATACCCTTGACATGGGTATTGATGCAACTCCCCCTGTGGACAGCCTCTGGTCACATTAATGAAGATAGTGTCTTGTCCTGCCTCTATTTCTGCGATTCTTATAGATAGCAGTTGCGACATCCAAATGGATGTCGTTCTATCTACTCCTTTCTCAATCAGTGCTCTTTTGACTGCCTCATGTGGCGTATTGTCAAAGGCCCCTTCTATGTCTAGAAAGGCACATACCACGGTCTCTTTTTTATTCAGAGCGTCTTGGATTTCGTCAGTCAATTGTGTTAAAGCGGTTTCCGTGGACTTTCCCGCTTGGTACGCATGTTGACGGGGGTGCAATGGCACCTGTTCCAAGATTTCTGTTCTAGTGTAGTTGTCTACAGCTTTTTCCATCGTTTTGAGAACAAACGATGTGAGGCTGATCGGTCTAAGGGATTTGGGGTGCGTAGTGTCCCGTTTCCCTGCTTTTGGGATGAAGGTGATTTTGGCCCTTCTCCACGCTTCTGGTATGTATCCCAGTTCAAGGCTGCTCCGACTAATTCGGATCAAGTGTGGAATTATTGCCTCTTGGCCCTGTTGGAGTAGGGCATTCCATCCGTTCCAGGGGTTTTGAATGGCTGGAAGGTGTTCATAGCCCATCTCAGCCGTTCCTCACTGCATATGTGTACTCCTAAAATTATATCACTGTCATCATCGGCCGCATTATAAAGGTGTAAATACCAGGGGAATTTCCATATAATCGGTTTGGGCAATTTTGAAACTGGTCTGTCTATAATCAAAGATTATTTGGAAAAAGAAAAAAGTTCGATCAAATTTTTAAAATATTTTATTCCTGAATTACTTAGTACTTAGTAGCTTACTAAAAAATCGCGCAGGGTATAGAATCGGAAAAGGCCAAGGCTGTTTACCGAATAACTTTGTATTATGTATTGACAACTGCTTCTAACAAAACTAAACAGTGTATATTTCTGATATTATAGGAAGTGAGAGCAGCTTCTTCTAGACGCTTAACTCTTTACATTTTTAATTATCACTGGTGTGCTAACATCTCCCTCGAGTTGTAATATTTATATTATGCAAATGCAGTAATAAGATTATGTCAACTTGTATTCATATATAGCAATAAAGTTACTGTTACAATAGTATAAATCTGGCGTAAAATGCTATTAGTATTTGTTGCGTCATTTAAATAATCCCGTAGGTGTATCTTAAAAATTTACACCTCGCTTGGATTTTTAACTGAATTAGTGATGCAAAGGTATTTAAAAATAATTTCGATTTTTAATAAAATTTATGAATATTAAGCTATAATAAATGTAGAATTTATTTTGTTTATCCCTATATTTATTGGAATTTATACATCTTGGTTCACTGTATCTTTGCACATGTATGAAAATATTCACGAACTATTTTTAAATTTTGTCTCATTTCTACTCACAGAATATAAAATGTTAAAATTAAGCCGCATGTCCAACATTTAATAATACATCAGACAAAGACAGTAATATAAAAACAGTCTGTGATAAATTGTCATCATTGAACCTGCTTAGTTGTCAACTTGACAGCGTTTTGGTGTTTACAAAAATTATATTCATATTGTTTAATTTTTCATTACATTTTCGTGCCTTGGGTTTATAGATTTTCTTAAAAAGAGTTGTAACGACTAACTATTCACTTAGTATTGGATTCCTTGATGTAAGTATTAATTTTTGAAGTTAAATTTTCTAATCTTTAATTTGACGTATCATTTTTGAATCTGGCTAAAACTCTGCCAAACGGATCCATATAAGACACTATTTTTATCATAAATATCAAACAAATATTGAACAGAATATTTTTCAAGGTTTTTATTTTTAGAATATGCCTGGAAAAACATTAAATTCTCAATCCCAGCAACTTGTGTTGAATTTGTATGAATATTTTGAGTTGGAAAAAAGGAACGGAGGACCCTTGGAGCATGTGGCTTGGGATCAAGAGGTATTGTAATGAATTGTGTGTTGTTTAATAATTTACCGATCATGATATTGTTTCCAATTTAAGAGGGTAGCTGCTGCCTGAAAATATCACGGCGTACAATAAGGACAATTAAAAAACGAAAAGAAAGCAATCTTGTTCTTTCAAGTCCAGGCAAAAGTAGACGTCGTCGTAAAAGCAAGACAACTGATTTGCCTGAAGGAACTAAAGTGGCAATTCAAAACACTGTGTAGGATATGTACATACAAAGTAAATATAAGTTGATATTGTACAAAATAAAAACGATAATATTATTACTTGTTTTTATTTTTTTTTATAAAAGTATGTCTACAAAGTTTGAAATGTGAATTAGAAGAAAAATAAGTTGTTACTATGGGAACAACATCCTTGAGCATTGTACGAAAAAATGTAGGATTTGAATATAAAAAGGATGACAATCGAAGAACATTATTTGAACGAACCAATATTGCTGCTTTAAGAGCAAAATTCTTTCGTAAATGCTTTGAAAACCTGGAAAGTGTGCATCCAAGAGAACTTGTTTCTTTGGATGAAACATGAATTTATTCAAACGGAAATAAAACAACTTCTTGGCAAGACACTAGTAGCAAAACTGTACGTAATCCAGAATGTTTTGATGGTAAACGTTTCATAATTGTTTACGCTGGTTCTTCTAACGGATTTGTTTCTGAAGCAAGTTTATTGTTTTGTTCTAAGTCTAAACAAATTTATTACTATGGAGAAATGAACAACGACATTTTTACTAAGTGGATAAGGACACAATTAATTCCCAATTTAGAAGAACCATCGTTAATTTTGATGGATAATGCTCCATACCACAGTGTTCTTTTCGAAAAGCAACCTACCACTGCTTCAAAGAAAGATGAAATTGTTACCTGGATGACAACAAATAACATCAAATTTGTCCCAAAATTTACAAAACCTGAATTATTAAAAGTTGCAAAAATGAACAAAAAATCATTGCGAATTCAACGCTATTGAATTAATTGCAAATTGCAACTCATATTACAATAAGCATATTGGTAGGGACGGTTATTCGGATAGTGCTGTAATAAATATGTGGAAAGAGGCGCTTAAACAATGTAATGCAAACATTTGGGAAAAATGTGTAAGACGTACTCATGACATTATTCAAAAGTCGTATGTCCGAGAGCAAAATATAGTTGATAGTGATATTCAACCCATCATAATAAATCCTGGAGATAGCTCTGATTCTGAAAATGAAGGAAATATATAATTTTGATTTTTTTTCAATTTATTTTAATAATTTAGTCATATTTATTAAAATAGTTTGTAGTAATTGATCCAATATTTAGGCTAAAACAATAAAACCTTTTACACATAACTTTCCGCTATTTTTCCACTATTTTGGGTATAAAAAAAATACTCTAAGTATAAGACATGAGTAAAGTATTATTTCAGCCTAACAGATTAAGCCCTAATTTGTAATACCCTTTAAGTTTTCTACAAATTAATGTATTTTTGAATTTTTTTGTCCCCATTGTTTTTATTATTTTGTATTGTAAAGTTTAAATAATTTTTTTTGCGTTAGTAACTTAATTCGAAAATCATTTTCTTATGCTTAAGCTTAAAAATTGAATGTCTTATGTATACGATGTAAAGTTTATATTTTCTTCCAATAATCATATTAACGTTGAGTATGTAGAAAACTCAAAATTACGTTCAAAATCAAAACATTTCTATACAGTTTTTAACATCCATTACAATAAATAAACAAAAACAATTACTATAAATACGTTCAACGGGATATTAAATATTTCCTAATTATTTCATGAATCTAGAATAGAATTATAGGATTTTTACGATAAGTTGACCATGACGTCATTCCTAGTTAATTATATTGCCAACAAAGTAACTTAAAAATAACTGACAGTAGATGAGATTTACTTGTAAGAGCTAGGAAAATTAAACGTGTACAGATTGGTAACAATTCGCGCTGTTGCCAAGAGCCAATTGCCACGCGTCATTATTGTATTGTACACGTTTGACATTTAGAATTAGCACAGCACTACCAGTTAACCTAGATGAAGGAAAAACAACTCTGCGTGACAACACCGCAAAATTTTATGCTCTGACGTCATTGTCAACTTATCGTAAAAATCCTATACGTTTCAATTAAATGCTTTGATTTGTTTCGTACAACTATGATGTGCAAAGATACAGCGAACAAAGTGTATGTATTAATAATTACAATCATCAGATATACTGAATTTCATAAAGAGTAAAATTTTGACAAACATTTGGAAGTTGTTTACTATACCAAAAATGTAGAAGTCCTAATTGTATAAATATTTGACTTACATTGTTTACAAACAGTCCACAGTAGTCTGGTGTTCCAGGCTGTGCCATATAATTGATGTCTAGTGTAACTGACTTTGAACCATCACCATATTTCATGCAGGATGCCGTCCGGAAATCTCTAGCATGTATAGCTCCACTAAACGAGTTATTAAAATTAACTCTGATATTCATGTGACTTCCTTTACATGTGGCAGAAACTTGAGGAATAAAATCTGATTCGATTAGTTGAGCACATGCCTGAAAAAAATAAAAATAAAACTATATTAGAATTTTTTGGTAGACCTATTTATTCAATTCAACATTATAATGATTGCATCTTTTTGTTTAATGAGTATACAGTGTGTAAAAGCCAAATGGAATAAATTCATTATTTCGGTTACTGTACATATTTATAAAAAATCCCGAAACAAGTCAAATTTAAATTATAACTTGACATTCTTTAACGTGAAAATGCAACCCCTACCTTCAACCCCCTTAGAATGACAGGTACAACCCCCAATTTTTTAAATGGGAAGTATAGTCTTGTGATATATCATTTGAAAGGTCTCTTCATTCTCTATCCAAAAATGTTATTGTTTTTAAATTTAATGCAAAAATTAACATAAAAAAATTAATATCATGTTGTTACCGAAATTCGCTACAATACAATCAAAAACTAAAATGTAATGCAAAACGTAATAAAATGTAGAACACGAAAAAGAACTATGAATGTTAATGAAGTAGATGTTCAAAATGTTCTCCGCGAACGTCTTGGCAACATCCTAATCTCAAATAAAACTGTCTTCTAACATTATTTAACATATCAGGCGTGATCGACCTAATCGCAAGCGTTATTCGTTCTTATAAGTCATTTAAATCAAAAGGTTTAGTTTTGTACACATGGCTCTTCACATATCCCCATAAAAATAAAATCTTATAATGTAAGATCAGGTGATTGCGCTGGCCATTCAATTTATCCTCGCCTCCCTATCCACCGATTGGGAAATATTGTATCGAGGTACTGCTGGACATTAAGTTGGTAAGGTGGTGGTGCTCCATCCTGCTGAAACCATATCGTATTTGCTGGAACTTGAGGGTTACCTGGATCAAGATATAAATTTGACAACGTTGGTATGACATCATTTTCAAGGAATGCCAAATAATTGTTGCCATTCAAGTTGCCCTCAATAAAAAAGGGACCAATGATATTGTTCCCTAAAATCCTTGCCCAAACATTAACCTTTTGAGGGCATTGAGTGTGTTCTTCTTTCATCCAGTGAGGATTTTCCGTGGACCAGTAGCGGCAGTTTTGCCGATTAGCATGACTGTTAAGTAAAAAAGTACACTCATCAGAAAACATAACGTCTTCTAATTGGATAATATTGTTATCCAACATGTCCATCATTTGCTCACAAAAAAAAGTTCTCCTATCAAAATCGTCTTTCATGAGCTCCTGAGTAGGTATCATCTTATACGGATGCAATTTATTTTCTTTTAATATGTTTGCTATCGATGTATGGCTAGCATTGAATGTAGTGGATGCCTGTCTACTCAATGTATGTGGGTTTTCCTGAAACTCAAGCAACACATCTAATTTGAGTTCATCACTCAGTGCATTGACAGCTGCTTTTTTTATCTGCCTTACATGACCAAACTCACAAAACTGCTTTTCTATTTTACTTATTGTTCCTTGGGATATAGGCGGTAAATTAAGAAATTTCTCATGAAATAGGCGAGTTACTTCCTGGTGTGTTCGGATGTTATCTCCGTAACCAATCATTTGTAAAACTGTTATTTTATGCATTTTCGTTAATCTAACCATTTTTCAGAATTGAGTTGAACAAACTTTATACTTAAATTACAACAATGACAACTTAAATAAAACAATTTACTACAGCTTGTTAAAATAGTGTTGCCACGGAAATTCTTTAAAGTTTTTTAATGGTTACCATCTAAAAACCACATTGCTATGGTTTTTGTTCACTTTCTCATTATCAAGCCCTGACGGGAAATAAGTTTTAAGCATATTGTAATAAGTATCGAGTATATTTTAGCGAATTTCGGTAACAACATGATTTTAATTTTTTTTATGTTAATTTTTGCATTAAATTTAAAAACAATAACATTTTTGAATAGAGAATGAAGAGACCATATCACAAGCCTATACTTCCCATTTAAAAAATTGGGGGTTGTACCTGTCATTCTAAGGGAGTTTAAGGTAGGGGTTGCATTTTCACGTTAAAGAATGTCAAGTTATATATTAAATTTGACGTGTTTCGGGATTTTTTATAAATATGTACAGTAACCGAAATAATGAATTTATTCCATTTGGCTTTTACACACTGTTATAGATGACATACTACAAACTATTAGAAATAATAAAAAATAGATAACAATCATACATAAATCAAATATTATACGTATGTAATAAAACATTAATTTCATATGGATATTAACAATCACCTCGTGAGCTGTATACACTCTGATAGGCATTGAATTCCAGTTTATTGGAAGACGTGACAAAAAACCAATAAAATAATCTAAAACTATTTCTTTGATTTGTAATTACAATTAATACCATCTGCAGAGCGACTTGCAATTATTATGGTTGTGTTTGTGATGGTTCCGTGTCATAATTCATTATTAATTTATGTTACCAAATGGATTACGTAACTAACATTATTTCTATAATATAGTAGTTCACGTGAAATGAGAGCAAATAACAGCTGTTAGTGTACGGATATCCGCAAAAATTATTTAATTTACATATTCTTTTTTATTAAAAGAATTATAACCAAAAAATGGAAACTCGGTAATAGACCATAAAACAGTTATTTAAAATTTCAAATTTTTTTAGATTATAATTTGTTTAAATTGATTGTACTAACCCTTACTTTTTGGAAGTCCATCTTATTAAGAATAATAAAAACTCTTCGTTTTAACAAAACTTCCACTATTTATTTAAAAAACTGCTCTTTTAAAACTCAATGACAGCCGTTTCGCTAGACAACTAGCATCGTCAAATTGTTCTGCATTGACCGTTAGACAATGACTGAACCGGGCATTACTTTCGTCTCTACCATTGAGCTAAAAATTAAATTTTCTAAATAAACCGTGGAAGGTTTGTAAACAAGTTCATTGTTCAAGGTTTTTAAATTGGATGGACTTCCACCTAGTAAGTCCTAGTACAATAAATTTTAGTGTCATTATTACGTAAGATAAATCAATATTTAACAATTTTACAATTATATTTGTTATTATTACTTGTAAGTGTTGCTCCACCAACGTGTATAAGAGAAACAGGTTTTCATTAATATATATTTATAACAATGAACATTTAACATTTTGCACGTGACTTTATAAATAAATACAGTTAAAACCACATTACTTTCTACTGTATTAAACATTATCGATACAAAAAATGTACTTGCCTACTTCTTGTAGTCACAATGAGTAGCTTTTATGTATAAATATATTATACCTATTCAAATAAAACGAAACCGAAATCTGGTTTTCGGTGCAGCATTGTCATTATTTATAATTTACTCTCACTTTTACTTATACAAACTCTAAGCGATTATCCATAGGAAAGTTCATAAATACAACAAGCAAGTTACAGTTTCTAGAATAATAGACTATTTTTTTTTATATTAAGCAGATGTAACTTATAGTATGTACAAAAAGTACGAGGAGTAATAAACCCTAATTAAGCATGCAAAAAATTTAAAGGGAGCACAATGAAATTTTTGATAAATCTCTTACTTTAAATTACATTTCTTCCGTAAATCTAAAAACCAGGTAGATCGACCCCGTATTTGTTTCAGTTGTAGCAAAGTTTAGGGTTTCTTCATTGTTAAAGGATTAGCAGGTAAGCAATAACGCAATGCAGTGGTGTGTATTTTGGGAAAAAAATACGTTTTAAATTATAATATAATAAAAAATGAAAAGAAATAATTATTGGAATATATTTATTACTTACATTTTATTCTATATCCGACTCGGAAAAGGAAGAATCATTGTTGACATTAATAATAATAGGGTCGATTAAATCATCAAAAATATTGTCAATTTTCCACATATTTCCCTCTACTTTGATAACATGCTCGATACAGTTTGTCCAATTTTCCTTACTAACATGACTTACCGCACTCTAACACAATTTCACAGCATCGTTTATTTTAAAAGTAGTATTTTTTTCCAACTTTCCCCTTTACCTGAGCCCATATTAATTCTATGGGATTAAGTTCACAATGATAAGGGGGAAGTCGAAAAACTGATATACCACGAGAAGAAGCCATTTCTTCTAAAATGTGGGTTTTGTATTTATTCTTGTTTATTTTTGTAATTCTGTAAAGTTCTTACCTTAGTGGATCTTGTGGAAACTTAATATTTTTCGAAATAAGCCATTCCAAAAGCTCTGCTTTACGCCAACGACTTGTGGGCAATGCTTCTCGTAACCGTGAATGGTAACTTGTGTTGTACATAACAATAACAGCCCCTTTTGGAATCAGATCCAACATTTGAACAAACCATTCCTCGAAGACATCCCCATTCATATCTTCGTGATATTCCCCCGTGCGTTTTGAAATAAAAGTTAATATTCCACCATCAACAAAACCTTCAGAACTTCCAACATGGACAATGAAAAGTCTTTTCCTTTTCCAGATGGTGGCTGCAAACCTAACGACAAACCATTCACGAATGCCTGCCTTCCGCTTTTAATGTTTTCATCTTTCCAAGATTTGGAAACTGTATATCCAGCATTTATCCATGTTTCGTCTAAGTAGAAAATTTTCAAATTTTGTTCTCTGGTATGTCGAATGCTTCTTAAATAGTCTCCTCTCCAAAAAACTATTTCCGGTTTATCTATCAAGAGAGATTTTCTATTATGATTTGTATATCTGAAACCCACATCTTTCAAAAGTTTGCATAATGTCATTCTGGAGAATTTTGTATAGTCCGTATCTTCTTGCACTGATGTCATAATGTTGTCAAGTGTTGGAAAGTAAAATCCATGGAATTTACGCCTTAGTCTTTGTTTTAATGACTCATCGATCTCAATTGGTTTTCGGCCTGAAGGAGTTTTAGGGGGTTGAAGAGTTCCATTCTTGCTTTCTTTTAGTAATCTATAAATTGTTAATTTAGCAACACACAACATAGCAGCCGTTAATTCTACAATATCATCAACACTTGCACTTGGATCCTTGTTTTTCAATGATATATAACAATTTAATATTAGAGTTTTTTCATTTACAGATAATGGACCTGTTTTTGGTCGTTTAGATGGTCCTTGGCTTATCGACATTGTTTGGTACTTGCACAATTAACATTCAACAAATGTTTTAAATATATTTCAACTGTTTACAATATTATGAAAACCATACAACTTCATACAACTTTACTCAAAGAACTAATACTAAGTACTGATTTAATGTACCTTCTTTTTTTATTAAATAATATTCCCGATTTCTAAGAAAACTGGGTTGTTTGGAAAATCCCTCTCAATAATCTAATAATCTGTAAATAGGTGTAATCGTGTTAAGCCGATTACAGTAGTACTTTTTATCCACTGCCTATTCTGTACGTTGGGGTTTAAAATCTTTGCTATTAATTTTTGTAATAACAAATAAATGTAATAAAATTATTGCACGCCGTAACACAAGTGAACACTACACTACTGAAATACAAAGACTAAAATGAACAAGAAGTGTAAGCTGCAATCTTTTACAATCTACAATCCCTCTCTGAGAAACAAAATTACCTGAATCAGGTCCTTTTACATTTATGCTGTGCATCTCGGATTTTACCACTTAAGGGTCCAATTTGTTTTATTATAATCCTTTAGTCAATACTATTTATTGTGAAAACTACTATACCGAATATTTTATTAACACACGGAATTCTTTTTTCCCATTTTTTGCATCAATAAATCTTAACTCACGAGCTAATTGCTGAAATAGTTAAAAACCTTCCTAAAAAGGTCTGTTCTTTCGATCTGTCACAAGGATATTTTGTTGTAAGTACCATCTATATGTTATTATTAACCTGTGCTTTTTAAATACCAACTTCTAACAAGAGCTTACTTTAATAACATTTATTAATAATAAAAATAGTGCCATTCAAGATTTATTTATCGATGCCCCCATTTATCGAAAGATTCTAATGTAATGTTTTAATATACTTGACATTAGAATCTGCATGAACTTGACTTTTTTGTCATGCAATAAATAGTGAGAGTTGTTTTCTGTTCTCTTCGTTGAAAATGTCATCATTTCTAAAGCAAGTCCCATGTAATTGCTTTTAATTATTATACTAGGTACTACACACGGCAGTGATCACCAACTTTCAGTTTATTGACAATTCCCACGTAATGTGAGTAAGGAAACGTTTTATAACAAGGTTTAAATCAGAAATCGTAACTTGGCCATACTTTTTATTTAAATTAATTCAATAACAAACGAGTTTAATAATATAATAATCGAGATTTGATGATAATTTTATGATTTGAGATAGCTTGTCACACCCAGATTTGTCTCTGTTAAATATTAGACCTGATTATGACATTTAGTAGTTAAACGTGTGTATAATAAAAAACTGTTATTGTACAATAGAAATGGAAGAGCATTGCCTTGGTAAAAATTTCATTATAATTTCCGAATTGTCAAAAAAAATGAAAGATTAATATTTTTCTTGGTAAGTGTAGCTGAAACACTAACGAAAAGTTAAAATAAAAGAAAACATAAAAAAGGATTGTGGCTTAATTTGCCAAAGAAAGTAACAAAATTGAATTAAAAATCTCAAGCAAATTTGTTGTACCAATCCTTTTTACGGTCAGTCGTAGAAAAAATATACTACGCACCTCGAAGATTAATCCCATTAGGCGCTCTCGTAAATTAAAATTTTTCGCTATGTACCTAAAAAATGTTTTTTACTGAAGGAAATACCAATTGCCACTTAAGAATACCAAAAAATTACAATATATTTTACTATTTGTTATTTTGCAGGACATACAGTATGATGCAAATGTATGGAATAAATCCATTATTTCGGAAACAGACTACGTCATTAATGGGCTGTCACGTGACCTCAGTTTGTATTTAACCCATAAGAGCCCAGATATTTTTTTTCTCCATTTTTGTAGTTATTTTGATAGAGATATGCTATTTTACCTTTAATATAAACATATATACTTTTTTTGTAATTTTTTTTTGTTCAGTTGTACACTCCGCGTCATATAAAACTGGTACAACTATTATAATCAAAAATAGTGTTTTTGTAGTTGTGTAAATTGATCTTTTAAAAAGTGTCAATGCTAAATCAGCTGTTATGGTATAATTTCTATGGCAGTGTTGCCAGCTCAATTAAAATGTTAGTAGATGTAATGATGAAATTAAATTTTATAAAGCAATAAAACCAATTGGAAAAAATAAAAATTTATTATCATTCATACATAAACAATTAAATGAACTAACAAATAGATTATAGATCATGGTAGCATAGAAGCCATGAAAGTTTACATTCAATAATTAATAACGTGTCATACCTCCATTATTATTGAAAAGTTCTTGTAATCTTGTAGGCATTGAGTCAATTAAATTTAATGTTAAATTTTCATCTTCTGTCAAGCTCTCCCAGGTTTCTTCTATTAGCGTCCATAAGTGTTCTTTGTTTCGTGGAATGGTATTTAAATTTTTCAATTTTTTTACCATAAGCCCCCAAACATTCTCTATTGGATTAAGGTCTGGACTTTTAGCGACCCATGGAAGCGTTTCAATATTATTTTCAGCAATATAATTGCGTACGCTGCGAGCAGTGTGCACTGAGCAATTGTCATGTTGAAAAATAAAATTATCATTGGGAAAAATTTCCCTAACCGATGGTAACATTACCCCATCTAAAATATCCAAATAGTTTCTAGCATTTAATCTTGCTTCGATTCTCCAGCACATTCCTAAACCTCCTCTATACATCCAAGCCCAAACATTTACAGAAAATCGTCCAGACTTATCATTAGAAGAAACATAATTTTCATTAAACCTACTTCCAGGCGGTCTATAAACTCTAATATGGCCGTCACTATGTGATTGGAATACTTTTTCATCGGAAAAAATTACCTTTCCCCAAAAATTTAATGTATTGTTTAAAACATAATTTAAGGCAAAAATTAATCTACCTTGTTTATGTTCTTCATTGAGTTTGTATTTCCGGGCGGCCGCACAATTCTTTAAATTAGTTTTTCTAATTCTTCTTAATGCGGTTGTTATTGAAGCATTAAAGTTTACTGCAACTTTTGCATGTCTTGCCGTATGAAATGGATTTTCCCGTAAGTAATCAGTTAATGCTTCGTCTTGCTCCGCTGTAGTTATAAATGGTCTTCCAGTTCCTCTTTTTCTGCAAATAGTTTGGTCGTTATCCCACCTTTTTTTAATGTTTTGAATCGTGGTTTTGCTTCTATTAAACGTTTGGGCAATTCGTCTAATGGACCAACCATCCTCTATTTTGGAAATTATTCGCATTTTATCAAATTCCCTTAAATGGACTGGCATCGTGGATAATGCGCTTTGACAAATTTGACACATGCGACTGTTTGTCATTTTGATTAGTTAAGTTTGATTTACATAGGGAAAATAAAGGTGTACAAGTTTTATATGACGCGGAGTGTACAAAAAATGGTGTTGTATATATGCAACGCTATATATCCCTCTTTGCCACATCTTCTTCTTTTATTGTTAGGAATATATGATAGAAAATGATCAATTCTGTCAAACCTTATATTATCACTAATTTAGTTGTGTGTTACGTTTGTAAGAGAAGATGATGGCCTCCCTGGACCTTTTGAAGCTGTCCCATATCTTATCAAATAAGTCTGAAGGATGTCTCTTCGAAATTCAAGCTGGGTATACGAATTTTCTGCTTGTTTATACATGATCCATGCATTTGCTATTGACACATCTACTAGCCATGTTTCTAAAATAATGAATTTATTCCATACATTTGCATCATACTGTATACTTAATCATAATAATTATTAGAAAAACTGAATTCTTAAAAGATGAAAGAACATAGTGGTTAGCTGACAAATTAGTAAACATAAATTTTAATTCAAAACTAATGAAATACATTTTTCCCACTCACATAATGTAATTCTCATAATTGATATTTTAACACCAGAGCACGTGAGAATCATTAGTTACATATTATTTACAATATTAATCAGTTTATTATAATGTGGCTGCGCCTACTTCGTTTACTTCAAGGTTATCCGTTAGACTATTGTTGTTTAGGTATTGAGAATTATTGTAAAGATCATAAACACATTTTTTTCACTAATAAATAAGTAGGCCACAAACTGTGTATATTATATTATTAGATGTTTGTAAATAATGTTTGCTGATTATTATGTGAGATATTTGTTTATAAAAATAAATTAAATATATTACAAACAGAAAACAACTAATTGGAGGAAAATTAAGTAAGTTTTTGATGAAATTTAATGGTACACTCCGCGTCATATAAAACTGGTACACCTTTATTTTCCCTATGTAAATCAAACTTAACTAATCAAAATGACAAACAGTCGCATGTGTCAAATTTGTCAAAGCGCATTATCCACGATGCCAGTCCATTTAAGGGAATTTGATAAAATGCGAATAATTTCCAAAATAGAGGATGGTTGGTCCATTAGACGAATTGCCCAAACGTTTAGTGGAAGCAAAACCACGATTCAAAACATTAAAAAAAGGTGGTATAACGACCAAACTATTTGCAGAAAAAGAGGAACTGGAAGACCATTTATAACTACAGCGGAGCAAGACGAAGCATTAACTGATTACTTAAGGGAAAATCCATTTCATACGGCAAGACATGCAAAAGTTGCAGTAAACTTTAATGCTTCAATAGCAACCGCATTAAGAAGAATTAGAAAAACTAATTTAATGAATTGTGCGCGGCCGCCCGGAAATACAAACTCAATGAAGAACATAAACAAGGTAGATTAATTTTTGCCTTAAATTATGTTTTAAACGATACATTAAATTTTTGGGGAAGGGTAATTTTTTCCGATGAAAAAGTATTCCAATCATATAGTGACAGCCATATTAGAGTTTATAGATCGCCTGGAAGTAAGTTTAATGAAAATTATATTTCTTCTAATGATAAGTCTGGACGATTTTCTGTAAATGTTTAGGCTTGGATGTATAGAGGAGGTTTAGGAATGTGCTGGAGAATCGAAGGAAGATTAAATGCTATTAAATGTGGTCAAATATTTTAAATGTTTTTTCTCCTGTTCGTAGTAATTCCAGAACATTTTTAATTTTCTACTATTTGCCTGATAATAAAAATTGCATCCATTGTGCTGCGGTTCTTCCGGTAGCCTTATTGTTGTTCATCTGGCATGTTCGTTTTTTCCTCGATTTTATTTTTTATGACTGCCGTTTCCAGCGTCGTAATCGGAAGCTTTAGAAGTTTTAAACAAAAAATTGTTTGAACCACCGCTATCTTTCCATATTTCTCCATACCCAAACTAGCGCCAAATACAAAAGTTGTATGTGATAGTCCTATAATGGACTAGTTTAGTGATTTTTTTTTATATTTGCATCTTATAAAATAGGTTTTTAGTGGTTCAAATGTACAAATAAAATTTTTATAAAATTAATCCTCTAGCCATAATCGGCTTTTGAAATTTAAATTTAATGGTTACATACGTCACAAGTGGTAAGTGACGTGTTTCAATAAGATTGGTAGAAAATTTGCGATGTTGTCGATATGCTTTAATATTAACCGAGAAACTTATCTCTCTCTCTTATTTGTTGTCATTAAAAAGAGATAAACATAATGATATTTTTGTTCTCTGATTGACACTTTATCAAATAAGGAGTAAAACACTAAACAAAATATTCTGTCATTTTCGTTAGTTTAATTTGTTGTTTGGTTGTGTTTGGTTTATGAAAGAAATTACTTCTATACTATTTTTGGTTCGAAAATAAAAATCCCTAACACCTTTTCTTGGTGTTATAGCGGTTCCTTCAAAAATAACCAATAGAAGTAATTGTTCTCTGGGGAGCAACCCTTCTATCGGTACAGTGAGAGAACGAATTTCAAGAATACCGTTTTGGCATTTTCAATAGAACCACGCCCACTTTCTATTGGCTGTTCTATTCTATCACCGTCAAGAATAGGGGTCTTGTTTGTTTATTACACATAAACACGATTTTCTCTCCTGTCATATATCTTGTCAACTGGTACAATCAGTTAGTCACAGAACACGGTGTTTTGTGCCGCCAGTTCTTTGAGAATACTTGAAACGAACGTAGCTAAACTGTGACAACGTTGACTTTTAAACACACTTCATTATTGGTTATTAGTTGGCGCTACGATTAAAACTTACTAATTATTTATTACTAAATTTCACGAAATGAGAAAAATTACTTGCAAAATGAATACCAATATAAGTAAGTAGGTATCTTATCCTAAATATATTGTGATGATTATACTCACCTACTTAATTTAATTTATTAAAATTAAATTTTAATTTTAAAATTTTACAAATTAAGGTAGGGTTCTATCAAAATTTATCTTTAATTTTTTTGTTATATTTTTTTTTATAAATAACCAAATAAAATTTATTCTTTCTAACTAATTCCTATCTAACCTATCTAACTTATCTATTGCCCTAACAAACTTATCTAATCTTAACTACCTAAACTAACCTTATCTACCGCAGTGTTCATTTTTAAAGTGTCCATTACTTTTTTGATTATTTCTTCTACCTTCTTGTACTTTCACCAGATTACCTTCTTCAATGTTGTGCAATACCAAATACTTGTATCTTCTGTTTACTTTAATGTAGGCTATAATTTTTAGTTTATTTATTATATTTTATTTGTATTTGTATTTCTTCAAATGTATTAACTTTCCATTAATAAAATTTTTATTTTTCTATTCTTAAAACTTTTGATTAAACGTCAAAACTCCAAACAAAGAACATCAAACTGCTACAGCTTTTCTATTTTAATTCTCTTCTATAACTGCATACCTTCTTTTACCATTAATATAAACTTTTTCTATTCGCCATTCACTTTCTTTTGAATTATACTTTTCTTATTTTATATCACTTCTTTTAAAAATTAATTTCTGCTCTTCTTGACTTTTTAAATTTCTTCTACTAACTGTCAAACTTTTCTTTTCTCCTAGCAACCAAACTTCTTCATCACTATAACTTACACTTCTTATCTATACTTAAAATCAATACAATATTTGTTTACATTACAGAAATTTTTTTAATTTATTTTACCTAATTCAAATTTGACATAAACTTCAAATTTTGACATATCTCCGAAATTAATAATTAAACTAAAATAAATTTTGATTTCACCCTGAAACATACCTTCACAATATATTGCTATCATTTTGATTAATATGATCCTACTAAACTAGTCCATTCCTTCTTCGAATTTATTCGAAAACAGCACCCTGTCTTGTTATGTACGGTGCCCTGGGTATGCCCGCCTCTAGCTATTGCATGCTCAGCTCCTAATCTAAACAGTCCTCAAGACCTGAACATTACATCGAGATACTTTATTCATGTACAATATCAGCCTTTTATAATGCTCGGTGCTGACCATTATTACATTTATCTTTGCTCTTTTCCGATTGTAAATTCAGTTTTACCCGACTATGTAATTGCATCACTGTTGCAGTTGTTAAAGCATCAGGTATTATTTACATCGTTCGGGGAACACATACCGCTGGGCACTGGGTCTTTGTAACGTTTTAAACCGTTATGTAAGTGAGAAGCGTCTAGCGCAACGAATTATTTGTTTAGATTTTTTCCGCCAAGAAAGTAAAAATCTAATTCCCGTAATATAGAACTAATAGAACGGGTGATAAAATGTTATTTCTGCTGATAACCTATTGCTCTCGCTGTTATTTGCTATTTTATAGAGGTGCTGCATTTAATTTTATCGTTTTCTTGATAAAAACTCTCAGAATAACATTGAATGCCCTAATCTTAAATTAAATCTTAATTAAATAATAAATAAATAATTAAATTCTTTAAACGTCTCATAGAAGTAATAAGTTTAGATTACTAAGAATAATAAAAATATCTTCGTTTGAAAGCAATTTTCACGTATAATTAAAAAATTAGGTTTTAAATTACAATGACAGCTGTTTCGCTAGAATTAGCATCGTCAGATTGACATATTGTAATTACATTTTGTTTGTTTGTAGCATCAGGTATCTATTATAATTGACACAGACCAAATCTCTGAAACCCGGTGACTTAACAGGACATCTTGAGGTATTAAGGGCTGTAACAACCCAAATCATGAAGATGCCTACAGACGTAATGCCTGCAAAACAAGATTTTGAACTCGCGTTAGATGTTATTATTAACGACCGCGAGTTGACAGAAAACGAAATCTCTCAAATCACAAAAGGTGCCCTCACTTATTATACTGATGGGTCAAAAACAAACGAAGGAGTAGGAATAGGGATCACAGGTCCTAATATTAGGATATCCGCAGCCCTTGGAAATGCTCCAACAATATTTCAAGCAGAACTATTAGCAATAGAATTCTGTGCCCAAGAGTGCCTAAGAAAAGGCCTCAACACAGCAAGAATATTTATTGCATCTGATAGTCAGGCTGCTTTGAAGGCTCTGAAGTCCACAACCTATGAGTCAAAAATAGCCTGGAATTGTAAACAATCCCTTAAACAACTGGCTAGTCGCAACAAATTAACGTTGCTATGGGTGCCAGGGCATAAAGGAATTGTCGGAAATGAGATTGCCGATAGTCTCGCAAAGGAAGGAGCTTGTGCTCCTTTTATCGGACCTGAACCATTTTGTGGCATATCAAAAAGCCGCATAATGGAAGAAGTTCGAAAATATGAAAAGGAACTCAGTGCAGCCTACTGGAAAAATGTTCCAGGCCAAAGACAGGCAAAAAGGTTATTACGACCCTCTGCCCGCTACGCGAAATTACTCTTAGAGCTTCAGAAATCTGATCTCAGAGTAATCACAGGAATTCTCACTGGACACTGCTCACTCAGATACCATCTCTGCAAAATGGGCATATTGGACAGTGGGACATGCAGATTCTGCGATGAGGCAGATGAGACGTCAGAACATATTATCTGCAATTGCAGAGTAATTGTTCGGCAACGCCATAAATATCTGGAACAGGTATTCCTTGATCCTGATCAGATTACAAACCTAGCTCCAAAACGGATAATGGACTTTCTTAGAAGCCTAGACCTTTTGGACTAAAATATAGATGTAGGGTATACACAAAAGATCTTATAGGTCGCAGTGTAGTAAGGTCAACTGAGCCAATCGACCCCTTCTGCAATCTAAAATCTACAATCTATTATAATTGTAATAGGTTCGTTCCAACAAGAGTCCGAAACTATCAGATTGTTATGAGCATGCGTATGTGCATTTTAGCGTTCCAACAACAATTTTTGACAGTTTGGTGACTGATAGTAAGCTGTTCCAACGTTACACACAAACGGTTTGAAAACTGTCATAAGAGTTTGTGAATTTGTCAGGAACTATAAATCAGACGCAAGCGCTAAGGAAATTTGATCATTCGAAACAACGTGTTTGTCCATTTAATTCAACTTAACCTTTTTAAATATTGCCAACAGCGATTTATCAGATGAAAGTATTGGTGCATTCCACATTGAAGACGAATAGGGCGATTATCTCGAAATTTCATCAAATGCGCGCATGCGTAGAAACAAATTTGAAAACAATCCGAAACTTATCCCTGATTGTTTGTTGGAACGAACCTAATATCTTATTTATTTCTTCTTCTTATTTGTATTTTCTTATCTAAATCTTTTTCCTTGACAAATCTCTTTCTGATCATCCTTATCAAAAATCCCAGCAATCTCCAAAATTCTGCCCTATCAAACGTCAATGTTTTTATTATACTTTCTGATAATAAACTTTTAAAGTAATTGAAGCGCTTTTTCCAAAAACAACCCTTGTCAAAATGTCAAAATTTCAATTTTTTTATTAAATACCGCCACAAGATGGCGGGAACAGTAAAATATGTATTACTATTAAAATATTCCACAAAACTAGCCTATTTATAAAATAAAATCAATATAAAAATTTAGTGGTTCCACAAAAACAGCCCATGTCTAGCAGCTTTTCGACAAAACAGCCCATGTCAGTGACAAAGGCTGTTTTTGCTAAAAATATAATGCGCTTTATAATGTAAAAAAGGCAATTTCACCATATTTTCTTCAAGTTCCCAAACCACCACTTAAACTAAAATCCATTAGGATGACCAAGGTTTTGCGAGAAGATCCTGGATTCATTTTTACAAGAGATTCATATTCTGGTGCCTGGACCAAATCGATGGTAAGAAACAAGTCTAAGCTTCCTAATGAACTTGCTTTAACGCCACTATATCTGTATCCTCTTAAGATAATAATAATAAATAAGTTTAAATGTTTGTTAGATTGTGAATGTCACTTAACTTTACACAGCCGAATGACGTAATAACATGGCTACTATTTCCTAGAACCTAGAACCACCATCATCACCATCAAGAACAAATAATATAGACTGAAAACTTTGAATTAAATTTTAGAAATTATTTTATTATTTCATGAACTAAAACTAACACATACCGATTTATTTTTGTCTAAACCATCTCAAAAATATATTTTAGAATCTTTATCATACGGATTAAAATATTCTATTACCGCTATATCCTTGTGATTGTGTGAATAAATAAAAATTACCCAAGTGTGCTTAAACTGTTAGATGACATTTAACATTCTTTCTCTTCAAATACGCGATCAAAGTTGAAAACTTGGAAATATCAATGCCATCATAAAGAAAAACGGTGGATTTAATCATTGAATATTCTGCCCAGAGGCTTCCAGGAGCTTTTAACTGCATATGTCTTTGAACGAAATATGCCAATAGAGTCTTTCCATCGATTCTTAAATTCTTGCCTTCGCACCATTTTTTAAAACTTTGGTAGGTATTTTGATAACTTTGGATTTTTCGGGAATAATTGCGTTCTCAACACGGAGGATTCGATAGGCATCTAGCCTCTGGACACGTCCAAATCGAATTCCTTGATTCTTCGTTTTTTGGTCCCCAGCAAAAGTCTTTTTCCCCCTAGTACCTCATGAAACTACCCTTTCTCCCTCATTCTGCTCGCTTGTCTTTTTTCTATTGGCTAGCAGCCCTGCTACCGGCACTGCTTCGGTACGTCGCAGGAGCTGAGCCAGCAAAAATTTGGCTCACACATCGTTGCTCTCCTACGTGACTTTTTTTGTATTTCAGCACCGCAATTTTTTTAAATTATTTGGTTTCGTGTTATACTTTGTTTTACAAACACATTCTTGAGACATAACTTTTCGCTGACAAGCTGCTATTACGCAAAGGTTACTTAGTTTCTTTTGACTTAATGATACCGGGGAGCTCCGATATGTTATTTAAATTATTGTTTGAATTATTGTATCTTTTATCCTCATATCAACCCGGGGCGGGGAAGGGGGGTACCTTTTGGATTATTACAACACCCTTCTTCCCAAGCCCGTTCAATTTCTTTAAATTCACTTTCGCTCATATTTTAATTTATAATAATCAAAATTGTACTTATTGATAACTAAATAAAAACTCAATTCTCTATTGTTGTTATACACTTTAGTTACTAACTAACAACCAAAGTATCTATCTTGATAAAATGAATGAAACTATGACGAAAATGTTTAATTTTATAATTTATAATGGTATCAATCGTGCAAAAAACGTTATAAGCATGTCGAACGTTAAGGGTAACCGGTATAAAACCCTTATACTATCTCTCGCTATTGAACAACAGATTTACAAGCAAATTGTGTTCCCATGATTATTTTGTATAAATTGCAATACAAGAAATAATTTCTATAAGGTGCTTTTGTTAACCTTTTAATTTAATTATTTTTACACACTGTAATAGTTTTCTATTACTTGCACACGTACTAAGATAATGTAAGCATGGAATTAAATATCCAGCTGCTCTGCTCGGATTACAATTACAAACGTAATGATACGGAACAGATGGAAGAAAATTAATTGGGTATGCGATTTTGCAATTCTAGTGTTTTGAATTTAGTATATTTGTATACATAAAATCGTGAGAACTATGTCTTGAATATTAAGAACTGTAACAAATTGTTTGTTTATTTATTTATTAAACGGATTAACCAATTCACAATTCTTATAGATGTATTTATAACATTCATAATCGAAAAATAATATACATAAATATGCTTATATTAAAAGCTATCAACAACAATCAATACATGAATGTTCTAGGTAAAATGAATACCCCTGATTTGGCTTTTAAATTGTGGTAATGTAGAGCCGAAAAAGTCAAGATTATTGTGATAATTGTTAGCAGTTCTCAGCAGTCTAGTTATAGGTTTGTTCCTGCCATAGTTTGTCTGGTGAAATGGAATATGAAACAATATCGTGTTACGCATTCTTCTGTCGTTTACGTTAAATTTAATTAAGGCCAATAATTCAGGACAATTAATGCGACCACTAAGCATGTTGTGTAAACAGCATAAATCAATTTTTGTTCTCCGATTTTTTAAGGATTGAAGATTTAATCGAGTAAGCATCTCATTGATGTGAAAATCATCTACCCTTATTACCATTTTAAAAGCAGATTGTCTAAGAAACCTATTCTGGACCCTTTCTAATAAATATATTATTATGAACTTATTAATTTATTGTTTGTTGGGTTCTTATGGTTTAGCTTTTTTGTTTTATTAATTTAATTTTTCTGATGTTTAAATGTTATTTTAGTAAACCCACGTTAGTTGTGACAAAATATTATGAGTTGTTTGTTTCTATTTGATTTGATTCAATTGATGAAGTTTTTTACTACAATAATGTTCTTATCCCCTTAAATAATATGTATAATGATGACTAGCTCAAATAAAGTTAAATGTTTCTGCGCTCGTTTGTTTAATTCCAAATAAATACTATCGTTAATCGAAAACTTATCTCAGGTCGTACAGGTTTTACCACAGATTTATACTCAAACAAAATTATAAATTTTCTATCAAATGAAATTCAAAAATCTTTACAATAAAGTCGTATAAATGTCCTCTAGCGGCAAATAACTATTATCGCTTTAAAACAGTTCATACGCACACTTAATACAAATTAAATAACGGTACCTTTTTTAACTTTGTCTCTCGAGTATTCCAAAGATATGGATACAGAACTTCAATGGTTTAATTAAAGACAGAAACTCTTACGATGTAGAATTTATTATTGTTTACTTGTGGATTTATTTATACAATTTACTGGTTGATAAGACTCCCTTTTTACAAGTGATGTGTTACAAAGTTTTAAACTAGGATTATTTCTGATATAAGGTAAGTCAAGCTTCTTATATTTGATACTAACTTTTGTATCATTAAAATTACAGTTGGAACTATTTTATTATAAAGTTACTCTGCTCGATTCAACAAACCTATTTTCTATTCAAAGTCGAAGAATGTTAACTTATAAAGTTAATAAAATTTATGACTAATCAAAGTCTTTTTTAAAAATGTAAATTACGAGTTGAATATTTTAATAACTGTTGTTGAATGTTTTGAAAATGAGTCTTGAATCTTTTTAAAATTAAACTTGAGTGTTGAGTCGTGAAAGTTTTTTAAAATTAAATATTAAATGTTTGTTGAAAGTTTAAAACGAGGCTTGAATATTTGTATAAAGGGTCTTGACTCTTAAAATTAGGCTTGAATCCCCTTTATTCTTCCTGACTGGTTCTTTTACGTAAAAACTGAGATCCCTCTGTCATTATTCTCTGACCAATAAAAATGCTTCATTTAAAAACTCTACGAGAACCAATCAGAAGGAACTGTTTCTTAATTTGCTTATTTCTAACTAACTACTTATATTTTACAAACAATTTTTTTACATAATATATACAATAAACATTTCTAATGTTCAATAATTTTTTTATAATTCATTATGGTCGGAAAAGCTCTCAAATTATATCAACACTGAGGCTTGAAGTCATAAATTCGACCGATACATTTCCGAGTAACTCTTACGTCACAAAGTGCAGGTGCTATTCTAAGCTTTTGGAGTTCATGGAAACTAAACATTTCAAACACGCGATGTTGTGTACGAGCAATCTAATTCTGCTAATTTGACGTCACAGGCACAGGTGCACTTCTAAGGTTTTGGAGTTCATGGAAACTAAACATTTCAAACACGCGATGTTGTGTACGAGCACTCGTAGTTCTGATAATTTTACGTCATACATATGCACAGGTGTCATTCGTAGAAGAACTTTTAATATACACTTTTGTAGATTTTTGAAAATCTTTTAATATATTTAACGGAAAAATATTTTTAGAAAATTTATAATTTGTTCGTTTGTTTTATTTTACATTTAGAATTATGTTTTTATTATGATTTTTTTTAATGATTTTGATTATTTTTATGTAATGTGATTACTTTCTTATTGTTTATTTGCATTCAATTGACTTAACAACGATTTTGTTTTTGATTTAATCATCATAATACATATTCTTATTGAAATTAATCTTTTCTTTAATGAATAAATTTTTTATGATAATAAAACTTCGTCTCAATATATCAGTATTAAAATGTGGAGACCAAGCTACTGAATTATACTCCAAGATGCTACGAACTAACTTACAATATAATAATTTTAAGACGTCAGCTGAAAAATGTCTAGATGATCTATTAATAAAGCCAAGCATTTTGTTAGCCTTGGATGTAATTTCCAATAAGTGTTGGGTAAATGTTAATTTAGAATCAAATGTGATACATGACTTCCTAATAAAATGATCAAATATGTCATTTCAGTTTCATATTTTATTGCGTTTAAAACCAAAGGCAGTATGAAAAAAATATAGTACGATACACGTCCGTGAAGTGATTATTACGGTACTCGATTAGATATTCTTGACTCGGCTCCTTCGTCGCCTCGTTCATAAATATCTATCTCGTACCGTAATAAGTCACTTCCCGGACTTGTAACGTAAATAACTATTAAAACAATAAGAATAATAATAAGAGATAAAATGTCAATCTTCTTTCCCGTCACGGAAAAAAAATTTTATTTATTTATTATTGTGAAATTTATTTTCATTATTTACTTCATCTCATTTCATTTCATTTCATTTCATTTCATTTGAATTTAGCTCTTTCTTCCTAATTTTTCCTTAATTTCTTCTTATTTTTCCCCAGTTGCGCAATTGCACCTGATTGTTTTAAAATTTCTTTTGTTTTGTTCCTTAATTTCCTTCTTTTGTAATTTTCCTTTGGAACTAATTTCGGCTGTGTCCCAATTATCTTGATTCTTTTTTGAGTTTTTTACAGCTTTTCCTGGATTTTCTAGGTATTTCCAAACATTATTTTTCTAAGTATTTCCAAATATTATTTTTTCTATGTTCCTAATAGTGGTAAATTTGCTCTATAATGAATTAATTTATATTTGGCACTCCACCCAATTTGTGCTACAGTTTCTTTTCCAATTTTTCTTGTTAATGGGTTTCTTTTTACTGTCTTCTTATAAAAGTGTTCATTATTTACTATTCTCAAATATATTAAATATATTATGGTGGTAAACCATTTTTTTATATTGCCTAATAGTCTTCTATTCTATTCTATTCTATTCTTCTGGGGTGCGTTTCATGCATGTACTGGAGCTCTAGGTTCATTGTACCCCCCTGAAGTAATCATACCAGGTTCGTTTCCTTCATGTATTCTAGAATGTCCCTGATATTCGCTTTCACGATTTCCTCCGGCTCAGGAAACTGAATGCCAAAGTGTCTCTGTCTAAGCCACTTAAGGCTCGGACAGTGACATATTACGTGAAGAGGAGTTTCGTCTTCCTCACCACATTTTCTGCATAATGGGTCCTCAGCGAGTCCTATTATGTTCATGTGTTTTCGGAGATGGCAGTGTCCTGTTAGCAGTCCCACTGCCTTTCTCAATTGGGTTCTACTTAGGCTGAGTAGTTCTGTAGTTTTCTCCCTGGATGGACCTGTTATGAATAATCTGGATTGCCTGAGTCCAGGCAGTTCCATCCAGAGTTTCTTATGTTGTTCCCTTAGTCGTTCCTCTATTGTTTCCCTTACATGTTGGTATGAGACCCCACATGTGGGAAGAGGTCCGATCAGGGTTCCTTCTGAAGCCTCCCTGGCTAGGAGGTCAGCTTTTTCATTTCCAAGAATCCCTGTGTGTCCTGGTACCCATTCAAGGATAACCTTGTGGCGTTTTGCCAGTTCAGCTACAGTTCCTTGGCAGTGCTTCACTGTTCGTGACGCAGTGTGCACGCTCTCTATTGCTTTGAGAGCTGCTTGGCTATCACTTCTGATCCTGACAGTCCTGTTAGGGACTGTCTCGCTCAGGATGATTTCCGAGCATGTATTGATGGCAACCACTTCAGCTTGCAGGATAGTCTCTACTGAACCCAGGTTGAGACTATACGTCTTCCCTGTATTTTCATTGTAGATTCCAATCCCAGTGCTGGTGCTTGTTTTGGATCCGTCTGTGTACCAAACGGATTCATGTTGTTTTCTAATCTTGGTACGAGCCTCGTCCCTATCCGGAATGTGAACCGTATATGGTTTGGAAAGGTCGTAGCAGATAGGTGTTCTATCTGAGGGCATGCTCAGTAATTGATTATGTTCAATCTCTTTCGAGATTGTGGAATGGTACCTAGGGATCGCCCTGCCCCATTCGTTGTTTATTTTCAGCCTGTAAGCGGCTGCCAGTGCTTCCCTTTCCACAATAAGATGTAGTGGAGGTAGTCCCAGCATAGCTTCCAGGGCCGCCGTGGGCGTTGTTCTCATCGCCCCGGTTATGGCTAGACAGGCTACTCTCTGTACCCTGCCTAGCTGTCTAGATGCTACTGAGCATCTCGCTTTATGCCACCACACAACAGAACAATAGGTTATGATAGGTGCCACCACCCTCGTATAAAGCCAGTGCATCATACTGGGTTTAAGCCCCCAC
This sequence comes from Ophraella communa, assembly GCA_035357415.1. Classification (NCBI taxonomy): domain Eukaryota; kingdom Metazoa; phylum Arthropoda; class Insecta; order Coleoptera; family Chrysomelidae; genus Ophraella; species Ophraella communa. Next base: position 34,736,704 of record CM068989.1, on the reverse strand, counting down.
GTATTGCCCACAGCTCTTCTGCATGCCCAGAGAGCTCTTAGGCCTTTATCTGTTGTGTTTCTAATGTGGTTGGAAAGGGTTAGTTTGCTATCTAGGGTTACCCCTAGGTATTTGACTTCCCCTTTAAACTTTAGCGTTTGGCCCCACATACGAAGTTCCCTCCTAATAGTCTTGGTCTGATCCTATTTCATTTGGACAACCAATTGTTAAACAATAAATTATAAAATAAATGAATGGTATAATGTTAGCTTAAATAAATGAATGTTTTAAATATCATTCTGCGAAACTTACTAAGAAGGTATACTTTCACAAACAGATTTTAATCTTATTTTTTATTACAACATATTAATAAATACATAAATTTTAAGATGCTTGTATTGATAAATGTTACGTAATAAAATAATCGACTTTCGCCGTATGGAGTAACATAAAAACGAATAGTTGAACACATCTATCAAATAAATTGTATCATATTTTAGAATTTTGATTTATTAATTTTAACTGATATATTTAAATGTCTTATGTGTTAACAAAAACGACTGAATTAAAAAAAGTGAGTTTATTTTAATATAAGATAGTAGAATATTACTTTATTTCATATTATTAATAACCATTATATAAAAGTTATACTGGTCTTATGTACATCATAAATGTAAAAGGACCTAATTAAGGTAATTTTGTTTCTTAGAGAGGGATTGTAGATTGTAGAGGATTGCAGCTTACACTTCTTGTTCATTTTAGTCTTTCATTGGAAGTGTTCACTTGTGTTACGGCGTGCAATAATTTTATAACATTTATTTGTTATTACAGACATTAATAGCAAAGATTTTATACCCCAAAGTACAGAATAGGGAGTATGTGGCGTGCGTGGATAAAAAGTAATGGTGCTTCTTCCAGTGGTTCGTTAAAGAAGAATCACTTAACTTGTGTGTATAGGATATAACGTGGGTGCTGCAGCAAGAGTAACCAGTAATTTGACGAAGGTGCCTCTTACTTCAGTTAGACGAATTGTTAAAACAATCAAAACAATCTACAATCAAAAGTCTGAAACAGCGGCTCATCAATGACGAAACTCACATCAACTGTGGCCTCACTACTCTTTGGCAAGCTCTGTCTGCAATGGGCTTTAAATATAGGAAAATTGACAAAAGATAAGTAATAAACTAATAAGAAAATATGAAAATCGGCCAATACTCTACCTCGACGAGACGTGGTTTGACACGCATGACACCCCTTCCAAAGGATGGTCTGATTCCTCTGATAAGTGTAAAAAAGCTCCATCAAATAAAGGGAAGAGAGTCACAATATTACACGCACGATCAGAAAATGGTTGGATCCCAAACGCTATGTGGTTTTCTGCCAAAAATATTAAGGACTCTTGTGTTGATTATCACGAAGATACGACAGCAGAGCTTTTTCAAGATTGGTTTAAAAATTGTCTGTTACCCAACGTTCTGCCAAACAGCATTATAGTAATGGACAACGCAAGCTATCATAGTCGACAATTGCAAAAAATTCCTGGCTCAAAGAATACGAAATTGGAGATTCAAAACTTCATGGCTGCAAATGACAAATTTTGAGGAAAATTATACAAAAAAAGAACTTTTACAAGTGTTGCAGTAATTTTCTTAAAAAAACGTATGTTTGTGATACAATTGCAGAAGAATTGAGACATACAGTGTTACGACTACCTCCCTACTACTGCGTGTTCAATCCCATAGAGCCTATGTGGCACCAACTTAAATCGAGTGTGCACAAAAAAATACTTCTCCGACTTTAAGTGGTAGTGTGGTAGAATTAATTAGGAACTATATGAATGACATTCCTACCGATAGTTGAAAAAGTTCTGTTAGTCATGTTATAAATGTTGAAAACTCATATCTACCTTTCTGTAAAATCAATTGCGCCAATTATAATTAATTTAGATGAGGATAGCGATATAATATCTTCTATATTATGCAAAATTCAGATTTCTTAAGTTCGACCCTGTAGCACATTTGCATATTTTACCTGATGATTTTCTACACAATGAGATTAAATCAAGTAGTTTATTGCAGTTAATAAGCCAATACCATTTACTCTGAAAAATTCTATACTTAGTCCAGTCTCGGGCTAATTTTAAACGGTAGTGGATTATCTCTATCAGAATTTTCGTTTAAGACTTCGCGCCACTATTTAGGCGTATTGGCTCTAATATAAACTTCAGCTTGTAAATTTAAAATTGAGTTTAAGAATATAAATAATGAAGGATGAGTTTGGTACATTGAATTATTGAAATGGGAATGGAAAGATTCACTCTTACTGTCACATGAGAGAGAGAGAGAGACATAAGCTTTATTGTCATGAAAATTTTTACAATTTTATGGACAAAGCGACAATTTAAAAATAGTTAAAAATATAAAAAATAACATAAAAAATACTGACTGTACCAATACAAAACAAAATATATAAAATACAAACTTAAATTAATAATAATAATAATAATAATTAATAATTATAATACAATGCAAGCAACGTACATCATACTAAATACTGAACTACGCCAATTTACTCAAGAGTCTAGGTTAGATTGTAGAATTCAGCCACCGAATAGTAAGGTCTCTCATGCAGAAATGCCGTTGCCAATCTCCGGAATCTAACAAATGTATTTGCCACCTTTAATTCTAAAGGTAGCTGATTGAATAGCTTCTTGGCATTGAAGGTGATGGAATTTTTTACCAGATCAGAGGTGGGTATTGTTAAGTAAATGTCGGAATTTTTTCTTCTAGTAGGGTAACTATGAATTGGTCTCTCAGATAAATTGTGAAAGTGTTTGCGAACCAAACACACGGATTTTAAAATGAATAGAGCGGGAAGAGTTAAAATTTTGTATTTCTTAAAATAGAATCCGCAATGCGTCCTACTACTCAAACCATAAATGTAACGAATAGCTCTTTTTTGTAGCTTGAAGATAGATTCAAAGAGGTGCAAACTACAAGACCCCCAGAAAGGTAAACCATAGCGAAGGTGCGATTCGAATAAAGAGTAGTAGGTTGTTAAAGCAGTACAAGAATCAAGCTGCTTAGATACAGATTTAATGGCAAAACAAGCAGAGGATAATTTTTTAGCTAAAGTGTTTACATGTACAGACCATTTAAGGGCATCGTCAAAAATGAAAATGAAATGAAAAATCATTAAATTTTGGATCGAGTCATTAACTAGTTTTCCCCTCTATTTGTTTTTGGATCTTATTTTCTTAAAGCTTCATGCACTTTACTTTGTTTCACCTGAAGCTAATTTTCGTTACTTCCTGATTTTCATAGTTTGGCAAGGAATCTTATAATACCAAGCATTTTCTGCCATTTCTTTGTTTAGTTTGCCACTATTAGTTGCTGTTTTCTTGTTAATAGTCTTTTCTGATTATTAGTCATAAACAAAGTATTACCGCATGTATAGACTTTATTGCCAGTAACTAAATTTCATTCTCCGACTTTGCCACAGAAAATATAATGAAGAATTCTTGAAGGTTGTATGCAACCATATACTTAAGTAGGCACAACATTTTTTATTACCATATTTTGACTCCTTATTCTTGTATGACATTTCTCATTTCTCAATCTGTTAGCCTGAAAAAAAAATGGCGCTACGATTAGAAACAGTGCAACTCGATCAATTAGTACGTTGGATACACGAAGGCCTAAGTCAAGAAAAAGTTTCTACACGGCTTGATGTGTCCCAAAGTGTTCTCAGTCGTGCATGGAATCGATATTTGGAAACTGGGTCTGAAGCGTACCCAAGCAACATTATTAGTAAAATAAACTATTTTTTAAGTATTTACTACTTAAAAAAGTAAGAATTACGGTTTAATTCCCCCAAAATATAACGTTGTCAGTAAAAAAAACTTTTACGTAAAAAATAAAGTAATAAATACTACAACTTTACATGCTTAAATTACCTATAAGTAAAAACACCGATTGGTGGAATAATAAAGTTAAAATAACGTAATGGTTACGAATCAGTATTACCTATTTGTTTTAACTACTAAAAAGTTATTTTAACCATAAATTTTACGTTAATATTGAAACTAACAAGTAATTATGTCTAATAGGTCATATTACCAAGTTGTCAAAACAGCTTTTTTACCGTAAATTTGTTTAATTTACTTCGTAATTTTTAAAGGAATATATTCGTAAAACAGACTATATAAATAACTTATAGGTTTTATTTACCCAAACTAAAAACAAAACTTTACCTTAAAGTAACACTTACGAATTAAAATTACTGAAAAGTTAAGTTTGCTATATCGAAAATTTGTGGTTGGCGGTTGACTCTAGAAACAAACATCCAGACCATCCAGTCTTTTAAGCCATATTTATTTCTATAAAGCGTGTGCGATAAAAAGGTCAACAAACTAAATATGGAAAATCCTTCTGCGTCTATGTCAATGTTTTACAAAAAACGAAAGTCATACTATTATTCTACAACTTTTTATAGAAAATTGAAATTAAAAAGGAGTGAAAATACTGAAAATTCAGTAAGTGGTCAACTTCGGAATAGAAATGTAGATGAGTGTTTTAATGAAGCTGGTAATATTCAAGAATCTACATTACACGGAAAAGAATCTGGTGAAGATATTGATAGTTTTAATAATTATTTAAGTGACCAAGAAAATAATGATGATGTGAAAATTTTTTACAATGAAAAGTATAACCACGTATAATATGTATTAAATAAAATAATTACAAGAACCGGCAAAGCATCACATGTTATTTCTTGACGTATCTAACCACACTTCTTCTTTTTTAAAATATATCTTATGGTTTTAAGTAAAAAAGTCAACTTCACCACCCAATTTTTACTAACAGGTAGAACTATATTCTTTAAAGTTAAAATTTGGAGTTTTAAATACTAAACAATTACTAAATAGTCATAAATTTAAAGTAAATAATATTACTTATAAGTTAAACAGAGTTTATAGTAATTTAATGTAGTGATTTTTACTAATATAATAAAAAAAATTAACTATGAACAGAAATTCATAACTTTTAGGGATTTTTTTACAAGCCACCATATTTATTTTGTTACAGATAGAACAAAAAAATTAAAAAGTAGAAATATGAGAAAAAAATAAAATATCATAGAAAATATTACTGAAAAATTATATTGCTTTATATAATTTATGCTTCTAAGAATATTTCATGAATATTTGATTAATTTTTTAAACAAAAATGAAAATATAATTATGAACAATTTTCCGTAATTTGGCGAATTCAGGAGGCGCATCATTTTTAAATAAGTATTGTAACTACTTTTATCAGAAAAACATGTTGCGCAAGTGTTTCTGTTAGTTATAAAGGCAATCTTAATATATTAAATACCAAATTTTTGAAATCACTTATAAGTAGAACCTTTATACCTATAAGTTTAAGTTGCACTCCGACATTTTGGTGATAAAGTTAAAAGAATAAATATATATGTTTAAGGGGAAAGACAAAGGATGTAATACTAACGTAATATTAACTTATTTATAACGTTTTAATACCGTAAGAATAACGTAATAATGTAGTATCTTTCTAAAGTTAGTTTGTGGTCATAAAAACGAAATAAACTATTCCCCAAATTAGTAAAATAATGTTATTTCTGTAGTTATTTTTAGGTTATAGCAACTAGTAAATATTACTTAATAGTCAACTGTTAAGTTAAAGTTTAGTTATTTTACCTATAAATGTTGCTTGGGTACACGCATGGAAGAGAATATGGGAAACATACAATTTATTAATAATTTAATAGGGACCATGCCAAATATAGTGACACACGATATTAATTTTCGTGAAAGGGCTTTATGACCTGCGCAGTAATTGATTTAACATTTTTCAATTTTTTCTGTTTTATTGTAACTGTTTTTTTTCATGAAAAATTTGTTTATTTTATTTTTTGGGTATATTGTAACGTGAAAGAATAAATATTAACTTATTTTATCGAATTTTGATTTATTATTAACCAATGACAAAAGAACATTACAAATTTTTGTAATATCCACTTATTGACCAGTGTATATCGAAACCGAAACAGTGATTATTCTGTAAATAATAAAATAAATGATCATATTATTTATGTTTCAATAGTATAAAATGTGCAACTAATAAATAAACATTTTATAGCTTTTATATTATTTCCAGCCCTTTCATTGTAATATTTACAGCGAGGCAATATAAACGATTCTCAAGCCTGGTAAGGTCGTAAAATAAAACGTAATTGTCTGAAGAGAAAAAAATTAAATGATAAATAACATTCACGATTTTATCTTCATCATAAATTTAATTTTTACAGTTAAAACCGCTAGCAAGTGATATATATGACAAAACAGTTTTAATACAATTAGAAAAAAATTATAATACTTTCTATATTTCTCATTTTTCAGGTTTTTCTAGGATCAGCATGCTTTTGCCCCTTTTCTATTTTAATATTTCTTGTATCCATGTTTTTATCCGCTTTCCACTTATTTTATTGTACTTTAATTAATCTATGTTTCTCTACTGGAAAAGCCACTTCCTCACTCCTAGCAGCATCCCTTTTTTTTAAATTACTTCTCACATTTTTTATGTAAAATTTGGATACTCCTCTTTGAGCTTTGAGTATAATACTTGTAGGTTATTAAGGATAATAAAAAACTCTTCGTTTTAACAAAACTTCCAATATTTATTTAAAAACTGCTTTTTTAAAAGACTCAAAAAAAAAGCAGTTTTTAAATAAATATTGGAAGTTTTGTTAAAACGAAGAGTTTTTTATTATCCTTAATAAGATGGACTTCCAAAAAGTAAGGGTTAGTACAATCAATTTACTTGAAGGTTAGTTTATGAGATAAACCATTTTTCTTTTAAAACTCTTGTTTGCTCATTTTTATTTAATTTCTATATTTTTGTGAATACTTCATGCCGTCAGTTTATTTCCTGCTCATTATACCTGTGTTCGCAAAGTTAATTTTGAAATCAATATTATTGCGATATTTAATTAAATATTAATTTAAATATATTATTAGTTATTATAGGAACAAAACTCGTGAGTTGGGTAATTGAATTGTTGTTGAACAAAAATATGGGCGGGTAAAAATATTTGAAAAATTTGCAATTACATATTATTATATCGAGAATCAGCTTATTGCAAAATATCTACATAAATTATTAAGTCACGACTGAAGATTGCTGTATTTAATAAAGAGCATCTATGTATTTATTAAAACTTCTGATATTAAATATTGTTTCTTTGGACGTACCTCAAATTATTGTTTGCGTTAAATACTGTGCCTTAGCGACTTGACGTAACGGAGAGGAAAAACACAAAACTAAAATTTTCATTAAAATTGTATTAGAACTATTTTACACATTCCTTTGGAAATTTCACTTTCACTACAATTATTTCAACATTCGTGTTACAGGCACTTTAAAAACAAGTTCTCGGTAATAGTGGTCGTCCAAAAGACCTTGCGAATGCAGATGATATAATAGAAATTGTTGACGAACACCCGGACAAGATCATGAGAAAGATAGCGGCTGAATTAAGAGTACCTCATATGAAGGTATGGAGAACAGTTAAGGACCAGTTACTTCAGCCCTTCCATATCACAGAGGTTCAAGAATTACTTCCCCTACCTTCAACCCCCTTAGAATGACAGGTACAACCCCCAATTTTTTAAATGGGAGTATAGGCTTGTGATATATCATTTGAAAGGTCTCTTCATTCTCTATTCAAAAATGTTATTGTTTTTAAATTTAATGCAAAAATTAACATAAAAAAAATTAATATCATGTTGTTACCGAAATTCGCTACAATACAATCAAAAACTAAAATGTAATGCAAAACGTAATAAAATGTAGAACACGAAAAAGAACTATGAATGTTAATGAAGTAGATGTCCAAAATATTCTCCGCGAACGTCTTGGCAACATCCTAATCTCAAATAAAACTGTCTTCTAACATTATTTAACATATCAGGCGTGATCGACCTAATCGCAAGCGTTATTCGTTCTTTTAAGTCATTTAAATCAGAAGGTTTAGTTTTGTACACATGGTTCTTCACATATCCCCATAAAAAGAAATTTAATAATGTAAGATCAGGTGATAGCGCTGGCCATTCAATCGATCCTCGCCTCCCTATCCACCGATTGGGAAATATTGTATCGAGGTACTGCCGGACATTAAGTTGGTAATGTGGTGGTGCTCCATCCTTCTGAAACCATATCGTATTCGCTGGAACTTGAGGGTTACCTGGATCAGGATATAAATTTGCCAACGTTGGAATGACATCATTTTGAAGTGCCAAATAATTGTTGCCATTCAAGTTGCCCTTAATAAAAAAGGGACCAATGATATTGTTCCCTACAATCCCTGTCCAAACATTAACCTTTTGAGGGTGTTGAGTGTGTTCTTCTCTCATCCAGTAAGGATTTTCCGTGGACCAGTAGCGGCAATTTTGCCGATTAGCATGACCGTTAAGTAAAAAAGTACACTCATCAGAAAACATAACGTCTTCTAATTGGATAATATTGTTATCCAACATGTCCATCATTTGCTCACAAAAAAAGTTCTCCTATCAAAATCGTCTTCCATGAGCTCCTGGGTAGGTATCATCTTATACGGATGCAATTTATTTTCTTTTAATATGTTTGCTATCGATGTATGGCTAGCATTGAATGTAGTGGATGCTTGTCTACTCGATGTATGTGGGTTTTCCTGAAACTCAAGCAACACATCTAATTTGAGTTCATCACTCAGTGCATTGGCAGCTGCTTTTTTTATCTGCCTTACATGACCAAACTCGCGAAACTGCTTTTTTATTTTACTTATTGTTCCTTGGGATATAGGCGGTAAATTAGGAAATTTCTCATGAAATAGGCGAGTTACTTCCTGTTGTGTTCAGATGTTATCTCCGTTAATCTAACCATTTTTCAGAATTGAATTGAACAAACTTTATACTTAAATCACAACAATGACAACTTAAATAAAACAATTTACTACTGCTTGTTAAAATAGCGTTGCCACGGAAATTCTTTAAAGTTTTTTAATGGTTACCATCTAAAAACCACATTTCTATGGTTTTTGGTTCACTTTCTCATTATCAAGACCTGAACGGGAAATAAGTTTTAAGTATATTGTAATAAGTTTCGAGTATATTTTAGCGAATTTCGGTAACAACATGATTTTAATTTTTTTATGTTAATTTTTGCATCAAATTTAAAAACAATAACATTTTTGAATAGAGAATGAAGAGACCTTCCAAATGATATATCACAAGCCTACACTTCCCATTTAAAAAATTGGGGGTTGTACCTGTCATTCTAAGGGGGTTGAAGGTAGGGGTTGCATTTTCACGTTAAAGAATGTCAAGTTATAATTTAAATTTGACGTGTTTCGGGATTTTTTATAAATATGTACAGTAACCGAAATAATGAATTTATTCCATATTTGGCTTTTACACACTGTATAGGTAAGTGTGGTTCAATCTTTATCATGTATCATGTTTACAGTAATTATAATCTCAAATTGTTATTTTCTTATTTCATTGATGTGATCGTGATAATAAACAAACAAATGTAATTAAAAAATAATACGTTAAGATATTTTTCGTTTTATCCCAGTTTCGCAATATTCATCTGATGCACCGCAAAATCGAAACAAATCAAGGAGATTTTAATTTTAGTATTTCATAATAATGCTCATTATTTGCAAGAATTTTCTGCTAAATTATTTATATTACCCAATATTCTCATTTAACTATAACAAATTATCATTCGACTGAAAGTAAAATCGAAGAGAAGATGTAATAAACAATAATTGGATTTATAATTTCATTAGAAACGGAATGTATTCGGTGCATAACATTTTATTTAATTGGTTTTGCTTAGACAAAACAAACATTTATTCCAATTCGAAAATCACTTTTTTCTTCACGGTAGAAGTAGATAATTATCAGGATATTAAGTAATTATATTGTATAATATGACTTAAAGTATAACACTTGATTTTCAGATTTTGATAACCTCAGTCAAGCGTTAAATTAACATTTTTAATTTCTTTATTAAGTATATTAAAATATTTTAAATCCCGTAGAATATTTAAAAATTCAAATCAAGACTTAAATGACGAAAGTAATTTAACAAAAATGTATTTATATTTATTTAAATGTATCAGATAACCTCACATTCTGTCAAATAGATCTGAATTAAAACCGAATGAAAAACCCAAAGTCTATATCACAGAATTTTATTCTTGATAGAAAAACAATAATAGCTACTAGTTTCGGCCTAACATTGAGGCCATCATCAGGCTATAAAAAAGGTTTTTAGTGGTACAAATTAAAAAGGGAAGAAAAATCACACAGTATAAAAATTAATATATTGATATGATGTCCTTTTTTTTATTCTCAGGGTTAAGTCTGTGAGTTTTTTAATTAATATTGTTGAAAGTATTTATTGTTAATTCAATCTCAGGGTTACTATGTATCGTGGCTTATCGTCTCCTTAAATTTCCATATTAGAATTGTCTCCTTGTTGTGATATATGTATTGTGTGTTGCGTTTTAGATAATGAAGGAAATACGGCAACCTTGCTTATTTTTTTTGTATAATTTATGAATCAATAATTTCCACAGAAAGTAATAGAAATAAATCAAATAAAGGTAAATATGTAATATTATCAAACAAATTTTTATTATTACAAAATTATTGAGTTCAATGATGATTCTCTCAACACTGCAAAAGAATCTATTTAAAGCGCAACGCTGTGTCAAAAAAAAAATCTTACCTATATTATTAGTTTTACATATGAGTTTGTAATCATGCGTGAGAAAAATCTGTCATCATTTGTATACTCATAAATCATAAAACAAATTAAATTCTTATATTAAATAAACTTATAAAAGAAAGTAAGATTAAAATAATAGACAGTGGTGACATCTAGTAACACTGCGTCGAGGTTCTTATACTGTCACTTTTTCAAACATGCTTCTAGAGTAATTACCTCAACTGAAAACTGGAATTTAGTGTACACGCTATGTATGCATTTCATGAAGTGTTGTAAAATGAATAATTTTATAAAACGTGATATGACTGTGATGGTTCTTTGTGGGTGTCCGTTTATCTCGGCGAACCTCGTTCCGGTGTCCTGTGGTGAAATTGTGAATATATTAATTGGAAAATTCTTACATTATGTACTGGGTTTCTTGACGATTAAAGTCTGCAGCAGAATGGTGAAGATTCTAGCTGTCTTCTCCACGTATGCCCAATGGATGTCTTGAAGTCGTCAAAATGGATCAAATTCAGGTACAATTTGCAAGTTTTTTGGTTAAATGTATTCGTTTCTTTTAAACGTGACTTTTAAAAGTAATTATATGACTTGGAAGTAACTGCTTCCTCACAAACTTAATATTTTTTTAACGAACACTCGAGAATAACGTGCTCTCTCTTCGTGTTCCCAAAATAGACTATTTGTTTATTAAAAAAATGAATAAATCAACAACTGACCAGCCTTCCCTATCTTGAATTATTTTACGTGTATTCTTATGGCCCAAAAGTCAATTGTTTATTTCGATTTTGTTATGCTACAAATATTTGTTTACTTTTCTTAAGCTAGGTTTTTGTGGCAGATTTTTGTCGCGTATACATTTATATTTATAACCTATCCTAACATCTAATACTGTACAAACTGTCAAACATATTTTATTAAATTACCCAAACTATATTTCTTACTTGTATTAACTAATAAATGTCCTTTAATTTTATTTAATTGCCTTTTTTATATAAATAGTTTGGAGGTATAATACTGTTTATGCCTTAAAAGGATTTTAAAGCTTAATTCATTAGTCCAAACACTACCTCCATTTATTTTCATTGTCTGTCACCTATGAATGTTAGTTCGCAATGTCTCTACATATGTTTGTACAACAAATAAATGTTCTTAACACTTTGTCTATTGATAAATACACTTACATGGTATTCTATGAACATAAATCTTTGATTTATGAGTATTCAAATTCTAAATGACTTTCTCATATTTTACTTTATTATTATTAATGAAAAATGAACTTGATTAAATTATGTATTTTTTTTAATATCTACCTATTATTATATTTCGTCTCAATATATATAAGTATAAGGACCACAATTAGAACATAAAATACAAAATTACAGACATTTTCAAATGAACCAACAATAAAAAATAAAAAAATAAATATAAGAACATGTAGGGTACAAAATCTACCACTTTTATATTGACCTCTTTCTGAAAATTACCAAGAAAATTGCAAATACCTATTTTTTCCTTTTTAATTTATTATTTCGGAATCAAAAACTTGATTTTTAATAAAACGTGGTACGTGGTTACTTTAATCTGTCTTTAATAACCTCAAAAATTTTCGAATCAAAAATAATTTTTGATTCAACTAAGAATTTTCCTTCAAAAAATCAACTTATAGGATTAATCAAGCTATTATTATTTTTTTCTTATTTAATGTACTTTTATATAAAATTATTAACATAAGAACAATAAATAACTCAACGGTTGACCTAAACTTCCACTATTTATTTGCAAAATACGTTTTTAAATGCAATTACAGATGTTTCGCTAAAAACTAGCATCGTCAGATTGACATATTGAAGTTACATTTTGTTTGTTTGTAGCTAGGTACCTGATGTTGATTAAGTAGGTAAGGTTAGACCAAGTATGGAAGTAATAAGACATAACAATTTTAAAGCCTAGATGTTATTAGCCCTAAGGGATTATCCTGGATGTGTTTCCCTCTAAGATCTGGTTGTTTTAATCTATATGCTCTTAAGTGTTCATTGAATCTTACTTCCAAATTTCTATGTGTTTGACCTACATATACAGCATTACATTTTGGACAATTAATTTTGTAAACACCAGATTTTTTAAATTTGGGTAATTTTGTTTTTACATTTAACAATTTTGTACCAACATTATTTTGTGTTTTAAATGATATTAATGCTGATATTGCCGAAGGTATTATTTTTGAAATTGCATTGGAAATATTTCCACAATATGGTTGTCTCTGTTATCTCATACCATTTTTGGATTTACATTGTTGAAATGCGGTGGTTTAGTATTTATAGTGATTCTTAGTGTTATTTGGTGTTTTTTCTTTAAATAAACTGTTAAACTTTATTAAAAATGGTTCGTCAGTGTGTAGTTTGTAAAAAAATGGATTTTTCCAACCCAAACTTAATATTTCGGTGGTAACATAAACAAAGTTGTTGATTATCCAGTGGTGCAGTTAAAATTTTAAGTAAACAAATATTTAGTAACTTTGAGTTAGAAATCCTATTATTCTTCATTCTTAGTCTGAGGGTAACACCTGTCAGTAGTTTTTCCGAGTTTACTTCATAAAGTATTCCAATATGGTGCCAAAACATGAAATTATGTTCTGTCAGTTGCCAATGTGTTTTGTCATGTTTTGTCAGTAGTGTTAGCTTTACTTGTGGTTAGTTCGGCGATTTTATATTATACAAGATTTATATTACGGTCTTTATTGAAAGAATATTTTAGAAAGACAATATACCACATTTCTGTTGTGTTTTAAAGTGTGGAATGAGAAGTAACCGTGATTAATTTGTTTTATGGTTTACCAACAATACTTCATTTTAAACATAAAAAAGAACTGAATATATTACCTCCTAAGAGACAATAGAAATGGTTATTGGCTATAAAATTTAAAAGCTTCACTAGCCCAAAGAAAATATTCGCGTTTGCTCTAAGCATTTTATTTTCGGATTGGGTATACCTTTTATAAATCTGGTATATAAATACACTAAATCCAGCTCTTCCAAATATTTATTTATGTTTTAAAATTATTTAAATATTTATTTTTATATTTAAAATTATTTAAATATTTATTTTTATATTTAAAATTATTTAAATATATAAGATACTGGACTGTGGACGCATCCCAACTCGTGCCCACTAATCCCTTAAAAGGTACAAGAGTAAAGGTCTCAATAATCTGTATACCTAACTCGTGCTCGATTGAAAAATTTACCTGTTCAAATTACCATCCCATCTTGTCTAAACTCTATAGGAACAGATATTATTGTTAAATTGGGTTTTCCTGTACTTACTATAGAGCGGGTCACAGTTATTATGCAGCATTGCGTTTATGAACGACGGCGTTGCCATATCGGCATGTTCTTCGAATTTGGTTTCAACTGGCGCGGGAATATAACTTGCCATTGTGTTACTATTATGAGTTAAATGTTGACTAAATTATTCATTCAATTATTCAAATCGTTTAGATAAATTTTACGGGTTTAAAGGAAAATATTGTAAATCCGCTAAAATATTCAAATTTTATACGTTTAATTATCACGTATAAAGAAATAAATAAATACAGCGGCCTTACAAAAGACCTTTGTCAAATTATGAAATAATAATATAATAATATAATTAATAATAAAAATATGTCAATAATAATAATATATACATAAATTACAAGACGAGTGGTATGAAATTAATGAAAATTAAATGGAACATTTGAGGGTTAAAAAATATATTACTGATCTTCATCGTCATCCAAGTCTTCATCTTCATCGTCTTCATTTAGAATTATTATTATTGGCTCAATGTCATCTATTAAATGATCTGTTTGCCACATCTTTTCCTCTGTCTTCTCTACCTTTTTTTCATAATTAGAAAACTGGATTGGGGTTACTTGCGAATACGCTGTTTTTATAAGTTCTTCCACATCCTCTTTTTTAAAAGTACTATTATTACGAGCCACATATCCTTTCACTTGGCTCCACACCATTTCAATAGGATTTAATTCGCAATGATAAGGTGGTAATCGTAGGACTGTTATATTATGTTCCTTGGCAATGTCGTCTATTTTTCTTTGGTCGTACTGCTCTCTAAACGCGTTTGCAGTAGCCAATAATTCTGTTTTTAAATAATCATCCTCAAAGTAAATCTCTTTTTCCAGTAGGCAGTACTTTATTTGTTCCTTATTTCAAGTTGTCTTTGGAAAAGGTAACTTCGCCGAATGGTATGACGCATTGTCCAACAATACAACATTCTTTGATCCGTTTTTCGCAAATTAGGGATTAATTGATCTTTAAACCAGGCATCAAAGCCTTCTGCGTCCATTTCGTCGTGGTAATCGTCTGCACCTTTTTTTGCCAGAAAAGTTTTTTCTGTACCCTCAAGAAAACCGTCTTTCCAGCCTGCATGAAGAAGAACAAATCTCGGTCCTCGTTGACTTGGAGCCTTTAGTCCTGTTGTCAGTCCTTTGACAAATGCATCTCGGGCATTTTTTATGGTAGTGTCTTTTCATTCAAAATTTACACTGTGGCCCACATTAATCCATGACTCGTCCAGATATATTACGTTATATCCTTCTTCGCGGAACTTCTTCACTGAGCTTAAATATTTGTGCCTCCAGGCGATTATATCAGCTCTTTCTATTAGAATCGAGTCTCTTCCTCTCTTTCCATAAACAAACCCCATATCGTTAAGCAAGCGTCTTAGCGTACTTTTAGAAAAATTTGGTACATTTTGGTCTGAATTTATTTTAGCAAGAACTTTTGCCAGTGTTGGTGGAATATTTTCGGAGTAGAATTCATGTACAGCTTTTCGTATTTGCGATTGGATTCCTTCATCGTAGGTGATCAGTCTTGAATTCGATTGGCTGCTGTTCCGTCTTCGTTTTTTTGGCGATGTCAAAGCTCCAGTAGCGGCTTCGCTTTGCAGATTATACACTGTTCTCACACTAAGGCCAGTCATTTCAGAAATCAGTTCTATTTTCGCTGTCACACTTTTGTCATCTTTTGTATTTAACGTATACGTTAAAATATTTAATAAAAGCCTCTTGGTTTGACGATGAAGATTTTCACCTTGTTTAAATTTTTCAAACGGTGCTGCTAACTGCATGGCTGTTGTTTCAATAATACCCTTTCGTTTATCAGCAGAAACAGATAGGTACCTGCCTATGTTATTACTTACCTGTACATTTACTTATCTCTACATTCCAGGAATATTACATAATGGTTTACGAGGATCAAGGGATCATACAGGTAAAAATAATTAGCATCTTTGTAATTAAATAATATTTTCACTGGCAATAGGATTAGGATTTGTCTGATAGATTAGTAGAGACCTAAATAATCCATCAAGTGATCAGGTATATACCGATTACAATCTACATAAATAGATTTGAATTCCATTTTTTAATAATATTTATTATATAGAATACATCTGTTTTGCAAAATTCATAATAAAACGTTTCTACGAAAATAAATTGGCTGAGTTAATTGTGGTTCAAGCCGTAATCAAAGCGGCAACAGTGTTGAATATTCGCCCATAAGATTTACATTGGCCTATGCCGGCCACGCTGCATAATAACTGTGACCCGCTCTATAGAAAGGATTTTGTTTCGGGTTTGATACCTAATATAACCTAACCTAACCTAACCTAACCTAACCTAACCTAACCTAACCTAACCTAACCTAACCTAACCTAACCTAACCTATATTAATAATGTGTAGGTAGTTCTAAGTTTTTTATGTGCAATATATTTAATTAATACGTTTTATAGTAGTTTTATTTCAAATAAATGACAACTGTGTATGTAGGTCTTGAATATTTAATTATAATAACTAGTGCACCCGGGCACTAGTTGGTGTATTAATTTTCTACCTGGTTTTTGAACGGGCAAGAGTTGGTCAGTGATTTTCGGGGCCAGGTAATAACGGGCACGAGTTGGGAAACGCCGTGGACTGTCACATGTCCTACAGTTAGTTTTCATGTAAAACATTAGCAGAATTGGGTTTTTGTATTTTTTTATGAAAAATAGAAAGATCTTATGTAAGTTTGATAAAATTTATTGTACTAAGCCTTACTGTGTGAAAGTCCATATTATTAAGAGCAGTAAATAACTAAACGATTGAATGAAACTTCCACTATTTATTTGTAAAATACGTTTTGGATTCAATTGCAGCTGTTTAACATCTCTTTTTTAAATTATTATAAATTTTAATATATTCAAAGCTACATTTTTAAAATTTTACAAATAATCTTAAAAATTCGAAATATTTTAAGGAAAAATTATAGTATATAATATAATGATTTATCTATTGGTGACTAATTTTGACATTAGTGGTCGGATTCATTAGAATTTCACGAGGTGTTCAATAACATCACCCATGTTTTTTTAATGACATCAGTTTATTTACTTGCCTTGCAATGTCATTGAGTTTGGTAAGAATATTATTAAAAATTCAAATAATGCCAGATGGTGTGTTGCAAGGGTATTCAAGTATTTATTATTTTATAGGGATATATTATTTAACGCTAATAAATACATGGTACATTTTATTTTAAATTTAAAAGGCTAAACTAAGCTCTCTAATAAAACCCATAGTGACGTATGCTGCTTAGACATGGGTCAAAACAAAGAAACTCCAAAAAACTTTAAGGTCAAATTTTTGGTGGGAAAATGTAGAGGAAGAACAAAAAAATACCTATTGAATTCTATAAAGCTCCAATATGTAAGAGGGTTGGGTCATGAATTCAATAAGAATACAAAGAATGGTTTATAACATTTCTGAACCATTTGCCTCAGAATCCGAGGTCGTCTCGTCAGTTTCACAGTCACTGTCACTATTGGATCCTGCATTTATTATTATGTCATCAACCACGATGTCAAAATTCATACATTCATTCATTCACAAAATTAAAATTGAAAGTGACATTTTTTTCGACGACATATTGCTTCATAGAAGCCCACACTAAGTCGTTTTAATATTGTAAAGATCAGGATGATATAGATTTTTCCTGGTTTTTCTATATCATTGCACAGTTATACTGATCTTAGAGGAAAGTACATCCATGATAATCCCTTAGGGCTAATAACATCTAGGCTTTAATATTGTTATGTCTTATTATTTCTATACTTGGTCTGGCCTTAATACTACCTAGTCAACATCAGGTACCTAGTTACAAACAAAATGAAATTTTAATATGTCAATTTGACAATGCTAATTCTGGCGAAACGGCTGTCATTGAAAAAAGCAATTGTTTAAATAAATAGTGGAAGTTTTGTCAAAATGAAGGGTTTTTAGTATTCTTAGTAAGATGGACTTCCAGAAAGTAAGGATTGGTACTAACTGTCGTTTATTGTCCGGTTGAGCTGAGAGCTGATTACTACTTTATTTCTTAGCTCTTTTGAAAAAAGGAAAACTTGGAAAATAGTTAAAGGACGATACTAGAGATGTATAGAATTAGATTTTTCAATTTTTTTCTGATAACGGCGTGAACTGCATCTCAAAATACCTAATTTTTAACAATTTTTCCCCTCAATAATAGCAATGTTCACAAAAAATTCATTATTTTGTTTCTATAAATCCCTAGCAACACCTTTTCCCTTGTAGCCTCAACAAGCAGTTTTAAATAATTTAAAAAAATAAAGGTACCATTAGCCGCGAGCAAAATCTCTGATTTTGCTTAAATATTCAGCCGTAGGAATGCCCTTAAAGGCCCCGATTTAACTTTTTTCTGAATATTGTACGTGAATCGTTTTTGCTTATATTGGAAAAAATAAGGTATATGATTTTAGGTAAAAGATTGCAGTAAAGAAGAAAACGCTTCGACACATTTTTTTTAACAATTTATTCTAAGTTGGTAATTTCCATAATTAATCCCATGATAATGTACAAAATGATCTCAAAAAATTCTTGTACTAGATTACAGAATAGAAGTAAATAATTAAGTTATGTATGATGTCATGATCTCTCGATAATTAGTTTCATGAGTTTGAAATTGTAAATAATGGCTTATATGAATAAAATAAATGTTATACATGCATATGACTCATTTCCGTTACAATATGAAGTATTATTCAAATAAAGTTCTCACTGTTTCTTAGAACCAGCTAAAATGTATTCCTATAAAATAATTCCACTTGAGTCGTTCAAATATTTTCTACTAGCTTTGGAGAGCCATCAAAAATGTAAATAAAACCAGGTATGCCGATATTCTTGTTTATTTTTCATTAAGTTTCTGTTTGTTGTTATATCGAAAATGTGAACAGGTGTGTCTTAGAATTTATAGGATTTATGTACAAAAATATTATTTCTATAGGTATGTTTTTTATAATTTTTAAATTTAAAGTTTATAAAGAAGATACTTAATTGTTCATTGAATCAAAATTTCTTTGTGTTTGTGTTAATTTTATAAATACCAAATATTTTAATTTAAGAGCATATAGATTACAAAGATAAGTCAAACTATGCAAAACACGTTCTTGAACATCCACACTCACTCATACACACCAATGACATTCAAATATTACATATATGTGATAAAAAACAAAATTTATATTTCCTCGAAGAACTTGAAATAAAAAGATAGCAGATAAACAATTTAAAGTAGTGAATGAACAATTAAGTCTTGGAAGTTCTCCAACTTTGAGTCTTCATTTTATACATAGATAAAACGTAATTGTAACGGAAATAGGTATATTAAGTTATTGTAAAGATCAGCATGATATATTTTTTTCCTGGTTTTTCTATATCATTGCACAGTTATATTGATCTTAAAGGGAAATACGTCCAGGGGTCCAGGATAATCCCTTAGGGCTAATAACATCTAGGCTTTAATATTGTTATGTCTTATTACTTCCATACTTGGTCTAGGCTTACCTATTTAATCAACGTCAGGTACCTAGCTATAAACAAACAAAATGTAACTTCAATATGTCAATCTGACGATGCTAGTTATTTAGCGAAACAGCTGTAATTGTGATTTTAAACCTAATTTTGTTAACTAAACTTGGAAGTTGAGTTAAAACAAGAGTTTTTTATTATTCTTCGTTAGATGGACTTCCAAAAAGTAAGGGTTGGTACAATAAATTTAACTAACCAATATGAAATAAAAAAAATTTATTAATGGATAATTAATGGTCACAAACAATACTTTTATTTAGATGAATATTATATGAATTCTAAAAATTGTTTTAAAAAAAAATTATGCACCAAATTGCCTTCCATTTTAATTACAATAGATCAGGTCCACTACATCATTTACGAAGAACATTATAACAAAAAAATATATGCTATAACTTTGAAGGATGTATCATAACACTTCCACTACAAATTAAAGTTGTGTTCCGTTTTGAGTAAATTTTGTAAAATTTACTAATAAACCGTTCCGAATTGATGGTAAATGTCAAAAAATTTACACATTTGAAAATTACCATGAAAACGGAACGCTCAGAAATTTACTTATTGGGAAATTTATTTACCGACCTATTTCGAGCAGTAAATCGTGGTAAATTAAGAAATTGACAGCAAAATTGACAGACCACATATAACCTATAATTTCTCCGTTTCTTATCAAAGAGTTTTTGAGGATTCAGATGGAAATACCCGAAGTAAGTATATGAAATATTGTTTTTGCTTTTTCATACTCCTTCTATGATATTTTGTTGTTGTAAAAACAAGAAATTGAAAATAAATATTTTTTTGCATTTTTAGTGAATCAAATAAAAATTCAAAAAAAGTCGCTGCAGCTTGTTCATCATTCATTTCCAGCACGACTTTCTCAAACCATTCTCAAACTTTTACGCACGCAAATTTTTGTTTTAAATGGTTGGCGACATGAGTGAAGTATCTAATGACAAGACTATTGACAATGACATTTGTGGCTAATAGCAATTTATTAATTTTATATTGTTCTTTAAGAAAGTATTTCTGAATATGAATATCATCTTTTACTTATATAATTTATTATTATGGGTGTATTATTCATTTTAAAATATTTTAAAACATTAACATTTGATAATTTAAATGTCAAAACTGTCAAATGTTATAAATTACACAGTGCTACCCATATACTTTTTAAAATCAAAATTTTCGTAATTACATAAAAATAATAAACTAATTTAAAAAATGATAAAATGGCAAAATATACAAAATATTATAAACAACTTATTTCATATGGATGTTGTGACACTCGTTCTGTAAAAAACTCATCACTTCGCGATAACAGAAAGCCATATTAAATGCGTTGTTTAATATACTATTGTAAAACTCATGTTACAATAACTGATTTTGCATTAATCATACTACTAAATCCGCCTTTGTGACACTTGTTTTACAACATACTATTTTTGTTTTACATATTTGTGTTTCATCATGCTGTTAGTTTTTACACTGCCAAACCTTAAGGTGTATACTAAATGTATAAGGCCAAATACAGAGTGCGACAAAATATTCAAAACTATTGTACAAGGCAACAACTTATTAACAATTCAAAAAGTAATGATATAAAACTGTTAGCTGAAAAAATGTTCGGTAACAATAACGGATTAGTTAAATCGGGTTATTAGGTGAATTATCCAAATAAACGTCGGAAGAATATTAATATTAAATACTAATTATCTGCAGCGCTGCCATACCTATGAATATTCATATGTCAACCTGACGATGCTATTTCTAGCGAAACGGCCGTCATAGCATTTAAAAACGTATTTTGCCAAAAAATAGTAAAAGATTAATTCAAGCGTATAGTTGTTTACGGTTTTTAATTTTCAAATTAGTTTACGAAAGAAAACGCCTAATGTAACATCATGACGTTTGACAGAATGCCTACTGCAAATATCATCAAAGAGGATGTAAAAAAATTGAATGAGTTATATTATTGATAAACATACATGTAAAATAACTAATTTATTATTACCATAAAAAGGATGTACGAAAATTAAATTTCGTGTCGAAATAAAAAACGAAACAAAATTAATAGTTAAAATAACTGTCAAATAGTTAATTAATTAAATTAATTGTACCATAGTTTTCCTTAAATATTACATGATCATATTAAATTTTGGTGGTATTAAAAATTAAATACTAATTAAATTATATTTTTATTTTTCTAATATGTATTGTATCTTTTGATAAAACATTTAATTTTCCGTATTTTTCTCATATTTAATGGGACAGCACTGATTGGTAACCATAAAGTTTTGCAAGACATGTGGGTAGTGAATACTTCAGATTTGAGCCTACCTACCGTTCGTTCTTAGAGGTCAGATCACTCTCACTTCGACCGCTCCTTTTTAGGAATCGAGACTGTAATCCTTACGTTCACGTGGTGTTAACGAATATTTTTATGGTTGTCTTTTATATATAGAAGATTTCAGAACATTTTAAATTAACAATCCCACCTGCAGGATTAAAACGTTCGTCCTTAGGTGTTGCTAAATATATGAAAGATTTTAACTTTTTTATACAGTTAAGAAAGCTACGATTTGTAGGAAGTTCAATTTATCAAAATTTGATATAAATATTATTGATAAATTTGAATTAAAAAATGTATGCCTATATAAAATTTGTGGTTTTGTAAATGGACCAAAATTATTAACCCAGAGAAAATGAAACATTTTAAAGGTTGTTATTGTAGGTACCAATCCTAGCTTACCTATGTAATAATAATTCTAAAGATAAGCTTATATATAACAGTCCGACAGCTGTCAAATTTTTACACGTATATTTTGAAGGTTGGTAGTAACAACAAATCATACGGATTTAATTCAAGCGACGCCATCTATGTAACAGAACAAAGACTTATCCACCCAAGTAGTATACTTAAATTATTGATGTCGTTTACTCTCTTGTCAAACATTCTGGCGATGTCAACATAAGTTGTAGACACTTTTTTCCGGATATTTTTTTTGGTATTTTTCATTCGGTATTCGAAAATAAGAGAAGATGCCTCGAAGGGGTGTAGGACCTGGACCGGGTAAGTACATGCTACCTCCGGTGATAGGTTACGACATGCACGACGTATCCAAATACAGAAACCCGTGTTATTCCATCGGTATAAAGTTGCACAGCCATCTCAAATACATAGGACCAGGTCCAGCGTACGGTATCCAAAATATGACGCGATGGGGTAAGGCCACCCCGCCGGCTTATTCGATGAAATCAAGACCCGGAGATTTGACGTCGTTTCGACCACCAGGACCTAGTGCATATGCTCCGGAGCTGGTGCCGCGGATGAACCAGCCTAGACCTCCGATGTACTCGTTGTCGTTCAGATACCCGCAGTTTAAACAAGCACCTACACCAGGCCCGGACAAATACGATATACCGTCCACGTTGGGGCCCAAAGTGCCGGACAAAGTGGCCAAGGCCGCTTACAGTATGTCGTTCAAGCATTTTTTGCGGGACTACGATCGGTCCCCTGGTCCCGCCAAGTATACCGGCATAGATGCAAAGGTTATCAAGCCGAATCCACCAGCTTATACGCTTTCTCCGAGAGTGTATCCACCAGAAATGACAGCATTATGATGACAGAAGTATATTGTGACTCTTGCGACATGTGGTCGGGCATTATTTTGTTGAAAGGTTGGATTTGTCAGGGTGTTAAGGTAGGGTAAAATATGGGGTTCTAAAACTTCTTGGATATAACGCTGCGCGTTCATGTTACCTCTGATGAAGATTAAAGGTGATCTCGAACCATAAGCTGTAGCACCTCAAACCATAACTCCTACAGTTTGATGAACATGCCTTTCACCTTTCTCCTTTCACCACGTCGTCTTCTAACCCTCGCTCTACCATCGTGCATGCCTAAACAAAATCGAGACTCATCACTAAAGACAATACTGTTCCATTCCTGATCCCAGAGTGACCGTTCTCTGCATCACTCAAGGCGATTACTTCGGTGTTCTGAGTTAAAGGGAGGACCCAGTGTGGTCGGTATGAAAACAGGCCAAAACGTCTTATTCGTCGGTAAACACTTCGCATGCCAATGGGTGTTCCGTGTTCTGCAAACCATTCATTTGAAATTGATCTGGTAGTGAAGAAACGGTCCCCTAAGGCTAATAATCTTAGGCGGCGATCCTCACGGTCTGTTTTTCTACGGGGGCGTCCAGAGCCCCTTGCTCTTTGCGTACGGTTTTCTCGAAGCCATGCCTTACAACACCTAACCACGGTGTCTACACTTCTTTGCACTCTAACTGCAATTTTCTGAAAAGAAAATCCAGCTTCCCGAAGTCCCACTATACGACCCCTATCAAACTCACTAAGTTGACGAAATCGTACTGGGGACCTATTCTTGAAATCGTAGGAATCGATTCTCAGGAGAATCAGGAGAAATCTACGAATAAAGAATAGAAAGGAAGGATTGTTGTCATATTTTAATTTAGCAAATAATCGCGACGGAAGTCGGCCATATTGAAGAACCAAATATGACTCATTCGAATCGTGACATTTGACATGTATAGTTTTTTCATGCTGTTTTATATAATATTTTCTGATTTAAGTAGTTAACCCAACTCTTGAATGGGAATTACTTTTTATCTGTAGGGTTCTATTTATCTGAATTATTAAAAATTAACAAAATATTTTAATGACAACCACATTGTTATCATAGACGTTCCTTTATTTTTTATATAGACCAACTAAGTCAACTATTTATAATTACCTGCTTAGAAGTTTTTGATCTAAATTTATATTCCTACAACTTTATGACAATGTATATTACTGTACAGATAATTACAAGCGAAAAAAAAACACTTATTTTTTTTAATAATTAATACGAGACATAAGTTTATAATACCCTGTGTGTGACACCACTGGTAACCGGAAACTTCAAGTCAGCCATATGCAAGAACCATTGCGGACATCGTCAAATCGTATTATACTCCTTCCTTTTTATTATTTATTCGTAGGGAGAAATTGACGTCATTTTCTCTCGATTTTGCAATAAGTCTATTCTTGAAAAATTTCATAGGAATCGATTCTCCACAAATATCGAGAATTGATTTCTCATATCATATGGTGGAGAAAATTGAAATTCTCCTGAGAATTTGAGTTGTCATCTGTCAATAGTGCCTGTTTTGCATTTTGTAGTAGTTTTTTATAATCTAATTGTTGATACTGAATATATTATTTTTTTGTGTTGTGTTCAATAGAGTTAAAATGAATAATTTTGTTCTTCAAGATGTTGTCTTAAATAATTTAGAACAGGTTGAAATGGAAAACGCTAATATTAGACAGAGACGATTGACGAACCGAAATACTTATGAAACGTTAAGTGATGAGTTGTTTAGGAAATATTTTCGTCTATCTAAAGAAGCGTTTGACGATCTAATGGACCATATTGAGCAATACAATAAACAAAACAGCAAAACACTAAAAAAAGGTATAGGTTATATTCACGAACTATAAAAATGTCCAAAATGTCAATTCTGCCAACTTAATAAAAGAAATTATAATACAATATCCGAATATTTGATTGGTTATGCAGTTGAAATACTTGAATTTAGTTCAGACATACGTCACTTTTCCTAATTCTCTAGAAATTGAATTCCCACACATTCAAGAATTGGACTGGCAGTTCTCAGGAGAATTTTTTTTGGAGAATCAGTTCTCTGGAGAATCGATTCCTACGATTTCAAGAATAGGGCCCCAGGTCTCCGTACCCTAGGCATTGTAACCAATCGTAAAGAATGTCAAGAACCAAAATCCGCAAAATTTGGATCTTTACTACGGCTACAATATTCATTTTTGGATTGTTAGTGAATTTCAAAAAAAGTAGTATAAAAACCGGAATCTTCAACTGATAATGCTCAAAGTTTTATCAATAAAATAAATAAATTCACCAAATTTTACTAAAATAAAATTATTTAAACTGGGTGTTCGAATTTTAATGTGACTTAGTAATTATGATCTATAAAATCTGGTATTTATGATAAAAGCGTTATCTAATATGTTTGCATTATCTACCAGGTTGTCACACCTTTCGCGGAATTTACCATTTTTAATTGACAAACAAAAGAGAAAGTATAAGAACCAGTTCAAAATTAATAAAGATACATGGCTATTGTCGCTGCAAAGGTTAATATTTTTTTATTGATAAGTATAAAAATAATGTAATATATTAAATTAAATTGATTGTACTAACCCTTACTTTTTGGAAGTCCATCTTATTAAGAATAATAAAAAACTCTTCGTTTTAACAAAACTTCCAATATTTATTTAAAAAATTTAATGACAGCCGTTTCGCTAGACTTAGCATCGTCAAACACAAAGAAATTTTCAAGTAAGATTTAACGAACATTTAAGATAGATTAAAACAACCAGATAAGTCAAATTATGCAAAACACCTACTTGAACATCCAACCTCACTCTTACACATCAATGACATCCAAATACTACACACTTGTAATAAAAAACAAAATTTAGATTTCCTTGAAGAACTTGAAATAAACAGACATCTAGCAGATCCACAATTTAAAGTTGTTAATGAACAAATAAATCTGGGAAGCTCTCCACTTTTAAAGTGTTTGCTTTGATTGAGTCTTCATTTTATACATAGATAAGACGTAATTGTAACACAAATATATTAAGTTATTGTAAAGATCAGCATGATATAGTTTTTTCCTGGTTTTTCTATATCATTGCACAGTTATACTGATCTTAGAGGGAAGTACATCCAGGATAATCCCTTAGGGCTAATAACATCTAGGCTTTAATATTGTTATGTCTTATTACTTCCATACTTAGTCTAGCCTTATAACTACTTAATAAACATCAGGTACCTAGCTACAAACAAACATGTAACTTCAATATGTCAATCTGACGATGCTAAGTCTAGCGAAACGGCTGTCATTAAAGTTAATAAAGCAATTTTTTAAATAAATATTGGAAGTTTTGGTAAAACGAAGAGTTTTTCATTATTCTTAATATATTAAATAGTTATGACATGCTTCTTTTAATATGTATTAGGTTTATAATTTTTAATTGTAAAATTAACTAATTTTGGATAATCTTTTATCAAATAAAAATATGTACGGGTCTCAAATTTTGACTACTGGCAAGTTTAATATATTTAAGTAAAATTTTAAATATCAGTGCTTGCATTTTGAATAGTACTTCTACTCTCGGTTCTACTACAACATCGATTTGATAAATATTAATATGGTTTTCTTTTACTATTTACTTTAGTAATGACTTCGATTCTTATTTTTGGAAATAAACTTTAAAAACTTCCAGTAACTGAGGCTATTTAGTATTAGTATCGGTATCGATGATTTCATCGTCATTGAGAAGGTATTTTTTTGGATGCAAGATCTGCTTGGGCGTTTAACGTGGGAAACTATATCAACATGTATCATTACCATGCTACGTCACTGGATGAAATTATTGGAAACAAACAAATATTTTAATTTACTTGTGAAAATGACGGACCATTTCTTTCACTAAATTTTCCTTATTATTACCTACAATTTCAATAAAATATTAATAATCTAATTCTAAAATCTCGTTGCAATTACTTCGGCAACAATGCTTGAAATAATTAAAAAGACTGTGTCAAATTTCATAGTATAACCGCTTCTGTGCGTGGTATCATTCAGGCAAGCCGTGCGACGTTGTCGCTTATTGAGCAACTCATTTCTATGATCAAACTCAATAAAATAGTTCAGTTATTAGACAGTCCATAAAATAAGTTGTATAATTGAAGCGCTTTTTCCAAAAACAGCCCTTGTCAGTATTTTGTTTTTTTCGGAAATTAAAAAAAAAACTGATTAAGTATATAAGTATTAATAATTTTGTAAAAAATAAGTGTTTTTAAGTATAATAAATAAATGCAATTTTTTTGCAGTTTCAGAGATAAAAATAGAAGATTGTTTGACAAGGGCTGTTTTTGCAATAAATCAAATGACTTTGTTTATTTATTGTTTATTCAATTCATATTCATATTTTTATACATTATTCTCACAAAATGTAACGTACAAATACACTCAGGTGCAAAAAATTCGATCCATACGATTTTTTCAATAAAAAATTAAGATTTGTGGATATTAAACTTTAAAATAAGTTATAGATTGAAAAATACGTATTGAATATCAATAAAACCCATAGTTTACAGAAAATAAATATTTATTTTATAGAGCCATTCACCATAATACAGAAAATTGAAAAATGAATGAAAACTTCTTGAATAAAAAATGGCAATACAAAAATGTGGTGTATGCAGTGATAATTAATACCTAGTGTTTCCTCCTCCTCGGGCCCTTATAACAGCTTGCATACGGCGTGGCATCGAGGTAATCAACCTATGGATGTCAGTTTGGTCCAATTCTCTCCATATTTCCTGACGCGCATTATCGTCCATGAAAAGAAAATTGGGTCCGATGAACGGGGCAAAAAATATCACATGCTCATCAAGAATGGTCGTTATGTATCTTGCACCCGTCATAGAACCGCCATCCACGATAGCTAGGTCAGTACGAGCTTCGTAACTTATACCACCCCAAATCATCACTGAGCCTCCTCGATAGCTTATTCTTTCTGCAATATTGCACTGAGAAAATCGCTCTCCTTGCCTCCGCCAAACTCTTTCGCGGCCGTCTGGTGACCTCAAGCTAAACCTGGATTCGTCTGACAACAATACACTTCGCCAGTCTGCGTCATTCCAGTTTTCGTGTTCTCTTGCAAAGGCAAGTCTAGGCTCTGCATTGCTCTACGGATAATAGTGGACATAGGGCTGGTCTTCTGGATACTAAATGAGCTTCAGCAAGTCGACGTCGAACTGTCCACCTGCTTACATCCACATTTCTCACTTCATTCAGACGATTGGCCAGTTGAACTGATGTGTTATGCCGATTTCTCAAATATGAAGATACTAGATATTTTTTCTTAAAATTAATTTTTATTTTTCTACATAGTCTCCTTGTAAGTCTATACACTTCTCCCAGTGATGCTCCCATCTCTTCAACCCGTCCAAATAGTACTTGGCGTCTTTCTCTGCAAAATAGTTGTTTACGAAGGTGATGGCCTCCTCATTCGACGAAAATCTCTGTCCTCCGAGCGCAACTTTTAGCTTAGGGAACAAAAAAAAGTCGCTTGGGGATAGATCTGGTGAGTAAGGAGGGTGGTCGATCAGTTCAAACCGTAATTCGTGGATTTTCGCAATGGCAACCGCTGAGGTGTGAGACGGCGAATTGTCTTGGTAAAACAAAATTCTTTATTTCTGCAAATGTGGCCGTTTTTCGGCAATTTCTGCCTTCAGTTTGTCAAGTAATGATGCGTAATATGCTCCTGTAATGGTTTTTCCTTTTTGAAGATAATCGATTAAGATAACTCCATGACTATCCCAGAAAACAGTTGCCATCACTTTCCCAGCCGAAGGAACAACCTTTGCTTTTTTTGAAGCCGATTCCCCCTTCGCAGTCCATTGTTTTGACTGTGTTTTTGTTTCTGAAATATAATGGTGTACATCTACAGTAATTATTCGGTGCCAAAACCCTGATTTATTGCGCCTAAACTGCGCCAGCAGAGAGTTGGAAATGTTCATTCGAACACGTTTTTGGTCTAAAGTGAACAAACGTGGCACCCAACGCGCGGACAGCTTTCTCATGCAACTCTTGATTCAATATGTGACAAACACGTTCTTTGGACATGTTTATAGCCTCTGCTATCTCTCTAATTTTAATTCGACGGTTGTCTAGCACCATTTGGGGAACTCGAGCGATATTATCGTCAGTGACTGCAGTTTTTGGACGTCCCGAATGTTCATCGTCACCCAAGCTGGTACGGCCACGTTAAAATTCAGCAGCCCAAAATTTCATGGTGGTAAATGATGGTGCAGAGTCCCCGTACACAGCGTCCAACTCGTCTTTGATTTGCGTAGGCGTATTGCCTTTCAAAAACAAATATTTAATGACAGCTCGATACTCGATTTTTTCCATTTTCATAAAAACATTCACATCGACTCACTCAAATGATTGTCAAACAACAACTACGCGTCCAAAATGGCTGAAATTTTAGTGGGTACCTTTCAAAGCATGCGCAAACACATTCCCCTACTTTTTTATGAGTGCTGCCATCTTCATGTTGAGGTCGGAAACTTTTCAATCATCCCTCGTATATTCAGATTATTCGATGTTTAAGATGAGTATCCTTTAAGTGAATAGTTTGTTAATGAATCAGTTTCGCAAAATAGCATTCTTATGATAAATTTTTACTTGTTTCAAGTACTAATCGTTAAAGAAATTACAGAATAAAATAATTTTATGTAAATAATGTCTATCAAATTTGGTTCAATGACGGTTAAGATTATCAGCCTTGAATTTATCACGGTAGTTGATCAACAAGTGTTTCGACATTGACCAATAAGTGTATTTACATAAAAACTCTTATTGTGAGGTTTTTCCTTATGAACTCTTATAAACCTCGTTTCGAGTGCTTTTAATTTAATTCAATTTTTATCAGAAAAAAATAACGTTTAACAATTATACATGTTATTTGATTTTATATATTAAAGGAAAAACATTTTTAATACCTATTTATTCATACCGTAGAACGGTAGACGAACTGTCTAGAGATAAAAAAAAATTAAAAGCGGATTTCACGCTGATATCCAAATGGATAGAATTTTTAATATTTTAGCTTGAATACTGCTTTGTTTTGATTTGTGACAGCTGCTTAATTTAATACAGAGTGGAAAGTTTAACTGGAACAAATTCTGTAATTTAATAAATAAAGGTTTGTCGCAAAATTCCTGAAACACGTCAACAAGAGGTTTGTTTATTTTCTTAATTATATTAAGGGTTGTAGCGACCCCCAACTTTTTTTTTAATGAAAGGGTAGGTTGTTCTTTTCTTTATTTTAAAGCTTTTTCAATTGCAGTAGGGGAAAAAAAGTAATTTTACTTTTTATGCCGTTAAAATCTAGTACGAACAATCGACTTAACGTGACTTAAAAAGTCAAAGTGTTCTCTCAAAGTGTTTTTTCAGACTCAATACAACTAAAGATATTCAGCACCGTTTTAATGAAACAATATAGTTATGCGAAATTCTTTCAATATTGCTCTTATCTCTGACACCACTACTTATTAAGGTAATTATTTTAGTACACCCATTCATTTTGCAGATTTTGCTGTTGCTATCTATAATTAAATATCAAACTGTTTTCAAACTTCATTTATTTTTAACTTGATAATTTATACAATGTTTCCTATTCCAAAGAAAAAAAAAATTGTTATATATCTAAGTGACATAAAAATAATTTTATCAATTAGTTAATTGAAATAATTACCATTTATTACTTTTTGGCATTTTTTTCAAAAAAACTTAAATTTCTCTAAAACTGTAAATTTTAGGTATCTAGTACCTTATATAAAGTGGCCCTTAAATTTAATCGTCTAAGTATTCCATTTAAAATAGTGAAGTTGATGTCAATTTCCGATATAACCGGAAGTGCTATGATTTTGAAAATATTTTAGTTGAATTCAGAAGTATCGAAAACCCCTGTATACCAAATTTCATCCATCTATAGTATGTACAAAAAGTACGAGGAATAATAAACCCTAATTAAGTATGCAAAACCTTTACAGGGAGCACCATGAAATTTTTGATAAATCTCTTACTTTAAATTACATTTCTTCCATAACTCTAAAAACCAGGTAGATCAACCCCGTATTTGTTTCAGTTGTAGCAAAGTTTAGGGTTTCTTCATTGTTAAAGGATTAGCAGTTAAGCAATAACGCAATGCAGTGGTGTGTATTTTGGGAAAAAACTACGTTTTAAATTATAATATAATAAAAAATGAAAAGAAATAATTATTGGAATACATTTATTACTTACATTTTATTCTATATCCGACTCGGAAGAGGAAGAATCGTTGTTGACATTAATAATAATAGGGTCGATTAAATCATCACAAATATTGTAAATTTTCTACTTTGATAACATGCTCGATACAATTTGTCCAATTTTCCTTACTAACATGATTTACAGCCCCCTTAAACAATTTCACAACATCGTTTATTTTAAAAGTAGTATTTTTTTCCAACTTCCCCCTTTACCTGAGCTCATATTAATTCTATGGGATTAAGTTCACAATGATAATAAGGGGGAAGTCGAAGAACTGATATACCACGAGAAGAAGCCATTTCTTCTACAATGTAGGTTTTGTATTCATTCTTGTTCATTTTTGCAATTCTGTAAAGTTCTTTCCTTAGAGGATCTTTTGGAAATTTAATATTTTTCGAAATAAGCCACTCCAAAAGCTCTGCTTTACGCCAACGACTTGTGGGCAATGCTTCTCGTAACCGTGAATGGTAACTTGCGTTGTCCATAACAATAACAGCGCCTTTTGGAATCAGATCCAACATTTTAACAAACCATTCCTCGAAGACATCCCCATTCAAATCTTCGTGATAGTCCCCCGTGCGTTTTGAAATAAAAGTTAATAATCCACCATCAACAAAACCTTCAGAACTTCCAACATGGGCAATGATAAGTCTTTTTCCTTTTCCAGATGGTGGCTGTAAACCTAACGACAAACCTTCCACGAATGCCTGCCTTCCGCTTTTAATGTTTTCATCTTGTCAAGATTTGGAAACTGTATATCCAGCATTTATCCACGTTTCGTCTAAGTAGAAAATTTTCAAATTTTGTTCTCTGGCATGTCGAATGCTTCTTAAATAGTCTTTTCTCCAAGAAACTATTTCCGGTTTATCTATCAAGAGGGATTTTCTATTATGTTTTGTATATCTGAAACCCTCATCTTTCAAAAGTTTGCATAATGTTATTCTGGAGAATTTTGTATAGTCCGTATCTTCTTGCACTGATGTCATAATTTTGTCAAGTGTTGAAATTTCCTTTTGTAAGTAAAATCCATGGACTTTACGCCTTAGCCTTTGTTTTAATGACTCATCGATCTCAATTGGTTTTCGGCCTGAAGGAGTTTTAGGGGGTTGAAAAGTTCCATTCTTGCTTTCTTTTAGTAATATATAAATTGTTGATTTAGCAACACACAACATAGCAGCCGTTAATTCCACAAGTTTCTATTATGAATAAACTGTGTTGCCTTTCTTTACCAAACTTACTAAAATTTATGTACCTCTATCACTTTTTTTTATTAAAATTAGTACATCCCGTTACCTCTGACCTAAATCGTATATTCTTTAGCATACCTGCAACTCATTCGTTCAGTACAAAATGTACCTTGCGGTATACTCTCTTAAAATATATTTTGGTACGTCTATGAAATCTACTTAAATGAATGATTTATTACTCCTTGTCCTTTCTATATAGACTATAGTATTATCCGTTCCCCATAAACCTCTAGGTGAAGATCGATATGGGACAGCCTGTATACTTTTAAGCTGCAGAATCCAAAATGGAACATGAATGAACATTTTAAAGAATTAGTAATCAGTTATAAAATATGTTTTTAAGAAAAATAAAAATAAATGCGGCTGTTGTAAACTAGGTACTAATTTTAAGCATCACATTCCTGTTTCTTTTAGCATGTCATGGGCTAAACTGGAATTATCTATACTTAACGGTTTCTAGTCTAGTATTTATTAAATTAATTAATTTTAAAACAAAGATTCAAAGTCATAAATTAATGTAATACTTGTGTTTAAAATCTACACGTTCCTATAAATTACCGAGTCTTTTATTTCCATCAATTTTAAATTTTAATTAGGAATAAATTTTAATGTTTAAGTATACAAAACAAGATTGGAATTTACTCATCTGCATTTTTATCTTTTTAGTTTTACTAAAAGAGTTTTATTAAGATAAAAGAATTGAATTAAAATAGTATATTAAACAACGCATTTCATAATATGGCTTTCTGTTATGACATGCGAAGCGACGAGTGTCACAACAGCCATATGAAATAAGTTGTTTATAATATTTTTTATATTTTGCCATTTTATAATTTTTTAGGTTTAAATTATAAAATGTAAATGTTTTAAAATATTTTAAAATGAATAATACACCTATAATTATATATAAGTAAAAGTTGATATTCATATTAACATATACCTTCAGAACAATAAACAACTAAAAGGTTGAATTAACTTTCACTATTTATTCTTTAAATACTTTAAATGTAATGACAGCCGTTTCGCTATTGACATATTGAAGTTACATTTTGTTTGTTTGTAGCTAGGTACTTGATGTTGATAAGTAGTTAAGGCTAGACCAAGTAAGGAAGTAATAAGACATTACAATATTAAAGCCTAGATGTTATTAGCCCTAAGGGATTATCCTGGATGTACTTCCCTCTAAGATCAGTACAACTGTGCAATGATATAGAAAAACCAGGAAAAAACTATTTCCTGCTGATCTTTACAATAACTTAATATATTTGTGTTATAATTACGTCTTATCTATGTATTAAATGAAGACTCAAAGTAAACGGTTTAATAGTGGTGAACTTCCAAGATTTATTTGTTCATTAACTACTTTATATTGTTGATCTGCTAGATGTCTTTTGATTTCAAGTTCTTCGAGGAAATTTAAATTTTGTTTTTTATCACAGGTGTGTAATATTTGAATGTCATTGGTGTGTATGAGTGAGTGTGGATGTTCAAGAACATGTTTTGCATTCTGCTTATGTTGAGGATATATTTTGACAAACCCATTTATCCCTATTTCTTTGCCTTTTTCAGTTCATGACTTCAACAGTACCGAAGCTTGCGATAGTAGCGACGGTTGTTACAGGCAAAAATTTGCGACTTAGGTTTTTAGTAAGGTCTTCTCTAAGGGCGAGATCATTCTACAGCAGCAGCACTAAGGCAAAGCCTTATTGCAAAGCAATATTGCATAATGAGAGAGGCCGCAGTTGGTGTCTTACGACTGCAACAGACGCTGGAAAAAATTCATTCAGTCATTGAGTCACTTGGACACGCCGTTTGAAATGGTTATAAACACAGCCATGGTTCAAGATAGATGAAAGGGTTGAAGTGGGAGTAAGGGAAGCAAATATCCGGTAAAGCACCAATCTTTTAGGCGGAGATGCATGCTGTAGACTTTAGTGTAAAGCAATCTTTCCATAGAGACACAGACATAGGACAGACATCTATATTCTTACAGACAACCATTAAACGTTTTGAGTTCTTTTACATATAAGTCAAAGCTAGCCATTTTGCCACAGCAAACTCTGCTCCTGGGAACAGGATCGACTGCGATATTACTGGAGGAATACGCCATGATTAAGACAAGCTAAAAGCCTTGTAGACATATCACGTAAAGCAAAGTTCCTTCTCGAACTGAGCAAAAAAGACGTAAAGTTGACATCAGGTCTTCTTACTGGAGGAATCCTTAGGAGAAAACTACCTATCCCGAGGTACCGGTAGCGTGAAAGACTTTTTTAGGAATGTCCAGTAGCGATTTTAAAAATTTACTTTTACTGTTTACTTGCCTAGGATTATGAAACGGGATAAAAACTACATGCTAGCAAAACCAGCTAAAAAGAGACTGGTAGACTATTGTTATAGTATTATTTGAATATAATTTAATAAATTTTTTGAATTTATCAATAATTATTAATTTACGGTTCCTTAAAACATTCCAGTCACCCATTTAATTTAGGAAAAACCATTTAGGATCCAATGTTAAGAATGTTAAGTTTGCATAAATAAATAAAATAACCGCATTCGTGCTTTTATAAGTCGGCCACCCAAAACGACGATGCACTCTCATAGTTTTATCAGGCTTACCACAAATACGTAAAATATCACGACATGTAAATAACTCGATGCTGTTACTACACAAACTACCGTTGTTTTTAAACAGTTAATATGCTTACTGAATTGCGACGTCTTATTATAGCATAACAATTTTTATCCATCCATTAAGAAGTATCCAACTATTTTCCTTTTTTAATGAAAATATATGAGTTGTCTAAGAATTAAATTCTTGCAGATAATTGTGTAGCATTTTGTTGGGTTTCTGCAGCGGTTACAGATTATAAAGATTTATTATCCTTAATAACAGCAACTTCAGATATAATAGAATTATTTAATTAAGAAAATGACTATAACACTTTTATGTAAAAACATTATGCACAGGGTGTCTCGAAAAGAATGTGGATTATACCACAGATTCGGGGATCAAAAATATGTTGAATGAACTTCACTTTATAGTCTATATAGAAAGGACAAGGAGTAATAAATCATTCATTTAAGTAGATTTCATAGACGTACCAAAATATATTTTAAGAGGGTATACCGTAAGGTACATTTTGTATTGAACGAATAAGTTGCAGCTATGCTAAAGAATATACGATTTAGGTCAGAGGTAACGGGATGTACTAATTTTAATAAAAAAAAAGTGATAGAAGTACATACATTTTAGTAAGTTTGATAAAAGAAAGGCAACACAGTTTATTCATAATAGAAAACAAAGCAATCTGTAAAAATAATTATTTTATATATTTTTGTTCTTTTTGTAAGAAGATTAATTCAAACTTTGAATATTGTCACAAATAAATTACAATGAAATATATTTTTTAAAAATTAATTAAAGTCAAGATAGCAAGATATCTTTACAATTTTTATTAAATTCAAAGAAGCAAAATGAATATTTTTTATTTGTATTACTCCTATATGTAGTGTTTGGGGAATTTTTTTCAGAAATTTTAAATGGCAAATGGCCTACTGTAATCGGCTTAATACGATTACACCTATTTACAGATTATTCGATTATTGAGAGGGATTTTCCAAACAACCCAGTTTTCTTAGAAACATTATCGGGAATATTATTTTAAAAGAAAGTAAGTACATTAAATCAGTACTTAGTATTAGTTCTTTGAGTAAAGTTGTATGAAGTTGCATGGTTTTCATAATATTGTAAACAGGAATATATTTAAAACATTTGTTGAATGTTAATTTT
This sequence comes from Ophraella communa, assembly GCA_035357415.1. Classification (NCBI taxonomy): domain Eukaryota; kingdom Metazoa; phylum Arthropoda; class Insecta; order Coleoptera; family Chrysomelidae; genus Ophraella; species Ophraella communa. Next base: position 34,700,029 of record CM068989.1, on the reverse strand, counting down.
GCAAGTACCAAACAATGTCGATAAGCTAAATCAACAATTTATAGATTACTAAAAGAAAGCAAGAATGGAACTCTTCAACCCCCTAAAACTCCTTCAGGCCGAAAACCAATTGAGATCGATGAGTCATTAAAACAAAGACTAAGGTGTAAAGTCCATGGATTTTACTTATGAAAGGAAATTCCAACACTTGACAAAATTATGACATCAGTGTAAGAAGATACGGACTATACAAAATTCTCCAGAATGACATTATGCAAACTTTTGAGAGATGTGGATTTCAGATATACAAAACATAATAGAAAATCACTCTTGATAGATAAACCAGAAATGGTTTTTTGAAGAGACTATTTAAGAAGCATTCGACATGTCAGAGAACAAAATTTGAAAATCTTCTACTTAGACGAAACATGGATAAATGCTGGATATAGGTATAGCTTCCAAATCTTGGCAAGATAAAAACATTAAAAGCGGAAGGCAGGCATTCGTGGAAGGTTTGTCGTTAGGTTTGCAGCCACCATCTGGAAAAGGAAAAAGACTTATCATTGTCTATGTTGGAAGTTCTGAAGGTTTTGTTGATGGTGGATTATTAACTTTTATTTCAAAACGCACGGGGGACTATCACGAAGATATGAATGGGGATGTCTTCGAGGAATGGTTTGTTCAAATGTTGGATCTGATTCCAAAAGGGGCTGTTATTGTTATGGACAACGCAAGTTACCATTCGCGGTTACGAGAAGCATTGCCCACAAGTCGTTGGCGTAATGCAGAACTTTTGGAGAGGCTTATTTTGAAAAAATATTAAGTTTTAAAAAGATCCACTAAGGAAAGAACTTTACAGAATTGCAAAAATGAACAAAAATAAATACAAAACCTACCTTGTAAAGAAATGGCTTTTTCTCGTGGTATATCAGTTCTTCGACTTCCCCCTTATCATTTTGAACTTAATCCCATAGAATTAATATGAGCTTAGATAAAGGGGGAAGTTGGAAAAAAATACTACTTTTAAAATAAACGATGTTGTGAAATTGTTTGTGAGTGCTGTAAGCTGTAAGTCATGTTAGTAAGGAAAATTGGACAAACTGTATCGAGCATGTTATCAAAGTAGAGGCAAATATGTGGAAAATTGACAATATTTGTAATTATTTAATCGACCCTATTATTATTGTTAATGTCAACAACGATTCTTCCTCTTCCGAGTCGGATATAGAATAAAATGTAAGTAATAAATGTATTCCAATAATTATTTCTTTTCATTTTTTATTATATTATAATTTAAAACGTATTTTTTTCCAAAAATACACACCACTGTACTCTAAAATAAACCTGATGATGACGCACTTTTTTAACTTTGTGATTCACATCAGCTCAGATATGAGTGTTATGGTGATAGTAACTCCATTTCATGTGAAAGTAGATTCGTCAGTGAATAAATAGTATATTAAACAACGCATTTCATATGGAATTCTGTTATGACACGAGTTCAAGTTTAAAAAACGAATCGCGAAGCGATGAGTTTTTTAAAGAACGAGTGTCACAACAACCATATGAAATAAGTTGTTTATAATATTTTTTATATTTTGCTATTTTATCATTTTTTAAATTAATTTATTATTTTTACGTAATACCGAAAATTTTGATTTTAAAAAGTATGTCGGTAGCACTGTGTTATTTATAACATTTGACAGTTTTGACATTTAAATTATGAAATGTTAATGTTTTAAAATATTTTAAAATGACTAATACACCAATAATAATATATTATATAAGTAAAAAATCATATTTATATTTACAAATACTTTCTTAAAGAACAATATAAAATTAATAAATTGCTATTAGCCACAAATGTCATTGTCAATAGTCTTGTCATTTGATACTTCACTCATGTCGCCAACCATTTAAAACAAAAATTTGCGTGCGCAAAAGTTACATTACGATACGCAAATGCGTTTTATAATGAAGATTTTTATAAGTGCAAAATATAAAAATATTATTTATGAAATTTATGTTGCGTCTATTTTCTTCTTAAAACCAATCACAAAATTTAATTGATCAAATGTTAATGTTTTAAAATATTTTAAAATTAATAATACACCAATAATAATAATATATTATATAAGTAAAAGATGATATTCATATTCACATATACCTTCTTAAGGAACAATATAAAATAATTAATAAATTGCTATTATAACCCTAAATGTCATTGTCAATAATTTGGTCATTAGATACTTCACTCATGTCGCCAACCATTTAAAACAAAAATTTGCGTTCGTAAAAGTTACATTACGATACGCAAATGCGTTTCATTTAATTTATATTTTCCTTCATAACGAAGATAGATGTTTTTAGCAACCTCATTATCTTGGCATCGACGGGATCTAAGTAAGTATTAAAAGAATTATGTTACCCATTAACAAGGCGGAATAATGAAAGCTTACCTTTATTCAACTGTTAGGAAAATAGCCTATACGAGTACAATAATAGGTAGAATGGGATTCATACGAAATGATATTAATCATGTTTTCTTCGAAGGAATGTTAAACCGGCGAGATGTAATGGTTTTGCAGTGTGATTCAAGGTTGACTTCATTCAGACAGCACCATTCACTTAGAGGGAAATTATTTTTAAATATTTACCTACATTGTTTTATTTTGTGAGAATATACAATAAGAATTCGTTTATTTATTTTAATATAAATTATGTATTATACATAAAAAACTGATATATCTTATAAAAAGGACATTGTAAGCTAATACATTAACTTTACATTTAGATACAATATTTACAACGCATTAAATGATAAAAAAAATGTATTGGGAATTTTCTATGACCATAGTCGTGCTTTCGACACGGTTGATCGAGAGCATTTACTACGAAAATTGCAAGGTATTGGGGTGCGTGGCAAGCCATACAACTGCGCCGCATCTTATCTCAGTAATAGAACTCAAATCATCACAATAGATAATATAACATCAAGACCATTGCAGTGTAATATGGGTGTACCTCAGGGCTCAATATTGAGTCCTATATTTTTTTATTTTTGTAAATGACTTAAATATGTTTTGTTCAAAGCCTGATAAGATTGTTCAATATGCTGACGATACCAATATTATCATGTCCCATAGTGGACAATACCAATGCTGTCTCTGCTGAATTTAATACATATACTAATAGTATACTTAAAATGAATGTAACTAAAACACATTTTATGTATTTCTTACCAAGAAATGTAACTCCGAATTATGACTTTTATTTACATGTGAATGTCATAAAGCATAGAAGTATATGAACCAGTTTTATTACCACTGATAATGTTAATTTAATGTTAAAAATAAAGTTTAAATAATGGTACTGCCTTGTTCATGCTTATAAAAAAAATTAATAGTAAGTAGGTAATACATACTTGTTAGGATACCTATAGTTTTTTTTACTAAAATATCGGTATTTGCAAAAATGTTTTATCAAATAAATAAAAACAAAGTATTCTATATTCTCTTCATTTACAGCAGCATTGCTCTTAGAATGAAAATTTAAGAATGTGATTTCGCTATTCTTCTATACAGTATGATGTAAATGTATGGAATAAATGCATTACTTCAGAAACAGACGACTTTAAAAAAAATCTTGAAACACGTCAATTTTAATTTTTGAATGGCCATCAACTGCAATAGATGTGTTGGACATTACGTCATTAGTGATGGCGTAATGACGTCATCGACGATTTTTTTAAAATACAAACCGAGGTCACGGTACAGCTCATTTGAAAGGTCTCCTTACTGCCTTTGCAACAATGTAATCATTTGAATATTTATTTCTACAGGATTAACCAAAACTCTTCTACATTATTCGGTCGATTTTTCTGTACTTTGCTCTTTAAATATCCCCATAAAAAAAGTCCAACGGAGTCAAATCTGGAGACCTTGGTGGCCATTTGATAGGCCCCCTTCTACCTATCCACCTTCCTGGTAAAGTAATTTAGTACCTCAACGCCATAGTGTGGGGGAGCCCCATCCTGTTGGTGCCATAAATCATTTCTATTTGAAAATAGTTGATTCAGCTGTGGCAACAGATAATTTTGAAGAAATTCCAGATAACTAGCAGCAGTTAGGTTTTTCTCAAAAAAATATGGCCCTACAATTTGATTGTTTATAATGCCGGCCCAAACATTCACCTTCTCGGGATATTGTATCCTATACTCTTCCATCCAATGTGGATTTTTTCTTGCCCAATATCGACATGTCTGGCGATTTACGTGACCGTTTAGCATAAAAGACGCTTCATCTGAAAAAAGTAACTTTTGTATGAAACCCGGATCTCTGTTACATAACGATTTCGCAGAATTCGATTCTTCTATCAAAGTCATCTTCTAAAAGGTCCTGGACCAGATGTACTTTGTATGGATGCCACTTCTTCTTTTTTAGCACTCTTACAACACATTATTGGACATTATTATCTAGTGCAACCTGCCTAGAACTGGTATGAGGATTTTCTTGAAACGCCAGTACAACGTCCAGTTTTTGGCTTCGGATATTGATGTTCTACCACTTCTGGGAAGATCTTTAACATAGCCCGTTTCCCTAATTTTTTTTCAATGTTACTTACTGTTGATTGAGTAATTGGATCGCGATTGGGATAGGTATTTAGCATTAAATAAATTACGAACTTCTGCTTGAGTCCTCACTCTAGCTCCATAACCAATCATGGTTAAAATTTCGATTCGTTCTGTTTCTGTTAGTTTCATTTTTGTAAATGCTGTTATTAATATAGCCCGTCAAACAAAAAATAATCTTAATAGTATTTATTCTTTATCAGTAGCTAAGTATTAATTTTTATCATAATTATAGTATAACATATAATAAAAAGAATATTTAATTTACATATTTCCAATATTTAATTTATTAGAAAGCAGATTTAATTGAATGAATAGCTTTGACAAATAATACGGTAGTATAAAAATTATAGGATATTAAATCGCTGTTACTGGTTTATAAACTTTCAATCAATGGAATTGTTTCAAGTATAGGTATATGCAATCCTTTTAAGTAATGATTTCTCCGTTTAGAAAAGTGTCTACTTTTTTAAAAATAACCATTATTGAACGAATGAGTCTATAAAAAAAGAAATTAAATTATACATCAAAAGTAATACAACTGTGAATGTCCACTATAATATTGATATGTATAACAAATTAAAATTAATACAAACTTCAAATAGATTTTCAATTTGGCAATTTTCTCTTTTACCTGATGATTTTCTGCACAATGAGATTAAATCAGGTAGTTTATTGCAATTAATAAGCCAATACCATTTACTATGAAAAATACTATAAACATATCTATTGCTAGATACTTTGTTATTGTTCATGTTAACATAATGTGACATAAAAAGGGAAATGAAAGCAAGAGTATGTAGGTAGTACAGTGTTCAAAACAATCCATCCTTATGCCAATCATGCTAGCACCCCCACACTGACTAAATTAAAAAAAAGTAGCCCATAATTAAGAGCTAATTAAAGGCTAATTTGTACCACAAAAATTAAAATTTGTACCACCGCGATAATCGAGAAAAATCGCCTTGAAAATGGGGGGTGCTAGGTTGAGATCAAGGCAGCACCCCCACTTTGATCAAATTCCAATTCAATTATATCAAAAAAAAGGGCATATTAAAGGCTAATTTGTACCACAAAAAGTTATTCTATATTATTATTTATAATGTCAAAAAATAAAATGCTGTAAAATATCGCTGCTCTATAATTTTAGCACCCCCACTTTCGTCTATTCAAAAAGTGAGCACACAATACAAATTGGTACAAATTAGCCTTAAATATGCCCTTTATTTTGATATAATTGAATTGGAAGTCGATCAAAGTGGGGGTGCTGCCTTGATCTCAACCTAGCACCCCCCATTTTCAAGGCGATTTTTCTCGATTATCGCGGTGGTACAAATTTTAATTTTTGTGGTACAAATTAGCCTTTAATTAGCTCTTAATTATGGGCTACTTTTTTTTAATTTAGTCAGTGTGGGGGTGCTAGCATGATTGGCATAAGGATGGATTGTTTTGAACACTGTACTACCTACATACTCTTGCTTTCATTTCCCTTTTTATGTCACATTATGTTAACATGAACAATAACAAAGTATCTAGCAATAGATATGTCTATAGTATTTTTCATAGTAAATGGTACCAATTTGTATTGTGTGCTCACTTTTTGAATAGACGAAAGTGGGGGTGCTAAAATTATAGAGCAGCGATATTTTACAGCATTTTATTTTTTGACATTATAAATAATAATATAGAATAACTTTTTGTGGTACAAATTAGCCTTTAATATGCCCTTTTTTTTGATATAATTGAATTGGAATTTGATCAAAGTGGGGGTGCTGCCTTGATCTCAATCTAGCACCCCCCATTTTCAAGGCGATTTTTCTCGATTATCGCGGTGGTACAAATTTTAATTTTTGTGGTAAAAATTAGCCTTTAATTAGCTCTTAATTATGGGCTACTTTTTTTTTCATTTAGTCAGTGTGGGGGTGCTAGCTTGATTGACATTCCATCCTTATCAAGAAGGAGCGTCATTAATAAATCATCAAAATATCGGTGACGAAATTACCCATATGATTAAATATCCCTGGTGTGGGCAGATGATTAACAAATTTACTAGTGGCGAAATTACCTGTGCCCATTTTTTAGTTATATTTATTTACCATGTACCCATGATCGTAAAAGTTTTTAATCAAGCCCATTTACTAGCATGACAATACAAAAGTGAGAATGAAATCAAACTCTGTAATTAAAGTAATATCATCATGATTGACTTGCACTTACTTTCGAAATAATTTGCTATTTATAATTAACATTACTGGATATAACAATACATTTGTAGAAAATTTTAACCATCTGTTGTAGCAATTGTTCGCTTTTATTTAAAATAATTTCTCATCTTATCGAAATATGAAACAACTATTTTTATTTTCATAAAAGTTTTATATTTATATATTGATATTCAGATGAAATTGCTATGCCAGTTTTTAATTTTGTTATATTTTTATTGTTTATAGTAGGGTTCAGAAACAAAATTTGTTTTACTTTTAATATTGTTAGAATTTAATTTCTAATTTAATTTCACCGTTATGGAATTCGGTATTGAGATAATGTTAACAGTGAGCACTTTGATCATTTTTAAATTTCTTTTGATAACAGCGTGAACTGCATCTCAAAATACCAATTTTTAACACTTTTTCCCTCAATAATAGCAATGTTAAAAAAATCATTATTTTGTTTCCATAAATCCCTAGCAACACCTTTTCTCTTGTAGCCATAACAAGCAGTTTTAAATAATTTAAAAAATAAAGATACCATTAGCCACGAGCAAAACCTCTGTTTTTGCTAAAATATTCAGCCGTAGGGAGGCGCTTAATATTAATAAGAACCAGCTCGATAAAAAATAATCTGCAAAAGATGGGTTATACAAAGATCCAGAATCTGTGAAAGTAATTTTTGTTTGTCCACAGAATCGTATTTCAAAATCATAATTCTGAAAAGTCTAAGTGAGAAATACATTAACTTACAAAAACTGCAAAAATTTAGAATACACTCAGTTGTCCCTGAGGAGTAGGCAGTTTGAGACCTCAGTGACAAATAGCGGGTATAGACGCTACACCCTCTGCAGCAAGGCTACACAAAGTCTTGGCAAAAGGAAAAGTAGACCTGGTATGGCATTACGGAAGCCAGATGGAAGCTTCACAGAAAGCGAAAAAGAACGAGCTCTGCTCCTATTAGAAACTCACTTTCCCGGAGGAATTGTCCCTTCGGGAACAACAAGTAAGAAAACTAAAAGACCTACCAGGGAAGACACTGCAATGGCAAAACACATATGCAGTGAAGAACGGCTGAGATGGGCTATGAACACCTTCCAGCCGTTCAAAAACCCCTGGAACGGATGGAATATTTCCTGCTCTACTCCAACAGGGCCAAAAGGCAATAATTCCACACCTGATCCGAATTAGTCGGAGCAGCCTTGAACTGGGATACATACCAGAAGCGTGGAGAAGGGCCAAAATCACCTTCATCCCAAAAGCAGGGAAACGGGACACTACGCACCCCAAATCCCTTAGACCGATCAGCCTCACATCATTTGTTCTCAAAACGATGGAAAAAGCTGTAGACAACTACATTAGAATAGAAATCTTGGAACAGGTGCAATTGCACTCCCGTCAACATGCGTACCAAGCGGGAAAGTCCACGGAAACCGCTTTAACACAGTTGACTGACGAAATCCAAGACGCACTGAACAAAAAAGAGACCGTGGTATGTGCCTTTCTAGACATAGAAGGGGCCTTTGACAATACGCCACATGAGGTAGTCAAAAGAGCACTGATTGAGAAAGGAGTAGATAGAACGACGTCCATTTGGATGTCGCAACTGCTATCTACAAGAATCGCAGAAATGAAGGCAGGACAAGACACTATCTTCATTAATGTGACTAGAGGCTGTCCGCAGGGGGAGTTGCATCCCCGCTTATGCAGAGTCTCACTGTGGACAGTCTGCTCTGTCAATTGAATAGGGAAGGCATACCATGTCAAGGGTATTCGGACGACATGGTTATCCTGGCAAAAGGGAAGTATCAAAATGTCCTCTGTGATATTGTTCAAAGAGGATTGAACATTGCGGAACAATGGTGTGACTCGGTAGGACTCAGCATCAACCCCACCAAAACCACACTAGTAGCCTTTACAAGGAAAAAGAAACCTAATCTAAAAATCATAAAAATAGGGGAGAACATCGTCGAGTGGAAAACAGAGGTAAAAGATCTAGGGCTAATCCTAGCAGGTTACTCTGGAACAAACAGGAAGACGAAGTAATACACAAAGTGACCAAGGCCCTCATGGTGTGTAGGAACATTGCAGGGAAGAACTGGGGATGTAACCCACGTATCCTGCAATGGATGTACACAGCAATAGTGAGACCATTAATCACATATGGGGCAGTGGCTTGGGGCGTAAGGGCTAATCTGAATACGACGAGGAAAAACCTCTCGAAGATTCAGAGACTAGCCTGTTCATGTATCACTGGAGCAATGAGAACTTGCCCCACTGCTGCAATGGAGCTGATTTTAAACTTGACCCCACTGCACATTCTGTGAGAAAGTGTAATGGAGAAAACGATATATAGAATGATCAAAAAAGGAATTATCAGGGAAAAACCTCGATCACTTCATTTTGATCAAAATAAATTCAACTTTGTGAGAAAATTCATCACAAAGTTGAGTAATAAATCTGAATGGGATGAAGACACCATACAGAATTTAAACCAGAATACCATAAAGTGGTATACGGACGGTTCCAAGCTAGACGAGGGAACTGGGATAGGAGTTTTTGGACCGATAGCCAAATACTCAGAAAGCTTGGGCACATACCCGAGCATCTTTCAAGCAGAAGTCCGCGCCATTGAAAGATGTGTGGAATTCAATATTGGAAGAAATTACTGCAGACAAGAGATTGTGATCATGTCGGATAGTCAAGCAGCCATCAAAGCGCTGAGCTCAAATAAAATCAGTTCGAAGATGGTTTGGGAATGCCTAGGCAAACTAAATGAACTAGGCCAGAAGAACACTGTCACCCTCCTATGGGTCCCGGGACACATAGGAATAGAGGGGAATGAAACAGCAGATAAGCTGGCAAAAAAAGGAGCTGAAACCCCACATTTGGGACCAGAACCATTTTGTGGGATCAGCAGTAGAGTAATCTTAGGAAAACTAAGGGAAGAAATGGAGAAGGAAACATCCAAGTACTGGAATCAGCTGGAAGGACTGAGGCAATCTAAAATACTACTGGGGAACTATGACCAGAAGAGATCTCTTAGCTGCCTCAACCTAAGTAAAAAAAGGCTCCGAATTCTAACGGGAATATTAACCGGACATTGCCGGTTAAGAAGCCACATGAAGAAACTAGGGTTAGCAGATGAAGCAAAGTGCAGATTCTGTGAGGAAGAGGATGAAACCTCAATACACATACTCTCAGAATGCCCTGCCTTGCAAAATTGTAGGGCTAGATACCTAGGAGCACATGAAATAGAGGAAGGGGATCTACCTGATTTGAAGCCCGACGATGTCCTAAACTTCATTAGGAAAATAGGACTCGAAGAGCTGCTATAGGTCTGAGAAAATATCAGAACATGGCAAGTAAGGGGGGACACAATAGATCCTATAGGTCGCAGTGTACTTATCACCCCTAACTCATACATACATACATACATACATACATACATACATAGTGCGACTAGTGGAGTAAGTAGATTGAAACCACGAAATCGTACTAAACCCTATGTGGCTTACCCTTATAGAAGCCTACTTCTCACGAAGTCGGTCGTTAATCAAGGTGAAGATAAGATCTTTAGGCTTGCGGAAGTTCTCTTCCCTCTTCGTGGTTCATAAATTTATGCAAGGACGATGTAAGCAACGGTAAACGAGTAATAAACAAAATTTGTTATTTACTCTGACGTGTTAAACGCAACATGCAAGTATTGCATAAAACGCTCCGTAAATTATTATTAAAAATAAAAAATCTGATTTAGAAGACGTCTGTTCACTGAACGCGATAAGAAGTAATTACTGCTGCATATTTACAGATCAAATGCTAATTATTAACAAGTTTTCGTACATTGTACCCTTGCTGGATGTTACAGTATGGTGTTAAAATTATAATTTTAATTGTTTAAATCGCTTGTTATACATTTATTTCAGTTGAATAAAACTCTTAATTGTTTTGTAACTGTTTTAAGATGAAACTAATAGGTACAACTTATCTAAACCGCTAACCGGTTGTGTATAACCAATTTTAATGTAACTTTTACGGAAATTGCAGTCAAAACGATATAAATAATTTATGGTGTTTTTTAATTATTATATAATTAAATTATTATAATTATTATATATAACGTAATCAAATGGCCTTATTATAAAATTAAAATATTTAACAAGAAAATCTTAGTAATTAATTAGAGGAAGGGTAGTTTATTTAAATTTAAACAGATAAAGGAAAGTAATAAAATTTAAATTATATTTACATAAATTAAAATTGTCAACAAATCACCTGATACATAATTTAAGATTTAATAATATAAGATTTACCATACAGATGAGTAGGTTGATGGTTTCTATGTATTATCCGAATATGCATTCATGGTGCCTATAAAAAATTATTTAAAAGTGGTACTTATAGAATTTCACTGAAATTTGTTTATATCTGATTATACAATCTGAAAAATAAAGAAAAATAAACAAATAATGGGGTTATGAATTAAATGACAGTGACAACAATTGTCACCTGATATAGGGTAGCTTCCAAAGAGATGTTTTGAAATGTCAACTATGACAGAAGAAAAAGATTAACGTAATTCAGATGAATTAAATAATAATAGATGAGACACAAACAATTCAATTTAGAAATATAAGATGTAATGTTTCCTATTCTCAAAGCAAAGCTTTATTAAATAGGTATTATTAAATTTATTTATAAACAACCAAAAGGTTAATTTGATTGGACAATGAATGATATAAGAATAATTAGAGATATAGAGGGCGAATTTTAATATAAGAAAAGAAAAAAAAGGAAAATCGGGGTTGTTATTGATTTTTGAAAAAGAGTTAGTTAGTTTTTGGTTTTTTGAGAGAATAAAAGGATTTTTTGTTAAGAAATGTTGCTAGAAACAGATTAATCAAAATTATATATAAAATTTGTTAAAATTGTAATTAGATATTAAAATAGTGATTTGTGACCAGTGAAAGTTACCTTTTACACGTTCTTAAAGTAAAAGGTGATCCTGAGTGATCTTCGTAACATCTTGAACCGGATTCCACGAGGTAGGAAGGCGTGAGATCCCCACGAGCAGTCTACCACAGTCTACAAAGCAATATAAAGGTATTCATATTGTTTTAAAACATTGAGACAGTATCAACCACTACTAGAAGAAGTATCAAAAAGGTATTTAATGAATTTTTGTTAAATAAACTTACCAGTGCGTGAGAAACTAAATTTTCAATAACGTTTAGTAATCTATCGTCCATTTTGTGTAACTGTAATTATAGAAAGGACTACCAACTGTAAAACTTAAAAAACTCACTCATAATTGTTATGTGAGTTGCATACTTAACTGTAATAGGATTAGTTTCATTAGCGTGAATGTGTGATGTATGAAAAAACATTTAAACAATTTGTATTTGTATTTGTATTTGTATAATGAAATGTGTTTTTTGAAATATTTATGTAATAAAACACTACATTGAATTTGATTGATCTGTTTTGCGTATGCTAGTAAATTTAATAATTAGAAATTTTTATTTTTGAACATAATAATAATAATAATAAAATAAATTAACAATTGATATAGTAATTAAAATAGTAAAATAATAATAAATCATAATACATAGAGCCTATGAACCCACAGAACCCTGAGAAAGAGAGACATTATTAGTTTAATAAATAAAAAGTTATGTTAGTGTCTGTAATAAAATCAATTATTCATATAAATTCAGATTCATTATAATATTAAAAATCATACATACACAGACAAACATAACAATATACTACATGCTACTATTTGGTAAATTCTATTTTCCGGATTGAAATCAAGGTATGTTTTAAGGTACAGTATGAAAAAAATATATAATTATTTTTAAAGGTTAATTATTACTCTGTATTATAAGAATTTGTCATATTAGAAATATTTTAAAAGTTTCCTTTGACTGTCTAATAAATAAAAAGCTAGTCCTAAGTCTATAGCATAAAAATAAAAATAAAAAAGGCAATCGCATCATTACATCCATCAACTACTTCTGCGATCAAAGTCAATCGTATACTTATCTCCTTATATATGAAACGAATACCGCGCTCAAGTTTGTTGTAGTAAAAGTCGATAACTATAATTGTCCATTGTGTAAATTTTCATTAAAATAGTAATTTATTACGATGCGCTATCGAGAATCCGTTGATGTCAAGTCGTTTACTTTTAGTTGTTATTGTTAAGAGAGTATTACTCGGGTTCAAGAGTTTCTGAGGGAGGCAGCGGTGAGAGACAAGGGAGAAAATTTACAAATAAGGGGTGTGTACCTACTATCGGCTTCAGAATAACATATAAATTTTCAAACTCAAATCGCTTGCATTGAATCAATTTTAAGGATGGCCTATTTATTGTGTATAACCAATCACGGTTTAAATAATAATAAATTTGAAATCAGTCAAACAATGGACTAGTTTAGTGATTTTTTTTTATATTTGTATCTTATAAAATAAGTTTTTAGTGGTTCAACTGTACAAATAAAATTTTTATAAAATTAATCCTCTAGCCATAATCGGCTTTTGAAATTTAAATTTAATGGTTACATACGTCATAAGTGGTAAGTGACGTGTTTCAATAAGATTGGTAGAAAATTTGCGATGTTGTCGATATGCTTTAATATTAACCGAGAAACTTATCTCTCTCTCTTATTAGTTGTCATTAAAAAGAGATAAACATATTGATATTTTTGTTCTCTGATTAACACTTTATCAAATAAGGAGTAAAACACTAAACAAAATATTCGTTATTTTCGTTAGTTTAATTTGTTGTTTGGTTGTGTTTGGTTTATGAAAGAAATTACTTCTATACTATTTTTGGTTCGAAAATAAAAATCCATAACACCTTCTCTTGGTGTTATAGCGGTTCCTTCAAAAATAACCAATAGAAGTAATTGTTCTCTCGAGGAGCAACCCTTCTATCGGTACAGTGAGAGAACGAATTTCAAGAATACGGTTTTGGCATTTTCAATAGAACCACGCCCACTTTCTATTGGCTGTTCTATTCTATCACCGTCAAGAATAGGGGTCTTGTTTGTTTATTACAGATAAACACGATTTTCTCTCCTGTCATATATCTTGTCAACTGGTACAATCAGTTAGTCACAGAACACGGTGTTTTGTGTCGCCAGTTCTTTGAGAATACTTGAAACGAACGTAGCTAAACTGTGACAACGTTGACTTTTAAACACACTTCATTATTGGTTATTAGTTGGCGCTACGTTTAAAACTTACTAATTATTTATTGCTAAATTTTACGAAATGAGAAAAATTAATTGCAAAATGAATACCAATATAAGTAAGTAGGTATCTTATCCTAAAGATATATTGCTATCATTTTGATTAATATGATCCATTAATTAATTAATATGGTCCATTGTCCACGCCCACAACTTTAATGTTACAGAAAGAGAGATGATATTGTATTATATTATTTGTTTTTTATTGCAACCTCTTTACCGGCGGGTGAATAGTCGACGCATTTTACCCCAACTACCTACTAGAAAGAAAGAGGTTTATAATCCAACATGAATGTTCAGAAAACGTATTTCTCTAATCCCTTTATTGCCAATAAAATCTGCCCCTTCCAATTTGATATTTTTATAATTGACAGGTAAATTTTTGACACTAAGGTACAATTTTCTCAGTATAATATAAAATTTTAATTACAATTAGTTTATTCGTCTAATGATTTTTTAAAACCCTTAAACACCCCCTTAACATAAGCCAATGAGTTTAATATATTAAAAAATAAAAAGCATTGATCTTATAAATGTTTTTGCCAATTTTTGTTTAAATCTGATATCTTTTTCTTTTTTTAAAAACAATTATTTCGGAACAACACCATAGAACTGGTTACGCCACCACCTCTTCCAAATGTCATTGTAGGAGTTTTAAAAATTGCCACTACTATGTTGTTGAAGCAGGGCGTTTTTATAACTTCGGTAGGTAAAGGAAATTCATATTTAACATGTATATGCTATTCTAAAGCCGACTGTACATCTTACTACTGAATAAATCCCACTACTCGTTTATTGTCGAAGAGGGTTTGTTTCAAATATTACAGTGGCTTGACCAATGTACTTTATATTCTATTTGGTCTATAGGTGCATTCATTTTAGTGTGATTTGTTTTTGTTTTTAGTGTGTTGGTTTTTGGTAGCGATTGATAAAATGACTATTTTGATCAAACCTAAAGCTTTGTCTGAGTTAAATGTGAAAATTATGAGATGCGGTTTATTTATTGATAAACATTATCAGTTTTTAGCAGCAACTCCGGATGGCATTACCTCTAAAATGTCCATATTCTGCTAGAAATATGACACCCGAAGAAGGAATTCAGAGAAGACGGATGAGATAAACAAAAAACACAAATGGTTTTACCAAATCCAAGGGCAACTTCATGTGACTAAGTCGGATGCCTGCATTTTTGCCTTTTAGACCCCACTTGGACTAAAACATGAAATCATTTCAATGGATGATCATTTCTGGGTTAATAATATGTCTAATATGCAACGGAAGCAATTATAAAAGAAATTTTTAAAGTAAAATGTTTTATTTACACCATACACCATATATAAATTAATTCAGGTGGTATTGATGAAAAAAGTAAAGAAAAATATCAGTTTTTTAAAAATCAAAACAAAAATGCAATTGTTACTGAACAACTGACGAAAAAACCAAAAAAACATAGTGTGTTGTTAGCACAGCATATTGTGGAAAAGCTCGGGAAAAGCCAAATGGAATAAATTCATTATTTCGATTACTCATAAGCGTAACTAGGGAGGGGCTAGGGGGGTCTAAGCCCCACCTAGCTCGCCACTAGCACCCCCTTGAAATTTTAAATTTTTTGACCAGATTGTACAGCTAAATATTATGTTGAAATTATTTTAAAAATATAAAATTAAACTTTAGAAATCAAGCAGTATCAGACGCAAATATCGGTAACATGCATTTCCTAATTATACAGTGTGGTCCTTAAGTAATTGTACAAAAAGAAACAGTAGATTCTACACTCTAAAATATTACGATTTAACCCAACTTACTTTAATAAAATGTTGATATTAAGAAAGATACAGGGTGGTAAAGTTGAAATTTAAAATTTAATTTTTCGCCATAACTTTCATGTTTATGGAGATTTATTTACAAAAATTTATAAGTAGAGGTTTTGAGTATAAGGAATTATAATTTGATGCATAATTTTGATGTATCTCATAGAGGACGCCACATATGCCACATATTTGACATAAATTTGCGCTTAACTTTTTTGCTCTTCGACTTAACAATATTTTTCTGATAAAATATGAAATATAAAATTTTGCTGACAATAAACAGCAATCATATCTCTCATATCGATATTTGAAAAATTATTATGCCTCGGCATTTTCTGCTTTTGTTTAATAAACCAAAATTAACTAAATATTACAAAAGCCACTCATTTATTTACACAATACTTATTTGAAGTTGTCAACATCATTAGTGACATCACCCTACTATGTTATTGAAACAATACTTATTTAAGTTGTCAAAATCATTCGTGCTATCAGCCTACTATGTTAAAATTTGCCGTAATGAATTAAATAAGTCTGGGGTTGCTAATGATGACATCCAAAAGACTCTAAATAAAGCATTTATCAGCTTTAACGCACAAATATCACAACTAAGAATTATTATGTAGCTGATTCCAATAACAGATTATTAATTATCTTAATGATGTATGTAAAAAAATAATAGCCTATACTATTTTTTCTTTAATGTTTTGGAAACTATCAACTTTAGTTGAAGATATACCATACCAAAATTTATAATTATTGATGTTTTTTTCTATTTTTCATTCGTTGCCTGGAATAATTGCGTTACACGGAGTTATGCAGCTGATTTGTAAATTGCGATTATCTTGAAAACTGTTCAGTTTTGAAGTTATTAACAAGTACACCTTTTTTTGTTGAAATATCGTATCTTTCATATTTTATCAGAAAAATATTGTTAAGTCGAAGAGCAAAAAATTTAAGGGCAAATTTATGTCAAATATGTGGCATATGGGGCGTCCTCTATGAGATACATCAAAATTATTCATCAAATTATAATTCCTCATACTTAAAACCTCTACTTATAAATGTTTGTAAATAAATCTCCATAAACATGAAAGTTATGGCGAAAAATTAAATTTTAAATTTCAACTTTACCACCCTGTATCTTTCTTAATATCAACATTTTATTAAAGTAAGTTGGGTTAAATCGTAATATTTTAGAGTGTAGAATCTACTGTTTCTTTTTGTACAATTACTTAAGGACCAATATCATTTAAAACAAATACCTTGGTGACCTGGGTGACAATGTTTTTTATACGAAAAGCTATGTGGTTAATTTTTTAGCAATTTTGGAGTAGTTTGGGCGTGGCACCTAAAAAAAATTTGCCACCTGAAAAAATGGCGAGCTGTTTGCCCCCCCAAAAAACGACTCTAGTTGCGCCTATGCGATTACTGTACATATTTATATAAAATCCCGAAACACATCAAATTTAAATTATAAATTGACATTTCTTAAAGTGAAAATGTGATTCCTACCTTCAATAAAATAAATTAAACTAGTCTATAGAAGCAGAAATGCAAAAATAGTTAGCTTTTCTTAATAAAAATTGATGTAAAAAATGTTTAAATTGGCAATTCTAAATTTAACCATATGTAGAATTAAAATTGTCAACATTTGATTCTATAAACAAGTACATATTGTAACCATATTATGACGTTGGGCGTCAATTTGTGATATGATTTACATGTTGAGAGTGAATTTATAAAAATATTTAGTTAACTTTAAAAAAAAAAATAACAATATACCAAAAGAAAAAATGTAATTTACAATAAAACAACCATTAATCTTAATTTCATCTTTAATTAGTTGTAAAAGATATTTCAATAATTAACAAAATTTATAAATGTTTATCACAGCAAAAATTATGATAGTTAAATACCTCGGCTAGGGGTGAGTAAGTTCATTAGCTCTAACTATAGTACAATATTTGTTTCTTTAAGAAATTATAAGGGCGCCACTGAAATCTTTTTATTTTTTATGATACTACTGGGGTCGCTACGGCACTGTCTAGGTGGTTCCAAATGACTATGAAAGATCACGAGTGGAGGAATGATCTGCCCAAGTTGTAGAGATGATCCAGTTAAAAATGTTCGTGCATACGAGAGCTTAAAGTTTACAAGCTGTTCAAGTTTACTGAATCTTCAAATTAAAAAGATGCTTCTAGTTTACTGTATTATATTCCAACTTTCTGAAAATTACCAGTGTCAAACACGTGTTACATTTACTTTTCTGGTACAAAAAGTACCAATCAGCATAGTCCGAAATCTACAGTTAGATGCTAACGTATTTTAATAGATTACAAAAGATACATACTTTACATTAAATTTACCTTGTAACAACCTTACACACTAATCAAAATTCCAGAAATGTCCTTTTACTAGCCTTTTTATAAAAAATTATCATTAATACCTACTTTTAATTACCATAAAAAGATTCTTCGAATAATAATGAAATATGTTAAAACTCTCATCTGATATAATAAAATATAATATAGCTTTCGATGTTTTATAAATATTTTCACAAAAAGGAATTATAAAATTAGAAAAAAAACATACCTGTATATGACAGTAAACCAATAGAAGAAAATGAGACTGGGAATAATTATTAAAACCTCTTGAAACCGATAATGGCAACTCATTAGTACACCTCGTAGCGTAGCTACTTTGAACTTCCAATTATAATTATAGAGACCGTATTCATTATTTTATTATAAAGAATTCTTTAGGAAAGATGTAGCTCGCGGTACTAATGCTTAAAATGTTAATAGGTACTGTTACAATATGTGTTTTATGTTCATTAAGAAGTAATAAGAGTTTAAAAAAATCTTAAGGTAAAAGTGTGAGGACGCACACCCAAAGCGGATTTTGGAGACCTTTACGGCTAGCAATAATACCCTCTTAAATTGATTTGGAAAAATCAAAGCCAATTTCCTGTAACACCAAATGTAGTATAGGTACAATGCACGAAATATTTACAAATTTATTATTAATTTATAATTTAAAAAAATTGAAAAGTTTTTGTAAGTATTCAATTAGCATAATGTTTTTAAAGTTTAACAATTAACAATATTGTGATCGAATTTATTTAGCAATAATGTAGGTACCTATAAGAAGAAATTTTTACTATGACTTTGCGAGTTGTGTTTGTATTTCCAACGAAATTTAAAATTTGTCTACTTCAATAAATTTGAATTTTTCATAATATTCATTTGAGATAAAAGTCAAAGAACTTATCTTAGGCTAGAAATCCTTCTAATGAAGTAACTTTTCATGTATTCCGCTATTTTATGAATAACAAGTTTTCCTCGGAAAACTTTACCATAAATTAAATTAGTTCTATGTTCTATTTATACAATTGTCGTAAAGATAAGCATAACTTTGTGCATTATAGAATTATTTATTATACCTTGACTTACAACGGATGTAAATAAGGATTTATAGGTACATTGCAACTCTGAAACTAATTATTAATCATTTGTGACATCTTTAGTAGTAAACACTTAAATTTAGATGGAAATGCCCTGATAGCATATTCTAATGGAAACTAAATTATTGAAAATAATGTACTACAAGCTAAATACAAATTCGGTAGGTGCCTACGAGCTTGCAGTCATCACATTGCAAGATGTAAATACGGGTCCAACGATTTTGATTTTTTGGATGATCAATGCCTTAGTTTGATAAGGGAAAAAAATTATTTTTAACGTTTTTTCAATAAAACAGTTTAAATTTAAAAATGTTGGTTACATAATACGTTTTTACTTTTTAATTCAAATATGATCTTTTTTTTTATACCAGTATTGGATTGAATTAATATCTTTGTTCTAAATATCCAAATAAATTTAACGTAAACTTTTCTTTTAAGATTACGTTTTAGTTAGAAGTTGTGCACGCCTATGTATTTCGAGGTTTCGGAGATTAGTATTCTGAGAATTTACTCCACCTTGTTCTTCAAACGTACTATAACTGACATATTACGTAAAAACAGCATATTTTTTTATTAAGATGGTTGGTACAAACTTTGTTATCAAATTAATACAGAAAAATTATTTCTGTTAAATATTTTATATAGATCATCTTGTTTTTTTTAATCTGAACCAATTTACTTTCTCAAATATAATTGTTGTCAGAGAAAATATTTAGTTAAAAAGTGATGCGTTCCATCGGTATTTAATTTCAACTTAATAGTGATGGAAATTATATATTTTGTTTATCTGTCCAACAATCAATATAAATGTGAGGTAATTTAGAAAAGGTTCATTGACTTAAGAAACGATATTTTTAAACCAAGTGAGAAAACTAATGGAATTTTGTTGTTCGGCAGTTGGTAATAAATTTATCAAACTGTCTTTTTTCGGAAAGTAAAAAACACCATCAGTGAAACCAGTGTACACATATGGGCATAACCAAAATAAATTGTTCATACAATTTAGTGGTAATTCTTTACAGATATTTTTGATAATGTGGCACGTTATTTTGTATTTATTAGATGCCATAATAAAATACTCTATTGTTAGAGCTAATCCAGTAAGATTAGGCAAAAAATAAAAAATTAGAACTGCTACCAGATAGATACAATAGATTAGACAAATTATTTAAAAAAATAGAGTTGATGATTTTCCACGATTATTTCTATTATTAGTTGTAAAATCGAATTATCGAATTAAAGAACTTTATAAAGAATACTATATGAATGGTACAGATTTCAAAAATAGTAAAGTCAATATATTATGAAATTGATTGTGTTAACCTTTACTTTTTGGAAGTTCATCTTACTAAGAACAATAAATAACTGAACAATTAAACTAAACTTCCACTATTTATTCCAAAAATTCGCTTTAAAATTTAATTACAACTGATTCGCTAATAACTAGCATCTTCAGATTGACATATTGAAATTACATTTTGTTTGTAACTAGGTACTTGATGTTGATAAGGAGTTAAGGCTAGACCAAGTAAGGAAGTAATAAGATATAACAATATTAAAGCCTAGATCTTATTAGCCCTAAGGGATTATCCTGGATGTATTTCCCTCTAAGATCCGTATAACTCTCGGTATAACTGTACAATGAAATAGAAAAACCAGAAAAAACTATATCATGCTGATCTTTACAATAACTTAATATATTTATGTTACAATCTCGGTTACAATAATGTCTTATCTATGTATAAAATGAAGACTCAATCAAAGTAAATAGTTTAATAGTAGAGAACTTCCAAGATTTATTTGTTCATTAACTACTTTTAACTGTGGATCTGCTAGATGTCTTTTAATTTCGTTCTTCTAGAAAATCTAAATTTTGTTTTTTATCACAAATGTGTAGTATATGAATGTCATTGGTGTGTATAAGTGAATTTGGATGTTCCAGTAGGTGTTTTGCATAATTCGATTTATCTGGTTGTTGTAATATATATGCTGTTAAGTGTACATTAAGTCTTACTTCAAAATTTCTTTGTGTTTGACCTATATACACTGCATTACATTTTGGACAATTAATTTTGTAAACACCAGATTTTTTTAATTTTGGTAATTTTGTTTTCACATTTAACAATTTTGTTCCAATACTATTTTGTCTTTTGAATGATATTAATGCTGATGTTGCCGAAGATATTATTTTTGAAATTGCATTGGAAATATTTCCACAATATGTAATACTTTTATAGCTTTTAATTTCTTTAGATACATAGCGCATTTTCAATTCCAATGAACAAAAATAATTTTAATAAAGAAATTGAGATCATAAAACAAATAGCTACATCTAATGGCTATCCAATAAATAAATTAATTAATAAGAAAGAACAAAAAGTGTCACTAGAACTAATATTTCCAACACAAACTAAAGAAATTAAAAGCTATAAAAGTATTACATATTGTGGAAATATTTCCAATGCAATTTCAAAGATAATATCTTCGGCAACATCAGAATTAATATCATTTAAAACACAAAATTGTATTGGAACAAAATTGTTAAATGTGAAAACAAAATTACCAAAATTAAAAAAAATCTGGTGATATAGTTTTTTCCTGGTTTTTCTATATCATTGCACAGTTATAATGATCTTAGAGGGAAATACATCCAGGATAATCCCTTAGGGCTAATAACATCTAGGCTTTAATATTGTTATGTCTTATTACTTCCTTACTTGGTCTAGCCTTAACTCCTTATCAACATCAAGTACCTAGTTACAAACAAACAAAATGTAACTTCAATATGTCAATCTGACGATGCTAGTTATTAGCGAAACAGCTGTAATTGAATTTTAAAGCGAATTTTTCGAATAAATAGTAGAAGTTTAGTTTAACTGTTCAGTTATTTATTGTTTTCAATATATTATATTATTATTTCATTTTTTTTTGGTTTTACAACGTTAATACACTTTTTATTAAAAATATTGTTATAACTTACATTACGGAGCATAAAACTCTTTACAAATTTGTTTCCATGTAATATTTCAATATTTGCAATAAGTAATTAACTACAGGTAATTAATTGGTCGTGCTAGCCGAATATAAAATTAATTCTGCTCTTAGTTTACTTACTATAAACTATAAAACACGACGAGAGGTGACGAGTTTTTACTTTAAATTCTACGCTTTGAAAAAAAAAAAAAAATTTGTACTTGAGTACAACACCCTATTTTTTCAATGGAACATCCTGCCTAATATTATATTTTTAAACACCAATATATTACTTTTGTAATATGTAAAATTTAATGAAACTGGATTTTAGGGGAAAACTTACACTTCATATGCGAATCATAAATGTTCAGTTTATTTTTCAAATAGACTAAATAAAATAGCAACCAAACCTACGTTGGAACGAGCGCTTGACAGTGCGCGACTAAATAACTTTGACGCGCTATTGCGTAACGATCATTAGTCAGATCGTTGTTATTATTATGGAAACTTAATAATTTTTACCGCTACAACTTGTTACGACGATTTTTCGATAGAGATTAATAGTAGGGAGTTATTCCATTATTCAGGATTTTTCATCTACCTTTTCCTCAGTTAATTAACTGAGGTTAATTTACTTATTACTGATCAAAGCAATAAAATAAAAAACTCAACATAATCCTGGATCAGTGGTAGCTTAATTATCCAGTACAGGATTACTACCTTAAAGACTTTTTTTAACATAAAAACTATTAGGACTATAGAAGCTAACAGGCAGACCAGTTAAACCTTATATTTTATTATGTAACAAATTACAACATTAATAATAATAATAATAAGCTTTATTGTCGAAATTTTTTTTAAAATTCGTGGACAAAGCTGTTAAAAAAAGCAAATCACAAGAACAAAATAACAAAACATATTAAAACAGTAATACAAGAGTATCTACAAGTAATAAAACATACAAACAAATAAAACTTCACAATATAAACATTGCGAAAGGTCAGTTAAAAAAATTAATGTATACTTTATGTATACATTATACAATGAGAAAAATAGAAAAAAAAATTTAAATTTTAAATTGCTTAAGTTAGCAATAACATTGATAAATAGCAAAAACAATATAGGACCCAATACCGAACCTTGTGGAACCCCATATTCTATTTGCTTGCATGAAGACCTTAATTCATCAACTCGTACAAGCTGCAGTCTCTCACTAAGAAAAGACTCGAACCACCTGATCGAGGTGCCTCTAAATCCATAGTACTGCAATTTTTTAAGTAGTATTTTATGATCCACGCAATCGAAAGCTTTTGAGAAATCACAAAATATTGTAGATGTAGAGTGTTGATTGTTTAAGCTGGAGTAGACATTATTAAAATAATAATTTCAGCGGATGCTTTTCAAAAAATTGAAAGTATATCCAGCACTGCTGCTACCTCTCCTAGTACTTCTGGTTCTGATTCGACCTCGGAAAACGATAACAGTAACAGGTCGGCTGAAAAGTCCCCGGTCTACCATAGTAAAACACAATATTTTGACAAAATTCATTTTTTTTATTCAACATAGTTGCCTTCAAGGGCGATATAGCGATTATAACGACCTTCCAACTTTTTGATACCATTTTTGTAATACTCCTTCGGTTTGTCCTCAAAATAGGCTTCAGTTTCGGCGATTACCTCAGTATCAGAGCCAAATTTTTTTCCCGCGAGCATTCTCTTTAGGTCAGAGAAGAGGAAAAAGTCGCTGGGGGCTAGATCTGGAAAATACGGTGGGTGAGGAAGCAATTCGAAGCCCAATTCATGCAATTTTGCCATCGTTTTCGATGATTTGTGACACGGTGCATTGTCTTGATGAAACAACACTTTTTTCTTCTTCATATGGGGCCGTTTTTTCGCGATTTCGGTCTTCAATCGCTCCAATAATGCACAGTAATAGTCGCTATGTTGATTGTTTTTTCCTTTTCCAAATAGTCGATGAACAATATACCGTGTGTTTCCCAAAAAACTGAGGCCATAACTTTGCCAGCTGACTGTTGAGTCTTTCCACGCTTTGGTGGCGGTTCACCGGCCGCAGTCCACTCAGCTGACTGTCGATTGGACTCAGGCGTGTAGTGATGGAGCCAAATTTCATCCATAGTCACATATCGACGCAAAAAATCGGGTTTATTACGACTTAACAGCTGCAACCACTGCTCAGAATCATCAATTCGTTGCTGTTTTTGGTCGATTGTAAGCACGCGCGGCACCCATTTCGCACAGAGCTTCCGCATACCCAAATATTTGTGAACGATATGTTCAACACGTTCCTTAGATATCTTTAGAGTGTCAGCTATCTCGATCATATTCACTTTACGGTCACTCAAAATCATTTTGTGGATTTTTTTGATATTTTCGTCGGTAACCACATCTTTTGGGCGTCCACTGCGTTCACCGTCTTCGGTGCTCATTTCACCACGCTTGAATTTTGCGTACCAGTCAATGATTGTTGATTTTCCTGGCGCAGAGTCCGGAAACTCATTATCAAGCCAAGCTTTTGCTTCAACTGTATTTTTCCTTTCAAATAACAATATTTAATAAGCACACGAAATTCTTTTTTTTTCCATCTTTTTGAAAATAACAAAGTTGCTTCACTAAAAATGCAATATCTCACAAACTAATAGTCCGACAGCTGTCAAATTTTACACGAATCTTTTGAAGGTTGATACTATCTAAAAATGAAATGGATTTAATTTTAGTGTCGTCATCTATAGGTCAGACCGGGGACTTTTCAGCCGACCTGTTACATAGTTAGTTTTAAACTCGTCAAACATGACGAGTGAAAAGTTTATTTGTGGCGTCTTTCCAAAGTGTTGATTTTTTAACGTTTTAAAAAGCCAAAGTAACGTGTAAAATTATAAGTGATGATGACTGTTCCATTTCTGGAACCCCACGGAGGCAGTGAATGCTGCATCATTGGAATTTTTACCAGTAAAATCTAGAAATAAGTATAACTATGCATACAACCCTTGATACAACCGCTTCATGGACTACCGTACGAATAAAAATGCAACTTCTTTCTCGGAAAATGTTGTAATGGCATACTTCTTGGAGCTTTGCTCCAAGATGAAATCTTCAACTTTATGGGCCAATTATTCAATGCTGAAGGCAACCCTAGTACATAATAACGCTACAAATGAATTTATTCCATACATATGGACCGCACTGTATAACAAATAATAAGCAATAATTTTAAAATATAATGTTAACCTTGTTTGTGCTGAAAGTTTTAAAAATAAAAATGAATATTTCCTTACTGTTATTTTCGGTTGCCAGGCAACAATCAAGTTGGAGGAAATATTGACATTTTCTTTCAAATATGTTGTCAAAAATGTAATTATTTCTTATCGATTTTCGGAAAAATACATTTTTTAATATAAAGGTAGTAAGTTTCATTCACTTTGGGAAGTGCTGGATTTTACATACAATAATAATAGAATTTTAAAAATTAATATTGCTTTTTGTGTACATAACAACTTGTCAATGACAAATAATAAAAATTGAAAATCCGCAAATTCACATTTCCGCTTAATGAATACGTAATACATAATACCAAATTAATAGTAACATAAATAGGAAATTACCGTAATGTTTTCCTGTTTATCAACAAATGTTTCATTTCTAGTAAAAAATATAATAAATTGATAGTTAGTTTAATTAATTTATAACGAGTTTTCTAATAACTAAAACATGATTATTTTATACTTTCTACGCACATTTATATAATATCCCAAACAAATCTATAATAACTAGACACATACCTGTCTAATACAAGCGATTATGATAACTGCTACAAAAATCCCACACTTGTCACTAGTAGCACGCATTTTGTTCCGTTATATTAAGACGTATCGAAAAACTAACACTTTTTCAAAACTTTAAAAACCAAATCACATGTTCTGTCAACGAAAATGGTAGTAAATTTTTACTTGTTGAATCGCGCACCACGGATTACCAGAAAAGCAACTACAAGAATGAAAGTTAGGTTCGGTTTGTTGCCTATGCGAGCATCGAAGTCTTCATGCTGTTTGACTGCGGTGTTGCCACAATGATTCATTCGACTTTACCCAGAAAAATGTTTGGTATTTGCTTTGTGTTGCGTAGGTATATTTTGATTGAAACTTTTTTTCCTGATTACTGGCATGGGATGGACGAATTACATCAACTATAGCAAAATATTTTTCTACTAGAGTATGTCATATTGAACAAAAGGGTACGTCTGATTTTAAAACAATAAAAAATTATTTTGGTTCGATATGAATACTTAGTATTGTTTCTGCATTTACGCTAGCTTATCTTGAACCATTAAACGGATTTTGATTTTTGGGCTTTATGGAAATTTCATTTTTTATGATGATGTTCAGAGCTTTTTTTTAAAATAAGTAGTTAAACATTTTTACAGATAACTATTAATATTAATGTTTACAACTGAAAATAATTATAAATCAGGGAAACAATTTTACAAGAACTAATTTATTTATACCTGGCGTCCCGTAAAAAATTGTCATAAATTATACCACAGATTCTGGGGTCAAAAATATGTTGATTGAACCCCACTTACCTAAAGTTAAAAACATTGAAATAATTTTTTTAACATTGCTCTAAAACGGTTTAACGTTAATGTATGAAAATTTATAGGAAATACTTGTAGAGAATACCCAATAAATTGGAAACAGTTGCATTCAATTATTTTGATTTATTATGGATTTTCTAAGGGGATCAACACTCCTTTCACCCCCCAACTTTTTTTAGGGCTATAATTTAACAAAATATGATATAAATATCACTGGAATCAAACAACTATTCTTAAACTTTTTATCTCTCTGTATTTCTTTGTAAATATTTTATTATGGAAGATACAGCCCAGATAGCACAGGAATATTATTAGAATACTCCTAGAAGCATCTGCTGGAACGTTTGAATATTCTTATAATATTACCACAACATACTTTATATATTACTGGAACGTTCTATGAACATTCAAAGTGGACTGATTTCCACATTCTATTAACTTTCCTCGAATATTCTGAGAGAACATTCTAGGAATACATATTGAATGTTCTGAGAATAAATATCAAATGTTATGAGAATGTGTATCAAATGCTCCCATTGTTTTTAATTTTGTCAGAATCTGTGCATAAATATGCTAGGAATATTCTTACAAGATTACCACATCATACTTTATATATTATTGGAACGTTCTATGGACATTTTAAGTGGATTAAGCTCCACATTCTATTCACGTTTTAAAAATATTCTGTGAATACTTGTTGAATGTTATGAAAATGTTTCATGGATAATCTTAGAACATTAATAGAACACTCTAAGAATGTATTTTGAATATTCTCAGAATAAGAGAACAATATGTTATGAATACTCTAACAATATTATAAGGATGGTCCAAAAATATTTTTGGGATATTTTAAGAAATTTCAAGGAATATTCTATTATGTTAGGAAATATTGAAGGTTTTAATACTTTAAAATATGTCAAAAATATAAAATTTCCAAATATTTCGTACCTTTAGTGTTGATTGTTCAATACATTCAATATTTCTATAACCCAATAAAACATTCTATCAAACTTCTCAAAAATGTATTAAAATCATCAACATGAAAAAAAGGACTGGTCAAATCTTTTTACTAACAATTTATTCTTCTAAAGATGTCATAAATTTTTAAATTTATAAATAAAACAGAACACATAAAAATAAATAAACAAATCACAGCTCTTAAAATATTTGGTATATTACTGGAACATCCTATAAATATTCTTTAGAATATTCCAGAATATTCAACTTTAGCACCTTATTGTAACATTTTGAGAACGTTTGTGCTATCTGGGAGCCACCCTTTAAAATGCCGATTTTAAAATTGAATGTTTAAACTACATTTTCACAAATATTAAAAATCTAATGTAATTTTAATTAATGTCGTTTACCAGTTATTTCAAGAGTTTAATATAAAGTATAAATATATTATTTTGTTAAATAAATATTTCACCTTGGCAACAATGTTAAATGTCAAATGTGGGCTTGTTTCTGTTCTCTGAGAACTGTGATCATAGTCAGTGAATCACAGTTAATAAGTAAATAGCAGAAATAGTAATTTTAAAATCATACATAGGTACCTATTTCAGTAACTATTTTTTTCTTAAATCCAAAAGAAACGACCAATTTCAGTAATCAGATAAATATGTAAAAATAATTCAATGTACAATGATTTACGAATATTTAAATTATAAAAATTTAAGTAAAAAAAATAAACAAAATTTGTACAATAAATTTTTTAAAACAGCTTTATAACAGAAGATATCAAAAAATGTTATTAACAAAAATAATATATGTCTTTAGGGTTCATATTTTAAAATTGCCTTAAACTATTTAGAGTGTTGTATAACTCCGTTACAAACCAAACATGATTTTTTAAATGGGAACCCCAGTATATTATACCAAATTCGGACTGCTCACATTTTTTTGAAGCTTTTGATATGCGGTTTTGATATGTTATACAGAGCCCTTCAGAAGGTATGGACAGGTTTATGTAAAATCGTAGGTAAATCAACGTTGAACAAAAAAAAGTATTTTGCCTAACAGAATTTTGTAATATGATACAATATCACCGTATTCTATTAAATATTAATTATTTTTCCTTTTGTATACAGGGTGGATGATAACTCGAACCTTTAATTTTCTCTTTTCTTCCAAATGGAACACCCTGTATTTTATATCATAAATAGAATATTCGATTATGTATATTTAATTTTTGTTAAGCATTCCCTATACCCAAAAGTTTATGAAAACAGAGTTATTTTGTAATATTTATTGTAAGCCATAATTATTAACCTATTATGTGAAAGGAATAAACGTTAAATGTAACAAACAATTTTTAAAAGTAACAAATTTTTAAACAGTTTATTCTAAATAAAACAAGTCTCCAAAAGTATAATTCTAACCATAATATTAAAATAAATGTTCAAAGTGTTCACCGTTAACATCAATGCAATGCTGCAGTCTGTGGGCAGTAAAACAAAATAAAAAGTTTGTATGCAACATATTTTTAGTTTTATTAAAAATTGGAAAAAAACAGAACAAAATTTTTAATGCAGGTAATTAACAGTTATGAAAAAAGTAACAATCGAATTTGGCTTTAATAAAAATCAAAAACAGAACAAAAAACGAAATTCTAAAAATAAAAAAATAAAAAAAATAGCAAGAAAACAATTTAAATTAAGCTTCAAGTAATCGTTTTCTAGCTTTAGCTTCGCAAAATTTTGTTACAACATCGTCAAATTCAATATTTTTTAATAATGAAGATTCGATGTGCAGGATGGAGATACGAGTATGTTGTAGTCTATCCTGTGAAACAAGCACCCGAAGATAATTTTTAATTCTTTTTAGCGCAGAGAAACTCCTTTCTGCAGAGCAATTTGTTAAGGGTGTGCATAATGCTAGTCGAAATATCACATCAACATACGGGTACACATTTTGCAGTTTCATATCAAAAAACCATTGGTATAGATCCAAAATTGAAATGCCTTCAAATTCTTCTTTCTTTTCCGATATATGTGACATAAAATGGAATAGTTCTTTGTCCATATTTTCATCCAAATCTTCCGGGTAACACTGTTTTAGGAAAACAGCTTTTCTCTTCAGGCAAGGTCATTTCAATCTCTGGTTTTGAATTTTTCCGGAAAATCGCAGTTAAGAATGAACATTTTTTGGAGTAATCTTCGTAGTTTGATCGTCGTTTTCTCAATTCGGAGAGCAGGGCATCAATACAAACAAGAAATATAGAAATTCTAAAATTGCCCGCCTTTTGCCGCCCCTAAAATTTTGCCGTCCTGGGCAGCTGCCCACTCTGCCCATGCCTAAATCCGCCTCTGGGCGTGCACAACTTCTAACTAAAACGTAATCTTAAAAGAAAAGTTTACGATAAATATATTTTGATATTTAGACAAAGAAATTAATCTAATCCAATACAGGTATAAAATAAAAAGATACATATAAAAATAATAAAAATTCTATTAATTGTGAAACATACAGTTAATATAAAATAATAAAATGAAATAAATTATACTTAAACGTAAAATACATACACAATGAAAATTATATTAGCAATAAAAAAATAATAGTATAATAGGGAAATACTTAAAAATAATTATAGGTAAAACAATAATGAATAATATAATTTTAAAATACTAGTAATAAATGTAATATATAAATAGTGATTCATAGGCTATGTAAAAAATAATAAACAATGAAGTTGACGTTAAGTAGTTAAAATCTAAAATAAACTTCTGAGCTACAGTTTAAAGTTAGGCGTCCTCATATTCTGTTCTAGACGAATTGTCATCCGATCCGAGAGAAATTATGATAGGTTCTATACTGCTATCTATTATACGATCAAGCTCCCACATATTTTTCTCAATATCCATAACGTGAAATACATTTTTGCCAATGTTTAGTCGTTACTTCGGATATTGATTTATGAAAAATATTTTTAACTTCAATTTCCTCAATGACATATTTTTCATAATTTTGTTTATTAATGTTAGCAAGGGCTAATAATACTGCTTTTGTCATTGTATCGTCAAAGATTAAATTCTTAGAAGTTAACCACATTGCAATTTCATATTTTCTCCATTGAGTAGTTGGTAAACGTTCAACTAACGATTCGTCTAAACAATAAATGTTCTTATTTTCTGTCCTCATTTTTTTTATTTTTCTGAGGTAGTCTCGTCTCCAACATACAATTTCTTCGGAATCGATAAGCATTGACTGTCTGCCAACTTTTTCATACATAAAGTTTAACTCATGCAAAACTTTCCAAAGTTTGTCTTGGCTTGTAAAACTTTATTTAAAGTTGGTATTTGTTTGTTAAGAAAAAGAGAGTGGACCATTCTACGAATCGCATTTTTAAAAATTTATCCACATTCACTTTTGCCAATTGTGGTCTTCCTGTTCTCGGTTTGGGTGGGGTTATACCAGCTGATTTCTCCTCTTTTAAAATTTTATGTACAGTTGATTTTGCATATCCCATTACTTTAGATGAAATTTCAACTATACTGTCAACAGTAGTGGAGGGGTTCTGTTGCTTAAAATAAATGTAGACATTCAGTATAACATTTTTTTCGTTTAGTGATACATGATCCACCTTTAATTTTTTAACTGGTGTATAATCAAACGTTATTTTTTTTAATTCCATATTCTATTCACTCTTTCAAGAAGAACTGTGTCAGATCTCTTCACTCGCTTATAATCGACTGAACAAAAATATTCTGATATTAATAAATGACTAAAGACAATTAACCATTTTATTAATTATTGGTTTTCATATTATTTAAAATAGCTGTCACATTTATCGGAAACCCTAATCGACTTTTTCTTACTAAACTATCAAAACCCCATTAACTAAACACCTATTCATTTTGACAGTTTCTTTATTTCTTGTTATTTAATGGGTCATTATTATAACGACAAAAATAACCATAAATAAGGTTACTATTCATAACAAGATTTATATAAATATAAAATGCTTTAAAGATGGGTTATTTATAAATATCTAATAAACCAAAGCAAATAATGTAAATATTGACGTTGTACGAAAAGCACACGTACTAAAATATACATAACAAATTAGTTTTTTCCTGAGAATTTACTCTGCCTTATTTTTCAGACGTACTATATTATTTTTCAGCATATCAATGTTAACGGATTGAAATGCCACTGTGATTCCCTCTTTCAAAAAATTTAAACAATTTCAGTGAAAGGTTCTTATTAATCAATTGCCCATTTTCGAAATTAAGATAATGTGTAAATTTTTGTAAAGTGGAAGAAAGGGACTTTCAGATGATATTAAAAAATATCTTTATCCAAACCCTGTATAAAGATATTTATCGTGTGCATTCCTCAAATTTCCTTTTCTTTTTGTAATATTTTACTTTAATTGAAATGTTTCAAAGCAATTTACATTATTTACTATACAATCGCATCCGGGAAATAGAAATAGAAAATGAGTGGGAGCGATAACTCTACGGTAGCAAATTCGTTGGTATATATTTATACTTATTGATTATTAAGTATTGTATTTCGAACTTGGTTTACCGCAAAGAAATAGTTGGGAGATCAATCAAATTCCAGAAAAGAGTTCAAAGAATTTCGATTGAACTAACTATTTATTGCACACGCATATTTGTATGTGTTTAGGAAAACTTAAAATGTAAGTAATCTTATTTTATTTTTAAAGTAATCATTGTTGTTTATTGAAATATACTAAACTAATTTATAGCAGGCTTAGTTTTCGGGTTACTGGTATAATTAAATGTTATTAACATATTCTAACCCTTTGACTACCTTTCGTATTTTAACCGTTTCCAGTATGGTAAACTGGGCGCATTATTGTTAAAAGAATTGCTGCGTAAAAAATATAAATTATTTTTTTATTTTATAGCCAATAGGTTATTTTCGTATCTTCATCTCATGAACTCTTGTGAATTTAAAAGTTCTAAATAGGAAACCTAAAAAATGGTATTTTATCGAACATTATAAATTGAAATACAACAAGAGACGAGTGTTGTAATATTAAGTGTGTAATAACCATTATGCGCGTGTTGAATACTATACCTTGTTCTACAACTATGTGTACCTATAAGTTTATAAGAAAATACAAAAAATATTTCAAATGATCAATATTTTTTATTAAAACACAATAAATTTATGTTTATTTACTTACATAATAAATATTAATAATTACATAACCATAGTTAAAATTTATGCCAGAGATAACTTTGTCAGCCATCTGAGTCTGATTAAAAATTATGAAATTTGGACTGTTACTAGAGCAACTACCAGATGTTTCAATATAATATGAGCTAGTATGTTTGTTAATTTCATTTAAAATTTGATTTTCTCCTTTGATTTTATTGGTTATGTTGTCATCTACATAACATTCGGCAAAGGTGTACAATTCGGGTTTCTTTATTTTTAAAAACATGCATATGCTTTGCATAGAAGCTAATTTGTTGATACCTTAGTGAAATTTATTGTACTAACCCTTACTATATGAAAGTCCATCTTATTAAGAACAGTAAAAAACTAAACAAATGACAAAATATTTGTCATTTGCAGCCATTAAGTTTTGAATCCAATTTCGTATTCTTTGTGCCAGGAATTTTTTGCAATTGTCGACTATGATAGCTTGCGTTGTCCATTACTATAACGCTGTTTGGCGGAATGTTGGGTAACAGACAATTTTTAAACCAATCTTCAAAAAGCTCTGCTGTCGTGAAAATCAACACAAGAGTCTTTAATATTTTTGGCAGAAAGCCACATAGCGTTTGTGATCCAACCATTTTCTGATCCTGCTTGTAATATTGTGATAGTCTTCACTTTATTTGATGGTGCTTTTATTTTACACTTGTCAGAGGAATCACCATCCACCATCCAACAATGAAAAGAATAGAAAAAAAGTCTACATACCAACAACCAAAAGGGAAGTTCACAAGATGAGATACTAGAACACTTTCCCAACTCTTCAAATTGGCATGTTTGTCTAGAAAGGATATAAAATTATCATACTCGTCTATATATAGTCTCGCTCAAGACGGAAATCGTGTTTGTGTCATTTGTCAGAAGAAATGCGTTCGTTATTCGATTGCAAGCGAGGGACGCGTTCTTTGATTGGCCTCGTTCAAACAGATAAGTAGTTAGCGTCTCTAAGGGGTGTCTTGTGTACAGTAGCATTAACAGTGAATCGGGGTCGGTTTTAACGGTAATAATAGCGGTATCGTTTACGGTCGGTAATAGTGCAAGGTGGCATGACGATAGACATGTTACAAGGTGTCGGCATCGATAGAACTCCCTCATCTTCTATATCCACTTTTTCTTCACCTCATTTAACAAATTCACATAAGAATCCCCTTCTCCGCACAAGTGTTTTATCACATTCTTCTGCCCTGCCCTTACAACCATATCTTTGTTCCCATAATTTTTCTGTATATCCCCCACTCTAACTGCTCATTAACTAAACAAATTATTTTTCTTTGTTATTTTCTGACATTTAACAAATCCTTTAGTATCGCTATCTAAGTCTTTGGGAACTTTAATAAATGAAAAATCTTCTAAAAGCTAAATAAAAATCAACAATTACAAAACCCCATAGTCCTACACTGTTGTTGTAAATATATTTATATTTTCAATTATATCGGTTCAGTGTATTTGACCTCTAATTAAATGTTATCAAAATACAAACGCACCAAATACATGCTAATTTTTTAAAGTTTTATCTACATCTAGCATTGATAACTTATTAGTTCAATAAAAAAACGTTAAAAAAATATAGTAAACTTTATCATATAACATTGTTTACCGTGTTTAGGCATTAATTCGGAGTTTTCCATTTTTTTCAAAATCATGCAGGAAGACAGAGCTGCAATCAATTACCCCAAAAACCAAAAAAACTTATATTAAAAAAATTTTGTATCGTAGTTATTCCATCCTCAAATTCAAATTCAGAAATTTGCCGCGTAAACGACTAGATCCAACATGGCGGGTGGCCTACGTCACTATTCATATGTGTCATTGAAAGCGCCATCATTTTATTGTAAACAGTGTATCTGCGAGATTGTGCGAAGTTTTTTATTTATATTTATTCTTTCTTTTCTTTATTTTTTGTTGATTTTCATAAAAATAAGTCAGACAATTTTTAATGCAAAAAGCACAATATAAGTATTTACGCTGTTGCTTTTACATTTCGAAATTCAGCTGCATTGAAACCTAACCTAACCCAACCTAACCTAACCATGAAAATGTCTAAGGATGGTAAATTGTTTGACAATGCTTTCACAAACCTTACTGACGACATTTTATGATTGCCTAACCCAAATAAAACCAATAATTCACAATAAAATCAAAAATAAAAGTCCAACTCTCTCAATTACCACACATTAAATGTAAACAAACTGTCATCGATATGAGTTTTGACGTCACGACCAATGAAGGTGCGTTTCGACTTCTATTTGAATTTATCGATTTTAACTTACTTTCAATTTGATATTATATAAAAAATAACCAGAATTGTTGCGTTGCAATGAGTTTAGGATTAAATATTTATAATTTACTATTATGATTACAAAGGAATTTCATAGATTTATTTGTAGTGAAAACACCGAATTCGTAATTTGTTTATTAAGTAAATAACAACAGCAGAGTAAACAACTAAATGGTTGAATTACAAAATACGTTTTTAAATGCAATAATAAAATGGAATTTTCCATAGTAAGGGTTAGTATAATAAATTTAAAAAAATGTATTTGTAAACTACTGCTTTCTAGTTTTGGAATTTGGTTTTTTATTATTGCAATATTAGAGGTAGTATAGTGTGTTCAACAATATAATGCCTACAATAAAAGGGGACTGATGGTAATAATAAACTTCTTAGGTACTTTTATCTCAGGTATTGGCAAGGTTGGGTAAAGAATACAGGTCAGAATTAAATTTTCTAAAATAATTTTTTAATAGTAACGCATATTAAAGGATATTCACAATACAATTTAATAAACATTTAAAATTGTTAATATAGGTATCAATTCAGTTTCACTATTACTATCGTCGTCTACATTAATTATAAGGGGTTCTATGTTAGTATGAAATGCCCTGTATGAATCCTCCACTTCTTTTCCAACAATCAGCGTCTGAGCCATCTAAATTTTGCTAGATTAATGCAATTATAGAAGGACATAATGTAGGTATAGTATTTTGGGTCCGCACTTTGTTCTTTAGTTTTCTCCACATATGCTCAATCGGATTGAATACGCAGTAGTAAGGAGGAAGACGAAGAACTGTATGTCCTTTGGATGCTGCAATTGTGTCACATACATATGTCTTCTGTATGTTAACTGTCCTTAGAACCTCTAAAAGCTTCTTTTTTTATATCCATCTTCAAAGTACATGTTGTTTTGGAACATAAATTCCTGGATTTCCGCTTTTGTATTTGAAGAGCCTGGAACCTTCTTTAATTGGCGACTATGGTAACTGGCATTGTCCATAACTATGACACTGTGCGGGGAAATATTTGGCAGTAAAGTGTTTTCTTCTTCGAACAATTCGGCTGAAGTATCTTGGTGGTAATCCAACGACTAGTCTTGAATGTTCTTCGACGAAAGTCCCAAATTGTTTGGCATCCATCTTCTGATCCAGCATGTATAAGCGTGATCCGTTTTCCTTTGTTCTCTTCACAAACTTCTAGGTGAAGTTCGTTATAGGACACCATGTATATGGTGGAAGTAATTAATCAGGTACAAGGTATCCTCCTGTATATAAATCTCCCGCGTTTCAGAAATCCCCGCTTGGGCTCCCCTACTATCAACATTGATAAATATTTTTATGATATTTATTTCGGCCTCTATAAAGAATTTCACAAAATTTTAAACTATGTATAAATAAAAAGGTAAATTCAGTATATTGTATATTAATAGTTTATTATTTTTTTAGGATGATAGCCGATGATTTACCAGTGGATAACGCGATCAAAATTTACAAATGGGAACCTAGATTACCATATGTAGGCCATATATCCATTAAACTGTCAGACAATACTTATATCAGTTTTTGGCCAAAATTAACTTTATTTTCATCAATACCAAAATTTAACGGCAAGGAAACCTACTTAAGTGATGCAATTAGTGAGGGTAGACCTGCTGACGAAATCCTTACGATACCTGCAAATATCGAAATACAATCTAGGATAAAACAATTTTGGAATCAATACCTGGCTGAAAATACGTACGACTTATTTACCAATAATTGTGCTACAGTCGTCAAAAAAGCTTTGCATCACGGATGGAACCCTACAAAGAAGGTTCCTCCTAGCAAATTCCAAATAATAGATACACCAAATTTTATATTTTCATGGGCAAATCAAAATTTTAATAACACTAATAACTTAAATTTACTTTCTGTTATATTAAATGTAATAAGAAGTATAACAACTCTAATTATTATATACAAAATCGGGTCGACTCTCTTTGCTGTAGGTTCTAAAGAAAAAGTTGATCACTAACAGTCAAACAAAAATGATAAGATCCTGCTGTAAATCATTTATCAATAAAAACTATAAATTTTAGGTTTTATAATATTCAAATATTATAACCTAGCATACCTTCGAAAATATGCGGAATAAGAATTTTGTTTCTTGGATGTCAATAAAAAGATTTAGTAATACATTAGGTAACAGGTCGGCTGAAAAGTCCCCGGTCTACCATAGTAAAACACAATATTTTGACAAAATTCATTTTTTTTATTCAACATAGTTGCCTTCAAGAGCGATACAGCGATTATAGCGACCTTCCAACTTTTCGATACCATTTTTGTAGTACTCCTTCGGTTTGTCCTCAAAATAGGCTTCAGTTTCGGCGATTACCTCAGTATCAGAGCCAAATTTTTTTCCCGCGAGCATTCTCTTCAGGTCAGAGAAAAGGAAAAAGTCGCTGGGGGCTAGATCTGGAGAATACGGTGGGTGAGGAAGCAATTCGAAGCCCAATTTATGCAATTTTGCCATCGTTTTCATTGATTTGTGGCACGGTGCATTGTCTTGATGAAACAACACTTTTTGTTCTTCATATGGGGCCGTTTTTTCGCGATTTCGGTCTTCAATCGCTCCAATAATGCACAGTAATAGTCGCTGTTGATTGTTTTTCCCTTTTCCAAATAGTCGATGAACAATATACCGTGTGTATCCCAAAAAACTGAGGCCATAACTTTGCCAGCTGACTGTTGAGTCTTTCCACGCTTTGGTGGCGGTTCACCGGCCGCAGTCCACTCAGCTGACTGTCGATTGGACTCAGGTGTGTAGTGATGGAGCCAAGTTTCATCCATAGTCACATATCGACGCAAAAAATCGGGTTTATTACGACTTAACAGCTGCAAACACTGCTCAGAATCATCAATTCGTTGCTGGTTTTGGTCGATTGTGAGCACGCGCGGCACCCATTTCGCACAGAGCTTCCGCATACCCAAATATTCGTGAACGATATGTCCAACACGTTCCTTAGATATCTTTAAACTGTCAGCTATCTCGATCATATTCACTTAACGGTCACTCAAAATCATTTTGTGGATTTTTTTGATATTTTCGTCGGTAACCACCTCTTTTGGGCGTCCACTGCGTTCACCGTCTTCGGTGCTCATTTCACCACGCTTGAATTTTGCGTACCAGTCAATGATTGTTGATTTTCCTGGTGCAGAGTCCGGAAACTCATTATCAAGCCAAGCTTTTGCTTCAACTGTATTTTTTCCTTTCAAATAACAATATTTAATAAGCACACGAAATTCTTTTTTTTCCATCTTTTTGAAAATAACAAAAGTTGCTTCAATAAAAATGCAATATATCACAAACTAATAGTCCGACAGCTGTCAAATTTTTACACGAATCTTTTGAAGGTTAATACTATCTAAAAATGAAATGGATTTAATTCTAGTGTCGTCATCTATAGGTCAGACCGGGGACTTTTCAGCCGACCTGTTACCACTAATTATTAGGCAGACTGTTCTAATTTTAATATATCAATAAAACACCAAGTCAAACCACAATAAATTTAATGGTAAAATTATAAAATTGCGACTAGTTTCGGTCTTAGACCATCATCAGGCTAAAAATAAAAGATACAATAAGGTAAGGACAAAAACTATAACAATAATAAATATAACGTTGGACAACATACTTAGTAAAATGAGTAAGGCATAAAAGTAATAAAGAAAAAAGAAAAAGTAAATACACTCATACAAAAATTACATCAGTAAAATATATAGGTTGTATAAAATATAAAAAATATAAAAATTTACGGGGTAAAATAATATAAACAAGTTTATAGTTAAAATAGACATATAAAGGAAAAAAATAGAGGGACAAGACGGGATTTTATTTTTTAAAAAACAATAACAGAGTAATTCCATGAGCACTGCAAATGAAGTAATCTACAAGACAAACAAGAAAAAGGCATCAAAACAAGTCACTTAATAACATCAAAACCTTTTGATACATAGGTAGCCCTATGCTAAATGGTGTAATTGTAATTAAATCAATATAATTCCTATTTTTACGACATGTATTTTGTAATTGTAATTAAATCCTTTTTTGGAAAAATACTTTCTATTTGTAATTATTTTTAAAGTACATGTAAATACCCAGCTCTGGAAGATACATTAAATCAGGAGGTATATTTGTACTTGCTAAAATGTACTTTCAACATGATGGATGTTCGTCACATTCGACTTTGCTAATTAGAGGATGGCTGGATGAATACTTTCCTGGGCGATGGATGGGACGTTATGGAGCAATATTTTTTCCACCTTGATCTCCCGATTTAACTATTTTAATTTTTTTTTATGAGACTACTTAAAACAAAAAGTTTACGCAAATTAGTGATGAGTGAGACTGGTCTTGGTTTTGCGGTCTTGGCCTTGGTCTTGCAGAAAATGCAAGACCAAGACCAACTTCAAGCTGCAAGATCAAGACCAAGACCGAGCAGTGCAAGACTTATGCAAGACCAAGACTTAGCATTGCAAGATATACGCAAGCCTGCAAGAGTCCTGCGTCTTTTAAATATATAAACCGAAAAATAAAGCAGCCATGGATTATTTTAAACTCTAAAGCTTTGGTTTCCTAGGATGGCGGTGCCGCAATAAAGCGGCCGTAATTTGACGACCGTTCAAGACGGCCGCTATCGGTGAGCACAGATGGAAAGTAAGAGTTTAACGTTATTGATGCCCTAAATCCATTTTTATATTTCGTTTTGTGAGTTTATAGTTTGTTTTGTATCTTGTGTTTAGTTTCATTATTTGACAATAATTAGATTGTTTCTGTGTTAAAAGCAAAAAATGGATGATTTGGAATTGGCAGTGATAATATTTTTGGAAGACAAGCCTTCATCGGAAGAAGAAACGAAAAGGTCGGAAGAAAATAAGATTTTTAAGAAACGTAAAACTGAAGGCGTCTACGAAATCTTAATATGTCGTATGTAGTCACCTTCAAACATATGATGAAAAATTTATCTTGGCAAAAATGGCACGTGATTTTTTGTCTGGTTACTGTGTATCAATTGTTGGGCAACGAAACTAAAATAGTTTTTACCTATATCTATTCGAAGCATTTGTCCTATTTTTGTTTTTCATTATTTGAATCAAAAGAAAATAATATTTTGTAATATTTATACATATGGTAGGTACTTTTTTCTAACACACACACTCTAACCAAACCCGTCCCTTCCAGAATGCATCCCTCTAGGAGCGGTGCATTCCGGAAAGAACTTCCTCCACCCCCCCCATCACTTCCGATGGGGGCCTCAGTCCTCGGGCTTATGCTTTTCCTTCTACTATCTTGGTTCGGAGATGGTTTCCAGGTGTCTTCTGTTTGGTTCGGGATGGTGCTTGGCACCTTTATCCTCCTGTCTTCTTTTTCGCTGCCTTTAAAAAGTTAGCCCTTAGTCGACGAACTGTGGCTAAAGGTAACCTTAGAAAGTGGATCCACTTGTTAAAGCTGTCCCTACTCAAGAATCTGCGCATCTTCCTAAGGATGGACAGTCTTTTATAGGTGGTTCCACTTCTATCTGCTTCTTGACAGATGTTGTTTCTTTTTAGTTGTCCAGCTGCTTCCTTGGTCTAGGGTGTCTCCTGTAGTCCTCTGCTGTGTAGTTTGTTAGTTCCCTGAGTGCTGTGTTCGGGTGTGTCCTGAGTTCTTCAAATCTTCTTCTGGCTCTGGCTTTCATGATTTCTTCTGTCTTCTCCTGGTCTAGTTCCCTGTATAGTTGTATATTTCTTATATACCATGGGGCGTCTGCTGCTTGCCTAAGGCAAATGTTCTGTTGTGCTTGTATCTTCTTTTTGTAGGTTTTGGCTGTGTGTCCCCAGGCTACGGAGGCGTACAACATGATCGGAATGATGATTGCGTTTATAAGATGTATCTTTGTCTTCAGTGCTAGTTTGGATTTTCTTCCTATGAGTCCGGCTAGTTTTCCTCTTGCTTGTTTTGCCTTCTTTGTGATGTTTTCCACGTGTTCTTTGAAAGTTAGTCCTTTGTCCAGTATCACTCCTAGGTATTTGGCCTCGTTTTTCCATTGGATCTCTTCTCCTCCTATGTTGATGTTTTCTTCTGGTTTTTTCCTTCTTTTGGTAAAGTAGACTGCTTGGGTTTTCTCTGGGTTTATTTGGATTTTCCATGTTGTACACCATTCGTCTATTTGGTCCATAGCCTGTTGGAGTCTTCTTGTTACCATACTTGGTTGGGTGCTTCTTGTGACGATAGCCGTGTCATCTGCGTAGAGAGCCATCATTGTGTTGTCTGTCTTTGGAATGTCTGCCGTGTATATGTTGTAAAGCACTGGTGAGAGGACTGCTCCTTGTGGTACTCCGTTGTGAAAACTTAGTATTTAGTTGTTGTTAAAATATATCTTTCTAAAATATTGACATAAGCTCTATTATTGGTAATGTATTCTACCTATTGTTTTAGTTTATTTCAAATCCCAGCTAATAGGCCTGCAAAGAATAATTTCTTAAAGAGAGACGTAAAATTCAGTGACTTTAATATTCATATATATTTCCAAACTCATAAATAAAATTATTAAATGTTAGATTTCATGTCTGATTCTATATATTATTATTGTCACATTATAAAACTATATTCTAAAAAAATTGTCAAAATGAATAAAAAATAAAAAAAAAAATTCTACAAGCATGCGTAGAACAACATTTTAATTCAGACAATATCTTTTTCCCGCACGCATTTTTTTATTAATTAGAGATGTTTTCCGATAACCTTTTTGACAAATTATTGTATTATTATCTTTATCTTGTTGGACTACATACAAATAGTAAAAAAATTAAGATTATTTTACATGAAAATAGGGATTTTTAAAATGTTTGTTTTTAAAAAAATCATAATTTATTAAATCACCTCTGTAAACCTTACTCAAAGCAATAACAAACTCACCTGTTTAAGTAGGGTTGCTATAGCTACAGTCGTGTATTTATTGACACTATGAAAGATTTAATTGTCATAATCGCATCTTTTCAAGTATCTAAATAATTTTCGAGGTGATTTTGCTTTTAAAAAAAATATTGATCCTAACTCTTGCGGAAATTAACTTTTCCGCACTTGTTAGGATAATAACTATTTCATACTTGATTTATCGCTACAATGTAATAAAGAGAAAACAAAATTTTTATAGTCAAAAATACTATCCCTTTCATTAAATCTTTCTTTACTTGTAATGATTTTAAAAACAATTTTTCCTTTTTTTTTGTAAAATGGACCCCAGTAAATCTAAAAAAAAGTGCAAGACTTGCAAGAGTCTTGGTGCAAGACCAAGACTGGACCCTGCAAGAACAAGACCAAGACCAAGATTGCTTATTTGACTGCAAGACCAAGACCAAGACCTTGTATGCAAGACCAAGACCAAGACTAACCCGGTCTTGGTCTTGGTCTTGCATTTGCTCATCACTATGCGAAATACTTACAAAGAATTTAAAAAGAGAATTGAGAGATGTTTTGAAGCTGGGCAAGGATATATTGAATCGATTCTTTTGTTTACTTAGTGTTTCTTACATTATTATTATTTATTGTTATTTTTGATAGTGATTATAATTCTTGAATAGTTAACATTCTTGTCAAATATTTATTAAAGAATGACAACTTAAAAATTGTTTATAAAAGTTGGCAATTACTGGGTACATCGTAAACGTCACTCACTAGATTAATAAATTATTTTCGAACTTGGTGCACATAAATTCATACGGTTTTCATACAACTGGCTATAAAATGAGACGGATTTTAAAATACTTGAATTTTATTATATTTTATGCGGTTCCAGAACAAGCAAAACTTTTTATCAAGAATGACATTTTTCACCTATAGGATACCCCATCCGTGGACACGCTGTACATAATATATTTACAAGCACTAAATTAAACAGACAGATACGTTGTCACATATTAATGTTCAACATTCGTCAAGTTTACATTCCAGTGTTTCACTGTGTCGTGAAAATGTGTTACAAATCTTCGAAATCTTAAAACTGCCCTAATTTCAACTAAAGGGTATGCGTATTATTATCGACGAAATAGTTGTCGATGTGGCCGCTTGTGGCGTTAAATTCGCCGCCCTTTCGAAGTCCGATATTCAGTTAAACTCACACTTCCTTACAGACTCGATTTTCTCGTGATTATTTCAAATAGTTAGTGATAAGTTGAGTGAATTTTTAAAATTTTTTGCTAAATTCGAGGTAAGTGTATTAAGTAATAAATATAAATAAGTTTCTGTGGCTTGTGTTGAGAAATAAAATAGATTAAATAAATGAAATTGTTTGTTCTGAAATTTAATACTACTATAACGTACAAGTTGCGTACGTGAGGTGAGCACTAAAAAAACCAAATGGTCAAAGCTATAGTTAATTTTTTTATTATTTTTTGTATTTATTCAAAAAATATGTTTATTTACTAGATTATGTTGAAAAAAAAATATTTTAAGAGTTTCAGATTGGAAAATAATACCCCAAATTAATTTAAAAGTATCAATTTGTATAATAAGAACTTTCTGTAAATGGAACAATGTATTAACCAAATTAGTAAGAGTTTAGCAGTTTGTTTAGTAGTAAACCCCTATAAAAAAAATCTTAAAAGTTGTTCGCAACCAACAAAAGGTCTATTGTTACAAAAAATACAAAAATTATATTAAAAAATCCGTTGTATTATACCATAAAGTTTTATCGATGAGTATTTCCAAAATTCAATTCTTTGCAGGCCTTTTTTCTTTTAAATATTTTGAAAGAGTTTAATGTGCACATTGACGCATGGCGGAAGAAAACTTGGTTAGGATTACCTAATACCATGTCCTATAATTGACGCTCGATAATTGGAAACTGAATCGTAGGTAATTTTAAAACTCAACCAACTGTAGGAACACACCAACATTAACAAAATAGGACCAATCAAAGTAATCGCTACGAGTTGGTATTACAAATTTTCTTAAATACGAATCCAAACACACATCTGAACTTTTCAATTGGTTGTGTCAATTCTGTGGTATTAAAAATATTATAACTGTCTGAGGCACTGATCGCTGGTACCAGATATTCCAGACCTTATTTTGTACTTAGTTCAACTCATAGATTAGAAAGTTTATAGATAGCCGACTCTGAGGGTTTTTGAAAAACGTGTTTATAGCGCCGCTCGTGACCTGAGTACTAACTATATAATTGTATTTTAATTTTATTGGTTAATTTAAAATATTTATATT
The DNA here is from genome assembly GCA_035357415.1 of Ophraella communa. Taxonomy (NCBI): domain Eukaryota; kingdom Metazoa; phylum Arthropoda; class Insecta; order Coleoptera; family Chrysomelidae; genus Ophraella; species Ophraella communa. The sequence continues at coordinate 34,655,386 of CM068989.1, read as the reverse complement.
AAAATATCATTAAAATATTCTGATAAATATAATAAATATATTTTTTTCTGAAATCGCTTGGAAATGGCTATGTTCTCGGATCAATTTCTAACCCCAAAGTACGCTAGTCTGGTACAATATTTCGTTGCTAGCCAACGAAGATTCTCGTACTGTAAGAGAAAAATATTCCCGGCCTAGGCCTAGAAAGATCTGTCTCCCTTGCTACATATTTTCTATAAAAGGGTATATATGTCTCTTTTATTACATAAGACCTTGATTATTAGTTTTATTATCAGGTATTTTAATTAAAAGTTTAAATCCCCAATCTTCTACGTCGTTCAATGATTAATAAAGGTTTCCATATGCTCAAGGCTCAAAACTTTTGATTTTTTGGGTTTGTAGTTGTCACTACAGCACACAATTTTAAATAGAAAATCGCAATATTGAATGTGAGTTCAGAAAAAAATAGTATGTGCACCTCGTGGTAAAAGCACATTCCCAGACTCCAGACAATTTACATTGTCGTCCGAGAATGTATCGCTTTTACTCCTAGATACACAATATACTATCCTATAATAATAGGTATTTCAAGGTGGATGCCTGAAAAAAATATGTAAGCTCTTGTTATTTAAAAAGTTTTTGCTTTAATTCACAATCAAAATTTTAAAATCATTCACTTACCTGGAAGTTTTAGAGTAGGCACAGCATCTAATTTTAAATCTGTAATATCTCTATTCTGTGAGAAAAAAGCAATCTTTTGTATACTGTATTTGAAAATCAAGAGAGAGTAAATTCCCAGAATAAAAACTAATTCGGTATGCAAAATTATAGTACAGTACGTGCGGTAAAACTTCAATATTTGTAATGCATTCTAAATTGTTTTTGTTAATTTCAATACAAAATTTATTAAATTTCTTGGACTATCACATTATTTTATGATCTTTCATTGTTACTACAGTAGGCCTAAGAGGATTAACGTGCGTCATAGGCGTAACCAGATTAGAAAGGGATAATTGTTATTTAACGACCTCCGAATGGCAACAGCTTCTAATGACAGATATTTTGACTTAAATAGTGCTTAAGTTTCTAGAAATGCAGTTATTTGATTTTCGATAAACGTGACAAATAGTAGTGACTAAAAATGGAAGCAGTTTGTGAGTATACGCCAGTGAAAAATTAAATCTTGTAGCAATAGTTGTCCCAAAAAGGCAGGAAGCCAATTTGCAACACTATAACTCCTCAAAAGAGATCCCGGCTAAGAGACTCTCTCCAGGGGGTGGTTCGACTCCAAGTTAATGCTCACTATAGGAAGGATTGTGATGTATAAGTAAAAGGGCGCCACTATCTTTTGAACGATTAAGCAAAAAACTATACAAAAACTAAGGTGAGAAAGATAGAAACACCTTGTAATTACTTTAATTAAACAAATGAAGAAGCTACTTGAAATGAAATACCGGCCACGCTACACCCTTAAGACTTATAGTCTAAGGTATACAAATGAAACTGTTTGTTAAAGCTATTGTTTATTTATTGAGAATATAAGTACTTGCTGATAGTGAACTGGAGTTGTAAAAAGAGGACTTAACTTTGAATGTCTGTGCTGTCTAGAAGGGCGGCTTCAGCTTCTTTATGGATGGATGAAAGTTTCTGTGATGGTTCTGGCTGCTCGAAATGTAATAGTACCTATTCTTATCTCAGAAGTGGTTCGAAGGGCTGTCTACACATAGGCGGCAACTGGGCTCTAACTTGGATTAATTGTAGCTTGGCTTCAACTTGGAGATGTCAGGCTCCTACTTAAGGATGATTTAACTGTAGCTTGACTCCAACTTAGGGGTAATTTTCACTCCAACTTAGGGGGTTGTATCTTTCTTGAACGATTATTGAAGCCACGTGTTCGGAAGCACGCGTCAACCAATTTGGGAAATTTCACAAGCTGAGATACAGACGCTTCAGTTCGCCTGTTAGTCGTCGAGGAAAAGGAAGGATCGTTGCCTTGCGGGTCGTTTAAATAGATTTGCTCAAGACGGAATTTGTGTTTTATGTCAGTTGTCAGCGTTCTTTATTTGGCCTCGTTCAAACAGATAAATAGTTAGCGTCTATAAGGGGTGTCTTGTTTACAGTGGCATTAACAGTAAATAGGGTCGGTTTTAATGGTAATAAGAGCGGTATCGTTTACGGTCGATAATAGTGCACGGTGACATGACGATAGACATGTTACAAACTAGACCATTTATCGCTCAATGAAAAGAGTGCTGTAGTGAATGTGTACCACCATTTTAAACCTCAAAATCCCTCAAACACTATTGACAGTGTAATTGAAACAACATCTAAGGCAATGGGATATGGAAAACCTACAATATATAGAGTTCTAAAGGAGGAAAAATCAGGTGGAGTAACCTCTCCAAAGCCGAAACCAGGTAGACAAAAACTATTAAAAGTCAACGTGGACGAGTTTTTTAAAAATGCTATTTGTAAGCTTGTTCACTCATTTTTTATAAACAAGCAAATACCAACTTTAGATATAGTTTTGCAAGCCATTACGAATGATGTTGATTTACCCACAATAAGCCGGGATAAACTATGGAAAACGTTACATGAGTTAAACTTTAAATTTGAAAAAATGGGCAGACACTCAATGCTAATTGATTCTGAAGAAATTGTATGTTGGAGAAGAGAGTACCTCAGAAGAATACAACAAGTTAAAGCTCAAAATAAAAACATTTATTATTTAGATGAAACATGGGTTAATGAAGGACATTGTGTAGGAAGAGTTTGGAAAGACAAAAATATAAAATCATTCCATCAAGCTTTTCTAGAAGGATATACTACTGGTTTTAAGGAACCTATAGGAAAAGGTAAAAGATTAATTATTTGTCATATAGGCAGTACAAACGGTTTTCTTGAGAATGGTTTACTCTTATTTGAATAAAAAAAAACCGTTGATTATCACGAAGAAATGAATGGAGACGTGTTTGAGGAATATTTTGAACAGATGATTCAATTCATACTAAAAGGATCGGTTATTGTAATGGACAATGCAAGTTACCACTCCAGATTACTTGAACCTTTACCAACCACTAAATGGAAAAAGGATAAAATTGCAAAATGGTTATCTTCTAAAAATTTAGCCTTTGACAATACAATGCTGAGGGCAGAATTGTTAACTATTGCTAAAAAACATAAGCAAAATTATAAAAAATATAATATTGAGGAGATAGCCAAAAAACGAGAAATTGAAATCCTTCGTTTACCACCCTACCATTGTGAGCTGAATCCGATAGAATTGATATGGGCTTAAGTTAAAGGTTATGTTGCCAGAAATAACACTACTTTTAAATTATCAGATGTTAAAAATCTCTTCAATAAGGCAATATCTGAAGTAACAAGTGAAAATTGGCAAAAATGTATTAGACACGTTACAGAAATAGAAAAAAAAATGTGGGAGCTAGATAACATAATTGATATTACTATAGAGCCCATTATAATTTCTCTAGAATCAGATGGTGAATCTTCTTACACAGAGTGCGAGGAACCATAACTTTAAAATTATTAATTTATGTACTTTAATTTTATTTTTATTTTTTTATTTTTTAAGATTTTATCCTTGCGGTTGGTTTTTTTTTCTCATATACCTACTTAATTCTTTTTTTAGCTCCTCATATTAATTTATAAGTAATTGTAATTATCTGTATATATTATATACATATTTTGTAAATAAACATATGCCTAAAACAAAATGCCTAAAATAATATTGACTTTTTCTTCATTTTACCCAAATTAAATTACTACTTACGAATTATGTTTATCTATCAAAAATTGGTAATCTAGGTATAAATAACTAAAACAAATTAAATATTTCTATTTCCATATTAATTTAATTTTGAAAACGCACGTCTATGGTTTACTGCCTTTAACACTGATAACTGCAAAACATTTCTGGGAATTTACTCTCTCTTGATTTTCAAATACACTATATTAAATTATTGTCTTTCCACTTACAATTTTTGCATTTACTTTTTCATAAACACTTTCAGTTTGTTGCATATTTTTTTTAATTATTTGTGATAACGATATAACATAATATAAAGAAAAAAAAGGAAAATTTTTCTATTACTGCTATTTTAAATGCCGTTATCGTGTTATCTTTGACGAAAAAATACCCAGAGAATATTGGACCATTTTTTTTGTTTCTCTCGATTCAACTGCTTATATTGATCCAAACATTCCTCCTACACAAAATTTAATGACGGTGAAATGTTCCGTTGTTTCCGCTTTACAGACCAATAACCCGAAAATCTTTGAGTGGTATTTTATTTAAGATAACATCATTTTCTGGTTTAAATGGTTTACCTAAATTAAAGTAGGATATAGGCTTCAGATTTAATGAGATGCTAACAATATTTATTTACAAATACTGGAGAACTTTTCACAAAATGTACCCTCATTGTTAAATAAAAACAGAAACAATGTATAAATGGTTATTTTCATGGTGATTAAAATTTTCTTACGGTTGTGTTAAAAGTGTTAAAGAAAGCATTTTAAATTTTATACACTTAGGTGTATACGTAATAAATTCATGAAATGTATAACATTTAACGTGATTTAACCGAATATAAAACAATGGCCACCTATCCTCTCACTGTATAATCAACCATTATAATTGATTCCATGTGCTATTGGATTTCATTCATTTGTCAAAAATATGTGACTAACGTATCAATTTCATTGACAGATAAACATTGCTGTGTGTCAGATATTGTCCTGTTTTATACGTGACATGTATAAATTTCAGTAGTTACCTGTTTATTTCAAATGTTTAGTTATTTACATAATTAATCACTGTAATTATGAAAGTAATGGTTTTAGTTAAATAAAGTCCATTATTCTGAATCCTGTTTGTATTCATAAAAATACGTCTCCTGATCCCTCTGATTGCCGAAGATTCTGCAAAAGCTATAGCTCTTGTGGAAGATGGCCGCAGTTTGCATTATGTTGCTAGACTCCTTCTTTGCACCTACACAACGGTTACCTCTGATGAAGATTAAAGGTGATCTTGAACCATAAGCTATAGCACCCCAAAACATAACTCTAACAGTTTGATGAACATGTCTTTCAACAAAAAACCGTGGATTTTTTCTTTCACCACGTCGTCTTCTAACCCTTGTTCGATCATCGTGCATGCCTAAACAAAATCGAGACTAGCCACTAAAGACAATACTGTTCCATTCCTGATTCCAGAGTGACCGTTCTCTGCACCACTCAAGGCGATTACGTCGGTGTTCTGGAGTTCAACGGCTAGTGTTACGTTTATGTAACGGCCGCACCCAACTCTATTTATATGGCTCTGTCCCAACTGTAGCCTGAAATAGGTTCGTAGGTTATGTTAGACAACTGTCAGATGGTCAAACAATCTGTGGCGTGACAGAATTGGTTAATTTTGCTTTTAATTTATTTGTGAATAAGTGTTAAATTTGATGTTGTGTTATTAGTGATAAGAAAATGGACTTTCATTTAGAGTAAGTACTGATAGATTTATATTTTTGTGGTAGAGGTCAATCTAGAAGCCAATAATACTAAACAAATGTTTGAACTTTATAACTGAATAGCAAACATGTAGTTAACTGTCACGGTTTTGTCGTTTTGTAGACGTTTTTTTACCGTTACGTTATCGTAACGCTAGCCAATTGCGGGAGCAAATTAATAAGAATAATTATTTTTATTCTAGGAGCGGTTTCACTCTTGAAGAGGCACTAAATATGATTTATGATGATGATATCGACGTTAGAGAGATTTTTATAGAACCTCCAGACTCAAATGTTCTCACGGATAAAGACTCTGGTGAAGAGGATGATGGCGGAATGATTGATAATCTCAACAGACAACAACTCTCTGCTCATGTTGAAGTTAGAATTCACAACGAAAAGGAGAATTATCAGGTCGAAGCTGTTGCTAAGTTATCAGAGCGACCAGGAAAAACCCAAATAAGTTGGATTGACGGAGACTTCCATCTCCAAGAGAATACCCAAGTCGTGTCCACTTATGAAAAATAAAGATTTTCAGAAGCAAAACAAAAGAGGCGAATACCGTTCCATAATTGATAAAGACGATGGAGTTATTGTTCTAAAATGGTTGGACAATAATGTCGTCGCTGCGGCTTCCACCTGTCATGGTACAAATCCAACTACCAGTGTGAAACGATTTTCTCGAATGGAAAAAAAGAACATTTCTATCAGCCGTCCATCACTTATAACGGAATACAATCGTTTTATGGGCGGCACTGATTTATTGGATGAGAATACTGCCCGATACAGAATAAGTATTAGACGCAAAAAGTGGTGGTGGGCAATTTTTACCTGGTTATTGGACGTTTCAGTAGTGAATTCGTGGAACATTTACAGACAGCACGAAAATATTTCACAGCTAGTATTTAGAAGACAAATAGTACAAACATATCTTACGAAATATGGAGTTCCGCCTAAGGGAGCAGGAAAGCCGGCAATATCACGGTCCAGTGTAAGTCTCAACAGGGTATCAGATGATTTGAGGTACGATGGTCGCAACCACTTGCTTGTGCCAAATGAAGGAAGGAAAAGAAGAAGATGTGCCGGTGAGGGGTGTTCGTCCAGTGTAAAATGCCGAAAGTGTGATATAGGCTTATGTTTCGAATGTAACGAAATTTTCCACACTGAATAATTTTGTATGTCACATTACGTTAGCGTTACGTTAAGGTAACGGTCGTTTTTTTTTCAAAATATACATCTTTTTTTAAAATTATCTTTTTATTTCTGTTAAAGACCTACTTATAATCGTCTAATAAACACTTTTTTATGGTAAAGTTCAAGAAAGCAAATTTCGCCGTTAAAGGGTTAACTGCAATTTCCCAAAAAGAAAAACCAGCTTCCCGAAGTCCCACTATACGACCCCTATCAAACTCACTAAGTTGACGAAATCGTACAGGTCTCCGTACCCTAGACATCGTAACCAATCGTAAAGAATGTCAAGAACCAAAATCCGCAAAATTTGGATCTTTACTACGGCTACAATATTCATTTTTGGATTTTTAGTGGATTTCAAAAAAAGCAGTATAAAAACCGGAATCTTCAACTGATAAGGCTGAAAATTTTTTAATTTGTTTATTTCAGTAAAATATATAAATTCTTCAAAGCGCCCACATCAAGTTCTGCTAACTCGACTAAGAATAGGTCACACTAGACACTAGACTAACCCACCAGCATCTGTTCGCGAAAATGGAAACACCTAAATGTGATATCTGTGCAGATGTGACGTAACAGTAAAACATTTCCTAATTGACTGTCCTAAGTATCAACAACAGAGACAAAACAACAATCTACCCCGGAAACTTGAAATTTTATTAGGAAATGACTGCAAAGTACTTGACCAAAATACAATTAATTCATAAACTGTAAATGCACCAAGTCGCTAATAATTCACATGGTTGATGCGACTAATTAAAAATAAAAATAAAAATTCACCAAATTTTATTAAAATAAAATCATTTAAACTGGGTGTTCGGATTTTTATGTCACTGTGCGTGATATTTTGTTCATGATATTTTGCTAAGCATTGATGTAAGCAGATATTAACTTAAATGTATTGTAAATAATTATTAATTATGTAATAATATTAATTGTTGATTAATAATTTTTATTTTAAAATTAAATTTAATTTTTGTATTCTAATAAATAACCACAATGGACTAGTTTAGCAGGATCATATTAATCAAATTACTACATTCATTCATGCATTCCCATCCAGAAAAAAAATTGGTATTAAGTATTTTTGGGGATAAATTTTGTAAGAATTTTCTAGTTCATCAAATAAAAAAAAGTTTCATGTATGTAATGGCAGTTCTTTGTATGGTAAAGTTGTATCAAAATCGTCACCCTGATATTAATACAACTGCCTATACAACATTTTCAGTTCTTGGAGTGGCAATTTTTTTGGGTAAGTTGATATATAAAAATATATTAAAAATATTTGAACTGACAACATTACGCGGCTTCCCGCTGCCATTTTCTAATAATTTCGTACATGCGCAATAGCTTTTTCAAGCGGATGGTTACACTGGAAGATTACAAAAGCAGCTTTTATATTCACGTGATATTCACAAGTTTATTAACAGCTGATTTACGTTGTTCACGTCTTCTCCAGTTGCTAATTCTTCCGCTAGGAATTAACAATGGACTAGTTTAGCAGGATCATATTAATCAAAATGATAGCAATATATATTTAGGATAAGATACCTACTTACTTATATTGGTATTCATTTTGCAAGTAATTTTTCTCATTTCGTAAAAGTTAGCAATAAATAATTATTAAGTTTTAAACGTAGCGCCAACTAATAACCATTAATGAAGTGTGTTTAAAAGTCAACGTTGTCACAGTTTAGCTACGTTCGTTTCAAGTATTCTCAAAGAACTGGCGGCACAAAACACCGTGTTCTGTGACCAACTGATTGTACCAGTTGACAAGATATATGACAGGAGAGAAAATCGTGTTTATCTGTAATAAACAAACAAGACCCCTATTCTTGACGGTGATAGAATAGAACAGCCAATAGAAAGTTGGCGTGGTTCTATTGAAAATGCCAAAACCGTATTCTTGAAATTCGTTCTCTCACTGTACCGATAGAAGGGTTGCTCCCCGAGAGAACAATTACTTCTATTGGTTATTTTTGAAGGAACCGCTATAACACCAAGAGAAGGTGTTAGGGATTTTTATTTTCGAACCAAAAATAGTATAGAAGTAATTTCTTTCATAAACCAAACACAACCAAACAACAAATTAAATTAACGAAAATGACAGAATATTTTGTTTAGTGTTTTACTCCTTATTTGATAAAGTGTCAATCAGAGAACAAAAATATCGATATGTTTATCTCTTTTTAATGACAACAAATAAGAGAGAGAGATAAGTTTCTCGGCTAATATTAAAGCATATCGACAACATCGCAAATTTTCTACCAACCTTATTGAAACACGTCACTTACCACTTAAATTTAAATTTCAAAAGCCGATTATGACTAGAGGATTAATTTTATAAAAATTTTATTTGTACAGTTGAACCACTAAAAACCTATTTTATAAGGTGCAAATATAAAAAAAAATCACTAAACTAGTCCATTGTTGCATTAGCTCTTATGGTCTCAAGCGGCCTTATTCGATGCTCTGTTGGAGGTTAGGTTAATGTATAAATTAGGGGTGATAAGTACACTGCGACCTCTAGGATCTATTATGTCCGAGGTTCGATTAAAGAAAAAAATAGATACTTATTTTACCCATAATGACTGATTTAATTTAATTTAAAGATAATTAATTAAAGCAATTTTGACTTTTTACTGGTATCATAAAGTCGTTTTAGCTGCAATTTCCTCACAATTTACTCTATTAATTTTCCGAACCATTTGATTAATTTTTGGATAAAATACGGGTTACTATCCAACTTAATGTTTATTTAACAAGCAAATTAAATTAAATTTTGAAATTGTCGTTGATTCGTTGATTTAAAGTATTATTAACAATAAACTCCTTATTACTTCCATTAAGTTCTGACAAAAAATGTGTTTTTAGTTTTTCTAATTCCGCATTATCCATTTCTCTAGCTTTATGTGCTTGTGGTCCATAATCTTGGTCTGGGTACTGTTACTTATGTTAACATTTTTTGTAAATTTTTTTACCGTTTTAGGATAAGATTTCTTCGAATTCTATCTTTAGCACAACGAGAAATAAATTTTTTTGTGTTTTGCCAGAACTTCTTCTTGTCATAGTACTTTTGTGAAATTGGGTCTTTATACTTTACAATATAAACTATAAAAATGAAAGCACCTTCATGATCGTTTACTAAAGCATACAAAAAGATCCGATCCCGACTCTGTAGAGAAGGCATACCCTATTTTTCTTACAATTTAAAACAGACTTCACGTAGTTATGCCGTGGAGCGTTTAAAAATTGGGATAGGGTAGATATCTCAACTCTGACTGTTAAAATTTTGCGCCTACACTCTTAAAATGCCATTTTTATTGATAGATAAAACGATTAAACTTTTTGAAAATACTCTTTTTGATAAAGAAAATAAAACTCCTGTATTAGCCGATCTCGTAAATGTTCTTTTGGCATTTTCAATTTAACAGCGAAAAGGAAATGGCCAAAGAACGATTGTCTAACTAATTTTCCCGTTTTCCACTACATCGACACAGCGGGTTAAATTAGCTTTGTGAAAAAAGACCGTGAGGTCTGTTGGTTTATAATTTGCTATCTTGAGAATCTGTGAACGTGGGCGTTTTGTTAATTAAACCTACTTGTTATGTGAAATTATATTTTGTTAAAAAAGTCATTATTATCAGTAGTAATATAAAAGGATAGTGAGAATAAATTGAAAATAATTTGACAGATTGTTTGAAAACTTGTTGCCAGGCAATAGTCACGAGAGCAGCAAGTTTGAACAAAATCTGTCAAATTATATTCTAATTTATGGATCTCTCGAGTTATATTCGACAAGATTATTTTTTGATTCACAAATTTTTATAATAAAAAGATTAATAAAACTGTTATCAATCTCTGTATAATGAAATATTCGTCAATAACTAGTAAAAAATGTATTTATATAAGTAACTGACAAAATGTTCTATCTTTAAAGTGACAACTCCTGTCAAAAAGTCCCTGTCCCAAAACCATGGTGACTCTAACATCTCCCCCTTTTGAAATGTTCTACATCAAAATTTTCCAATTTTTTTGGTAAACGAGTTTCTCGTCTTGGTCTCTGAATCAGGAAATTCCCAATATTATTGACTGATTCATCTGACTCTTCAGGCTGATCTGACTGTTTAGAATGATCCTGACTTCTACTGTTCTCTTCTTGACTAGAACTATTTCCTTGTGATGACTCATTCAAATTAGTTTCAGACGATTTTCTCTTAGAAGTAACATCGAATGTATCCAATAATATATCAATTGGAAGTTCATTTTGATCTTGGCGATAATCTTCTTCAGCACTGACAAATCTTGATTTTAGTTGATTTGCATGGGATCGGATTAATTTACGATCTTCTTCTAGAAACACATTATACATAACATGTCCGATGCGTTCGATGATTTTACCTGAAACCCACTTAACATTGTCGTGTGAATGGATTTTTGCAAAAACCAGTTGACCAACATCAAAATTTCGAAGAGAGAACAGTAGAAGTCAGGATCATTCTAAACAGTCAGATCAGCCTGAAGAGTCAGATGAATCAGTCAATAATATTGGTAATTTCCTTATTATTTTTGACTGATTCACCTGACTCTTCTGGCTGATCTGACTGTTTAGAATTATCCTGACTTCTACTGTTCTCTTCTTGACTAGAACTATTTCCTTGTGATGAGAGAACAGTAGAAGTCAGGATCATTCTAAACAGTCAGATCAGCCTGAAGAGTCAGATGAATCAGTCAATAATATTGGGAATTTCCTGATTCAGAGACCAAGACGAGAAACTCGTTTACCAAAAAAATTGGAAAATTTTGATGTAGAACATTTCAAAAGGGGGAGATGTTAGAGTCACCATGGTTTGGACAGGGACTTTTGCTTTGATGCAGTGTCCCAAACCATCTTTGAAAACTTCTGGAAAAATGCCTTGTAAATCTGCTAAACCAAATTCTGACGGTATTTGGGAAAACAAATCAACTTTCTTGCAGATTGAATTAATCGGAATGTTCCATAGTCCAAATTCCTCGATCCAATCGATTCCCAATATATTTAACTCTTTGATTGATGTCACAAAGCATGTCTTCACTACCGGTTGTAAATGATCACCCAGTATCACCTGACAGCTTATTTTTCCAAGTAAATCCACCTCTTGTCTGGAGGCATTGAACGCAACTTCATTAATTTTAATGATTTCTGGTCGACCAATAGATGTCCATGTATTTTCATCTATGATTGTGATATCTGACGCAGTGTCAAACTGAAGTGATGTTTGTACACCATTAATGGTCAAGTTAATGTATTTTCGTGAAGAATTTATTCGGTGTATGAATATACTTTTTGTAGTAGTTTTATTCTGACCTTTATTCTTTCTAAAACCATTTTTGTTTCTGTTTTGTGATTTTTCTGCTGATTTATCTGCGAAACAAGAGCAATAACCTTCTTTATGTCCAATTTTGTAACAGATTCCACACTTGTGTTGTGAAAAACTGCAATCCTTCTTGAAATGCATTTCGCCGCATTGCCAACAAGGTGTCCTGGGTTTATCGGAACTGTTATGTGGTTTGGTTTTATCGAAACTGTTATGTGGATTCTTTTCTTTGCTGAAAACTGCATGAACCGTCGGACTAGTTCTATGTTCAATGAGGGCAGTGTCTTCCTTCAGACTCGAAATTCTATGACATTCATCCACTAAATCTTCTAAGGAGATGTCGTCTTTTTCATCTTTGTCAATCTTTGATAAGAGACGTGTTGTAATATCCGAATATTTGGAAGATTTCAATCCAATTATGAACATGAGACATTTGAATTGATTTTCGTTCAGTTTCTTTAATTGAAAAGCTTCACAATGTTTATTAACAATACCAGCATATGTTAAAAAGTCGTCGGATTCGACCTTGTTCAATTGTAAACACTTGTAACGAGTACTGAATATAGATGACTGTTTTCCAAAAATTTTCTTGAGAATCTTTATTGTTTCCTCAAACTGAATATCTCTGGGATGTTTTGGCAAAATGAAGTTAGTGTACCTTTCATGTGCTGAAGTATTGAGATTTCGTAGTAAAAGTCGAACTCTGGCTGCGTCATCCAACTTTTTTCCATCGAGAAGAAACAGATCTTCATATCTTTTATACCAAGAGTCGAATGTGATATGGTTTTCCGGATCTGGTACAAACTCCACGATGTTTCTCGCTAGTGATTCGATGATGAACTCAGTGTTTTCAGATTTTGATTCTGGTACCTTATCATTCACCTTCAGTACGAGCATTTCTAGAATTTTGTTCTGCTGTTCTAGTAACTTCGCTAACGCCCCAGAATCCATTATCCTCGTCGCCAACTGTTATCAATCTCTGTATAATGAAATATTCGTCAATAACTAGTAAAAAATGTATTTATATAAGTAACTGACAAAATGTTCTATCTTTAAAGTGACAACTCCTGTCAAAAAGTCCCTGTCCCAAAACCATGGTGACTCTAACAAAAACCATCATAAAATTATTGAATTTTTTTTTTAAATTAATCATTACTTATAATATATGAACATATCGTTGACATATCTGTCCCTTAGAATTGAAAGGGCAGAAGTCAAATTCGGTTTGTTTCAAAGTAGATTAAAATTAGTGCAATTGAATTGTGGACCATAAATTAAAATGCCTTTAAATTCATCAAATAAAGTTGCAGCTTTATATTTTATAGAAAGTGGTAAAGCATGATTTGTATTATATTGTACACTAACATAATTGCCATTAAGTTGTTTTGGTTTGTAATCATAAACAATTTAGGACTACAGCCTTTTTTGTTCTATGCAACTTGAGTAACAAAAAACAGGACAACAGACCTTTTAATATACTTTTATTAGAAAAAGAACATCAACAGGATTTTAAGAATATAAGACTTAAAGTTAAAAAACATTATGCTTTGCAAAAAAAAGTTAACCATCTTCGGAATATGATGAATTGTCTTGGGTAACATCCCCTTTATTTGTTGTTGTTCTTAAAGATGTATAGAAGTAATGGTAAATAGAAGGTACCCATTCTAGCAATTCCATTAAGTGGTTATATTTTGAACTATCGATTGGAATTGATTTTTTATTATTTATTATTCTTTGGTAGGAGATCATCAAGAGAACTTCTCATTTTTCTTTTAAAATTGACAGATTTTAAAACATAAATGCCAGGGTGGTCTCTTTCGACTTTTAAGTGCACGAATTTAAAGGATAGAAATGACTCATTTAAAAACAAACATTTTAAAAATTCCTATTTTCATGTAAAATAGTCTTAATTTTTTACTATCGGAAAACATCTCTAATTAATAAAAAAATTCGTGCGGGAAAAAATCTTACCCGCACTCCGTGCGGGACAGAGATATTGTCTGTTTTAAAATGTTATTTTACGCATGCTTGTAGAAATTATTTTTTATTTTTTATTTATTTTGATTCGTTTTTTAAACTTGAACTCGTGTCATAACAGAATTCCATATGAAATGCGTTGTTTATAATATTTTTTATATTTTGCCCTTTTTACCATTTTTTAAATTAATTTTTTATTTTTATGTAATTACGAAAATTTTTATTTTAAAAAGTATGTCGGCAGCACTGTGTAATTTATAAAATTTGACAGTTGTGACATTTAAATTATCAAATGTTAATGTTTTAAAATATTTTAAAATGAATAATATACCAATAATAATATATTATATAAGTTAATTATTATATTCTTATGCACAGATACTTTCTAAAAGAACAATATAAAACTAATAAATTGTTATTAGCCACAAATGTCATTGTCAATAATCTTGCCTTTAGATACTTCACTCATGTCGCCAACCATTTAAAACAAAAATTTGCGTGCGTAAAAGTTACATTACGATACGCAAATGCGTTTTATAATGAAGATTTTTATAAGTGCAAAATATAAAAATTCATTTATGAGTTTGGAAATATATATGAATATTAAAGTCACTGAATTTTGCGTCTCTCTATAAAAAGTTAGTCTTTGCAGGCCTATTAGCTGGGATTTGAAATAATTAAAACTATGTTTGGTGTTTATGAATGAAAACAATAGATAGAATACATTACCAATAATAGAGTTTATGTCAATATTCTAGAAATATATATTTTAACAACAACTAAATACTAAGTTTTCACAACTGTTAGAAAAAGTACCTACTATAAATATTACAAAATATTTTTTTCTTTTTGGTTCAAATAATGAAAAACAAAAATAGGACAAATGCTTCGAATAGATATAGATAAAAACTATTTTAGTTTCGTTGCCCAAAAATTGATACACAGTAACCAGACAAAAATCACTTGCCATTTTTGCCAACATAGACGACGTAGACGCCTTCAGTTTTCCGTTTCATAAAAATCTTACTTTCTTTCGACCTTATCGTTTCTTCTTCCGATGAAGACTTGTCTTTCAAAAATATTATCATTGCCAAGTCCAAATCATCCATTTTTTGTTTTTTACAGAGAAACACTAATTATTGTTAAATAATGAAACTAAACACAAGATATAAAACAAACTATAAACACACAAAATACAAAAATGGATTTAGGCGGTCAGTAACGTTAAACTCTTACTTTACATCTGTGCTCACCGATAGCGGCCGTCTTAAACGGCCGTCAAATTACGGCCGCTTTATTGCGGCCCGCTATCCCAGGAAACCAAAGCTTTAGAGTTTAAAATAATCCATGGCTGCTTTATTTTTTGGTTTATATGTTTAAAAGACGCCAGACCGCAAGACTCTTGCAGGCTTAGTCTTGGTCTTGCGTATATCTTGCAATGCTAAGTCTAGGTCTTGCATAAGTCTTGCACAGCTCGATCTTGGTCTGGATCTTGCAGCGAAGACCAAGACCGCAAGACCAAGAACGTTGATCTTTTAAACCTAAAGGATTACATTAAGATCAAAACTCGCGAGTATAATAAGCTTACGTATTTTATTAATTAATTTTATGCTTTACAGTAATTTATAATTGTTTACAAACAAGTGAAAATTATTTTCTTCTTAAACACATGTTTATAGAACTAGGTCGAAGTGTAAGGTTTCGTTCTATTTTTATGAACTACATATTACTTCCCGTTTTTAATTACGCGTACGTTGGAAGTTTCGTCTTTTATCACTACGTAAAGTCCACTATAAACATTATCAAGTTTTGTTGCACTTTCACTTTTTAATAAAATTAAGTCATTTACCTTATAATTAACAGAGTTTACATTTTTATCATACAATACGTTCCTTTTAAATTTAGTATCTATTAAATTTTGTTCTAAAGGATACGAGTCGAATTTATACAAAGGGGTTACATTTCCTTCTGTTATTTCATTGGGTAATGTACATCGTTTACCAAAAACTAATTCATATGGTGAATATTGAGTGCTACAATGAAGACTGAAATTAAACATAAAACAGAAGTAAGGCACCCAAGTAGACCAAGCGGAACCGTGGTTTTCCAGTTGAATTCTTAGAAATGCATTTAACGTTTTATGCGAATTTTCCAAGGAACCAATGATCTGATGATGATAAGCAGTGGATTTTAAATGATTAATTTTTTAAAATTTGCAAATTTCGGTCATTGTATATGATACATATTCATTAGCTTGATCAGTTGCTATCTCGTTAGGGACTCCGAACCTTATTATAAAATTTTAGACCAAAGCTCTTGCTACTGACACTATATCTGTTGATTTAAGAGGATAAGCCTCAATAAATTTTGTTAAATCACATTGCAATGTAAGTGAATACTTAAATCCGTCTTCGTCTGTTTCAATAGGACCTACTATATCAAGAAAAACTTTTTCAAAAGCTGATTTTGCTGTTGGGGTTATAACCATAGGTTCTTTAACTGGCTTACTGATTTTTAATTTTTGACAAGAAGAGCACCTTTTCACATAATTTGCACAATCATTAGAAAGGCCCGAGCCAAAAAAAATATTTTCTAATATTATTTATCATTTTCCGTGTACCTGCATGTCCTGCCGTGGGAAGTACATGGAAATAAATTCTTTTCACTCCTTATATTACACAAATTCGCGGACCGGTCCATTTTAAAGATTTTCCTATTTGTTTAATTAAATATTCTACAAAATGCGCATTGTGTTTATTTTTGGCTATAGTTACTTCCGAAATCTTTAACTGAGATTTTTTCAATTTGTAATCAATTTATATAATTTATGATGATGATGTTTGGTTTCAGGTTACGTCGCGTTTATAGATCGAGTACTCCGCGTAGTCGACTAAGCGTTGATACTGCGGTAGGAGCAACCTGAGAGCCGGCAAAATTAGTGACTGTGGAAAGTATTGCGGCCCTACCGCAAACGGCCCCACCATTTCGTTCAGCAGCTTCAGACAGTCTTTTACTTCGAATGTCAATTACTTGAAGAGAAGATTTAGCTCCGGGGACTTGTCCTCGGAGTGTGAAGACGGAGATGCTCCTGTGGATCCATATTCCAAGCCACCAGTCACCTCACAACCACAGGTACTACCTAAATAAAATTGAACGGTATATGTTGGGGCCTTAATGTTTAAATATAAATTAGTTTTATTTCAATTACTGACATATTAATAAATGTGTATCAAAAGCCAATCGTATGTTAGGATATCGACGGTGTTCTGACAAAAATGCGTAAGCGACATTTAGAAGTTTTTACAGGAAGCCCCTAAAACACTTTTGTTTAAAAAATGGTTAAATATTCAAGTTCAAATACGTAATTGTGATGTGATATAAACAAACAAGTGTTGTTCTACCATGGTGGTATGACAAATTCATCATAACATAGCTTTAATTAAATATTTTGTCAAGGATAATAAAAAACTCTTCGTTTTAACAAAACTTCCAATATTTATTTAAAAATTGCTTTTTTAAAAGACTCAATGACAGCTGTTTCGCTATGAAGCATCGTCAGATTGACATTTAAGTTACATTTTGTTTGTTTGTAGCTAGGTACCTGATGTTTAGGTAGTATTAAGGCTAGACCAAGTATGGAAGTAATAAGACATAACAATATTAAAGCCTAGATGTTATTAGCCCTAAGGGATTATCCTGGATGTATTTCCCTCTAAGATCAGTATAACTGTGCAATGATATAGAAAAACCAGGAAAAAACTATATCATGCTGATCTTTACAATAACTTAATATATTTGTGTTACAATTACGTCTTATCTATGTATAAAATGAAGACTCAATCAAAGCAAACACTTTAAAAGTGGAGAACTTCCCAGATTTATTTGTTCATTAACAACTTTAAATTGTGGATCTGCTAGATGTCTTTTTATTTCAAGTTCTTCAAGGAAATCTAAATTTTGTTTTTTATTACAAATGTGTAGTATTTGAATGTCATTGGTGTGAAAGAGTGAGGTTGGATGTTCAAGTAGGTGTTTTGCATAATTTGACTTATCTGGTTGTTTTAATCTATATGCTCTTAAATGTTCGTTAAATCTTACTTCAAAATTTCTTTGTGTTTGACCTATATATACAGCATTACACTTTGGACAATTAATTTTGTAAACACCAGATTTTTTTAATTTAGGTAATTTTGTTTTTACATTTAACAATTTTGTACCAACATTATTTTGTGTTTTAAATGATATTATTGCTGATGTTGCCGAAGATATTATTTTTGATATTTTATATTTATATATATGTAATATTTTTATAACTTTTAATTTCTTTAGTTTGTTTAGGAAATATTAGTTGTAGTGCCACTTTCTGTTCTTTTTTATTAATTAATGTATTTATCAAATGAATTGGGTAGCCATTAGATGTAGCTATTTGTTTTATGATATAAATTTCTTTATCAAAGTTAATTTTGTCCATTGGAATTGAAAATGCCCTATGTATCATAGAATTATATGGTATGGTTACATCTGTTTGTGTTGGTTTTCTGTATATTGAATAATTTAGTAAATTATTAACTTTTTCAATTTTTAAATCTAGAAAATTAATTGAATTATTTTCTTCAACTTCTAAAGTAAAATTAATTTTAGGATGCAAGGTATTAATATAATTAAAAAATATATCTAATTGTCGTTCGCTACCTACAAATCATCCTATAACACATAAATTAGCAGCTTATAATTCTATGATACATAGGGCATTTTCAATTCCAATGGACAAAATTAACTTTGATAAAGAAATTTATATCATAAAACAAATAGCTACATCTAATGGCTACCCAATTCATTTGATAAATACATTAATTAATAAAAAAGAACAGAAAGTGGCACTACAACTAATATTTCCTAAACAAACTAAAGAAATTAAAAGTTATAAAAATATTACATATATATAAATATAAAATATCAAAAATAATATCTTCGGCAACATCAGCAATAATATCATTTAAAACACAAAATAATGTTGGTACAAAATTGTTAAATGTAAAAACAAAATTACCTAAATTAAAAAATCTGGTGTTTACAAAATTAATTGTCCAAAGTGTAATGCTGTATATATAGGTCAAACACAAAGAAATTTTGAAGTAAGATTTAACGAACATTTAAGAGCATATAGATTAAAACAACCAGATAAGTCAAATTATGCAAAACACCTACTTGAACATCCAACCTCACTCTTTCACACCAATGACATCCAAATACTACACATTTGTAATAAAAAACAAAATTTAGATTTCCTTGAAGAACTTGAAATAAAAAGACATCTAGCAGATCCACAATTTAAAGTTGTTAATGAACAAATAAATCTGGGAAGTTCTCCACTTTTAAAGTGTTTGCTTTGATTGAGTCTTCATTTTATACATAGATAAGACGTAATTGTAACACAAATATATTAAGTTATTGTAAAGATCAGCATGATATAGTTTTTTCCTGGTTTTTCTATATCATTGCACAGTTATACTGATCTTAGAGGGAAATACATCCAGGATAATCCCTTAGGGCTAATAACATCTAGGCTTTAATATTGTTATGTCTTATTACTTCCATACTTGGTCTAGCCTTAATACTACCTAAACATCAGGTACCTAGCTACAAACAAACAAAATGTAACTTCAATATGTCAATCTGACGATGCTAAGTCTAGCGAAACGGCTGTCATTAAAGTTAAAAAAAGCAATTTTTTAAATAAATATTGGAAGTTTTGTTAAAACGAAGAGTTTTTTATTATCCTTAATAAGATGGACTTCCAAAAAGTAAGGGTTAGTACAATCAATTTAAATATTTTGTCGCTTACGCCTTTTCTCTATTACTGTATGGTGCTTACGCCTTTTTTGCTGGTGGTTACGTTTTTAGTATTGTGATGAAAGTTATTTTAAATGGTGGTTACGACTCACTTACGTCTTTGTTTTTTTCAAAGCCCCATTTTTTTATGTCGCTTAAGTCAATTTAGTTTTAAGAAATAAGGGTGTTTTAGTTATTATAATAATTGATTGATTGAAATTTAGTTTATTTGGTAATAAAAAAATGCATTTATAACCTCAGAGTAATAAGTAAACATAGAGTAGGCATATTCCCTACTACTTGTCGAGACAGATTTGTTTACCAGCAGAGCATTGCCAGACGTTGTGTTTTGAAGTACAAAGTAGGAAAAAAAACGTAATAGTATAATCTACAACAATTTCATTTTACTTTTAAGAGAAGATTTTTATTCAGAGAAAATATTCTTTATTACATTTTAATATTAACTTTCTTACCTTTCTTTAATACTGATAAAAAAAGCTCTAGACCAATTATATCAAATACCCACAACGAAAATTTGGCATCAGTGCCTTTGTTTGTAATTGTCTAGAGGTGATTAGCAATTTGTTCGATTTTTCCTGAATTTTTGTGTATTTAAGTGAACTTTATAAACTTTATAAAAGATAAAAGAACTAACAACAAACACTATCAACAAAATATAAACTTTCAACGTAAACACTGGCACAAATTCACCGTAAGCCGTCTCTGACCTCTCATATGTCTGTCAAATTATAAAAAAGCAATGTTGCACGATCATTATAATGACAGTAACATAGGGTACATTATTGTATTAAAAAAGTTTCTTTTGCGCATAAAATTGACAGTGATGTATCTTTTTGATGTTCTTCAGGTTTAAGAAAGTCTTTTGTGACCTGAAAAATACATATCTTTCAAACAACATGGTTTCATTGGCTCATGACACATTACTCTGAATTAGAACGATAAATAATTTTCAAACTTGGCAACGTTATACCCAAACTACACTGATGACGAGCATGCGCACATTCGTAAACAACTTACATATGTGGCACGCTTTTCGCCGTGAAACTTGGTGAGATTATCATTCTAGGTAGTATATATATTTCTGTGATTAAATTATTTAACTAACATGTATATAGGTATTACGGTGATACTCTAACCAATTTCACGCCACTGTACGGCTGTGTTTACCTACACCTCTAGATTTTCCATCTCTCTCAATTATAGGTTCATTGCTATTGACTACAAACTGTAAGTTATTGTGTTGTTGTGGCATCTCTATGTTTACTTATTAGACTGAGTTTATAACGTTTTGCAACAGTTATCATGACAAAAATAAAAAAATAACTATTAAAAAAATAAACTTTTTATTTTGGTTTTATAATTAACAAAACTTAAAAATAAAATTCACAAAAAAAAGTAATTCCCTTATATTAAAAAAATAAGTTTCGTATTCTCTTTATAAAATTAAAAATCACAAAATGGTGGTAGTAGGGGAGCCCACGATGCTAAATCGGGATTTACTCGAGCGTCATAGAGACCTATTGGGTTGAGAGGCTTAGGTGATAAAAAGAAAAAAATGTTATATAATGTATACCTTTTCATCGGTGGGGGGATCGGCTATAGATTTTCAAAAATATAAAAAAAAGCTGTTTGCATGGACATACTCGAGCGCGTCAGATATTGATATTACGTATGTCCTGCATATTTTTAAAATTGTACGTGTGTTAATCTGACGGATTCCATGATGGGGGTGGTCGTACGTATGGGTTGAAAATGGAAAAAAAAAATTTTTTTCCACGCACGTCAGATTTTTTGAAGGAAGGTTAAATGAACCCAAAAAAAGCTGTTACATAATAATCTGCATTTTGAAGCGCGTCAGATTAAGATAAATATGGTTCATCTTATGCCCTAGACGCTGCAGTATCATAATCTGACGATTATCTAGAGGGATTCGCCTATTCTGACAATTTAATTTTTTTTTCTAATTATTGAACTTAATTAATTAAAAGGCTTAGGAAATAGCATGCATATAAAAAGTTTATGTTTTTTTTTCAATTGAATATTTATATTTATCATAAGAAATTAATTATAAACAATAAATTAGCAAAAACGTTGGAAATACGTTGTAAACAATATCATGCTACGAACGAGTCTATGTGATCAGCTGACATGGCGTCATGGCAACTGAAACCAGAGTGGGGACGGAGTGAGAGAGCAATAGATAGAGAAAGAGTGAAAGAGCAATAGAAATGAGGAGAGGAGAATATAGTAGGGAGCCCAAGAGGCTAAATGGTAAGTCACTTTAGCGCTGGGAGAACCTATCGGATCATAAAGATTAGATACAAAAAAGAAAAAAAGTTCATATGATATATGCTATTTTACTGCCGGGGGAAGTAAGTATTAATTTTCAAAAATGTAAAAAAAAATATTATAAAGAAATACCGTATACGCCCTATGTGTTTCCGGTAACAAAGAAGTATTAATCTGCCGGCTTACAAGTCGGGGGTGGCAGCACGTAGGAGTAGAAATTAAAAAAATATATTTAAGCTCATCAGATATTCAGGGGTAATGTTAAGTGACAGTTCAGCTCGATGTCCTTGTTGTGCTAACCTATAATCTGATAATTTTGTGGAGGAATTTCATTGTTCTGACAGCTTAAGGTAGTACCGTGACATGTAAAGGACACCAATAGTCAATGGCTATTCTTTTATTTCTTACTCACTAGTTAAAACACAATAAACAAACCAAAGCGTCACAAATTTACGAACACGACCTCGTTGTATTATATTGTTATTGTGAGCAGCTGAGGTGGCAACATGGCCGCAGAAAGTAGTGTGCGAGAGAGTGAGAAATAGAAAAAGATTGAGAAGGGAAGTGAGGCGCGGAGTGGGAAATTTACGTTGTAGAAACCGTCAGATTATATTATATCCGTAATTTTTACATGATTTTCTTCAAATCAAAAAAAACACCGCGCTCGAATATTCCAGGTGACGTTTTTTTCGCAAACTCATTACTCGCTTATTCTCTTATATCATGGTCAAATCGTCAGAATATTGAAATTGATGCTTTTTTCCATGTAATTAACTTACTTTCTATTAATCTGATGAGCTCGAATTAATTTGAGGATCGATTTTTTTTTACTAATCTGATTGGCTACCCTAGACGTATCCTTGTATATTAAGGGCTCATATATGGTGGAATTACTTAACAGGGTACAAGGTATCCCCTGTATATTAACCTGCCGTGCTTCAGTAAATCCAGAAATCCCCGCTTGGGCTTCCCTACTATAAATAATTTCATAAACTCTATGAATCATGATGCATTAACTCTTTATTATTACACTAAAGTTTTGCCTGTCTAATTTAAATGAATTAAAAAGTTTTATGCTAAAACACGCCCAACATTTCTGTTATTACCGTTTTTACGACAAACTCCAACATTCGTTGAAGAACTGTGATAAAAATTTTAAACTTTAAAAATAAAAATAAATTACACTTTAGCTTTGTCGGGTTTTATTATTTTATTTTTATTGAAATATTTATCTTTATGTAAGCAGTGGGTAGCAGAAACACTACTGGTTGTGCACACATCAATATAGCTCTACTTTCATTACCGTCTTATTATCATTATGTCCAGGATTTATCCATTTATGTGTGCTAGATTTTAGCAAAACCATAAAATTTATTATTCTTTGCCATCTATGACATTTTTGTAAAATATATATATTCAAAAATGTTATTGTTTTTAAATTTAATGCAAAAATTAACATAAAAAAAATTAATATCATGTTGTTACTGAAATTCGATAAAATATACTCGAAACTTATTACAATATACTTAAAACTTATTTCCCGTTTAGGTCTTGATAATGAGAAAGTGAACAAAAACCATCCAATTAATGACAACCATAGATTGCATAGCTGAAATTAAATGTTCAATTAATATTTATAAGATGTTTCTCTCTTAAAATTATAAATTAATCCCAAAGTTCTCACAGTTAAAGTATTTTAGACACAACACAAAACATTAAATAAAGAACTGTTTAATAAAACTTTCAAGGTTTATTTAAAAAAATAAATTTCACGGTTAATTTAAATTAAAAATTGAATATTAAAAATTTTATTATTTTAAGGCTTTTATTATTTTATATATTTTAATTCAACTTACTTGTTCATCTTTAGGAATTCGATGCATTTGATATCCTGTTTTATCGGAGTTATTGCATCCTGAAACACAACATTGAAAACCCATTTTTATCTCTAATTAATCACGAATTGTAACAAATACTTCTTATACACTATAAATTACTGTAAAAAGTAACCGAACTTGACTTACTATAAACACAAAATGGCAATGAAATTCACAAAACACGAAAATTCTTTGACAGATGCGACATATGAAAGCACACCAGCGTTTTTTGCGGTTGGAACCTCAACTAATAACAATGAACTTTTATTTACATATAAGATTCCTAGCCATGAATATAATATTAAAATAACAAAATAAAAAGATACCAATAGTTAATGAAAAATTAAATAAAGCAATAACAAATAGTACAATAATTAAATATGACCTACATCGAAGAGGGTCTAAAGGTTACTTTACAACAAATTTTGCAATGCCCTATATTTTATATAAGGTGAAATAACAAAAATATAAAGATCAATCATAAAAAAGTAAAGGGAATCACCGAAGTCACAAAATACTGCGAGTTTATCTCAGATTTTATCCTCTAGGGCATTCTCGCCTGATGTCTTTTATTTTACCTAATCGATATGCATGTAACGGGCTCTTAACAGCGAAAGAGACAAGACGAGATCGATAGTTGGCAGACTAAAATTTAACCGCAAGGTATAAGAACAAAAGGATATAAAGAATTTAAACAACGTCGGATTTCTATAATTAAATTATTATTGTGGAGATGTAAAGAAAATAAAAAGTTTTTGATCTTCATTGTTTCTTTAATTTTTCCCCGACAGCTTTGTGATAAACGTGAGGCTAAAACGTGATTAAATTGCCTTTTATACGGTGGTGATGTTCCTCTAACCAGAACTATCAGTTAACTGATCTAATATAATATTTTACCTCGCGAAATAAACCTAAACGAAAAGCGGGTTTTTGATATATACTAAATATATAATTTTTTTGACTGTTTACCGTGATAGATTTTACCTCAGTAGGTGACACTGGACACCCTGTATAGTAAACACATCCTCAATTTCTTAAAATAAATTGTATACCAATAATTCATATATCTCTTGACTCAGCAGCAACAATTTATAAGCAGCCATTTTAGATAATTAGATAAAAAAAATGTCCCGATTTAATAAATTATACCGACAGCTTATTTTTTGTAACGGCTGCAGACTAAATTTTTTAGATAATTCTGTATTGATAATGTAGATTTTATTTATTTCTTATATTTTCTAGGCACCTCCACCTCCGCCTCCTTCGCAGTACAGTACCGCTGGAGACTTGTCGCTTAACCTAAAACCGGGTTCGAAAACTACTTCTGCACCTAGTTCTCCAGCCAAATCTCGAGAGAGTCTACTTCAAAGAGTACAGTCGCTTACAGGACAAGCCCGCGATCAGGGTGCTTCTATCTTAGGAGCGGCAGTTTCAAGTGCCACAAGAGTAACATCTTCGGTAAGTTAAGTTGATAAACTGTTAAGTGAACAGACATATTTGAATAGTTTTTTAGGACGTTAAAAAATATAGTGCTTTTATTATTCCCACGGCCTTTTGAAAATAAACTAATTTCCCCTTATATACTTTTATTGTTGAAAATTAGTATGTTATTAGAACAGACTTAAATTTTAATCAAATAAGAATATAAACAACTATCATACAGTACGCAGACGACTTCGTAATATATTGTAATGTTTTAAAATAATCATAAATACAACTTACCTAATATATGACTTGAATTGAAATAAATTATTAAACATAACATAACTTTCGAATCTTTTCATTAAATGATCAATACACCAAAAATCTCTTTATTAGAGCCAATCCAGTAAATCTTAATTCACATAAGAACACAAAAACTATCTTGATAAAATGAGTTCATAAGAATGAGCACTGACACCAGTAGTCGATCCAAGAGACAAGTCCAAGATCCTATTTTGTTTAAGCTAAAAATAAAAAGTAAATAAGTATTAGAATATGTTAATAATGAATCATAGGAATACAATATTAGTAAGAAACCAACTATATTAGTTATATTAAGTTAGTTAGATCAAAATCCAAATAAGTTATAATTAATGTTAAAAATAATAATAAGTTCAATAATGTTTTTTTTAATAGGTAGTTATAAAATAAGAACAAGTAAGTGTAGGTTATTTAAAATTATTATATAAGGTAGAGAATATTCAACTGTATTCAGTTAGTAATATAAGGTACAAAAATTTAAACCTCAACAAACTAATTTTAGCTATTAGAGCAAAATAAATAAATCATAGACAATGATTATAATTTGATAAATAAATTTTACTTACCCAAACAATATTTTCAAATTCAATTAAGCATCAAGTGATGAGTCCTGTATTATAATGTATCGGATGATAGTACAAGCCTAGTACTTCCTATGTTCTGGTACATCTCATATTTTGATAGAAATACAATACTTAAGACAGAATCTAAAAAGAAAGATATTGAAATTTATTACATGATAGAATAAAACTGTAAGAAAGTGATGTTTTTGTTTACAAGCTAAGACTGTTTAATTAAAGCTTAGTCAAGGACATTATGATTGATAAATCAAGTGGAAAAACACTGTAAATAATGAAGTGGTGATCAAAAACTGTTGATTATAAACTGGAAAGATGTGGTTGTAGTGGAAAGACATAAACTTAATATTAGATGATTGATTGATGTTATTATTGGTTATAATTGTATGTTGTTGCAAGATAATTAATTTTAAGGGGTTTGTTGATGATTTTATAAATTTTGTAGTTGAATCGTTATGACGTATTAGATTTAAAATGTTAATAAAAACTAAAATAAGCGGTGTCATTAGAAAAAAAGGTTATCTGATCATATTAGAATATGTAAATTTTCAATTTTTGTTAAAATTAATGGCCAAACAGAGATATTTGCTCATAATTGTTAAATTTAATATTGATAATTGTCAAAATGGCCGACATTGTTTACTCCGTAAAGTCAGCTGTTTCAATAAGGAAAGATTGATTTTAAAATTCTAAAAAATGTTAACTTATAATGAAATAAGCTATGCAGGTTTGATTTATAACAATTATAAGGTCAGAAATTGCTAAATTAAAAATTCAATTTTCTAAAAATTTGAGGTAAATGGGTTAGGAAAAACAAAACACGCTCAAAAAGGTAGCCATTTTTCGATTTTTGGGGTGAGGGTATAAAAGCCCATGGAAAATGAAAATCGAGGTCACTCTAAATTCATCAAAAGGCCAATCCACGTCAGTCTATTTTAAAATTATCATAAAAAACAATGGCCGACGACTGTTAAAAATTAAAGATGGCTGAAATTTAATTTGATCAACTATATAATTTATTTTAAAACAAAACTTATTGGAAAATTGTATATGGAAATTGTGTACTGATTAATAAAATATCATATCCTAAGAAGAAAAAATTAAATATTTTTGACTAACCTGTAATAATAATAAAAAAAAACCTGAAGAAACCAAGGAGACATAATATCCAGTGGTTATAATCCTTTTTGGTATCCGTCCAAGGAAGTATTCACACGTCTTGTGAATTATCTACTAGTAAGAATCCGAGTGTGTGAAACCGCTACGAAGAATTTCCATCCTTGACCTTCAGCAACAAGTGAATTTACGGTATGTGTTTAACTTTATTCACTAATATCACTTTCATAACTCCTATAAAATATTGTGAGTAATATATTTCAATATCTTTAAATAATTTTTTAAAATAATCTTGATCTGAAAACATTGCATTATTGAGAATTTTATGTCGACTAATAAACATACGCTATTCAACATCCTCACCCCAGCAAACAACCGTTAAGTATCACGTGTTCTTTTATATGGGGGTTGATGCGCACGAAAATACCATAGCCGTATCATTGAATAGGTTAAGGGTATATTGATTCCTTTAGGTAAAGGAAAGGAAATAAATAATAATACTGTTGAATGTTATATTATGAACTGACTACTGGGGTTAAGAGTAACTAATGCTCAGCAATTAATTTAGATATACTAAATTTAAAAATAAATAATAAATAAAATTACATATTTTGAGTTTAATGATATAATTTTTTTTACAAACAGAAAAGGATCAATAAAATAAAGAAACTTTAAAGGTGTTTTAAATTGAATAAAGAATAAATAAAAATTGAGACAAAATTAACATAAATTATAGCCCCACAAAACTTTAAAAATAAAAATTTAAAATTATAAAAACAACAAATTTAATAGCTATATCAATTTAAACTATATTTATACAATCATCATTTATTTATTTAATTGTAATTTATTACAATATATATACCTATGCGATAAAGGATTCCAACATTGCCTCACACATATAGATACAGCAACAACTCCTATCATAAAGTGCATAGACGAGCTAGGACTACAAATCTCGCCAAAAAAATCCCAAATAGTTTTTTTTACTAGACATAATCTACCGCAAATTAACAAAGTCCAAGTGGACAATATTTCTTTTACCGTCAGTATTACTGCCAAATATCTGGGAATGGTCTTAGACAAAAAACTTAATTGGACTGCACACATCGAACAAACACTAGTAAAATGCAGCAAAGGTGTAAATTTCTTAAAATGCATAATGAAAACCTGGTGGGGGGCTCATCCCCAAACAGCATTAACTTTCTACCTAGCATACATTAGATCTATTATAGATTATGGAAGTTTTTTATATGGATCAGCCTCGAAAACCACCCTTCAAAAACTGGATATTCTACAAACAAAAACATTAAGAATATGCCTGGGAGCTATGAAATCTACACCTAATGAAGCACTAAGAGCCGAAGCCACCTTTGGAATTGAGACGACAACTCTTGGCTGGAAAAATGTAAAGCGAAAAGGTCACCACTGCTCAACAAACTATCATCCTTAAATCATCAGGACCTGCCATGCGATACTGGCAACACAAAAACTCCCCACCATTGTGTGAAGGTCTGAGAGAAACTTCTGACTATAATGCAGCTGCCACAGATATATTATTTTTTAATCTCTTTGTCAAAATTGACGTCATTGTTCCCTCATACTCAGAAAATAATTTACTTAATAACTTAATCATCAACCAGACATCGAATATGCATAACAATTTTACTTTCATCTATACAGATGCGTCAAAAAACCAAGACGCAACTGGAAGTGTATATCTAGTACCAAATGTTACTGCAGCCAAATACAAATTAAACAAATCGACTTCTACCTACACTGCAGAAGCTTTTGCAATTCTGAAGGCACTTGAATATATTCAAGATAATAACGTATAATATTCTCCGATTTACTCTCAGTCTTAACTAGTTTAAAACACCATACAGAAACCAATTCTAACTACCAAAATCAATACATTATGAATATAAAAAAAATATATATATTATTTACAGCAAAATGGTGTAAAAATTAAACTATTTTGGGTTAAAGCTCACTCAGGGATAGTAAATAATGAACTGGTTGACAAATTAGCGAAAGATAGTTTACTGGATGGCATTAACACAGAAATTCCCATAACGTTATACGAACGTATGACCGTCTTAAAAAAAGACATGAAAAGCAAATGGAGACATCATTGAAAAGAATATTGCTTCGTTAATCCCACCAGATACACCCTCTTGGAACCCCACTTGCGTAACAAACCTTGGTATGAAGATTACAACTACCCTAGAAAAAGTGTAACAACAATCAGTAGATTAAAATTTGACCACGCTTGTTATCCTGCTCACCTTCATAAAATCAAAATAATTGATGACGATCTCTGTCCAACATGCCCACAAATCGGCGACCTGGACCATATTTTCTTTAATTGCAAGAAATATGATAAAGAATCCAGAGAACTTACAAATAAATTAACCATCTTAAAAATAAACCGGCCTTATAATTTAATGCATTTACTATCCTTGAATAGTGTATATAGGGGAAATAATAGTGAGTATTCAGTTTATTAAAAAAATGCCAAATTGGTTACAAAGATAAAATAATTGCTGAAAAATTGTCAAATTTAGTTTCTGGCTGCGTGGGCTTCGACCCAAAGGCCAACAAACAAAAACAAAAAAACAACAAAAAAACTAAACATTTAAACAAAACTTCGTATGTCAATTTTGTTCCGGCTGCTTCACGAAATATTTTAAATTGTCAATTTAATAAAATATTAATTTATGATCCTAAGTCAAATGTTAATTTATGATATATTTATTTATTATTCATTAATAAATTTATTTATTTTGCTGAATGCGCTTCAATTTTATTATTTGGCGAGAGCACTGGGTTGATAGTATTACTGTTCAGAAGCGTAATTTACCAGATATAAATACCTATATGCAGTATGATGCAAATGTATGGAATAAATTCATTATTGTAAAAACAGACGACTTTTAAAAAAAATGTTAAACACGTCAATTTTAATTTTTGAATGGCCATCAACTGCTATAGATGTGTTGGACATAACGTCATTAGTGATGGCATAATGACGTCATCGTGACAGCTCATTTGAAAGATCTCCTTATCGCCTTTGCAACAATGTAATCATTTGAATATTTATTTCTACAGGGTTAACCAAAACTGTTGGTTTATTAATAACATAGAATAAATGTTTACTCAAATACAATTAAATTACAACAAGGTGAAGTTTTAGATTTAGAGTAGGTATTAGTGTCAGTATCAGCTTATCGGTCGTAATATGGGACTAATTAACCAGAAAGCCACCATAGAACTTCCATCTGACTGGAATGAACATATTCGAAATGTCAGGACAAAGCCACACCCATTCAATGTAATAGACTGTGAAGATCGGAATATATTTCGATCCTGGACTGATCACCTTTCAAAAAAGTGTCCATTTGAGAGCAGACCAATCAAAGAAATCGCAATATTGGATGAAATGTCCAGAATTATACAGTATCATGAATCTTATAATGGAGCCTTCACTACTTCTGTGGTAATGCCACCTAAACAAAAGCAACGACATCTTGAATAACCTGATGGTCAATTTGAGTTACCAAATCTAATCTTCAAGACTTGAAAAAGTTTTGTGAAAATCCAGATGCAAGACATTATTTTTAAAACTTACCTTACAGGCCAAATGAAGTTAATTTTTAATTTATAATCATAATAATTATAATAATATTAATAAAGAATACGTTTAGTTACTAAATTACAGTATAATTTTATAGATTTTTTCCCTACAATTTAATACATAGCCACCATAAATTATTTTTACCTACCCCAATGGCAATTCAATTGGTATAGTCATTAAACGCAGAATAAGTAATCATGCATGCATAAACTTTAATAGTATATTACATAACGAGTGTGGAAAGTGAAGTATTACGCACTAGTGAAGTTTAGCACGAGCCGCGTAGTGGCGAGTGCGGAAACGTAACGAGTGCAAGAAATACACTTTCCAACGCGTTGTGTACACGATTTTTCCTACGACCCCAATATTTCTTATTATAATAAATATTTTAAATTTATTTATAAAATTTATTTTAATTGTTAGTCATGTTAAAAATTAGGATTTAAACGAGTTTATATATTGCATGGAAATATAATTAATTAAAATCAAATAACCACCTTTCTCAGGAATTCACATCATAATTCTTTATTAGCTAAATGACATTTTTTTTTTGTGGGCTCTATAAAAATTAAAAGTAAAATGGCCAGTCGGTGAAATTAATTGAAAAGTAATGTAATAATAATAGACACAAAGATAATTGTGAACAGAAACACAAACATAACTTCAAAAATCCACATTCGACACATGCACGGAACATAAACACAATATAAAAAAGAAGAATAAACTGTTCTTCTTTCTTAAAGTGTTTTTATAAAAATAATAATACTGAATAAAAATTTGTTTATTTTTTAAAAATTTAAAAACCTATAAGAAACTTGATTCTTACTTTATACAGAAAAATTTGTATTGACAATTACAATACAATATTTGACACAAGGAAGATTTAAAAAAAATTAAATGGTCCTTGCTTTGACATTTATGTGTTTTTACTATTGATAAATTTGACGTAAATGTCACAGATCATAGAACTATATTTTTTTACTTTTCAATACGTGTATTGATATTAGCTACTTTCTTAAGTACAAATAAGTGTGCAAACTAGCACTTTCATATGTGGTCGTAGGAAATAGTATATTACATAACAAGTGTGGAAAGTGTAACATTTTGCACGAGTTAAAGTTTAGCACGAGCCGCGTAGCGGCGAGTGCAGAAACTAAACGAGTGCAAGAAATACACTTTCCAACGAGTTATGTACACTATTTTTCCTACGACCACGTGAAAAATCCTTCAACAAATGTATTTTTTAAAGTAAAATCACAGAATACACCTTATAAAATCCAATCAGCCTTGGACCTTCACTATCTGGAGAACAAATTTTCTTTCAAATGCATAACCCAGTAATCTTTTTAACACTTTATAATGTCAATTGAGTTTTTTGTATACGTAGTATGTATTTGAACACAAATCACAACACAGTTCAAATATTTTCAAAGTAATGTAATAATAATAGACAGAAAGATAATTGTAAACAAAAACACAAACATAACTTCAAAAATCCGCATTCGACACATGCACGGAACATAACACAATATAAAAAAGAAGAATAAACTGTTCTTCTTTCTAAAAGTGTTTTTATAAAAATAATAATACTGAATAAAAATATGTTTATTTTTTAAAAATTTAAAAATCTATAAGAAACTATTATTTATTCTTACTTTATACAGAAAAATTTGTATTGGCAATTACAATACAATATTTGACATAAGGAAGATTTAAAAAATAAATTAAATGATCCTTGCTTTGACATTCATGTTTTTTACTATTAATAAATTTGACGTAAATGTCACAGATCATAGAACTATATTTTTAACTTTTCAATACGTGTATTGATATTTACTTTTCAATACGTGTATTGATATTAGCTACTTTCTTAAGTACAAATAAGTGTGCAAACTAGCACTTTCATATGTGGTCGTAGGAAAAAAATATTTCAATTCTTTATCTTTTTAGATGTAAGATATACAAGACTTCAAATCTTTAAAATCGTTTTTCTCATAAACTGTTTTTTGTGACATTCATCTTTTTTCCCTGTACCCTTCATATGTTTTTGTTGTAGGTCTCAGGGCGATACATGACTCTTCTCGTTATAGACGATCAGAACACGGACTGGAGCAAATATTTCAGAGGCAAGAAAATTGGTGATTACGATATTCGAGTGGAACAGGCTGAATTTAAAGAAGTTACAGTCACAGCGACGGCCGAGGGAGCCAGTGTATCTATGGCAGTTATTCGTGGAGGTACAAGAGTTGGAAGGTCTTTCCGGCCCGATTTCTTGCTGGTGAGTGTTTCTATTATTTTAATTTATTAAAATATTATTATTAATAAAATGTAGCTGCTTACTTTACAGGGTGTTTTGTTTAAAGATTTAAAAACTATTTGGGTTCAGTACTTTAAGACTATTTTACGTATTCATTTCATATTTGACAGAAAATGTAGACACTATACACCCTACAAAATTGTATAAAACCAACGTTTCTGGCTACCACCAGAGGCGTACAACAGGGGCAAGTGACGGGTTAATCGTTCCCAAATTCTACGCCACTGGCGGAATAGAAACTTTAGCACAATTTGTCGATTCTCCAATACTTTTTACGTAAATAAAGTACTCTTTTTTCATAACGATAAAGTCAATATTTCTCGAGATATTTAAAGGTAAACATGAAGTCGCCCAATTTTAATATGTGATAACTATGTCGATGTTTTGGACCAGTGAATTGCATTTAATACCCAAATGAAACTTTAATCCGTGTCAACAATAAAGAACACAACTATTTAATGAACGGATGAATTGAAAACAAATTGTGGTTCTAAAAATTATGATCTAAATAGAAGTAGGTACCTACAATTTTATTAAAATATAGGAAATATCAGAAATGAAAAGTACCCAAAAACCTTTTATAACAAATGTTTTATGTGACCCCCGTTTACATCAATGAACTTATTCATTCTTTGGCTTAATGATCTTCTTACCTTGAAAAATGTGTTGTTCGGCAATAAAATTAGCCAAATTTAGGGGGTACTGTAACGAAGTTACATATTTTTTTTATTATTATTGTACTTAACCGAGTTACAATTTCATTTGTTTACTTTTTCCGTTTTTAAAAATAAAATCAAATCTTGGCATTATTCATATCTATTAAACAGACCGGTTTAGAAATATTTCGAAGATGTCCAGTTTTTATCACCGATAACATATTGCTAATTGCCGGTTATTAATACGATGCCGAATGATTTTAAAACTCAATAAATATTTCTAAATTGTATCTTTCTTATTTCTGGACCGATTGACGTAAATCTTGTTCGTAATGACTCGGAAAATTATGAGGAAGTTCATGCTGCTGTCAAATCCGTCGCGAAAATTGAAATTCCATTAAATGTAATTTGGTTTCAAAAACTCCGATCGAACGGCCGTCAAAATTCTCTGAGTATCACGAGTACGCAGCATTGCATTTTTATGTCACTTAGTACCTATATTTGTATATTTTCTTTAAAATCATTAGTTAATTTATTGTGTTTTGCTGTCGAATGTTTTACCAAGTTTATTAAAAAGTTCATCGCATCTGATATTACCTTACTGCAGTTAAAGTCAAAAACTAGGTTCTCATAACTATAGTACATATCTATTTTTTAAAAATCCACACAAGTAAGTCACTATCGATAGAAGTAGGTACCTACCTCACAAACACGCCTTTAAACTTATATAAAAAAGTTTGATATAATTTGTTTTTCCAGGTCAGACAAAACTTAAAAGATGCGGGGGAAGATTATCGAAAATTACTGCTGGCTCTAAAGTTTGGAGGAGTTCCAAGCATCAATAATCTGACATCGATTTTTAACTTCCAGGTAAAGTGAAATAACAAGCCAAAATTTAATAAATAACAGTGAGAGGGTAATATGTTTTTAACATCACAATGTTTCATTCTTTTTGCACGATTGATCATTTTTGACTGTTTACCGTGACAGATTTTACGTCAGTATAGGTGACATATTTACTAGCAACTCGACGGTAAATAATATTCACTTACCGTCGAGTTAAAAAATCTATTAATTTTAGAAAGAATTGTAACATGTTCATTGACATGTTCCGAGCGTAAAATTAATTTAATCACACGTATAATTAAATCCTGCACTTAATCATAAATGATAAACATTTTTCACTATCTCACGACTTCAAACCATTAAAAAATACCTTTCGGACGACCAATAGACACAACCGTTTTTGAACGTTGAGAACCCGTTAAGACCATCGTAGCGCGGAGAGAACTCTTCCCTTCCGCCTTCAACCTCCAAAGAACGAGCATCATTTTGCGTATTAACGAATTCTTACCTTAGCCGTTGTAAGTACAAAATTTTTATTATTAGACATTTTAATTCATTTATCAATTTATCTTTATTACTCAGTTGAACACAGATATTAATAGCATTTCAAAATAATAATTTCTAGATATTTTTATAGATAACTAAAGCCATAATTGAACCTTTTTTATTTAGCCACGTGGCAATTCATGTTAATATGCATGTATTTTTAATATAATTAGTAATCGACATTATTTAATATTTTTAAATGAACTAATAATTAATAATTTAACGTTTAATATATATATTTTATAATACTTTTCATTAATTTAACCTTTTTGCTATTCAGCCACGTGCTGGCATGCCGAAATGCATGTATTTTCAATATATTCAGTGATCGATAGTATTTAATACTTTCAAACAAATTAACAATCAATAACGCAACTTTTGACATATACAATTTATAATATTTTTATTAAAAATAAGACTTTTTAATTAGAAACTAAGAACACACGTTTCAGAACATAGATTATAATAAATTGAACCAAGTTTTGATTAGTAACGACTCACTATTAATCATTCCTAATTTTTTTTAGTTTAACCATTATCACACATATTTTATTTTATTTCATATCATTTGTTAAATAATAAAAATATGAACATTGTTGAGTGCCCGGCAAATAAAATGATAGTAAGGAATCAAATTCAATTGCCGTCCGTTCTCCAACAATTTTCATATTCCATAATTTTTTGATACTCCTTTTCCTGATACACTATTCTCTCACAGATTTATACGGCTCCAAGTTACCGTTGAAAATATCGCAAATTATTAGCTCCAAGTTACCGTTGAAAATATCGCAAATTATTAGCTCCAAGTTACCGTTGAAAATATCGCAAATTATTAGCTCCAAGTTACCGTTGAAAATATCGCAAATTATTAGCTCCAAGTTACCGTTGAAAATATCGCAAATTATTAGCTCCAAGTTACCGGCAGGTTGCCGTTGAAGTTACCGTCCAATGTACCTCCAGGTTACCTCAAAAGTACCTCCAAGTTACCGTTGAAAATATCGCAAATTATTAGCAAGTTACCGATAAAGCACCGATCCAGCTGACTACACCTGAAGTTCGAACTCTCCGGAGAAGTCCCCCAGGTCTGCCTTCCTGTAGAAGTCGTCAACATCTGTAACCAACCGAAGCCGTACACATACCGCTGTGGGAGAAATCCGAAACCCTAAGCTAAGTACCTAACCTTTTGTGGCAAAATAAATTTGAATTTTTTACTTGAGTGTTTGTTTTAAAACCCACAGATTTGCTGTGTGTGGTTGCCTATCGGTATCAGTATTTTAGTTTTTTATTGTTGTGTTGAAGTAGTCAAAATATTTTTAATATTTATTTTTTCTTTCTAGTTAAACTTTAAATTAAATAAGGTGTTCTGCTTTACACCTAGTTATTAAATTTTGTCGAATATAAAGCAGTGGCGCCCTCACCCATCAATCATATCCTATATACAGAGTGTCGCTAAGCTGGAGCGTACCAGTTAAAAGGTCTCATAAGCCGGGACAGCTCTCGAGGGAGTAATTAGTGTTACAGAATAAAGAAAATTAACGAATTATTTATTAATATTAAAGCTTATGGTACAATTTGTTAAATTACTTAATGAAATCCCACTTTTTTGGGCTGTAGTTTCACTTCTAACAGAAACTCCTGCAGAATCGCATACATTAGTAGTATTACTAGAATTGCACAATATTTTTTCGGCAAAATCTATTTTATTTTGAAGAGAATCTTCTACATAGCTTTCTGCCACTGTCGTGGCCAGATTATAAAAATATAGTCTTGAAAAAGGGAACAAAGACCTACAGAAGTTCCAAAGGAAAAAAATGACAAACTATTTTGCTTGTCTTTGTATACGGAGCTGCAAAAAGTACCTGGATATGGACGGCTCCAACGTCCCCTAATACAAGAAAATTCCTCGGAGCACATCAGTTACAGTAGCTAATCGGCAAGTGCAGCAGCAGCCAACACATCTTATTCCCAATCTCTGTCAGCAAGAGTAGCCCTCTGCCAAAGGACACTAGCATTTCGCAAGATAACTCAGATCTTTCAGATATTTATATAACTAATTATTTTATTTTTGGAACATTACGACTTCTTTTTCTTCCGGTGATCTTCCGGTCATCTTTGACTAAAGATAACAGTTCATCAAATGAAGTTACACTCATTCGAAAGTAGTTAAAAAACTTTTTGGGGTATTCCCTCAATTATGGGTAAAGTGTCACAAATGAACCCATGGTTAACCTATCGTCTATTACAGGATGCACCCACCATCTTCTTTGTCTTCTTCGCCTTGCTTTGTATCTACGGTATAACAACCAAAGACATGTTAACTTCTCTAAATCCATAGTAGCACTGGTAGTAGACACGTTCGACTAACGCGCGTTCAACGCGGCGTCTAACGCTCTCATGTGTACATGCCCTTAGTTACTACCAAACAACCAAAGTATCTATCGTGATAAAATGAATGAAACTAGTCAATAATGGTATCAAACGTGCAAAAAACGTTAAGCATGCCGAACATTAAGGGTAACCGATCTCAGATCGGTTACCCTTAAAAAACCCTTAACGTTTTTCATACTTAACATACTACTGCTAGAACTACTTACTTTTCTTTTTTCTCATAAAATTCATATTCTCTCTAGTACTACTTGAAAATGATGATTGTGTTAACTTGTTCCTTCAAATAATGGACTGTATATTTGTATTAGCTGTATTATTATCTCAATTAAACACTTCTTGAGCTTAGAACTATTTATTTTTGTGTGCACCCTAGGTAATCTGAAACTACAATGATACCTTTCTGGGGTGCGCGGTCAACATGACCGTATTTCACACATAGGCGTGCGAACAATGGATATAATTATAAAAAATATGAAATAAAATAAATAGATTATGGCCTTAACACTACTCTATCAAATGTTTGTTTAGATTATTTTTGCCTGTATGAATTAAATTTTCTTTTGTTTTACTTAAAGTAATTAATCAGTCACATTTATTTGAAGTTGCCGTTGAATTAAATTCTTTTATGCCCTGTTGAATGCGATTAAATCTTCAAATTGTCGAGGATCACTATGTACAAGATAAAATATTTTATCGATAATCATTGCAATAAGTATAGTATCATTTGAGTGGATAAAAGCCTTTGCTTGCGAGTATAATACTATACTTTATCTACGATGTTGTATTTTGTTCTGTTCGCCACTTTAAAAACTTTTCATAAACACATTCGTACTTGTGCTCTGATTTTTGTGGTAGAAGATTTTCTATTCCAGTCGTTGCAATATTGCGAATGTCAGGTGGCGTACAGGACATCTCGTTCTCTTCTGTCGACATTTTCTTCGGTCCCAGTCATAAAAAACTACCTTAAAACCCACGAATTTCACTTTGTACGTTTTTGCTGTCAATTGTGTGATTTTGTTTGTTTGAATTTTTGGTTATGTCACCGTACCAACTGAAAGCTGTTGCCAACGTAATAATAGGGAAAATATAAAAATCCCAATATGTCCGGTCCTCATTCCAGTGGATAAAAGTTCCTGTCAATTTTACCCACAGCTGAGAACCAATCAAAGCTCTCCTTTAGGTTATCGATGGGTAAAATGAAAATTTAGAGTGGGGTTTTCATATCAATCAAGTTTTTATCATGCTATGATCGTAGATAAATTTGTTTATGCAAGTTAAGCTTGAATACATTACTTTGTCCTAATTTTCATTTCATTTAAGTTTTACTGTGAATATTTGGTTATCATTTACGAATTTTTTAGGACAAACCTTGGGTGTTTGGGCACTTGGTTCAACTTCAAAGACGTTTAGGAAAAGAAAATTTCCCTCTGATAGAACAAACTTTCTACCCAGACCATCGGGAAATGGTAAGTGTTTAAAAATAATTTATTTATTATTGGACACTGATAATGGATTTACTAATTTCATATACAGTGTGTTCAGGAACTTAATGCCAAAAATTCGGGAGCAAATAGAAGAGGTCAAAATAATGTTAGAAGATCAAATAAATTTTTGTCATACGAGCATTCGTTTCCGAGTTATAGACCTCTAAAGTTTCGAAAAAAAAACCTTTGTTTTGTCATAATTTCTAAACTATACATTGGAATACTACAAAATTCCAGTGACGGATTGCATACATCCATGTCCTGTGTTTGACGGTATAAATGAATCTACATTACGTACAGATAAGCAGAGACGGCTTGTTCCCATTGGTTAATAATCCGTAATTTTAATAGGGACCATCTGAATAATATTTAAATTTCAAAAATAAATTTTCCAATCCATTTACTAATGAAAATGTACTCTTGTTTGAACTCGATAAAATTAAGGGTTTAGGAGAAATTTGAACTTTTAGATCTGATCGCCACATTTGATATATGGATGATCTACTTCTTTCATTTATTTATTTAAAAAACCAATATTTTTCTCTAACCGGGAACTTTTCAGTCCTTGTTGGTAAATTGAGTTAATCAGCGCAGCGTCGAGCAAAGTCCAAATGCCAAATTTTTCATTCGGAAACGAGAAGAATGTTAAATAAAACTTCATTTCAAATAAAAAAAATTTAATTAGTTACTGTTTTGGAGACGCTACCCTTTAAAATGAAATTTTTTACATTTCATTCAATATAAAGTTGTCGTTTATGTTACCTACTCTCGTACACCAATTTATTTTGTAATAAAATTTTGAGAGTCTCACTTTAACGTTTTAAATTAATTTTCTATTAAAGGATCTTTCATTGGATTTAAAATTATTCATTTACATTTTATTTTATCTGAATTATCCATAAACATAAAGTGATATTTTATTACAGTAAATCTAATTTCTTCTATATAGTCTATATAGAAAGGACAAGGAGTAATAAATCATTCATTTAAGTATTTTTCATAGACGTACCAAAATATATAGGGTATACCGTAAGGTATATTTTGTATTGAACGAATGAGTTGTAGCTATGCTAAAGAATATACGATTTAGGTCAGAGGTAACGGGATGTACTAATTTTGATAAAAAAAAGTGATAGAGGTACATAAATTTTAGTAAGTTTGATAAAGAAAGCCAACACAGTTTATTCATTATAGAAAACAAACCAATCTATAACAATAATTATTTTATATATTTTTGTTCTTTTTGTAAGAAGATTAATTCAAACTTTGAATATTGTCACAAATAAATAACAATGAAATATATTTTTAAAAAATTAATTAAAGTCAAGATAGCAAGATATCGTTACAATTTTTATTAAATTCAAAGAAGCAAAATGAATATTTTTTATTTGTATTACTCCTATATGTAGTGTTTGGGGAATTTTTCTCAGAAATTTTAAATGGCAAGTGGCCTACTGTAATCGGCTTAATACGATTAAACCTATTTACAGATTATTCGATTATTGAGAGGGATTTTCCAAACAACTCAGTTTTCTTAGAAACATTATCGGGAATATTATTTTAAAAGAAAGTAGGTACATTAAATCAGTACTTAGTATTAGTTCTTTGAGTAAAGTTGTATGAAATTGTATGGTTTTCATAATATTGTAAACAGTTGGAATATATTTAAAACATTTGTTGAATGTTAATTGTGCAAGTAGATACCAAACAATGTCGATAAGCCAAGGACCATCTAAACGACCAAAAACAGGTCCATTATCTTTAAATGAAAAAACTCTGATATTGAATTGTTATATATCATTGAAAAACAAGGATCCAAGTGCAAGTGTTGATGATATTGTGGAATTAACGGCTGCTATGTTGTGTGTTGCTAAATCAACAATTTATAGATTACTAAAAGAAAGCAAGAATGGAACTCTTCAACCCCTTGAAACTCCTTCAGGCCGAAAACCAATTGAGATCGATGAGTCATTAAAACAAAGACTAAGGCGTAAAGTCCATGGATTTTACTTACGAAATGAAATTCCAACACTTGACAAAATTATGACATCAGTGCAAGAAGATACGGACTATACAAAATTCTCCAGAATGACATTATGCAAACTTTTGAAAGATGTGGGTTTCAGATATACAAAACATAATAGAAAATCTCTCTTGATAGATAAACCGGAAATAGTTGTTTGGAGAAGAGACTATTTAAGAAGCATTCGACATGCCAGAGAACAAAATTTAAAAATCTTCTACTTAGACGAAACATGGATAAATGCTGGATTAAAGCGGAAGGCAGGCATTCGTGGAAGGTTTGTCGTTAGGTTTGCATCCACCATCTGGAAAATGCTGGAAGTTCTGAATGTTTTGTTGATGGGGATGTCTTCGAGGAATGGTTTGTTCAAATGTTGGATCTGATTCCAAAAGGGGCTGTTATTGTTATGGACAACGCAAGTTACCATTCACGGTTACGAGAAGCATTGCCCACTAGTCATTGGCGTAAAGCAGAGCTTTTGGAGTGGCTTATGTCGAAAAATATTAAGTTTCCAAAAGAATTGCAAAAATGAACAAGAATAAATACAAAACCTATATTGTAGAAGAAATGGCTTCTTCTCGTGGTATATCAGTTCTTCGACTTCCCCCTTATCATTGTGAACTTAACCCCATAGAATTAATATGGGCTCAGGTAAAGGGGGAAGTTGGAAAACAAATACTACTTTTAAAATAAACGATGTTGTGAAATTGTTTGAGAGTGCTGTAAGTCATGTTAGTAAGGAAAATTGGATAAACTGCATCGAGCATGTTATCAAAGTAGAGGCAAATATGTGGAAAATTGACAATATTTGTAATAATTTAATCGACCCTATTATTATTAATGTCAACAACGATTCTTCCTCTTTCGAGTCGGATATAGAATAAAATGTAAGTAATAAATGTATTCCAATAATTATTTCTTTTCCTTTTTTATTTATTTATAATTTAAAACGTATTTTTTCCCAAAATACACACCACTGCATTGCGTTATTGCTTATCTGCTAATCCTTTAACAATGAAGAAAACCCTAAACTTTGCTACAACTGAAACAAATACGGGGTCGATCTACCTGGTTTTTATATTTACGGAAGAAATGTAATTTAAAGTAAGAGATTTATCAAAAATTTCATGGTGCTCCCTGTAAAGGTTTTGCATACTTAATTAGGGTTTATTACTCCTCGTACTTTTTGTACATACTATAACTTATGGCAATGCAAAAAATAAATCGACAATTACTGTCATTAGCATAAATTAAGAACTTAGAGTTGATAATTTGTTAAGGTAAGTTGAAAACTGTAATTAATTTTGTCACGTGATATAAAATGTTCCTTATTGTTCGACGCCAATCATGGTGGGAATATTTTTCAGAAACAATTTCAACTTTTATGCTTCGGAACCTTGGTACCTAACTTCAATTAGGGTCCGTTGAACAATTCGGTAATTCAAAGTTTTAATAATTTCTTCGAAAGTTTTTGTTGGACTCACTTCCTTTAAAGATTATTAATCCCAAAAATTGAGGAAAATCACATTTTTCCAGAGGAAAAGCACAAAAGCACTTTTTTAATTAATAAAATTAATATTTTATGTGCACAAAATTTCCACACAAAAAAGCTTTTTTGCACGATTGATCTATTTCCAGCATCTATGACGAAGACCTTTAGGGCTAGCAGTAATACCCTCTTAAAGATCTAGAATATTAGTAATTTAGGTTTTCTTAAACAAAGGAATGTTTTACTGCTTCTAGTTTACTGCTTCTAGTAAATGGGTAGGTATTTACTTAGGTGCAAAATCGATAACCAAAATTAAATAGAAATATTACACCATCCTTGTTCTCATCTCGGAATATTTGTTTGGCAACACGTTTTTAAAAATGTTTATCTTAGTCTCTTGTGTTATTACTTATAAAAATATGTTTATTATCTTTATTAACAATTATAAATTTAGTTCCAGTGTATGCTTTGAAAATATTGACTACTAAATTATATAACATGAGTCATATTATAACAATAAAGCAATTTTACGACCATAAAAAGTTTATTGCTAGTTAATTTACCTTTACAAGTTAATTAAACGGTTTAAAATCATGAAAGCACTTTGGAATAAAGCAGTGTTGGTTTATCTAGGATGGTAGCAAGGGCGATCTTTTGATGTATTCTACAACGCATTTACTTGAGCGTTCTAGAGACAAGGTTTATAGTATTTTTCACAGTAAATGGTATTGGCTTATTAATTGCAATAAACTACCCGATTTAATCTCATTGTGTAGAAAATCATCAGGTAAAAGATGCAAATGTGCTACGGGGTCGAACTTAAGAAATTTGAATTTTGCATAATATAGGAGATATACAAGTAATTTAAATGTTAAAATTCTATTCTATATTTAGTTCAGTGTCGCTATCACTATCCTCATCTAAATTAGTTATAATTGGCGCAATTGATTTTACAGAAAGATAGGAGTTTTCAACATTTATAACATGACTAACAGAACTTTTCAAACTCTCGGTAGGAATGTCATTCATACAGTTCCTAATTAATTCTACCATACTACCACTTAAAGTCGAAGAAGTATTTTTTTCGCGCACACTCGTTGAACACGCAGTAGTAGGGAGGTAGTCATAACACTGTATGTCCCAATTCTTCTCCAATTGTATCACAAACATACGTTTTTTTAAAGAAAGTGACTGCAGCACTTGTAAAAGTGCTGCACTTTTGTATAATTTTCCTCAAAATATATGTTATTTGCAGCAATGAAGTTTTGAATCGCTAATTTCGTATTCTTTGAGCCAGGAATTTTTTGCAATTGTCGACTATGATAGCTGGCGTTGTCCATTACTATAACTCTGTTTGGTAATGTTGGGTAACAGACAATTTTTAAACCAATCTTCCAA
The DNA here is from genome assembly GCA_035357415.1 of Ophraella communa. Classification (NCBI taxonomy): domain Eukaryota; kingdom Metazoa; phylum Arthropoda; class Insecta; order Coleoptera; family Chrysomelidae; genus Ophraella; species Ophraella communa. The sequence continues at coordinate 34,611,117 of CM068989.1, read as the reverse complement.
AAGCTCTGCTGTCGTATCTTCGTGATAATCAACACAAGTCCTTAATATTTTTGGCAGAAAGCCACATAGCGTTTGGGATCCAATGATTTTCTGATCCTGCGTGTAATATTGTGATTCTCTTTCCTTTATTTGATGGTGCTTTTGTTTTACACTTCAGAGGAATCGGACCATCCTTTGGAAGGGGTGTCATGCGTGTCAAACCACGTCTCGTCGAGGTTAGGTTAGAGTATTTGCCGATTTTTAGACCGGTATTTTCTTATTGACGTTATATATTCAGAACGCCAGTTTATTAAACGTGTGGATTCCATTATTACTTGTCTCTTGTCAATTTTGCGATATTTAAAGCCCATTGCAGACAGAGCTCGTCAAAGAGTAGTGAGGCCACAGTTGATGTGAGTTTCGCCGCTATTTGACACTTTTGATTGTAGGGACACGCTGCTCATCGTATATAGTGTAGATTTTTTGCCTTATCAAATTTTTTTCCCAGTCGTCTAGACTTTTTGTGACACCGAAATCTTTACGTTTATTTCTTGATTTCATGGAATTTTTAACAATTCGTCTAACTGAAGTCAAATTCGTCAAATTACTGGTTACTCTTGCTGCAGCACCCGTGTTATATCTTTGCTGAAGTAATAAGGAACTATACACATTTTTTAAAATGATTTTCGCGTCACAAGATAAATGATTGTTCTTTAATGAACCAGTGGAAGAAGCACTATTAATTTTTATCCACGGAGGCCACATACTGCCTATTCTGTACGTTGGGGTATATAATCTTTTCTATTAATGTCTGTAGTAATAAAGAAAGGTTATAAAATTATGGCACACCGTAACACAAGTGAACATTTCCAATGAAATACAAAGACTAAAATGAACAAGAAGTTTAAGCTGTAACCCTCTCTGAGAAACCAAATTACCTGAATCAGGTCCTTTTACATTTATGATGTGCATCTCGCATTTTACAATTTAAGGGTCTAATTGGTTTTATTATAATCCTTCAGTCAATACCATTTGTTGTAAAAACTATTGTACCTTATTTTGATGTATTTAATCATACGGATCAAATTGAATAGTAATTAAACACTACTTGTATCTAGGCTAACTAATTTTTTCATCAGCTCATACTTTTTTTAGGCCAAATATGTAATTTATTATCATAAAACTAACAGTTTGTTCAGAAAACAATTTTTTTCCCAAATTTATTTATTCGTTGTTTCCAAACCTAAGCAACTGCTGCTGCTGTGCATAGGTACAAGGTAGACAGAAACTTGGGAAACGATTTTCTCTCAGACCGCTCTATCTAACCAAGTTTTTACTCTACTCAGAGTACTAGTTGATGAGCTAGTGCTCAGAGTTTATCGCTCAACAGTGCATGTTATAGAAGGAACGTTTTGTCGAAAAAAAGGATTTTCCTTACTGTACCAGTATTTAAAATTGTTTACGTTGTGTTATAGTCAATGAATGAGTGTTCTAAGCCAACTCTTCATGAAATTGTAGAAAAACCGCATTTTATCCATCAGTAAGGTAAACATCTATGAAGTCATTCCTCCTAAAAGATACTGTAAGTATTTAATAGTATATTGTGAAACAAAGGAAGCACATACCAGCTCTAATGAATTCTAATGCATTTATTTAAGTGTGGCACAACTTTAAATTAATATCTTCGGCAACAGCAGTATTAATAAAATGTATAATAAAATAATGTTGGTACAAAATTGTTAAATGTAAAAACAAAATTACCCAAATTAAAAAAATCTGGTGTTTACAAAATTAATTGTCCAAAATATAATGGTCAAAAAATGTATAGGTCAAACATAAAGAAATTTTGAAGTAAAATTTAATGAACATTTAGGAGCATATAGATTAAAACAACCAGATAAGTCAAACTATGCAAAACACGTTCTTGAACATCCACAATCACTCATACACACCAATGACATCCAAATACTGTGAAAAAAAAGCAAAATTTAGATTTTCTTGGGGAACTTTAAATAAAAAGACATCTAACAGATCCACAATTTAAAGTTGTTAATGATATATATGATATAGTTTTTTCCTGGTTTTTCAATTTCATTGCATAGTTACTGATCTTAGAGGGAAATACATCCAGGATAATCTCTTAGGGCTATTAACATCTAGGCTTTAATATTGTTATGTGTTATTACTTCCATACTTGGTCTAGCCTAAATACTACCTAATCAACAAAACAGTAAACAACTAAACGGTTTATTCAAAAATACTTTTAAATTCAATGACAGCTGTTTCGCTAAAAACTAGCATCGTCAGAAAACAAAATATGTAATAATTATACTGTATTTAGCACCTACATTACTTATAATCATAAATCAAACTTGTTTATCTCTGTAAAAAACATAAATTACGTGGAAATCTCCATATATTTTTACCTGGCAACCCGTAAAACATACGAAAATTCTACCTGTTTTATATGTATGCGATTCCAATATTTTTTCAGTTTAATGGTTTATACCTACTGCCATTTCGTATTGCCGAGCTACCCACAGAACAAACATAAATACTCATGATCGATATGTTTACTCCTTTGTATGTCAACAAACAAAAGAAAGAAAAGTCAATTAATTCTAATACGTAGATGGAAGTAGTTTCCACTAAAAATAAATGGATACAGGTCGACAGCAATAATTTATTACCAGGTGTATGAGAAACATATTGATAAATAAAACTATTATTTTCTATAAACCCTGCTCCCAACGAAACTAAACATTCACCGCCACTGGAGAAAAGTAAAAGTTGTTCCTTGTGCCAAATATGAGCACGTAGCAATATAAAACTGATTAAAAGTACCGTTTATTTTTTTATTAAAATATTTTACTGTGAAGTAAAATGGTAAAGTTAATGTTTATATTAAAATGCACACAACATTTTTCTAAGATTCGCACTATTTAAGTGGAAATACTAATTTATTCTTCGCGCAAATTAGTTTTACGTACCTTTTTACCGGCAAATTAACTCAAGTAAAACAAAGTCATAAAATGCATTTAATGACTTTTTAAACAATCTTTGAGACCACCTAACTGAATTGTTTTACTGCTCAATGTTATTTTAATTATATTTGCAGGCTACTGCATTTACAATTTCTATAGAAAGGTTTGTTTGTAAAAGAATTTAAAGTTTTAATTATTTTTAAAACAAAACTTACAATCTGGTGATTTGGTTGGTTATCTCTCAGTATCGTAGTATGCCGTTTAAAGTGGTTTAATAGATATGGCTAACGCTAACACCATCTATTGTATAGAGTTCTTAACATGTTAATTATTACAAACGATTCCTGTCAGTAATTCAAACTTTATACACGATCTTTAATGTGGCATAGATTAGACGTAATTACAACAAAAATATATTAAGTTATTGTAAAGATCAGCAGGATATAGTTTTTTCCTGGTTTTTCTATATCATTGCACAGTTATACTGATCTTAGAGGGAAATACATCCAGGATAATCCCTTAGGGCTAATAACATCTAGGCTTTAATATTGTTATGTCTTATTACTTCCTTACTTGGTCTAGACTTAACTACTTATCAACATCAAGTACCTAGTTACAAACAAACAAAATGTAACTTCAATATGTCAATTATGACGATGCTATTTCGATAGCGAAACGGCTGTCATTGCATTTAAAGTAGGGTTAATTCAACCTTTTAGTTGTTTATTGTTCTGAGTGGCATAGTCCAATACCTTCAATGCCACGATTCATCCTCTTATTGTCATTGGTGTTACACAGAGGTATGTTTTTTGATTTATATTTTTGGTATAAGATTTTATATATTTTTTATATAAATCTTGACAGTACTATATAATCAGATGAGAATTTTCACATTTATAATTATTTCAAGTATATTTTGAGGACAATTTAAAAGTCAAAATTGAAAAATTTTTTTATAAAAAAAATACAAAATGGCGAGTTGAGTACATTTCTGGAATTCTTATTGTTATATTAATGTATCTTTTATTACTACCGTATTTTCTGTGATATATCCAAATGGTAAATGTAGATTTCGGAATACGCTGGTTTGTACTTTTTGTGCGGAAAAAATAAACGAACACGTGGCTGATGCTGATAATTTTTCACAGCATTGGAATATAAAATACCAAAGACACTACAAATTCCAAAGGCATTACAAATACACTACAAGTTGACTACAAATTTACCTCAAATTTGCTACTGAGTTACCACTGAATTACCGCTGATTGGTTCTAAATGGGTAGACTGGATTTGTCAGGGTGTCAAGATAGGGTAAAAGATGGGGTTCGTAAATTTCTTGGATATAACGCTGCGCGTTCATGGTACCTCTGATGAAGATTAAAGGTGATATCGAACCATAAGTTATAGCATCTCAAACCATATCTCCAACAGTTTGATGAACATGTCTTTCAACAAAATTGGAATTCTTCTTTCACCACGTCGTCTTCTAACCCTCGCTCGACCATCGTGCATGCCTAAACAAAATCGAGACACGTCACTAAAGACAAAACTGTTCCATTCCTGATCCCAGAGTGACCATTATCTTCACTACTCAAGGTGTTCTGGAGTTAAAGGGAGGACCCAGTGTGGTCCTCGCATGCCAATAGGTCTTCCGTGTTCTGCAAACCATTCATTTGCAATGGACCTGGTAGTGGAGAAACGGTCCCCAATCGCCAGTAATCTTAGGCGACGATCTGCACGGTCTGGTGTTCTACGGGGGCGTCCAGAGCCCCTTGCTCTTTACGTACGACCTTCTCGAAGCCATGCCTGACAACACTTAACCTCGGTGTCTACACTTCTTTGCATTTTTATGTCACTTAGTATATGTTAGACTTCCACAAAGTAAGGGTTTGTACAATAAATATAATTTGTTTAGTTAATCTTTTAAGCATTTCAAATGGTAAACACACACTGTGCATTATAACAAAAGTTATTACGTACCAATAAAATGATTCACGTGGTAGTAGAAATAAATTTATTCAAATAACAATAATAACATAATTATTTAACAAAAATGAGTAGTATTTACATGGTGCTTTAAAAAATAACTTAATTAGGATTAGTTATAAAAAAACTCATTTGTCTAATTCTGGTAGTTCTTTTAAATACATTAATACTGTTGATATAAAGTTATTTTAACACTAAATTCAATAACGTGCGTTATTTAAATATTTTGTCGCGTCAGTTTCCGCCATTTGTCTCTAAACTGCTTGATTTTTATTCACATACAAAATCATTCAGTCGTCGTTTCTGCATAATTAAGATGACTGATTGTTAAATAGAAAAAAGATAATCAGTTTGAAAATATAAGTCGGAATAATTTAAAAATGCTGCATTGTTTCATTAAACTGTTATCCCGTGAACTTTCTAACAAAATCAGAACACTGTATACATTTCTTTGACATTGCAAACTCTTAAGTACTAGTGATGAAAGTGTAAATTGAATCTGTGATCACCAGCAACGTGACTCGTTACGTTTCTTCTCCATTCTTTTGTACATGCTGATAATAATCTAGTTTTAGCCCACATGCACGATTTGTTGCTTTGTCGAAGGCAGATTCCCTGAAAATAAAGAAAATAAATTAGATGTTGCAAAATATAATTAAAAGCTTTGTGGTAGGTAGTTACTGAAATGTGATTACTTTTAGAGATATAAAACATTAACATTACTGTACATGATAGCAAAAAAATATTTAAATTTTTATGTTAAATACATTTTACTATCCAACAAAAATTTGATGTAACAAATAAAATGCCATCCATCAACTTCTTGATTGAATAAAACCACTGGCAACATTTTTCGTGTACATTTTATTCTTAATTTGTAAATTACCGATGTAAACTATTTAATTTGAGTGTATACAGTGCGGTCCATATGTATGGAATAAATTCATTTGTAGCGTTATTATGTACTACATGAAAAAAACCTGAAACAGGTCGATTTTTATTCTTAAATTGACAATTTACAAAGGGGGTCGTGTGGCACCTTGTTGGAAAGGGATTTTAGTCCTCTGTTCAGCAATATAAAGTTTTTTAAGTTTGGTGCAATCATAACTGAGAAAATTGATTTTTAAGATGTAAAATTTTGATAATGTTTCTAACACAAAACTTTACGTAGAATAAAGATAATAATGTCACATAATGATTAGAATGTGTTTTTCAATGTATTTGACACTTAAATTAAATGTTCATAATAACGCTACAAATGAATTTATTCCATACATATGGACCGCACCGTATATAGAGAAATGTTAAACATTTTTAACTATAACCGAACATTTTGTATGACCTCGGGGGTTATTTTGTTAATTTCTTCCGTTATCCTAACTTTTAAATCAGCTATATTGTTTGGTCTATTAAAATATACTTTAGATTTTAAATAACCCCATAAGAAGTAATCGAGAGGAGTCAAATCGGGGGATCTAGCCGGCCATTCGATCGCCCCACGTCTTCCAATCCACCTATTGGGAAAAACCTCGTTTAAATAATTTCTAACAGTACGTGCAAAATGCGGTGGAGCTCCGTCTTGTTGGTAGTAAATAGATCGATCTATCTCATTTGGATGATTAACATCAGGAAAAACTCTTTGTAATGAAGGCACTAAAAAGTTAATCAAAAATCTAGATAAACCTTACCAGTAACTGTGCCCTCAAAAAAATAAGGGCCAATAATTTTATTGTTAATGATACCAGCCCAAACGTTAACTTTTTTAGGATATTGAGTGTGAGCCTCACACATCCAGTGAGGATTTTCTCTGCTCCAATATCTACAGTTCTGTTTGTTAACCGTTCCGTTTAAATGAAACGTCGCTTCATCAGAAAAAACTATTTTGTTTATGAACTGCAAATCTGCGTTCATTCTATCCATCATCAATTCACAGAATTCTTGCCTTCTATCAGGATCATCTTCATTTAACTCCTGAACCAATATTTTTCTTTATACATCATTGTCGGCGGCAAGTTCTAGAGTTGTCTTATGCGGATTTTCCTCAATCTCTAGAAGTACATCTAACTTTTTTTCATCAGTAAATTGAACATTTCTACCTGGTTTTTCAATATTTTTACATGTCCAGTTTCACGAAACTTTTTTTCAATTTTGCTAACTGTAAACTACGAAACGTGTTGACCAGGGTATTTATTATTAAAAATTTCACAAATCTCCTTTTGAGTTCTGGTTTTATTACCAAAACCAATCATAATTAAAATTCAGAACAATAAACAACTAAAAGGTTGTATTAACTTTCACTATTTATTCTATACAAACAAACATGTAATTTCAATATGTCAATCTGACGATGCTAGTTATAGCGAAACAGCTGTAATTGCAATTTATAGAATAAATAGTGAAAGTTAATACAACCTTTTAGTTGTTTATTGTTCTGAATAACATGAATTTTCACACAGTAAGGGTTAGTACCATAAATTTTTATAATTAAAATGTCTATTCTTTGAGTCTCGGACAAATGAGCCATAATTAAATTTAATACGCGCACAAATATTATACTGACGTCTTTTAGTAACTTTAAATACCTAAATGACAGCAGCCTACTAGATTTATATCAATTGTTTATTTAGTTTTTTGACTATTATTTTAATATCTTCAAAGTTTTTTCCTAATATTTAGCAGAACAGATACGAAAATACCTGATTATTATTTCTAAAGTTATTTTAATAGACCAAACAATATCGCCTCAGTTATTGTCAAGAAGTGAATGGTGGTCATTTTGAACATTTAATTTAAGGGTCAAATACATTGAAAAACACATTCTAATCATTATGTGACATTATTATCTTCATTCTACGTAAAGTTTTGTGTTAGAGACATCAAAATTTTACATCTTAAAAATCAATTTTCTCAGTTATGATTGCACCAAACTTAAAAAACTTTATATTGCTGAACAGAGGACTAAAATCCCTTTCCAACGAGGTGCCACACGATCCCGTTTGTAATTTAAAATTTTCGAGGGGGTGCTTATAATTCCGAAGGGGTCCTGGAGGGGGATAATATTTTCATACTGTAAATTGTCAATTTAAGAATAAAAATCGACCTGTTTCAGGTTTTTTTCATATAGTACATAATAACGCTACAAATGAATTTATTCCATACATATTGGCCCCACTGTAGATCACCTAGGTCAAATATTCAATCTTTTCTTGACAACCTTCTTAAAGTTCTTGACGAATTACCTATAAAGGTGAGGAAAATTTTATGTGGTGATTTTAATATTAATCTTGAAAATGTATGTGTCATTCAAAAGTCTTTGGTAAATATTTTTAACTCATTTAATTTAACTATGCATTTTGACTCTCCAACCAGAATTACGAATTCTACAGCTACTATTCTAGATTACATAGTCTCTGACTTTTCACTCGCAGATGTGGAGCACTCGGTGATCAGCTCGGGTCTCTCAGATCATGAAGCGGTTTTGTTTGAGGTTAGGATTCCGGATAGATTGCCAAAGAAAAACCACTAAATGGTTAGAATCTTTTCTAAAAAAAACTTTGAAAAATTTTATCAAATTTGTTCATCTACTGACTGGAATTCTCATGCAAGAGATACTGACTCAAAATTTTTGGACTTCCTCAATAAGATGATTAGATGCTTTAATGCTGCTTTTCCCCTTCGATCTTGTAAAACTAAACCTTGGACAACTAAGGGAACTCATAATTTTTCAAAAAATGTGAGATCCTTTTGTACATAAAAAAATTCACAGTTAATCCTCTCGTCCTTAATTATATTGATACAAACAATTTTTTTTAAAAAAATCGTATTACAAAAGCCAAAAACTCTACCAAAGAAACTTGGTCAATTATAAATAATTTGAGAAATAAAGCAAATTCATTAAGCAATGTTAATATAGATCCTGACGAATTAAGTAAATATTTTGTGAATGTAAGCAAAAATGTTGGTTCTAATATACCTCAGAAGGGCCAAAATCACCTTCATCCCAAAAGCAGGAAAACGGGACACAACGCACCCCAAATCCCTTAGACCGATCAACCTCACATCGTTTGTTCTAAAAACGATGGAAAAAGCTGTAGACAACTACATTAGAACAGAAATCTTGGAACAGGTGCCATTGCTCCCCCGTCAACATGCGTACCAAGCGGGAAAGTCCACGGAAACCGCTTTAACACAGTTGACTGACGAAATCCAAGACGCACTAAACAAAAAAGAGACCGTGGTATGTGCCTTTCTAGACATAGAAGGGGCCTTTGACAATACGCCACATGAGGCAGTCAAAAGAGCACTGATTGAGAAAGGAGTAGATAGAACGACCTCCATTTGGATGTCGCAACTGCTATCTACAAGAATCGCAGAAATGGAGGCAGGACAAGACAATATCTCCATTAATGTGACCAGAGGCTGTCCACAGGGGGGAATTGCATCCCCGCTTATGTGGAGTCTCACGGTAGACAGTCTGCTCTGTCAATTGACTAGGGAAGGCATACCATGTCAAGGGTATTCCGACGACATGGTTATCCTGGCAAAAGGGAAGTATGAAAATGTCCTCTGTGATATTGTTCAAAGAGGATTGAACATTGCAAAACAATGGTGTGACTCGGTGGGACTCAGCATCAACCCCACCAAAACCACACTAGTAGCCTTTACAAGGAAAAAGAAACCTAATCTAAAAATCATAAAAATAGGGGAGAACATCGTCGAGTGGAAAACAGAGTTAAAATATCTAGGGCTAATCCTAGATAGCAGGTTACTTTGGAACAAACACGAAGACGAAGTAATACACAAAGCAACCAAGGCCCTCATGGTGTGTAGGAACATTGCAGGGAAGAACTGGGGATGTAACCCACGTATCCTGCAATGGATGTACACAGCAATAGTGAGACCATTGGGGCAGTGGCTTGGGGCGTAAGTCATGTCGGATATATCTTAGACTTCTGAATGACATGTAATATGTAGTATGAAGTATTTAATAATTATTTTTTAGCTAGTAAGTAGTAATTCAGATTGATTTAAAAGAAGTGATATGTATATGTTTGTATGTTTACATTTAAATCATGTATATCATTCCTTTTCATTTTTGTTTGTGTGTATTTATTTATTTATTTAAACGATTTTTATTGTGACAGATCAATTGTTGTTAATTGATATTTAGATATTAGGTTATTTTTATTTAGCTTTGTCCATAAAATATGTTATAAAATATTTTGGTTGACAATAAAGCATATTTCTCTATCTCTCCAATCAACAGTAACACTGATTAGTGTTCTTCCCGTTGGTTTGCAAGTCGACAGAGATGGTTTTCAGTATCGACGAAGTCGGTCGCCATCACGTTTTTTATTGGAATGTAATTCAATGTCCGTTGGGGCATATAACCCAGGAAGTAGTTGTTTTTTCATAAAAAAACGGTCAAGATTGGCATAGAAATTATTAAGTTTCTTTACCTTGGGTGCAGGTAGAATCAATTTTCTACTTTTCATTTTTAGTAACACTAATTATTGAGCAGTTAATAGCCTACGAATAGCCTGTACGATTTTAGTTAATATTCATTTTACAATTAATAAATAACACTTACTTCTGTGGTCTCGCATGAGTTTCTCCATGTACAACTATCCATTTGTCGATAGCATCGTCTCCCTAAGGAACATCTTCGTATTTTGCAATTACATCCATGTCTGTAGAGCAATCGGAATCCCTTCTTCTGCCTTTTGGTCAAATTTTTCCATTCCGTATGTATGTTACACAAATTCACATGTGCTCGTAACGTATGAATTCGACCTAAAAAAATTGAAAAGCCAACTGAAAATTGGTTCTTATCGCATAAATAAAAAGTTAATTTAAAATTTAAACGATAATTATTTTAGCCAAATAAGTAAGGTTCATTTTCGGAAGATTCTGTTTTTGACTTATTCTGGTGTATTCGCGAAATTGGTTTAAAAGATAATGTTTCGGATTAAATAACGGTGAATAGAAGTAAACCTATTTTTTTATTGTTGAAAGTAAAAGAAAAAAGGTACTTCCTAAAAACTTGTGTAGTGTACGGAAAATTCTAATTCTTATTTCAGGATTGAAAAAGTAACTTTTCCGCACGCTAGTACGAAAAACAGTAACCTAACACGTGTTTAAAGTGACTTTCTGTACTTGTTAGATAAGATACTATTAAATATGCTAATGTATACCGAAAAAGAACAAAGACTATACTAAAACCAATAATGACAGAGTAAAGCGCGTTGTCAAATCTAAATTTTACGTTACCAGTTTATGTGCATCAAAATATAGTACGCAGTAGAGTTGTAGGTTGTGGCAAATTATAGATAATACACAATACTTGTACAATTAAAAGGTATTATTGATAACAAAAATCAGTAGGTATTGAGCTTTTATTGAATAATACTATACATTTCCTGATTACTGATCACTTCGAATTCATTATTTTCTGTATAGTGTTAGATATTAATTACAACTAGTGGCAACGCTGTACGCAACGATATTTCTGTCTTTGTCACTTTACCGTAACTTCCATCACATCTTCGCAGGCCACAGTAATGTAAATGCAAGCACGAGCGTATGATTAGTTTGTGAATTATACTGTATGAATTGTACGTTTTATAGGTACGTTAGTCAGCATCGACGTGTTGTGTTAACAATTGGTGAAAGTAATAGTTCTAATAAGTGGTGAAAATAATAGGTAAATTACGATATTGCAAAGTTTTAATGAAATTAACAAAAAATGTGGATGAATATTTGAAATAATTTTTCTTTCATTCTTAACCCTCTCAAAAATTAATAAACACGCCCCCGATTTGCTATCAACTGGTCCTACTTCTACTCTCAATCATTATTGGTTTTAGTTTAGTACTAAAATTATTATTATTATTAAACACTATTCGCGACATTGTTAAAATTCTTTATGACTTCAAAATTAAAGACGCACTGAAGAAAGTGCTTGGTTTGAACCATCAATAAATAATTTTGGACTTATTATTTTCCAAAAGATATTAACAATAAAATGTATTAAATAAATTACCTCTCTTTTCCAAAAAAAAGTATCGATTTACCTGATAAAACATAAAGTTGTCCAATATTTAACTGGATACCACACATTCCATCATCCACAGCTGTCATCAATCTTCCTGATTTCAAAGCTACTATTGCCTTTTCTGAAGCTTTAAATTCTTTTTTTACTCTAACTTTATACACTCTTGTACCTTCTAATATTCTTTCTCTCTTAACGCGGGCCAAAATAACTGAAACAAAAAAGTAATATAAATATGTACATTTCACAATAGACGAGATGCTAATAGACAACAATGGAGACAATGCAAGGCAGGGCATTCTGAGAGTATGTGTATTGAGGTTTCATCTGCACTTTGCTTCATCTGCTAACCCTAGTTTCCTCATGTGGCTTCTTAACCGGCAATGCCCGGTTAATATCCCCGTTAGAATTCGGAGCCTTTTTTTACTGAGGTTGAGGCAGCTAAGAGATCTCTTCTGGTCATAGTTCCCTAGTAGTATCTTAGATTGCCTCAGTCCTTCCAGCTGATTCCAGTACTTGGATTTTTCCTTCTCCATTTCTTCCGTTAGTTTTCCTAAGATTACTCTACTGCTGATCCCACAAGATGGTTCTGGTCCCAAATGTGGGTTGCCACCAATAAAGAAACTGTCAGAAAAAGTTTACATGACGAATTGAACATGAAGACAGTCTGTGCGGTTGGTCCCAAAACATTTGTCTGCATTGCATAAAATTCTGTTTGAGGTTTAATGGGACAAATTATACGGTGAAACAAACTCAAGGATGTTATATACCTAATTGAAAAATTAGTATAGTGTTATTTCGCACATTATCATCATTAATGTTTGGTCTTTTTTAGTAGTGTCTTTATATCAAATTGTTTTACACAAAAATGGTTAAGAAACATTTAAAATAACCATACAAAAATAAATACTTAATTCAGTTAGACATTCATAAAACTTAAAGACCAAAATAATATCATTGAAAGAAAGAAATGAAGTATTTTTTACTATTGTAACTGATGTGTAAATAAATGAAATTAACCACCCCAAACCATTCCAAAGAGGAAGTTTATAATACAATTTGGATTTGGACTTGTCTTATGCGCAGCTGTAATCGAATTCAAGGCAGACTAAGCTAACTGGACTTGGCTTATATATGCTCTTGATAAATGATGAACTTGACATTATTTTTCCTAGGCTATCTTCTGAAGTAGCGTATATTTTGAAGCAGAAATATTTGCAATGTATTTGGGACCGCAATATTAGTGACATGGCATATCTAACTCATTTTTGCCAATTTTGGACTTGGCATAGTTTGGTTCCGGGGTACAGGATTGTTATTATAAAACTATGAACTTATAAAACATGTTAACTATTTACGATCTGCATTATAACGAATTCTAACTATTACTGCAACATTTTGATAAGATGAAATGCTTGTGTATGATCTTATCTGGTTGTCTAGGAATATGATTAAGAGTTTCTTCACAGTTTACAAAGTTTATTTGCAGGATTAATGGTATTGGTTGGAATCCTAGGCAAAGGAAGGGTCTTCTGCAAGTCGAACGTCAAGCATTCCACATTGTTTTCATTTTGAGCTTTCTTCATGTCTTCTTTCAGCAAATTCCTTGCTTCGTTTGCCACATCTTGATGCGAATCAAGCTGTATTTGTAATAATTGCCTGTTATGTTCATCAGATTCTACCCGTAACTTGATTTTGAAGGCATCACACACCTGACAAGTATCTTTTTGAGGCACTGAATTTCAAATTGAATTTGTATATAGATTATATATTTCTTTTGGGTCATATACTAAAAATTTTAGGGGCGCTGCAAACTCAAAAATCAAATCGGTAAATAACGGACACCCTATTGCATATTTTACAGTATTCACTTTTGTACAAAACGTACAGTTTTGACAAATACTAATGTTGCATACTTTACGAAGATACTGTAAATTCGTATAGCAATACATAATCCTGTGTTTAAAAAAGCATAGATAACAATATATCCATTTACTATTTAACGACATAAATAAAACAAAACATAAAAGTAATCATATTTAAAAATATTTTAGATTATAAATTTTTAATTGGACATTCTTGCAAATATACGCTGATATATAAAGTTGGCAATTTATAGTAACTGTCACACATCGATATTTATTATCTAACAGTGTGATTATAATTAAATTGATTTGAATTTCCAATGTGACCATTACTGAATTAACTGACAGCATAAAGGTTTTACAGTAGCATATTTATGTCATGTACATCGCATTTTTAAAACAAAGGGGTTCCGTTGAAAGGTCAATACAGAAATCTGCAATATTATCTAATGATCTTAAAGCATATTTTATCCATCTACTTGTTGAATAATATTTTGTTAAAATTAATTGTTTGGATGCAAATAATTTTTATTTAAAAGATTTTATGAGCAAACAATCGCGGTGTAGAGACAAAGTAAATTTGTGTACAGTAAGCGCAGTGATATAAAAATATGTTTTTTGGGATTTTAATCCTAATGCACTTATTATCAGACACAGCATTGTTAGTTTAGTAAGAAATATATTTTGATAACATTGTTAAACGATTAATATAACTAAAGAAAAATGGAATAAATAATTTTAAAAAACAAGTGCAGTGTGACTTCCATTTCCACTCCAATAACGACTTTAAAAAGATAAAACTCAATTATTTCTAATTCAGAAAAGAAATGTTTCCACTTCATCTGTAGTTTTAAAAGGAGAGAAATGCATTTTTAGTTTTATGTAAATGTAAAGTGCAAGAACTTTAAGAACCTCTTCAAGAAATAAGAACTTTCCGGTTCATTTATGAAATTTCTGCGATAAGAAATTTCTGTTAATCAAGTTCAGGTTCAACGTTTTTAAGCGACGATCAGAAATAGGATATAAAATAAAATTGATTGTACTAACCCTTACTTTTTGGAAGTCCATCTTATTAAGGATAATAAAAAACTCTTCGTTTTAACAAAACTTCCAATATTTATTTAAAAATTGCTTTTTTAAAAGACTCAATGACAGCTGTTTCGCTATGAAGCATCGTCAGATTGACATTTAAGTTACATTTTGTTTGTTTGTAGCTAGGTACCTGATGTTTAGGTAGTATTAAGGCTAGACCAAGTATGGAAGTAATAAGACATAACAATATTAAAGCCTAGATGTTATTAGCCCTAAGGGATTATCCTGGATGTATTTCCCTCTAAGATCAGTATAACTGTGCAATGATATAGAAAAACCAGGAAAAAACTATATCATGCTGATCTTTACAATAACTTAATATATTTGTGTTACAATTACGTCTTATCTATGTATAAAATGAAGACTCAATCAAAGCAAACACTTTAAAAGTGGAGAACTTCCCAGATTTATTTGTTCATTAACAACTTTAAATTGTGGATCTGCTAGATGTCTTTTTATTTCAAGTTCTTCAAGGAAATCTAAATTTTGTTTTTTATTACAAATGTGTAGTATTTGGATGTCATTGGTGTGAAAGAGTGAGGTTGGATGTTCAAGTAGGTGTTTTGCATAATTTGACTTATCTGGTTGTTTTAATCTATATGCTCTTAAATGTTCGTTAAATCTTACTTTAAAATTTCTTTGTTTTTGACCTATATATACAGCATTACACTTTGGACAATTAATTTTGTAAACACCAGATTTTTTTAATTTAGGTAATTTTGTTTTTACATTTAACAATTTTGTACCAACATTATTTTGTGTTTTAAATGATATTATTGCTGATGTTGCCGAAGATATTATTTTTGATATTTTATTGGAAATACTTCCACAATATGTAATATTTTTATAACTTTTAATTTCTTTAGTTTGTTTAGGAAATATTAGTTGTAGTGCCACTTTCTGTTCTTTTTTATTAATTAATGTATTTATCAAATGAATTGGGTAGCCATTAGATGTAGCTATTTGTTTTATGATATAAATTTCTTTATCAAAATGGACAAAATTAACTAGACATCTAGCAGATCAACAATATAAAGTAGTTAATGAACAAATAAATCTTGGAAGTTCCCCACTATTAAACTGTTTACTTTGATTGAGTTTACATTTTATACAAGACGTAATTGTAAAACACAAATATATTAGGTTATTGTAAAGATCAGCATGATATAGTTTTTTCCTGGTTTTTCTATATCATTGCACAGTTATACTGATCTTAGAGGGAAATACATCCAGGATAATCCCTTAGGGCTATTAACATCTAGGCTTTAATATTGTTATGTCTTATTACTTCCATACTTGGTCTAGCCTTAATACTACCTAAACATCAGGTACCTAGCTACAAACAAACAAAATGTAACTTAAATGTCAATCTGACGATGCTTCATAGCGAAACAGCTGTCATTGAGTCTTTTAAAAAAGCAATTTTTAAATAAATATTGGAAGTTTTGTTAAAACGAAGAGTTTTTTATTATCCTTAATATAAAATAAAACCTAGATTCTTGTTTATACAATAGTATATTGTGCAACAAGGTGGAAAAGTTACACTTTTTTCACGAGTGTGAAAGTGTCTTTTCCACCATGTTGCACACTATACTTTTTCTACGGCTGCATATTAATATTAAAAATAAAGAAGTTAATTCATAACATTTTATTATTATTGGTTATAAAATAAACGGCACATACTTAATACAAAAAAAACGAATTTAATTAATATTGTAATTAATTGTTACATTACTGCAATTTTGTATTGAGATTCCTGGTGTTTCATTTTTTCGTAACAGCAGCTATCAACTGTGGGAAACAATCTACCTCATGGCTGAATTCCCATTTAAATGTACGTGATGTGAGAAAAGACCCGTGAGGTAGATTTTTTCCCACAGTTGATAGCAATACGTTACTTTGTAGTTCTGTCAAATGTGTCAAAAGCCCCACATTCCATAGCAGCCGTAGAAAAAATTTAAGTCTGTAACTAGTATTCATATTATACAAAAGGTTTACTTTATAGTATTAATACTCAACTGCAAATTGGCTTCGCGTTCAAAAAATTGATTGCATTTTCTGGTTCTTATTGGCGGTTTTATTCCCATACAAAAACAAAACAATATTTAGTTGTGATCTTGGTTTTTCTCTTCACTTTCGTTCTTAGATATAATGTTAGCTATTAGTCGTTAAAATTGAATATTTATAGAATTCAAATTATTTTTGCAATTTATCATTCTATTAATAACTAGCTAAATGATAAAGAAAAAAAGTTTTTACTTTTTTCCTTTAATATATGAGTAAAAAAGAGAAAGAGGCTCTAAAAAATTTTAATTAACGAGATGTTGAAAAAACATTTTTTTCACATTTTTTTTTCAGTAGTTTCTTACCAAGCTTGACAGTTTTCTAAAGGAAAAACAACTACTTCCTGGGCTATATGCCCCACCCGGACATTGGATTTAATTTCAATAGAAAACCTGATAGCGATCGACCAAGTCAATAGACCAAGTAATAATAATAATAATATTTATTCATACTTTATATAACAAATTACAATATTTCATTTATATATATACTAATTGACATAAAAATCCGAACACCCAGTTTAAATGATTTTATTTCTATAAATTATATATTTACTGAAGCATAATAGATAAATGATAGGAATTTTAAAATGATTGCATTACTTTAAAGCCCTTTTACCGTTAATAATGTGTGGATGCACCCCAACGCGCCTAGGCATGCTTCTGATCAGGTGGTCAATGTCCAACTCCTCTCGAAGTTCTTCTAGAATCTGAGGAGGACGTTGCAAATTGAGCAATCTCTAACCCAGATCTTAATGAAAGAAGTCTATTGTAACTCTTGTGATATGTGGTCGGGCATTATCTTGTTGGAAAGTTGGATTTGCCAGGGTGTCAACGTAGGGTAAAAGATGGGGTTCTAAAACTTCTTGGATATAACGCTGCGCGTTCATGTTACCTCTGATGAAGATTAAAGGTGATCTCGAACCAAAATCTATAGCACCCCAAACCATAACTCCAACAGTTTGATGACCATGCCTTTCAACAAAAACCCTTGGATTTTTTCTTTTACTACGTCTTCTAACCCTCGCTCGACCATCGCGCATGCCTAAACAAAATCGAGACTCGCCACTAAAGACAATACTGTCCCATTCCTAATCCCAGAGAGACTGTTCTCTGCACCACTCAAGGCGATTACGTCGGTGTTCTGAAGTTACAGGGAGGACCCAGTGTGGTCGGTATGAAAACAGGCCAATGGGTCCCCTAAGGCCAATAATCTTAGGCAGCGATCTTCACGGTCTGTTGTTCTACGGGGGCGTCCAGAGCCCCTTGCTCTTTGCGTACGGCCTTCTCGAAGCCATGCCTGACAACACCTAACCACGGTGTCTACACTTCTTTGCACTCTAACTGCAATTTCCCGAAAAGAAAATCCAGTTTCCCACTATACAACCCTTATCAAACTCACCAAGTTGACGATAACGTACAGGTCCCCGTACCTTAGGCATCGTTAACAATATTAAAGAATTTCAAGAACCAAAATCCGCAAAATTTGGATCTTTACTACGGCTACAATATTAATTTTTTGATTGTTAGTGGATTTCAAAAAAAGCAGTATAAAAACCGGAATCTTCAACTGATAGGGCTGAAAATTTCATCAATTGTTTATTTCAGTAAAATAAAAAATTCACCAAATTTTATAAAAATAAAATCATTTAAATTTGTTCGTGTTCGGATTTTTATGTCGTCAGTTATATTTATTACAGTCATAACATACGATTTATAAAAATAGTAATTCACGAGTCATCATTCATTCAATTAAATAATTCAACATCACAGAGAAATTAATCACTATTCAAGATTTGTTCGCAAGATATCTACCACGTCCAACAATAGTATCTCTCGATCTCTCTGTAAATATTCATTAAACTCGTTTACCAATTGTACCTGCAAAACATAAGGTTGTCAAGTAACAGTTGGAGATCAGATAGTATCAACTACTTTAGATTAAGAAGTATAGGGGTATTTATATTATTTTAACACACTTCGAGACATTTTTTATTAGTTTACCCCCTTATTGTTTTTCAATGACACAATTTTTCATTATGTACTAACTTCATGCATGCATGGTGGAAGTTGTAAATTTCAATTTTTCACTTTAGTTTTCAAGGTATGTACTTGGAATCATTATTAGTCTGTAATATTTATTCTTTGTTTAATTATTTTAGCCTGATGATGGCCTACAAATAGGCCGAAACTAGTAGCTGTCAATTAATTAATAAAAATTTTGTGACATTGATTTTGGGGTTTTTCTTTGTTAAATAATCAGTCACATTTATGCAATGGATGATTTACTTCAATTTTTTATTAGTTGTGAGAGGGTTAAGAATGAAAGAAAAATTTTTAGTACAATTTTTTCAAATTGTGAAATAAATAAACAATTACTTAGGTGACGCTCTTTTATTAATAAACTGTTTTTTTAACTTGTTATGTTGTTATGTATGAATTCAAGGTATTTTTTTTTGTTTTTCGTCTAATCTTCAACTTCAGATTCGTCACTGTTCCTACCAATGCATTTACGTTACTGTGGCCTGCGTAAAGTGACAAAGACAGAAATATCGTTGCCACAACTTACAACTCCACTGCTTACTATATTTTTATTCTGCTATAAACTGGTAGCGTAAAATGTATATATCACAGCGCGCTTTACTCTCAATTATTATTGGTTTTAGTATAGAAGCTAATCAATATACATTAAACGGACAGGCTGAGACTAACTAACAAGGAGAAAAGAATCCAACCTAAAATATTATTGAACTGAGATTTGTGAACTAATATTTAACTTAAAGGGAAGAAGAGCCGAATTTGATATCTATATATATATAAAAATGAATTGCTGTGCGTTAGTCTCGCAAAAACTCAAAAACGACAAGACCGATTTTCAAAATTTTTTTTTGTTTTTTTTTTGCTATAGTTTAGGGATGGTTTAGAAAAAAAATTTTTGGAAAACCCGAAAATTCAGCTAAAAAAAACTAATTGTTTATATTTAAGAGTAAAAATTGACATAAGACAGTTATAAATGATATTCGAATATCAAAAATGACAGTTGACAGCTGAAAAATTACAGTTGGTAGCGGAAAAATGACAGTTGACATCTAAAATGACATTTGACATTAAAAATTACATTATATCGTTAGAAGGAAAGGGTGTGTGATTGTACTTCGTTGTCAAAGTTTTCATTTCTGTTATCGTATGATATGATTGGTTAAATCGTTAAAAAATGTTTTATGCGCATGGTATTTTCATTGGCCGATCCAATAACAAATGAACAAAGCCATTTATAACCATCATTAGATCGTTTGAAGGAAAGGGTGTGGCATTGTCAAAATTTGTGTTAAAGTGTGAGTGAGTTTTTTATAATTATTTATATAGTATTATGATCATAGTCCATAATTAAGTATATTATAAACATTATGTAAATTAAGAATAATTTTTACTATCTAATTACCCATCTCATCAATAGAAATGGTATTTAATAGTCACATTTTCCAAATTTATTTTTAAATACATTTTTTTTAAATAGTTAAAGGTTAAAAGTATTTAAAATTCACAAATTTTAAAAAATGAATTATACACTATTATTTTTTCACTAAATTTACAGTATCTTACATAGTTTTATCAACTACATCATTGTGATACAGACTATGTTTTAAAAACCCATCACTGCGTGCCGAGCGCAGCGAGGTTCGCAGAAACAAAATACATACAAAGTATACCATTTTTAAATTTCATTACATCTACCATTAATTGCTGACAATGAGATTTGACAGTTAAATATGACTTTTAACAATTGATAGTTGGAAAATGATCTTTAAAATTAAAAGTGACAGTTGACAGATAAAAATGACAGTTGGCAACTAAAAAATGACCTTTGAGAGTAAAAAAATTACATAAGACAGTTAAAAAACACATTTAAGAGTAAAAATTGACAGTTATAAATGATATTTGAATATCAAAAATGACAGTTGACAGCTGAAAAATTACAGTTGGTAGCGGAAAAATGACAGTTGACAGCTAAAATGACATTTGATAGTAAAAATTACATTAGATCGGTTGAAGGAAAGGGTGTGCCATTGTACTTCGTTGTCAAAGTTTCCATTTCTGTCATCCTATGATAGGATTGGTTGATAATCACGAATCAAAAGTTGTAAAAAAAATTTTCCGGTGATACGAAGTTCACAGGGTCAGCTAGTAATAATTAAATCTAAGATAAGCAACAACTAACATAGTTAAAATAGTCTCTCACTTCCTAAAATTATTATTAAAGGCTTTTATTGCTCTTTTCATTTAAAATATAATTAAATCAACAAAGGTGAGTATTTTAGTGTTTAATTTATGACCGGATTTTAATAATTCATTACAATTGTGCACGCGATTCACAGCTTACAAAGGGTGTCATGGAAAAGTGCTAACTTTTAACCAAGGTCATAGTAATTAATGGGAAATTTATAATGGTGCATCTAAAGAGGACAGTTATAAATGCTAGAGAATTTTTAATTATATGAGTTTAACCAAATCATTCTATTAAATATAAAATTAATGGTATATCATATACCCAAAGGTGAAGTTTGTTGCACGAGCGAAGCGAGGACAACAATCACTTGAGGGATTAAAATACATTTCAGTAGGTACTGTGGTATATACGCTATTTTTACATAGTAAAATTCATATAAGTATTGACCAATAAAACATAAAAAACAATGAATGGGCAAGTAATAAAACCTATAAAATAACAATATACAGGGTGATTCGCATAAGAACCGACATAGAGCAAGGACATGTAGGGGAACTCAAAATAGTGTGATTAAACGCAACTTACCTCTATGCCAAGTTGCTTCCCTGGGAAGTTATAAGATTTAAAAGAGAAGTTTTAAATTTAGAAAAAAATCAAAATCTCCTTATACTTGAATTTAGAAGAACCAAAAGAGCAGTAATTAGGGATTCCACAATTCTTCCTGAGACGCAACTGGCGATGTTGTTGAGGTCAGGTGATCGTGGGTGCCAAGCTTGAGGGCAATTATTCCCTCTTCCTATCCACCTATTAGGATACTGTCAAGTCTGACCTTTAATTTTATACTATGATTGAACTATAATTACTGTAATTTACTGCTCTTGATACACCCACAACATGTACCAAATTTGAAGGAAATAACAAAATTCATTATAGCCATTTCTCTATTGACGAAAGGAAGTTTATGTTATTAGTAGCCAGAAGTTTCGGCCTCTAAGGAGGCCATCATCAGGCTTAAAAACATGATCATGTTGAAAACATACACAATAGTAAATATCTAATTAAATATTTGCATGTAAACTGTAATAAAGTATTGTGCGGGTAAAATAAATTATCATAATCAAGAAGACATTAGAGTTTGAGAAACATTATTTGATAATTAGTAGCCGTAACTAAGAAATGTAATAATTTTAAAATGGAATAAATATTTTTCAGCAGTTATTGGTTTAGTGCTCTTTCATAAAGTAAGGGTCGGTACAATAATAAAAATTAAAAAAAAAATGTAGATTTTATGATATTAATTTTTCTATCCAAGTTTTAATTCGTAGGGATTAAAAATGCTTTTGTATGTGATGATGGGGATGTTTGTGTTGGTTTTCTTTTATATTGAATAATGGTATCATTAAATACAGTGAAGCCTGGATAAGTGAGAACTGATGGATAAGTGCGATACTCTGTGAGAGTAATAGCCAGGACACGTCCCAGAACCTCTATTAGCGAGAAACAGAAACCTCTGTAAGAGGGAGTTGTTTCTCCCTCATGAACCTCCTTAAGTGACACTGCTACTTATCTGTACCTCTATAAGCGACAGTCGAGCTTTATTTATTTATATTATTTAGGAAAAACAAATGACAAAACAAATTACCAACAAATTTAATATCTGCTATTTTTTTAGTCATTCCTCATCTTCTTGGAGCTTCATACCATTGTTTTTGTATTGTTTTCTCGTCGATACTGTACCTATTCTAATTCATGGAACTTAATAAAGTTGCTGTCTCTTGCTGTGACTGGTTATTGCTGCATACCTCTATAAGAGAAAAACGCTAACCACGTACTTGCAAGAGCGAGAAACTTGGGTTAGTGTGCTCTCTTGAACTTTCAGTTATCCATGTATTTTCATAACAATTTTAAAAACATGCTACTTTTATCAAATCATGTGGAGTCTCACTGTGGACAGTCTGCTCTGTCAATTGACCAGGGAAGGCATACCATGTCAAGGGTATTCCGACGACATGATTATCCTGGCAAAAGGGAAGTATGAAAATGTCCTCTGTGATATTGTTCAAAGAGGACTGAACATTGCAAAACAATGGTGTGACTCGGTGGGACTCAGCATCAACCCCACCAAAACCACACTAGTAGCCTTTACAAGGTAAAAGGAACCTAATCTAAAAATCATAAAAATAGGGGAGAACATCGTCGAGTGGAAAACAGAGGTCAAATATCTAGGGCTAATCCTAGATAGCAGGTTACTCTGGAATAAACACGAAGACGAAGTAATACACAAAGCAACCAAGGCCCTCATGGTAGGCAGGAACAGTGCAGGAAAGAACTGGGGATGCAACCCACGTATTCTGCAATGGATGTACACAGCAGTAGTGAGACCAATAATCACATATGGAGCAGTGGCTTGGGGCGCAAGGGCTCATCTCAGTACGACGAGGAAAAATCTCTCGAAGATTCAGAGACTAGCCTGTTCATGTATCACTGTAGCAATGGGAACTTGCCCCACTGCTGCAATGGAGGTGATTTTAAACTTGACCTCACTGCACATTCTGTTAGAAAGTGTAAGGAAGAAAACGATATATAGAATGATCAAAGAAGGAATTATCAGGGAAAAACCTCGATCACTTCATTTTGATCAAACTTGGGAAATGCCCCAAGATGATATGCCAAAGAAATTCAACTTTGTGAGAAAATTCATCGGTAATAGAGGGCAAGTCAAGGAAAGTCATTTTGCCGAATAAAGTATACTATTTTTCTTCAAACGTAGCAATTTTTAACCATGGAGGATTCAATAAGAAATAAGAACGTCATCATTATTTGACGTTTGAAGAAAAAATATTTTGCAAATCTATTAATATAATTAAAGATGTTATTTTCTAAACATTGCCAAACTTGGAGATATAGAACTTTCCATTGATAAACCGTAATCATTAATATATACCTACTTTGTTACAAGAAATTTATTGCACTTACTTTGTGGAAGTCCATCATATTAAGTAAACTAATCAAATCAGTTAGAAACTGTTTCGAAACTACTTTCACCATCAGATGTTGATTAAGTAATGTTTAGACTAGACCACATAAGTTCGTTTGCACATAAACAAAAGCGAATTAAAAAATAAATAAAATAATAATAGGAAAATAAAGAACATAAAGGTCTAGAATACACCAAAGAGTGGGACTCAACATCAATCCCACCAAGACCAATCTAATTGCTTTCACCAGCAAAAGGAAACTAAATCTAAGAAACGCCCAGCTAGAAGGGACAACAATAGAATGGAAATTAGAGGTAGAATAACTTAAAACTAGACAATAAACTAGTCTGGAACCAACATGAATAAGAAGTAATAAGGAAGGTCACAAAAGCCTTGATGATATACAAATCCAGGGAAGAGTTGGGGATGTAAACAAAAAATACTGCATTGGATCTACACAAGAGAAAACCTTTCAAAGATTAGCATGTGTGTGTATTACAGGAGCAATGAGAACATGCCCAACGACGACACTGGAAGCAATACTAAACCTTATACCTCTACATCTTGTAGGAAATGTAAGAAGAATGACATTCCAAAGGATGGTCAGTGAAGGAAATGTAAGGCATTTGCCTAAATCGCTTCAACATAATCCAAACTGGGAACTACCCCTGGACAGAATGTCAAAAAAACAACTTCACAAGAAATTTCACGGTAAAGTTAAACAAAAAAAGTCAAATGGCTCCCACAGTAATATCATAAAGAGTTAAGAACACAATCTTACGGTATACTGATGGGTCCAAAACTGAAAGAGGCACAGGGATAGGGATTTACGGACCTAGAACAAAGCACCTCCATAGTTTAGGCTCACATCCTACCATTTATCAAGCAGAAATATACGCCATTGACAAATGTGCGCAATTCAACATTGAAAAGAAATACTGCAAAAACATAACTATTATGTCTGAAGTCTTTTATAGAAAAACCAGGAAAATTCTAGGTCTAATAACATCTAGAAATTATCATTGCATAACCAAAATATTGACAAAAAGGAATATACATTTATCTACTGGATGCAAATCAAAGTTAGAAGAGAAAATAGAAGCTTTTAATACCGCAATACATTTCTTCAATTCAACACAATTATTCTTTTTTACCTAAAATCTTGTACAATTAGATTTTGGTCACAAAATGTAAGCAATTATTTTAAATGCTTCTTCCAGGCTAGGAAAACTTTTAATGGTCGTTATTTTTTTTTCGATCAAAGTAATTCGTGACTCTTGAACATTAATAACGTAGGTATACCAAAACCAAAAGGCTGGGATAAGTTAAAAGTAAAAGTATTTTGAGAATAGTTTATAGATATAGTTGTTTTTATTTACATACCAAAATCGGAATCGCAAAACATTTCCTGCAGATGCTGATATGCACACGAACAGGCATTTGAGTAAACTAAAATGCTGCAGAGAAATCCGAATGTAAAAAAAAGCGTGTCTGTCTTCATAATCTGAAACAATTAAATCCAGAGTTGTAGATTATCAAAAATTAAAAATAGAATATCAATATGTTCAAAACCCTTATCAATACAAATCTATCAGAACTACTGTAAACATTAAGTGATGATTAGTAATTTTTGTTTTCTATTTGGAGCATATGAAGCATTTGAAATAGTATATTACGTAACAAGAGTGGTAAGTAACCCATTACGCACGAAGAGACGCACTGCTGTAAATTTCACGAGTGCATGATAAAGTTATCAGAGACAGCCAAAAACGCCTTTAAATTACGTATTCAAATTTTAACAGGATATAGTTTAGACCTTTCTCTAGGAGATAAGGTTTTTTATTTGAGTTTTATATTGTAATAAAAGAGATATTGGCGTTAAGTGATAGTAAAAGTTTGACAATATGTGATCACGAATTTTAACACCAGAAGCTTAACTCCTAAAGAAAGCATAGAGAATGCGACTAGCAAAATATGAAGTTAAAAAAAAGGTATATTTTTTGAGATTTGTTGCACGCAAAATTTGAACATTGCACCAACCTGTCAATTTAGTTCAACAGTTTTGGTGGCGCTTTTTTCCGAGACTTAACATACCCTAACCTTATTTCTCGTTTATAACGTCGTCGGTCCCATGCCAAAACCATGAATGTGTAAAACTATAGTTTTGAGATAATTGCTTTTAAAGTTTGTAATGACAGGGAAAAATAAGGTTTTTGTCCAATTTTAAATATTTTCTGCCATAAGTATAATTCGTAACAAATAATTTAAGTTGTCTAACAAAATTTTGTATCTTTTTTTTATGTGGCACATTCGTGTTTTTGCCGTTGAAAGATTTTAAACATATGTAGTTTCGCTGAACACAAAAATTAAACTCGGTAAGTTTTTGCAAACTCATTTAATGAAAATAAAACAAGGAAATAAACCCTAATACTCAGGTAATGTAGAAAAAAATAATTTTTAACTGGTGAACATAAGAACTAATCACATTTTCCGACGCATTCGGCTCTGGTAAGCAGTTCTCACTACATTTCAAAGATCTGTAGTAGTTATGGTAAATCTTAGGTACTGTAAGATCATTAAACATTTTTTGCAAGTCTTTAAACTTTGCATTGGAAATAGGCAACTGATCATTGTACGACTTGTTTTAATGTAACTTTTCTTGGACGTCCTATTTTGGAACAACTTACTTCCCTAAATGTTCATCTGTGTAATTGGTTTTAAAGAAAATTTTTGTTGGCTCACATGGTCCTTCACATAGCGAAGCCAGCAAACTTTGCGCCATGTTGAAAGACTGTGTTCTGAGTGTCTTAAAATCAAAAACGTCTTCGTATGTCAGATTTTTTACTACAAAAGGTCGTGGCCTTGTCCTTGCACTACGAATAATTTGTGTCCAACCTTCCGCAGAATACACTGGAACGTATTTTGCTTTTACTTCTATTTTTGAATGTATCGAGTCGCACTCCATCTCTGTGTGAACGGTTTTAAAAATGTATGATCTATTTGAATTAGAGTAGAATGCATTTAGAGAATTTGTTCTTTTGTTGGCCACCACAACTGTCGGACATCATGCGAACCTCTTTAATATTTTGATGTGTGAGAATGTAATCGTGAATGCAAGAAGAAATTTCAACTGATCCTCTTTTTCCTTGAGTTTCCTCCCAAACATAACAAAGAACATCTTGGTTGGTTAAGTTGTAAACTGTCAAATTGTAGATGACTAATTTTCTCAAATAAAAAATTTGACCTGCTGGGCCTTTTGGTGTTGTAGGTCGAAATTAAAAGATAAAATTTCCGTATTTTTCCTTGCAATTTTTTTGTGGTCATCCCTGGACTTGCGAGCTAATTCCTTTCTTCGTAAATGTTCTTGAAATTTTTGTAAAATGAAATTTCACAACATAAAAGGACACATTCACTTGAATTTAACCACGAAGTCGCAATATTCAGATTTTTATAAAATAGTCTGCAATTCCAAAAGCACTAAAATGTTATATTCAGGATTATTTGTAAAGCTCATCAAAATAGATAATCACTACATTCTACATTCAGATAAATTAAATATAATACTTGACAACGCCAAATACACGAAAGTGGCACATTCAGATATTTTGAATAATTGTTCCCAAAGCCAAAAACGCGAAACTGTCACATTCGTGTTTTGCTTTTAAATATATAAAATTAATTTTGAAGTATATTTTCACAATTTCACAATAGTTTATTAAAATAAATTGTGAGCAGATAGTAAAACAATACCTTACTAGGATATCAATACCCAATGTTTATTATATTGAAAAAGTGAAAGTGCTTTCAAATATAAATAAAATATGGTACCTTAATAAATAGGTCTATTGCTCAGAGTTTTTCATTTGTGTAAAAGAAACCAGTTAGAAAATTAAAGTTACAATCCTGTTGGATACGTTTTAATTTCAATTGATTCCACAAAGTCTGGGGTTGACAGTTTTGGAATATAATTAATAAAGTCATAATTTAATAATACAATTAATTTTATTAAGATATACCCATAACATTAACAATTATGTTTAGTACTTGCAAGAGTATTGTTAGCCAATTGCTGATAGTCAGCTTATCCCACTTCTTCAGGTATCTTGAAAACAGGTGCACAAAGTGTATTTCTATAGATACTATAGAGCGGGTCACAGTTATTATGCAGCATTGCGTTTATGGACGCAACTGGCGCGGGAATATAACTTGCCATTATTGTGTTACTATTATGATTTAAATGTTGACTAAATTATTCATTTGAAAATCGTTTGCTGAGTAATTAAGAACATTTATAATTATGCTTTTAGATAAATTTTACGCATTTAAAGGAAAATATTGTAAATCCGCTAAAATATTCAAATTTTATACGTTTAATTATCACGTATAAAGAAATAAATAAATACAGCGGCCTTACAAAAGACCTTTGTCAAATTATGAAATAATAGTATAATAATAGAATTAATAATAAAAATATGTCAATAATAATAATATATACATAAATTACAAGACGAGTGGTAAAAAAGTCAGCTGTCATCTAAATTTTAAGGGAGAACGATTAACAGAGAAAAGCTAATGAAATCTTGCCGACGTTTCGATGATTTTTCCGAGGATTTTTCTTCTTCTGGCGGGTTGTTGTAACAAACAAAATATAGAATAAGTAAATGAATTAATAATTACGTATTTTAACTTGAATTAAAATTAAACTTTAAAAATGACAATGATTAGCAGGTAATAACTAAAATAAATGAAAATTTAACCAATAATTCTGTTTTTAAATAATCATCCTCGAAGTAAATCTCTTTTTCCAGTAGCCAGTACTTTATTTGTTCCTTATTCCAAGTTGTCTTTGGAAAAGGTAACTTCGCCGAATGGTATGACGCATTGTCCAACACTACAACATTCTTTGATCCGTTTTTCGGCAAATTAGGGATCAATTGATCTTTAAACCAGGCCTCAAAGCCTTCTGCGTCCATTTCGTCGTGGTTCGTCGTCTGCACCTTTCTTTGCCAGAAAAGTTTTTTCTGCACCCTCAAAAAAACCGTCTTTCCAGCCTGCATGAAGAAGAACAAATCTCGGTCCTCGTTGACTTGGAGCCTTCAGTCCTGTTGTCAGTCCTTTGACAAATGCATCTCGGGCATTGTTTATGGTAGCGTCTTTCCATTCAAAATTTACACTGTGGCCCACATTAATCCATGACTCGTCCAGATATATTACGTTATATCCTTCTTCGCGGAACTTCTTCACTGATCTTAAATATTTGTGTCTCCAGGCGATTATATCAGCTTTTTCTATTAGAATCGAGTTTCTTCCTCTCTTTCCATAAACAAACCCCATATCGTTAAGCAAGCGTCTTAGCGTACTTTTAGAAAAATTTGGTACATTTTCGTCTGAATTTATTTTAGCAAGAACTTTTGCCAGTGTTGGTGGAATATTTTCGGAGTAGAATTCATGCACAGCTTTTCGTATTTGCGATTGGATACCTTCATCGTAGGTGATCAGTCTTGAATTCGACTGGCTGCTGTTCCGTCTTCGTTTTTTTGGCGATGTCAAAGGTCCAGTAGGGGCTTCGCTTTTCAGATTATACACTGTTCTCACACTAAGGCCAGTCATTTCAGAAATCAGTTCTATTTTCGCTGTCACACTTTTTTCATCTTTTGTATTCAACGTATACGTTAAAATATTCAATAAAAACCTCTTGGTTTGACGATGAAGATTTTCACCTTGTTTAAATTTTTCAAACGGTGCTGCTAACTGCATGGTTGTTGTTTTAATAATGCCCTTTCGTTTATCAGCAGAAACAGATAGGTACCTGTCTATGTTATTACTTACCTGTACATTTACTTACCTCTACATTCCAGGAATATTACATAACGGTTTACGAGGATCAAGGGATCATACAGGTAAAAATAATTAGCATCTTTGTAATTAAATAATATTTTCACTGGCAATAGGATTAGGATTTGTCTGAAAGATTTAGTAGAGACCTAAATAATCCATCAAGATCAGGTATATACTGATTACAATCTACATAAATAGATGTGAATTCCATTTTTTAATAATATTAATTATATAGAATACATCTGTTTTGCAAAATTCATAATAAAACGTTTCTACGAAAATAAATTGGCCGAGTTAATTGTGGTTCAAGCCGTAACCAAAGCGGCAACAGTGTTGAATATTCGCCCATAAGATTTACATTGGCCTATGCCGGCCACGCTGCATAATAACTGTGACCCGCTCTATAGATTGGTAAGTTATTATTGTAGGTTATTGAAAAGATGGAAATATTTTTTTCTTGCGCCACATTCTCAAAATAAAAATAAACTATAAGCTTTATTGTAGGGTGTACCTTACTTTGTACCCCATTTTTCATTACATCATGGATTTGGGTGGTAATTTACGTAGATATGTCCAATACTCTTTAAAAAATAAATGATATTTTTTTATTTAGGTTGTTAATAATTAGCAAAGTACCGACTTAAATAAAGTCTTAAATAAAAA
This sequence comes from Ophraella communa, assembly GCA_035357415.1. Classification (NCBI taxonomy): domain Eukaryota; kingdom Metazoa; phylum Arthropoda; class Insecta; order Coleoptera; family Chrysomelidae; genus Ophraella; species Ophraella communa. The sequence continues at coordinate 34,580,390 of CM068989.1, read as the reverse complement.
TTCAATGATCATTTCACTTTATCTCAATTTTAGACGATTAAAGAGCTTATTATTCTTGAGTTCTTTTGTGGAAAATAATAGTAAATGTTATTTTATGTATTTATTTTTCCATTATTTTCATTTTCATATGTATAAAACTAAATACATATATACTGAAATTGTATAAAATTTTAAAACATATTGTCTTTGTGGACTATAATATATTTAGTAACCGTAATGGTTTTACTATAAATTAGGTAATATTTTTAGTAGGTATAATAAATATCGTATTTTTTAATTATTTGTTATTCAGAAAAAAATTTTTTATATAGGTATTGATATTTTTAATCCTTAAAAAAATAAATTTGTTCACCTGCGCCCACGAAACACAACAAAGTACCAAAGTGGATACAAATAATATTTAATAAAAAATATACACACGTATTTTCATCTGTTTATGGTCTCAAGGTCAATATTTTCATCTCTGTCTTAGATAAAGAAAGTTAAGAGGCTCTAAAAATATTGAAACCACTATCGCCATCTACTCCACATTCTTGTAATTTAGAAATAACCATATTTTTTACTAAATTCATGCAGTCTTGCCAAATTAGAAACACCCCCTTCTTCAGTTCTAAAAAAATGTAGAAGTTTTGTTACAAAAATATTTGTTTCCTGTCTTTCATAAAAACAAAACGGCTAAAAATATTCTAAAAACTATTTTTTTGTTTAATTTTGGCTTCCTTGGGAGAAACGGAAAAGAAAATAAAATTTCGTAGATTATTTAGAAAAATGCGATACCTATTTTCTGGATAGGTACATGAAAAAATAATAACGCAACGGAAACAATTTAGAAGCCAGTTTGACTGTTTAAAACATAACCTTATTTTCAGTGTTAACCTGTGTATACCAAAAAAAAGCAAAAGATACTTCAAGGGTAACGTTGCAGTTCGGTCTTGGTATGTCTCAATGTCAAGGAATATCTGCAGTAATCATTAAAAAAATAATCAAGCCTGCATACTTCAACCTCCGACAATCACTGATATTGTAGATATTCACTACTAAACAGATCCATCAATACGAGAAAAAACATTGACACAAGACATGATTTGCTAACACTTTAAAATATCACACGAGCATCAGATGTTCTACTTGAAATAAAAATATTTTGCTTGAATTTATTTTTAATGGTTTTATTCAGTTGCTAATATTTGATGTTTACTTACAAGCTTTTTGTGGAATAAATAATTCAGTTCAGTTATAGCAAACAATAAATTAGTATTATCAATGAACAAATTTATTTGTTTTATCAATTTGATCTTTTTAATTATCTCTGACGCAGAACTAATCGCTGCATTCGAGTGTGAATAGTCCACATCTATTTTTAAAAACTTTGTTTATAAACAGTGCTTCAATGCATTTTATGAGAATTGTTGGTCGCGTCACCTGGTGTGTACATATATATTTCAAGGTTTGTGACTTGCGTGGGTATATTCAAAATAACTGTTACATAAATTCTGTTTATAGCAAAATTTAAAACATTTTTAGATAATGAAAAAATATCCTAAAATTAACACAATAAATACGATTTATTTTACCATAAATGATTTTTATTAGACCTTGCACAATTGAATAAAAGAGTTTAATGAAAAATAGATCTATGCCAAAATAGAGATAAGAGATTTTTCGAAATCAGTAACAGCTTATACAGGGTGTTTCAAAAAAAGGTAATACCGTCTCTAGGATAGGTAAAAAACTGAAAAATAATTGGGGTTTGCTTAGTAAAATTTTTTTCTAACGCCATCCGTTTTCAAGATAAAGGACGTTGAAGAAAATAAAAAATTACACATTTCTTACGATTTTGCCGAAACTACTGGCACCATTGCAATGAAATTTTATACGAATATGTTTTGGAAGCTGATATATCCCATGAATTTGTTTTTATAACTAACTCTCATATAGGGCGCTAGTTACACGATTCATACAACGTATTATTCAACATAACTTTTTTTAGGGTAGAATTATTGTCAAAACTCCAAGTGAACATAAACATCGTTTAATTCTACACCAAAAAGGTACTCTTGGTAAAACTCGATATTATTTACCGTTTTCGGAATATTTTGATTTGAAAATTATGAAGTAATAATCTCTCCTGGTATAAACTAATGATAAAGTTCGCTTTTTTCTAAGTTTGCCATGTAAAATTGACATTTATTGATGACAATAAGTCAACAATAAATAGAGTTTTGAAACCTTGTTATTTGTAAAATTAGATATTGTTAAACAAAATGTACTCAAATGTTGAATACACCGACATGTTATTAACTTTAAGCGAGTGTTTAGGAAACTCTAGTGCAGCTTTTACGCGTTATGCAGAAAAGTTTCCTAGAAGAAACTTACCAAGTAAAAAAACATTTAGAGCAGTTGAACGACGTTGTCGAGAAACTGGGAATGTAAGACCAAAGAAAATAAATTCAGGTAGACCAAGAACAACAAGAACAATTAATAAAGAAAATATTATTTTAAATTTAGTTGATCAAAATCCAACATTAAGTGTAAGGAATATGGCAAGACAAACAAATACATCTTCTTCAACTACTTGGCGGATACTTAAAGAGCAGCAGCTACATCCTTACCATTACAGACAAGTTCAAGAACTCTTGCCGGACGATCTACCGGTTAGAGTCGATTTTTGTGAAACATTGCGAGAAGAGACAGCCCTTAATCCAAATTTTTTAAAATGTATTCTTTTTACGGACGAGGCCACCTTTACGCGACAAGGTATGTTTAACTCCCATAACGCACACTACTGGTGTGATGAGAATCCACAAGCCAAAAGGGTATCACATTACCAACACTCATTTAAAGTTAATGTTTGGGCAGCAACTTTAGGTAACAGATTAATAGGTTATCATATTCTACCTGGAAATTTAAGTGGTGATATGTACCTTGATTTTCTAAATAATCACTTATTTGAGATATTAGAAGATTTGTCGATAAATGAGCGAACATCATTATTTTTTATGCATGATGGAGCTCCACCGCACTTTGATAGAAGGTGACGTAATTGGTTGAGTAACAATTTTCGGAATCGATGGATTGGTAGAGGTGCAGAAGCTCCGATTCATTGGCCTCCTCGGTCATGCGATTTTAATCCTTTGGACTACACAGTCTGGTCGTATATTAAGGAAAAAGTCTATGCTACAGAGGTAAATTCTCGTCAAGAATTAATAGACAGAATTAAACATCACTTTAATGACATCATAGATGATCCCCAACCGTTAAGAAGATTAATGGATTCTTTAGAAAAAAGGATAGACTTGTGTATTCGTGAAAACGGAGGACATTTTAAACATTTACTCTAATTGAATTTTATGTTATGTTCTTTGTCTTTATTTTAATTTTCTTATTGTAAGTTTTTTTAATTAATAAATTTATCATTAACTTATACGAGGAGCGGTTATTACTTCATAATTTTCAAATCAAAATATTCCGAAAATGGTAAATAATATCGAGTTTTACCAAGAGTACCTTTTTGGTGTAGAATTAAACGATGTTTATGTTCACTTGGAGTTTTGACTAATAATTCTACCCTAAAAAAAGTTATGTTGAATAATACGTTGTATGAATCGTGTAACTAGCGCCCTCTATGAGAGTTAGTTATAAAAACAAATTCATAGGATATATCAGCTTCCAAAACATATTCGTATAAAATTTCATTGCAATGGTGCCAGTAGTTTCGGCAAAATCGTAAGAAATGTGTAATTTTTTATTTTCTTTAACGCTATTTATCTTGAAAACGGATGGCGTTAGAAAAAAATTTTACTAAGCAAACCCCAATTATTTTTCAGTTTTTTACCTATCCTAGAGACGGTGTTACCTTTTTTTAAAACACCCTGTATAAACTGGGTGTTCGGATTTTTATGCTACTTTGTATAGTTAATAAAGTCGCAAAAATCGAGGAATAAATATTCAAATTGCATCCATCAGAGTTATTGAATGCATATGTATACAGTATGTATACATATGCATATGTATACAGTATGTGTACAGTAATTTTATTTAGGGTGTTTTTTGTTAAATTGGAATCAGGTAAGTGGAAGGTTGCTCATAAATAAGCTACCTACGGAAACGCTCCATATTTTTAATTTTAATTTAACTATATATGTTAAAAGTAGATTTTGGTTCTTGATGAACATCTTACATTAAGTTCTCTGTGATTATATTGTCAAACTTAAGCCCAACCTGTTTTAGACCCAGTTTATTCGGCGTAAAAATATAAACAAAATTAATTGTCTGACATGTTCTAGTACTCGAATCGACTTAATGACCGACCTACAAGATCGGGGCCAAGTTGGAAAATGTTGATTAAAAGTAAATACACGATTTATTTGAACAGATATAACGTGCGGACTTAAAAGGACATACAAATAGATCCACGTTACTACAGCTAACAAGATATTACGAAATGCCAAATGTACTAAATCGAAGTGTTTGTTATCACAAAAGAAATATACAGTACTCGTATACAAGGATATACAGGGTGTACCAACGATGTACGACAAAATTCGGTATATGGGTATATGTTTTAGAAGATATCAAAAAATGTTTTTAACAAAAATAGTAGATGTCTTTAGGGTCCATATTTTGAAATTACTTGAAACTATACAAGGTGTTGTATAACTCCGTTACAAACCAAACATACAGTGTGTAAAAGCCAAATGGAATAAATTCATTATTTCGGTTACTGTACATATTTATAAAAAATCCCGAAACACGTCAAATTTAAATTATAACTTGACATTCTTTAACGTAAAAATGCAACCCCTACCTTCAATTCCCTTAGAATGACAGGTACAACCCCCAATTTTTTAAATGGGAAGTATAGGCTTGTGATATATCATTTGAAAGGTCTCTTCATTCTCTATTCAAAAATGTTATTGTTTTTAAATTTGATGCAAAAATTAACATAAAAAAATTAATATCATGTTGTTACCGAAATTCGCTACAATACAATCAAAAACTAAAATGTAATGCAAAACGTAATAAAATGTAGAACACGAAAAAGAACTATGAATGTTAATGAAGTAGATGTTCAAAATGTTCTCCGCGAATGTCTTGGCAACATCCTAATCTCAAATAAAACTGTCTTCTAACATTATTTAACATATCAGGCGTGATCGACCTAATCGCAAGAGTTATTCGTTCTTTTAAGTCATTTAAATCAGAAGGTTTAGTTTTGTACACATGGATGGGTCTTCACATATCCCCATAAAAAGAAATCTAATAATGTAAAATCAGGTGATCGCGCTGGTCATTCAATAGATCCTCGCCTCCCTATCCACCGATTGGGAAATATTTTATCGAGGTACTGCCGGACATTAAATTGGTAATGTGGTGGTGCTCCATCCTGCTGAAACCATATCGTATTCGCTGGATCTTGAGGGTTACCTGGATCAGGATATAAATTTGCCAACGTCGGAATGACATCATTTTGAAGTAGTGCCAAATAAGTGTTGCCATTCAAGTTGCCCTCAATAAAAAAGGGACCAATGATATTGTTCCCTACAATCCCTGCCCAAACATTAACTTTTGAGGGTATTGAGTATGTTCTTCTCTCATCCAGTGAGGATTTTCCGTGGACCAGTAGCGGCAATTTTGCCGATTAGCATGACCGTTAAGTAAAAAAGTACACTCATCAGAAAACATAACGTCTTCTATTTGGATAATATTGTTCTCCAACATGTCCATCATTTGCTCACAAAAAAAAGTTCTCCTATTAAAATCGTCTTCCATGATCTCCTGAGTAGGTATCATCTTATACGGATGCAATTTATTTTCTTTTAATATGTTTGCTATCGATGTATGGCTAGCATTGAATGTAGTGGATGCCTGTCTACTCGATGTATGTGGGTTTTCCTGAAACTCAAGCAACACATCTAATTTGAGTTCATCACTCAGTGCATTGACAGCTGCTTTTTTATCTGCCTTACATGACCAAACTCGCGAAACTGCTTTTCTATTTTACTTATTGTTCCTTGGGATATAGGCGGTAAATTAGGAAATTTCTCATGAAATAGACGAGTTACTTCCTGTTGTGTTCGGATGTTATCTCCGTAACCAATCATTTGTAAAACTGTTATTTAATGCATTTCCGTTAATCTATTAATCTATTTCAGAATTGAATTGAACAAACTTTATATTTAAATTACAACAATGACAACTTAAATAAAACAATTTACTACTGCTTGTTAAAATAGCGTTGCCACGGAAATTCTTTAAAGTTTTTTAATGGTTACCATCTAAAAACCACATTGCTATGATTTTTGTTCACTTTCTCATTATCAAGACCTAAACGGGAAATAAGTTTGAAGTACATTGTAATAAGTTTCGAGTATATTTTAGCGAATTTCGGTAACAACATGATTTTAATTTTTTTTATGTTAATTTTTGCATCAAATTTAAAAACAATAACATTTTTGAATAGAGAATGAAGAGACCTTTCAAATGATATATCACCAGCCTATACTTCCCATTTAAAAAATTGGGGGTTGTACCTGTCATTCTAAGGGGGTTATTTTTCCTTTTGTATACAGGGTGGACGATAAATCGTACCTTTCATTTTCTCTTTTCTTTCAAATGGAACACCCTGTATTTTATATCATAAATAGAATATCCGATTATATAACTTTAATTTTTGTTAAACAATCCCTATACCCAAAGTTTATAAAACAGAGTTATTTTGTAATATTTATTGTAAATCATTATTAACCTATTATACCACATATACCGAAGTTTGTCGTAAGGTTGGTACACCCTGTATACTAATATTTTAGTAACATACTTTCAGAAAACACACATTATTTTATTTTCTCACAAAAAAATATGAAAACTGGTCAGCTGTAATAAAAAGTAAGTAAAGTTATTTTACAAAAAAAACTTATCTGCAATAATAGTTGATAAAGCAAATGGATAAGCCATTTTTAGTAAACTTTAGTAAATATTATAGATATTTAATTCAGTTCTATGGTTCTGTGAACTTCCAACCAATTTCCTGAAATAAAAAGTCCATTTCCTTCCATAAAAGGAAAAATAACATAAAAGCAAAACCAGTATGTAGAATTAAGAACAGTAAGCAACTAAACGGTTGAATGAAACTTCAACTACTTATTCGTAAAATACGTTTTAAATTAGATTATCGCTGTTTCACTAAAAACTAGCATCGTCAGATTGACATATCGAAGTTACATTTTGTTTGTTTGTAGCTAGGTATCTGATGTTGATTAAGTAGAAGTAAGTAGTCTAATAATGATTTTGTTAAATGCATTTTTACAAGAATAAAACATACACGATTCGAACTCCACTTTTATGCAAGGGGCTGTGATGGGATCAATATTAACCTAATTAGGCTACGTCCACAAATAGTGCCGTAGATCACGCAAATTGTAAATCACTCACTATGGAGACAAGAAGTCTTTATGTCTAGTCCGCTAGAATAGAAAAACATTCGTGTAATTATTGTATTATAAAAATAAATAAATAATAATTGAAGATGTCGAAAGAAAGTGCAAATCACAAAACTAAAATATAAATTCTGTAGTTCTGTTATTTCCATGTGTAGTTTCTTAATATTTTGTCGTTGTTGGATAAAATTCTAAATACTTGGATGTATTATTTTGTATAACCTACATTCATTTTTGTGACAGTGAAGGTGTAAACAGAACGAAAGATAGCGCCTATAAACTTTGATGATATGTTTAGTACGCCTTTTGTCATGTTTTTGTCAAATGTCATAATGTTACATTAAAACGTTTACATTGTCCAGAGCGCTAAGATTAGATTACTAGTGTGGTATAATAAGTATTCTTAATTCAAAATTATTAAATTTTTTTTTTGAATGTTTTCTTTCATAAGAACCTTCTGCCGACAATAAAAAACACAACCAAAAAAATAGTAAAATCGGTCGTCAAGTCGTTCATGCATAATGGCGTGACCAAGAATACGGATTCACTTTTATACAGGGTGTCCCATAACTAATGGACAATATAAGAACTGTAGAAAGGGGTGATAAAAATAAGTCGTTTGATACAAACATGCACTAGTAAAATGTTAATAGTAAGCGAGATATGGGGCGTTAAAGTTGACAAAATATTTTTGAAAATTCGTAACATTTAGAAAACAACTGAAGGTATTGGTCTCAAAATTGGTACACTATGGTTTTTAATGGTAATAAGCATGATATTGCCTTAATTTTTAATAATACTTCTAGATGGCGCTGGTTACACAGTTAAAATTTGATAGATCAGCGGTATTTTTTTTACCCCCTGTATAATGTGCATTTTATTACAAAATAATAAAAACTGCATCATTTTGAATTAAAAAAGGTATACTTGTTCAATTCTCATATTTTAAGTCATTTTCAAGATATTGCTATTTTAATACTGCTTGCCACACCGGCATTTAAAAATTATTACCTAAATAAAACATTGGTTGTTCAAAGAATATAATTTAATTGGAAAAAGAAAAGAATAAAAACAATAATTACATTTATTTCATTAAATGTTGCAAGTGACCACCGTTTACTTCTATACATTTTCGTAAACTTTTTTGTAAATGTTGTCTTACTTTAAAAAACATCGCGTAGCCATTTTTTAAAGTAATTGCGGCTTCATGAATTTTTGCTAGTAGTTCGTTTTGGTTATGAATTTCACTATTATAGACTAACGATTTTAGATATCCCCATACATAAAAGTCCAAAGGACTAAATTCTGGGGAAGGAGGCGGCCAACGAAACTCACTGCCCCGTCCAATCCAACGATGCGGAAAATTGTTATTTAAATTCTCCCGGACTATAAGTGGATAATGTGGGGGAGAACCGACATGCATAAACCACATATCCTGCCTTACAATTAAAGGAACTTCATCAAGTAAAATGCCTAAATCATTTTGCAAAAATTCTAAATAATTTACCGCATTTAATCTGTTAGGGAGTTCAAATGGACCAATGAAATTATCGCCAATGATTCCACACCAGATGTTGATTGAAAAATGCTGAAAATAAGTTTCTTTGATGAGGATTAGCAAAATCGTAATAGTGGTTATTTCTCCAATTAAATACTCCTCTGCGTGTGAATGTAGCCTCATCCGTAAACAGTACCTTTTTTAAAAATATTGGATCTTGTTTGATCTTACCGAGCATTGATTGACAAAATTGTAGTCTCCTTGGTAAGTCATTGGGTAACAAATTTTGTACAGGCGTGAAATTGATGTGGGTACAATTTTTCTGTATGTAAAATTCTTGACACACTTGATTTACTTACACCAGTAGCTGCCTGCAAGCGCCGAGTACTCAATTCAGGATTTTCTATAATTCTTGTTAAAATTTCATCTTCCATATCAGCTGTAATTATTTTAGGTCGACCACCAGAATTTTTCTTACGAAAAGAGCCGCTTTCACCTAAATTGGAGTACAATCTTTGAAATTTTTTACGACTGGGTACAATTCGGTTTGGATATAACTGCACATATCGTCTAACTGCAGCACATGCATTATAATTTACTTGTGCATAAACACAAATCATATCACTTAGTTCATTATTTGTAAATTAATTGCCTCTAGGCATTTTTAATGAAAGCCGTATTGTTAATTCAGAAATTAAAAACACAGTAATGACCACTTTTCGCTTTAAACTAGTAAATTAATGACAGGTCTTTTAATAGTCACAGCCCTCTTTAAAATATTCTAGTAATTAAGTTGCAGTGTAATGATATGCACTGCAATATTAAAATAGCAATATCTTGAAAACGACTTAAAATATGGGAATTGAACAAGTATACCTTTTTTGTTTTAAAATGATGCAGTTTTTATTATTTTGTAATAAAATGCACATTAAACAGGGGGTAAAAAAAATTCCGCTGATCTATCAAATTTTAACTGTGTAACCAGCGCCATCTACAAGTATTATTAAAAATTAAGGCAATATCATGCTTATTACTATTAAAAACCATAGTGTACCAATTTTGAGACCAATACATTCAGTTGTTTTTTGAATATTACGAATTTTCAAAAATATTTGGTCAACTTTAACGCCCCATATCTCGCTTACTATTAACATTTTACTGGTGCATGTTTGTATTAAACGACTTATTTTTACCACCCCTTTCTACAGTTCTTATATTGTCCATTAGTTATGGGACACCCTGTATATATAGGTTATTTCGTATATTGATTTTCTAAATTTTCTAAAAATGTAGAACAATTTAACAATGTTTTACCTTTAATTTATTTCGTTTTATTCAAAGGAACATTCACTATTTAGAATTATCACATAAAATCTTTCTGTCACCTAAACACAAACTTTATTTAAATTATATATGCGAGAATAAACTTGACACGTAAAAGCTACCCATAGAAACTATATAATACTAAATACTAAATCAACGCTCAATCAAATGTGTTTAAATAGAATTTGATATGATTATCAGATATGCAATTGTGTACGTAATATTCATTAATAAAATTATAGTTTTATCTAGATCGCACGTAAATTATGTGTCATATTTATATTTTCTTATTTATAAAAGAATGAATAGAAGTTTTCGATAAAATGTTGGATTTTCTCGCAAATCCGCATCATCGATAACAGATAAAATCAACTTGACCACAATGTTCTTACAGGAATTATTTTATGTTAAGTTTAAAAATAGATAATAATATGAGTTATTATTTATTTTCTTATTACAATTTTGCCGATAGATTTAAACTTTTTTTAGCAAACTATATTTACTGAAAAGTATTTTTATTTAAAATATAAAATTGATGGGTTTGGTTTATCAAGTTCCTTGACAAATTGGGTTTCGGTGAACAATAGGTACACACGAATTTCGAAATTTAATAACTTGAAAATTAAAGTAACTTACTTTTTATAATATTTTAACTTAAACTATATGCGGAAAATTGAGTTTTATATGCTAATTTATATTTATACTGCAATACATTTTAATAAACCATTGATTAACCTCACTTTTAAAATTATTTCTTCCCATGAAACCACGATTTTTATGACAATAAACTGTTTCGACGTTGACATTTAATATAAGTTTTTTAACGTTAACATTTCAACATTGACATATTTTCTTCACAATTGTTGGTTAGAATATTAATTACCGGTTTTTATTTATTTTAGAATTTAAAATGGAAATTAAGAACATTTTAAATGCACGTTTTTAAATGCAATGACAGCTGTTTCGTTAAAAATTTGCATCTTCAGGTTCTGTTTTTAATATTTTCTTCTATGCGAATCTGTCATTACACTGACCGGTTTCATTTTGAGGATAGTATCCCTTCGGGTTAGGTTAGGTTAGGTTATGTTAGGTTATGTTAGGTTTGATTAGGTTAAGTTAAGTTTAATTAGATTAAGTATGGTTAGTTTTGGTTAAATTTGGTTAGGTTTGGTTAGATTTGATTAGGTTTGGTTGGATTTGGTTAGATTTGGTTAGGTTTGGTTAGGTTAGGTTAGGTTAGGTTAGGTTAGGTTAGGTTAGGTTAGGTGAGGTTAGGTTAGGTTAGGTTAGGTTAGGTTAGGTTAGGTTAGGTTAGGTTAGGTTAGGTTAGGTTAGGTTAGGTTAGGTTAGGTTAGGTTAGGTTAGGTTAGGTTAGGTTAGGTTAGGTTAGGTTAGGTTATTTTAGATTAGGTTTGGTAAGGTTAGGATAGATTAGGTTGAATTAGGGTAGGATCGCCACCCGTCACTGAATTTTGCGTGTTCGTTTATCTTTGTTTTATCTCTTATAATATGCAAAAAGACCGACTAGTTTTGGTTAGTAATATTTTATCTACCATTTCACATTTTATTATCAATATTTTTAATTTTTAATAATGTAAAAAAATATTATCCTAATATTAAAGTTTTATTTACAGATGTGGCAATGTTGTTAATAAAACGCGATAGGTGTTATTTTTTTGTGATGATTATTTTGAGTTCTAAATTATGTCTAAACAGTTTTGAGATTTTGTGTATCGATTAACAACATTTCTAAAGATAAAAAAACTTATCCTGATAACGCAGGTAATTGATTATTGGAAATTTCTCTTTTTAACATAGGGAAACAAAGTTTACTACATTCGACTGAAATAATAGCTACACAAGCACTTACTTTGATTTTTCGTTTTTTATGCCCCTCTTCCCAAGTGTTTGCAAATAGCTGACTTAAAAAACTCGTATTTTTAATCTATTTAAATTATAGAAAGCCAAGAGTTCCAATACTTCTAGCTAAGTGGCTTTTTACAGGTTCTAATTTGATAAAGAGTTAAAGCAACTTCTTCTTAAGGAGTTTAGTAACCCAAATCATTTGTAGAACAAAGATACTCATTAGCTACACTTCCGATTTGCCCATATTTTTATGGGCAGTGTTTGTAGTAAAAAGACCAGTTTTATGTCTTTTTCTATGGATATTTAAAGCAGCTTGGACGTCTTGACAAAAATACATTTTTATCCTTTCTAAGAGATTTACTTGGGTTGAACCCTTGTTCAAATACTTTAACTGTTTTCGGTTTCTTTTAATTACTCTAAATGGTGGCGTCAAAGGCATACCTGTGGCATGCCAGTGGAAAGGTTTCAATGATTCTTAGATACATAACTACAGCTTAGCTGCTGTAAGGCACGTTGTCATAGCCCCTGGTACTCGAAGACAAGCCAGCCAATGGATTTACTACAAGTGAGTTGATTCTTGAATTATTAGCCATCTTAGTGAAGCATATACAGTGTGTAAAAGCCAAATGGAATAAATTCATTATTTCGGTTACTGTACATATTTATAAAAAATCCCGAAACACGTCAAATTTAAATTATAACTTGACATTCTTTAACGTGAAAATGCAACCCCTACCTTCAACCCCCTTAGAATGACAGGTACAATCCCCAATTTTTTAAATGGGAAGTATAGGCTTGTGATATATCATTTGAAGGGTCTCTTCATTCTCTATTCAAAAATGTTATTGTTTTTAAATTTGATGCAAAAATTAACATAAAAAAATTAAAATCATGTTGTTACCGAAATTCGCTAAAATATACTCGAAACTTATTACAATATACTTAAAACTTATTTCCCGTTTAGGTCTTGATAATGAGAAAGTGAACAAAAATCATAGCAATGTGGTTTTTAGATGGTAACCATTAAAAAACTTTAAAGAATTTCCGTGGCAACGCTATTTTAACAAGCAGTAGTAAATTGTTTTATTTAAGTTGTCATTGTTGTAATTTAAGTATAAAGTTTGTTCAATTCAATTCTGAAATAGATTAATAGATTAACGGAAATGCATAAAATAACAGTTTTACAAATGATTGGTTACGGAGATAACATCCGAACACAACAGGAAGTAACTCGTCTATTTCATGAGAAATTTCCTAATTTACCGCCTATATCCCAAGGAACAATAAGTAAAATAGAAAAGCAGTTTCGCGAGTTTGGTCATGTAAGGCAGATAAAAAAGCAGCTGCCAATGCACTGAGTGATGAACTTAAATTAGATGTGTTGCTTGAGTTTCAGGAAAACCCACATACATCGAGTAGACAGGCATCCACTACATTCAATGCTAGCCATACATCGATAGCAAACATATTAAAAGAAAATAAATTGCATCCGTATAAGATGATACCTACTCAGGAGCTCATGGAAGACGATTTTGATAGGAGAACTTTTTTTGTGAGCAAATGATGGACATGTTGGATAACAATATTATCCAATTAGAAGACGTTATGTTTTCTGATGAGTGTACTTTTTTACTTAACGGTCATGCTAATCGGCAAAATTGCCGCTACTGGTCCACGGAAAATCCTCACTGGATGAGAGAAGAACACACTCAGTACCCTCAAAAGGTTAATGTTTGGGCAGGGATTGTAGGGAACAATATCATTGGTCCCTTTTTTTATTGAGGGCTACTTGAATGGCAACAATTATTTGGCACTACTTCAAAATGATGTCATTCCAACTTTGGCAAATTTATATCCTGATCCAGGTAACCCTCAAGTTCCAGCGAATACGATATGGTTTCAGCAGGATGGAGCACCACCACATTACCAACTTAATGTCCGGCAGTACCTCGATACAATATTTCCCAATCGGTGGATAGGGAGGCGAGGATCGATTGAATGGCCAGCGCGATCACCTGATCTTACATTATTAGATTTCTTTTTATGGGGATATGTGAAGAGCCATGTGTACAAAACCAAACCTTCTGATTTAAATGACTTAAAAGAACGAATAACGCTTGCGATTAGGTCGATCACGCCTGATATGTTAAATAATGTTAGAAGACAGTTTTATTTGAGATTAGGATGTTGCCAAGACGTTCGCGGAGAACATTTTGAACATCTACCTACTTCATTAACATTCATAGTTCTTTTTCGTGTTTTTCGTGTGAAAATAAATTTGTGTTTTAAACTGTATGCTTTCATAAATATCCAGCTCGCCACTAAGGCTTTGGATAAGATTTTTCCATGTAATTATTACAAGTTTTTGATAAAGGATTGGTCTTAGAGATATTTTACCTCCTTGGAATATTTTAGTTTGGTATTCTTTGGTGTTGGAACGGTCAAAGACTATCTACATCTCCTAGGCGGACCTTAGGTCCTTTCTCTGGCACTTTATTATTTTTAGGGCCTTGAATTGTAAAACCAGGATCTTTTAGCTTTGATAGAAGTTCGTTGAAAGCCAAGGATCAAAGCAGTATAAAAACCGGAATCTTGAACTGATATGGCTGAAAATTTTCTCAATTGTTTATTTTACTTATAATTACACGAGAGCTTTTTTTGTCGAAATAAACTTGACATGTATCAATAAGAATTTTGTTGCCTGGCAATTTAACGAAAAAAACTGCAGTTTTTTGAGTTGAATTACCTAATGGCAACAAAATTCGAATTATAAATGTCAAGTTTACTTCGACAAAAAAAAACTAGAGTGTAATTCGGTAAGACAATTTAATGAATATCTAAATCAATAAATTAAAAAATGAGATGTAAATTAGTTTATTTAATTTAACGGAAAAGTACAATTGTTAAAAAAACACAACAAAACATCGCAAATTGTCGCCAAATTGATGTAGTTGAATTGAAAACTCTCCAAATCGCGACATTTCCACAAATGAAAACTTTTGTGACAACGCAAGTTTGAGAAAAATTGACGTAACGTCATCAAAAATTTGTTTACAATGCTGGTTGTCATGCTTCAAAAGTTAGGTTCGTTATTGTCGCTGTAAAAGTTAGGGCAAACTTTTTTCGCTGTCATAATGACAAAATCTCGCGGCTTATGGGAATTTTTATACGTGAATTAAATTGTCTGTAATAATATCACAAGAGAGTGAGAATAAATTGAAAATAATTCGACAGATTTTAGAAAACTTGTTGCCAGGCAATAGAGACGAGAGCCCGAAGGGCTCGAGTGTCTATTGCCAGATGGCAACAAGTTTGAGAAAATGCCTGGAGAATTATTATCTAATTTATCGAACTCTCGTGTGGTATTCGATAGATTATTTTTTGACGTTACAATCAAAATCACTTTTAGAAAATAATTTGACAGATTTTGTTCAAATCTGTTGCCAAATAATTGGAATTGTTTCCAAATCGACGCGCTGCTTATCATGGTATTCTTACAGGCCCTTTCAATGATTATATTATTTATTTCATCGACTGATGATTCACTGAAACGTTTGGGATTCAATTTACGAATTTCTTGAAAATTTATGACAGACGCGTCAGATCAAGAAAATACGTTGTCATTTGGTTGTCATTCAATAAAAACAATGTACATTGAATTATTCTCGCTGGAATAATGTAAGTAGATTATTCCCACTATACGAAAGTTTTGATTTGCTAGAACGTATATGAATTACTAAAATTGAAAATGTCTATTGGTTTCGAGAAACGTCAAAAAATAATCAGATTGTTATGTCACTTTGTATATGTTTAGTTGATGTAGTTTGTATCCCTTACGAGTTGTTTTTTCTTTATAATGCAAGATGCGCCTTTTCATAACATAAAGATAAAGTAAAGAAGGTAGCTGACCCGAATAACCTTTTAAATAATACAGTAAGTTAAAAGTGGGCGTTTTGTAAATAAAGAATTTGCAGTGGGTACAATTTTATATCATCTTTGCAAAATCAACATTATATTTAGAACATGAGTTGAATCATAATACACACACAAAAAAATTTAAATTCATCTTGTTGGTTTTGGGATGGTTGAGGTCACCTTATTTTCTTATTTTGAATGCATACAAAAATGGGTGATACTTATTTCTCTCATATACTATCTGCCAGAGCCTGCGGAAAACAAATAAATTGGGTTTTAAATTTTTACTTTATTAAGGATGTGGGAGAAATGTATTAAAATTATGTATATAAGAAATTTTTGAAAATTGCTTTACATTTTATTTTATGACATTTGTTTGCCAAATTTTGCACGATCTTATATTCAACAAAAACATTTTAACAGAAATTCTTAAAATAATATTTACATTAAAAACATGGCACAGAAGTATAAGAACAAGTGAATAATGCAATAAAATGTTATAAATAAATAAAAAAAAAAATTAGGGTTTCTGATCTCATGGATAAATTCTGATTCTATAGACATTAAAAAAAAACATGTTCATTTTTAGTTCTTAAAGTTGGGTTTATGAGTTTTAATTTATTTCATAAACAAAATATGGCAGTACTTGGATTAAAGCAGAGTTCACTATATTATTATACAGTGTGTAAAAGCCAAATGGAATAAATTCATTATTTCGGTTACTGTACATATTTATAAAAAATCCCGAAACACGTCAAATTTTAATTATAACTTGACATTCTTTAAACGTGAAAATGCAACCCCTACCTTCAACCCCCTTAGAATGACAGGTACAACCCCCAATTTTTTAAATGGGAAGTATAGGCTTGTGATATATCATTTGAAAGGTCTCTTCATTCTCTATTCAAAAATGTTATTGTTTTTAAATTTGATGCAAAAATTAACATAAAAAAAATTAAAATCATGTTGTTACCGAAATTCGCTAAAATATACTCGAAACTTATAACAATATACTTAAAACTTATTTCCCGTTTAGGTCTTGATAATGAGAAAGTGAACAAAAACCATAGCAATGTGGTTTTTAGATGGTAACCATTAAAAAACTTTAAAGAATTTCCTTGGCAACGCTATTTTAACAAGCAGTAGTAAATTGTTTTATTTAAGTTGTCATTGTTGTAATTTAAGTATAAAGTTTGTTCAATTCAATTCTGAAAAATGGTTAGATTAACGGAAATGCATAAAATAACAGTTTTACAAATGATTGTTTACGAAGATAACATCGGAACACAACAGGAAGTAACTCGCCTATTTCATGAGAAATTTCTTAATTTACCGCCTATATCCCAAGGAACAATAAGTAAAATAGAAAAGCAGTTTCGCGAGTTTGGTCATGTAAAGCAGATAAAAAAAGCAGCTGCCAATGCACTGAGTGATGAACTCAAATTAGATGTGTTGCTTGAGTTTCAGGAAAACCCACATACATCGAGTAGACAGGCATCCACTACATTCAATGCTAGCCATACATCGATAGCAAACATATTAAAAGAAAATAAATTGCATCCGTATAAGATGATACTTACTCAGGAGCTCATGGAAGACGATTTTGATAGGAGAATTTTTTTTTGTGAACAAATGATGGACATGTTGGATAACAATATTATCCAATTAAAAGACGTTATGTTTTCTGATGAGTGTATTTTTACTTAACGGTCATGCTAATCGGCAAAATTGCCGCTACTGGTCTACGGAAAATCCTCACTGGATGAGAGAAGAACACACTCAATACCCTCAAAAGGTTAATGTTTGGGCAGGGATTGTAGGGAACAATATTATTGGTTCCTTTTTTATTGAGGGCAACTTGAATGGCAACAATTATTTGGCACTACTTCAAAATGATGTCATTCCAACGTTGGCAAATTTATATCCTGATCCAGGTAACCCTCAAGTTCCAGCGAATACGATATGGTTTCAGCAGGATGGAGCACCACCATTACCAACTTAATGTCCGGCAAAAATATAGAAAGTTAATTGTTTTATTAAATTACAGGCAGATACATTTTTTGACCAATTTCCATTTTACGCTCAAGTATTCGTTTAAACGATAATAAAACCGATTGTTTCAACTGTCTGTATTTTGTAAACAAAAAGACATTGACAAATTACTTTCAATTTTCTTAAAAGTTTGCATCCGGCATTATTTATTTCATGGTGAATTAATTTTGTTTTTTACTACTTGAGGAAGGGAAGTTTGGCATTTATAAATTGTAAGTACTAAGCACAGAAACGTACTCTGAATACAAGATTATAATCTTGTTGCTTAATTCCACAAAAAAAAGAATAATAGCCTTTGAACGCTTGTAAAATTCTACATTTTATCCACTACTACTAAGTGTTTTTTGTTGAAAAATACTGTTACACATTACATACATATTTTTAGAAACATTATAATTTCATTCTAACAAATATTTCATACAAAACATATTGGACACATATAGATATAAAATTATATAATTGTATAGATGATAGATTTAATGGAATTTGGTGGATTTAATAATTTAACCACCAACGGGATTAAAACAAAAAAAAGATGAGCCCAGATTGAAGATTTAAAATCTTCTGCAAGGCTGGAGTGGTGAGATGAATGGAATTTTGAAGCTGGACGAAGACCGAGGCGGAGAGACTGTGGAAAAAATTAGGTGAGGAAATAGAATGCATGATGTGAATGATTTGTATGAAGTGGTAGAAGGCTGTAACGGCATTGAAGGTATCGAAAAAGCGGAACTTCTAGCCAAGAAAGGTGCTGAAGGAATATTTATTTGTAGGAGATCTCTCTAAAAAGAGGTCTCAAGAGCTGCTGAATATGAGCAGACAGGACTTACGAATAATAATAAGACTACTGTATGGATCCAGTCGCCTTAACAGGCATATGAAAACAAGAGAGTGCGGACTGCAGATTCTGTCAGGCAGGATGAAACGGTGGAGCATATCTTGTGTAACTGCCGAGAGCTCAAGAGAATAAAGATCAATAAATTTGGTCTGCATTAACTCGAGCTCAATGACTTCATGGAAGTGTGGCCAACGACCCTAATGAGCTTCATTAGAGGCATAGGTCTGATGGAACGACTATAACCTAGGGGTGAGCCACAATAGATCTTTCAGGTCGCAGTGGAAGGGACGTTAAGACCGCTCACATAGAACCTAACCTAGAAGGCTGTAAAAGGGACGTGAAATGTGGCAACAGGAGTGTATGGAGGGCTAATTATTGGTGGAACGAGGAAATAGAAAAGTTGTGAAAGGAGTGCAAGAAAGAACGAAGAAGGATCAAAGGTAAATGTAAGGGTAAGGAGGGATACAAGGCGAAAAAAAGGAGCTTGAGCAGAAGGTCAAAAAGAGGTAAATAGGAAATCTTGCTGGGAGAATTGTACAATAATCCATGGGGTAAGGCTAATGATATAGAAGTGAAAAGAATGGGGGGAACTAGGAATATGGTGCTAGAGGAAGATTGGAAGAAAGAAATTATTAAAAGACTATTTGCACTGGGACAAGGATAATATAGGGGTAATATAATTCGGGTAGAGCAAAATTTCAGAAGTAGAGGTGAAATGAGGGGGATAAAACCTGGAAGGGCGTGGTATCAAGGATAGGAAAGCACCAGAAATAGATGGCTTGACAGGGGAGTTCATAAAAGACTATTGGAGGATAATGGGGAGTACTTCTTGGAACTTTTCAATAGGGTGCTGAGGGAGGAAGAGTATCCATTAGCGTGGAAAGTAGCCAGAGTGGTACTGATGACGAAGGCGGGTAGTGAGGGGAAGCGCACAGGTTTATCACTCTGCTATACGGGATCAATAAAGTGTTGGAGGGGATAATAAAAACAAGTGAGGAGGAAGTGGAAAGAAATAGTGACTTTAGGGAAAACCAGCATGGCTTTGTAAAGGGAAAGTCATGTATTTCTGCATTGGACAGAGTGTTGAGCTTGGTGGAAAATGCTAGGAGAGCAGTTGGAGAAATAAAAATCTGGCCCTACTTGTATTCTTCGACGTTGGGAATGCGTTCAATGGGGTCAGTAATATGGCAGTGTTGGGCGCCTTGGCTAGGCTTGGACTGGGGGAGGGGCTAATTAAAGAATTATCTGAAGGGGTGGGTTTTGGTTGACTCAAGAGGGCGGAGCTATAGGATGGAGATAGGAGTGTCTCAAGGATAGGTATTGGGACCGGCGCTCTGAAAATGCGTGTTTGATGAGGTTTGTGGGATAAAATGTGAAGATGAATGAGAGAGCGCGATGAGAGAGCAAGTTATGGATTGGATGGTAGAGGAAATGGAAATAGGGTGGAAGGAGTACGAACGTGCGCTAAAAACAGTAATTTGAAGTAGGAGAGAATGTATGACTAGGAAATTAAACTATTTCTTGACACAGGTGCTAACTAGGCATGGATCAAGAGCAGGTCATCTTCACAAGATGAGGAAAAGAGAGACTGGAGTGTGTGAAAGGTGCGAAGTGGAGGATGATGTAGATGTTGTATAGATGTTGGAAGAAAGAGGAAGGGCTGAAGTACTTGGAGGAAAGCATGGTGCAGATAATGTTGAGAGGGGAGGTAGGTAAGGCAGAGGAGAGTATGGTTAGGAGAAGAGAATGTTTCTGAGTGGCAGAGAAAATGGAGAGTGTGAGGGACCGCCGCCCGTCTTAAAGTATGCTAGGGTAGTGATCTCAAACCGGGGTCAACGGCAAGTTTTGGTTGGTAGATATAATCCTAACGGTGATGAGTCCAACACTATCCAGGACCCATTTGAAAATGAGTTTTTCCATCTCAGCCCGAAGCATCGCTCTGATCCAGTTACATATCACTCTAGATGCAGCTGCATTATAGAGGGAATTAGATAATGCATTATTAAATGCTCCTTCCGTATCAAGGAACGTAGTAAGCGGAATCTCTCTATTAATCAAGAAGTGATTGATCTTATGGACTAATTCGTCTAGCGCCGTTTCTGTTGATTTTCCTTCGTAATTTGCATGATGATAAGTACTGATAGGATGTTCTTCAGCGGTCCTTTATGCCCATTAAGAATTTTTTCAAGTGCTTCTAACAGGAATTAAGTGAGACTAATTGGGAGGAAGGATTTAGGTAGGGCGCTATCCTTGCGTGTATGTTAGGTTTATCAATAAGAAAACGAAGTATATAACGTAGGTACCTTACGTTATGTCATTAAAATTACAGTGATAAAAATTAGAAATATCAAATGAAGAATCGAATGCGGAAATAACTTCTATGAATTCTTTGATTGCATCGAGGCAAAGAGAACTATTTATATGTTGACCAGGTGATACATTAAATTTTTAGAAAAAAAACATTCATCCAATAATTATTTCTGCAAATTCAACAGAAACGACGTTATAATTCAAATATTTAATTAAAATCCCTGTAGTTCTATAATTTGATATGTAAAAATGGCAGAAGTTATTTTGTTTTATAAATGAAACCCAATTAAATTTAATTGAATCTGAAGTGCTGGATTTTATAAAAGCCACAATTTTAATTAAAAAGTTTTAATAAAAAATATAGATTAATTTAAACCTATATTTGTACGTTGCTTTTGTTTAAAATGTTGGTAAAGTTATATTTTTAAAAATACAATTCTATAGTTTTGTTTTTATGCTGCATTACCAATCAGTTTGCGTTAAATATACAGTGTGGAACAACCAAATAATGTAATAAACTAGAAAATACTTTAATGTGCCTGTTTTATTTATATTTTTATATACAGGTTGTGTAATGTGACCGTGGCCAATACCAACTTTGTTTTTTTAAATACAACATTTTGTACGTTATTTAATTTTTGGAATATTTTAAACTTTCTAGACATATTGCGTGTACAATACATATCTATAGATAACTTTGTTTCGGAAATATTAAGGTATTCAAAATTAATTGGAAAATGTAACAATTAATTGAAATACCTTATTTCTTTACAGAAATTAAATTTACACACACTTTTTTTAATAATTCTTTGTCATTAAATTTTTTTGAATATTGAAAAAATAGTTCATTTAACACAAATGCATAAAATTGTTAGTTTTTTCGACCTTGGTGAACAAGTCCTTAGTTTTCTTAAAAAAACAAATTACAACTCAAAAGAATGCACAATGTTAATCCTGCAGATATAGAAAGACTTTCAGAGCCTGATTCTTCTTAGGTGTACCATGCCAGTTTTTATAAAGAATTCTGAAAATCAGTGGCAATGGAATAAATTATAATACCACATTGGATATTATGCTTGAGTGTTAAGAAAACCCACATGATATTTGATATTAGACATATATCAATTATTCGTTCATTACAAGAAAATAAAATGCATCCTTTTTACTTCACGATCATGCTAAACGTAAATATTGCCGCTATTGGGCTAAGGAAAATCCGCACTGGTTTGGGCGGGAGTAATAGGGGATCTTATCAGTCCATTTCTCATTGATAACACTTTAAATAGGGCGAATTATTTAGCACACATCCACAATGAAGTCATCCCAGCTTTAACAAACTTATATTTTAATGCACCACCCCATTAACAAAGTAATATCCGGCAGTATCTTAATTAAATATTTTTGAATCTATGGATAGGAAGGCGCGATCTTATGCCATTAGACATTTTTATAGGAATCAGCTGCAGTATTTAATATTTTTGATCACACATTATCTTTGCAAAGTATGCAAGTTTTTTTTCTTTAATGTTTTTCACTAATTCTTTTTCTTTTGGCATACATTGCAAGAAACTTTAGTTACAAGATATTCTCAGCATGCATCGGTAGCACCGCATCTCAAACGCCTCAAGTATTTTGCAAGCTGCACCCCTCATTGTCCATAATTTAACACCATACATTAATGTCTTTATGTCTTTATCTTTGTTATTTGGTTATTCGTTATTAAGTTGCACTCTTAATTAGTTAATGTCTTAGTTAGTTAATGTCTTAATGTCTTAATTGGGAAATTTTTGATGTGAAACTGTACGTTCTGAGCAGCTTTTTTTCCAATTATCTTTACCTTTGTTTTGTTTGTGTTTAATCTCATAATATATTTTTCCCACGTTTCAGCTAATTTCTCTATTAACTTTTGGAAACCCTTAATGCGCCATCAAATGTAATGGATAAATAAATTAATTAATAAGAAAGAGCAAAAAAAGTCAGTACAACTAATATTCCTTCAACAAACTAAAGAAATTAAAAGTTATAAAAGTATTACAAATTGTGGAAATATATTTCTAATATAATTTCAAAAATAATATCTTCGGCAACATCTGCATTAATTTCATTCAAATTACACAATAATGTTGGTACAAAATTGTTAAATGTGAAAACAAAATTGCCCAAATTAAAAAAATCTGGTGTTTACAAAATGAATTGTCCAGAATGTCAAAAATATAATGCTGTATATGTATTTCAAAAAAAGAAATTTTGAAGTAAGATTTAACGAACATTTAAGAGCATATAGATTACAACAACCAGATAAGTCAAATTATGCAAAACACCTACTTGAACATCCAACCTCACTCAGGGCGTATGAATTCTAGACGAAAGAAAACAGGGAAATTTTTGGGGCAGGAACTTTCGACGCACGGTTAGAAATTTTATGTTTTTCGATGCAAGAATTTAGGTACTTTCAGACAGGTAAGTAGGTAATAAAATCATTCGTTCTAGAAACGCAATTTTATTTTTTACATTTTTGTCTTTAATTTTTGCTATTTATTTTTATATAAGTATCTAACCTAACCTAACCTAACCTAACCTAACCTAACCTAACCTAACCTAACCTAACCTAACCTAACCTAACCTAACCTAACCTAACCTAACCTAACCTAACCTAACCTAACCTAACCTAACCTAACCTAACCTAACCTAACCTAACCAAACCAAACCTAACCAAACCTAACCAAACCTAACCTAACCTACTACTTTTAGAAAATGTATAATTTTCTAACAATATCATATCTCTATTACGACAACTTTTAATTATACTCATTTTAACAAAACAACATTAAAACTCACAATTATTAACAAAACTGATGAGAAAATTGTACCTAAGTGTAAGAAATTTACCTGTTAATTATAAAAATATCAAATTGGAAGGTGCAGATTTTATTGGTAATAAAGGGATTAAGGAAATACGTTTTCTGAACATTCTGTGTCGAATATTCATGTTGGATTATGAACCTTGGGGTAAAATGCGTCGAGTATTCGCCCGCTGCTCACTCATACACACCAATGACATTCAAATATTACATAAGTATTTGTGATAAAAAACAAAATTTAGATTTCCTCGAAGAACTTGAAATCAAAAGATCAACAATATAAAGTAGTTAATGAACAAATAAATCTTGGAAGTTCACCACTTTTAAACTGATATAAGACGTAATTGTAACAGAAATATATTAAGTTATTATAAAGATCAGCATGATAATATAGTTTTTTCCTGGTTTCTCTATATTATCATTGCACAGTCATGCTGATCTTAGAGGGAAATACATCCAGAATAATCCCTTAGGGTTAACCACATCTAGACTTTAATATTATTATATCTTATTACTTCCATACTTGGTCTAGCCTTACCTACTTAATCAACATTAGGTACCTAGCTACAAACAAACAAAATGTAACTTCAATATGTCAATCTGACGATGCTAGTTTTTAGCGAAACAGCTGTAATTGAATTTAAAACGTATTTGACGAATAAATAGTGGAAGTTTCATTCAAAAGTTTACTGTTTACTGTTCTTAAAAAGATGGAATTTCACACAGTAAGGGTTGTACAATAAATTTCAAAAATACTTCTGATCACAAAGATATACCCAAGGGTATACCTATACCTACATATCTCACTAAAAATAAGAATTTACAATAGACTATTTATAATAATTATTAATATGAAATAATTAAACATGGCGGCATGAGTTTATATATAAATGTAGTTATGTTTATTGCTATTCTTCAATAGCCAATAAAAATTTATTGCATCAAAATAGACAGTTTTTCTAGTCAATAAAAACGTTGAAATGCATTATTGCAACGCTGTAAACAAATATTTCATAATGATTAATTTGTTACAGATAGGTACTCATATATATGGATAGGTATCGTTTAGGGAAATTATACAGCATGTTTACAATTCAGCTGTCTGGCGCTATGCCATAACAGGCCGCTACATAACATTAACATTGTGTTTATATTAAGGCATATTTGGCCGGTAAGATTATTTTTATTACTGTTAATCGTATCCATTTAATTATATCTTAAAGAAGTATCGCGTTCCAAAATATTTGACCAAAAAAAATTCATTTACAACAAACTTAATGAAATTAACGGGCAATAAAGCATTAGAGAAGTATTTTTTTATAATTTTAGTGCACAATATTTGTTAGTACACTAATATAATGTTTGAAATTAATTAAAGGAATAGATAATGAATACAAAATGGATGGCAAGGATTTTTAAAGTTAAAACTTAAACAAAAATAACATTAAAGAAAATAGTATATTAAACAGCGTATTTCATATGGCTTTCTGTTATGACACGAGTTTAAAAAATAATCGCAAAGAAATTTTTATTATAAAAAGTATATTGGTAGCACTGTGTTATTTATAACATTTGACAGTTTTGACATTTAAATTATGAAATATTAATATTTTCAAATATTTTAAAATGACTAATACATCAACAAATGTCATTTTGAATAGTCTTGTCATTAGATACTTCAATCATGTCGCCAACCATTTAAAACAAAAATTTGCGTGCGCGTAAAATTTACATTACGATACGCAAATGCGTTTTATAATGAAAACCATAGACAAAACATGTTAAGAAACATTTTTTTTGTGCCTTTAATTACTTCTAAATTTTTCAAACGATTTAAGAAATTATTTATTTATTCTAAATAAACTTAATTTTTATCATCAGACTCAATAAGGTCATTAAACGTTAAGAAATTTATTGTGCAAACACTTAGTTTATGGAAGTTGTATAAATATATTATAAAATAAGCAACAGTTTATTAATTTCTTCCGCCAGTTTTAATTTAAAACAAACTTTACTCCTGAGAATAAAGTTTGTTTATGAACCTTACAATGACCGCTGGCCTGATATAAAGTAAATCTAGTGGAAAGTAGTGAATAAACTATTGTTTATGTTATAATCAAAATTATAATATTTAACATAGAGTTATTAACTGAAGTCTTGTTACCTCGCTTGTTACACACTATAAATCAATAAACCAAAAAGTAAAAACAACAACAAAATTTATAAAACACATTTACTCCATTTAAATTTGATGTCATTTTATAGAAAATTTTTTGCTGAATTAGAAATCCAATGAAATCAATTAATTTGTGGTCATCTGATTGAATACAACCAATAAAACCAACATTATACTGAAAACAGATCCCATGGGCTGTTTTCACCCAATCATGTAGCTATGGATACCTACATTTCGTTTCATTTCGATTTTGACATTTCAAATATTCAATCTAATGAAGAACATCATAATAAAATTATTAACAGCATGCTTAGTGGAAATACATCATCAGTTATAGAAACTAACTTGTCTGGATCTGTTTGACAGTTCTACCCTTTATTCCAAATTCATTAAATTTTCCTAAACAGCTAAACCAAGAGCTGTAGTGTCTTTGAGCTAAACTTTAAAAATTAATAATTATATTATCAAAATGTCTCTTATCAGAAGAATTACTATATTTTGCCTAAAAGTGTACGAAAAATTATATTAATGGTTTATGGACTGAAGGAGTACAAATAATGTTTCGACATTCTCCGAAAATGTTTTGATTGCTTATTTTCAAGAATTGATGGAAACTATGTATTTCAAATACAATATTGAACTCTATTGAGAGTAACAATAATGAAATAAATGTATTCCTTCCTTCCTTCCTTAAATATATTCCTTCCACTTACATCTATGGTAATACACCTCAGGTAATACCATTAATTACAATTTTGTAGAATTTTTTATTGAAATACGTGTAACTACTGTTATTGTGTTAATTACAAATATAAATATAATAATTTTAGTTCTTGATTATTTATATCGGTCGTAGAAAAAATAGCGTATGCAACTCTTATGTAATGATTATTAATACACTCACATTAACCATACCAAACTCGTCTTCGGCTCGTTTCGTATCCCAATTTCTGCGTTCTCTTTGCTTTCAGCTGTCAAAATATTTCCACTTAAGAGGGGCGTCTAAAATGTGATAGCTGAAAACGGGTGGCAACCCTGAATCGACCCAAAATTTTAAAATTTTAATCATTTTGTAAACAACAAATCTTAAGAACGCTTTTAAATTACGTATTCAAATTTTAACAGGATATAGTTTAGACCTTTCTCTAGGAGATAAGGTTTTTTATTTGAGTTTTATATTGTAATAAAAGAGATATTGGATTTTAAGTGACGGTATGTTTTGAAAAAGCTTGTCAATTTGTGATCACGAATTTTAACACCAGAAGCTTAACTCCTAAAGAAAGCATAGGGACTAGCAAAATATGAAGTTAAAAAAGGTAAGTATCATTTTTGAGATTTTTTGCACGCAAAATTTGAACATTGCACCAACCTGTCCATTTAGTTCAACAGTTTTGGTGGCGCTTTTTTCCGAAACGTATGTCTATTCTAATTCTCCAATTCCAAACATCACTTGACATAACCTAACCTTATTTCTCTTTTATAACGACAAAATATATTAGTTTTAGTGTTTTGCTTTTAAATATATAATTGTCTATATTTATAATTTATCAGAAGTAAAAAAAAATAATAAGACGAAACTAGTCGCTATTATTGTTTTTCCATTTTTCTGTGACATAGACTTTGGGGTTTTCATTTGGTATTTGAAAAACGTACGTTTTGAGGTTTTGTTTAATATTCACCAAATATTCATATAGTGCTGGACATATCATAGAAAGACCAATGTCATAAAATAAAATAAGTACCTATAGTAAAATAGAACAGTGTAAAAGTGGCTGGTTTTGTTTCTTCAACCCGTCCCTGTAAACGATTAAATTTAGTACGAAGGGTATTTTTAGAAAACGTTGATAAAAAATAGCAAGACTCCAATGAAATAATGTTAAGAATGTTACGTTGTAGACAAAGTGTATTTGGAATTTAAAAATAAATGATTAATTAAATTTTTTAAACGACCACATTTTTCTATTAATTAAGTTTGTATTTATAAACTGTAAAAAATAGATATGTCTGCGCTACTGTTAATGGTATATAATAATCTGCTTCTAAATGTAATCTAATTTATTCACAGCCGCCTATTTATGGTATCGATGGGCGATAATTGTAATCAAAGTAAATTATACATGTCTGGCGTAATAATGATATGCGTAATTGTAAATCAAATTATGTCACCAAGAAAAAACTATTGATGATAGTCAATTACGAGTTATTTTAATATTGTTGATGTAAATAGAGGCAAATTAGAGGATTCATATTTAGAAATAATCAATTATGTTTAATGAAATTGATTGTGTTAACCTCTACTTTTTGGAAGTTCATCTTACTAAGAACAATAAATAACTGTACTATTAAACTGTTTACTTTGATTGAGTCTTCATTTTATACATAGATAAGACATTATTATAATTAATATTAATATAAATTAATTAATAATTAATAATTAATTAATATAAATATATTAAGTTATTGTAAAGATCAGCATGATATAGTTTTTTCCTGGTTTTTCTATATCATTGCACAGTTATACTGATCTTAGAGGGAAATACATCCAGGATAATCCCTTAGGGCTAATAACATCTAGGCTTTAATATTGTTATGTCTTATTACTTCCTTACTTGGTCTAGCCTTAACTCCTTAACAACATCAAGCACCTAGTTACAAACAAACAACATGTAATTTCAATATGTCAATCTGACGATGCTAGTTATAGCGAAACAGCTGTAATTGATTTTAAAGTGAATTTTTCAAATAAATAGTGGAAGTTTAGTTTAACTGTGCAGTTATTTATTGTTCTTAATTATGTTTAACTATTTATCTATTTTTCACTTATGTACTGTAACTTTTATAAGTAAAGAGATAGTAACTTTTACTCGAATTTATGACGAGGTGATGAGACTGCTCAGAATTGTCATCGAAGAAGATATTGTCAATGGTGAAAGGAAGAAATGTATAACTTCTTCAATATTATCTTGTAGGAAAAATTTCTCTTGGTTTCATGAACATTTTTCTGGATCCGAAAAAATGGTCCGAATATTGACTTAGACACGAAGATTCTTTTTCAACTCTCGTCGAAATGAAAAAATTGAGGGGACGTTGTCACTGAAAGAACTAAATTTCTCGAAAAATCTTATAATAAAGTTTATTCAAGAAGAGGCTTTTAAAGGAATCAATGACCCTAAACTGAAAACGTTATGTCCTTTTATTGAAGATGATGGAATCATTCGACTTTCGACAAAAATTTCTGTACTAAAAGATTCACGAGATTTCCGTTTTCCAGCAGTTTTACCAAGTAAGCATCCAATTGTCGATAAACTTGTATATGAACAACATGTTAAGGCTTCACGTGTTGGTGTGCAGGGCTTGTTGAGCTTATTAAGGGAACGATATTGGATTCTTAAAGGAAGAAAAACGCTGAGATCAATCGTAAATAAATGTGTTGTATGTCGACGATATAACGGAAAATCATCAGAAGTGCATCGAGTGCCATTACCAAGAGACAGAGTAAGTAATGCGTCGGTATTTGAGGTGACAGGTATTGATCTTGCTGGTCCACTCAACCTTCGATCTGGCGAAAAAGTATGGATTTGTCTATAAACTTGAACAATCTACAGAGCTGTTCACTTGGAATTATTATCTTCACTTTCCACAGAGGTATTTCTTCAGTCATTTCAAAGATTTGTAGCCAGACGAGGAAAACCTTCAACCATGTACAGTGATAATGGCACAAACTTTGTTGGTGCAGAAAACGCTTTCAGCCATTTGGATTGGGATAAGATAATTTCCTTTAGTTCTGCCCGAAGAATTGAATGGAAATTTAATCCTCCAACTGCTGCATGGTGGGGTGGTTGTTTGCGACGCCGAGTCAGTAGTAAATTCCCGACCATAGACCTATTTCGATGAAGATAGTAAGGACCTGATTGCTTTAACTCCTGATATGTTCCTTCATGAAATTCGAGAAGTTGGTGTACCAGATATAGATGCAACAGAGGCTACTGTTTTCGAATAGGAAAAAAGTTGTTGATATTAGAGTCGGAGATATTGTTTTGGTAGGATTAGACAATATAAAACGAATGTATTGGCCACTCGCTCGAATAGAAGATTTGATAGCAGGTCGAGATGGCAGAGTTCGAGTAGTTCGCTTGAAAACCTCCACAGGAACGTTATTGAGACCAGTGCAACGAATCTATCCTCTGGAAATTAATAGTCGAGATCAAGAAATAGATTTCAATTCTATCCGCAAAGTGGAAGGAGATAAAATTGAAGAAGAAAAGAAGACAGATGACCAACAAGAAAATGAGATAAACCTTTAACGGAAAATAAGATTGGTTAAACCTCCATCGAAATTTTGAGTTACTCTTAGGTTTCGTAACTCAAAGGTGGGAGTATGTTGAGGATCCCCTGTAAAAAACATATAGGCGATGATTTTAGAGTGGACTCAACATCATAATGACTGCTTCTTTGCCACTGCTAATTAAGTCTTCGGGAAGACAAGATTCCACTAGTGGATACAACATCGCCGCACAAGTATCCGATGTTACATCAAGAGTTTCCAGGGATCGTAACTGAGACTCTAGCTTATCGTACAGAAAACTCAGTCTATTTTTATTCGCCATACCTTTCAATACCAACTTCAACAACTCTCTGACATAAACTTCAACAAGAATATCCTTTCTGCCAAAACGACCTTGGAGGCTTTCTATCACTTTAGTATAATTTTCTTTCAATTATTTGGCGGGCTCGTGAATTAGAAATTGTGGCTTGAAGAAGGTATTGGAATTTATCTTCATTGGCAAGCTCTTCGTCTTCGTGAATACGCTTAAACTGACTCCAAAATGAGGGCCAAGCAAAGTAGACCAAAAATTGATGAAATTATTCAACAAGACATAATTTTGTCGGCTGTAGAAAATGCACACTGTACAGTGCGAGGATTATCTAGGGATTTTGGTATTGGAAAGTCTTCAGTATCAAACATTTTCAAAAAGGTAAAATACCATCCTTATAAAGTATGTCTCATAATTCCATTTAATTTGTTTATTACATTCAGTAACGTATTACTTTCCATAAACAATTTTCATTTTTTTTGCATTTTTGCCCACCCTGTACCAATTTGAAGTAACATATTAAACATTTTTGGAATCAGCTCAGCAAAGGCAATTTGGAAATTGAAAAAAAGAGGGGGTTCCATTTGAAAAAAAATGGTGATGACGTCATTACAAGAAAGTGGTTCACCCTGTATATTAGATTATGATTTGATACAATAGTAAATTGAAATCTAAAATCGACCTGTTTCGGGAATATCTAATTTTATGGTTCATTCAGCCAATAATAAATTTATGGATGTATTTTTAGGGCTGTGTGTATGGGTTTTGAAAACACGTAATTTTTAATATGGTTTTCATAGCCATATTTTATTATTTTAAAAATAAGACTTTAAAATTGTGTAAAGATAGTTTTTATAAAGAATTATATAGATTATCTTCTGGTATAACCAATATTTTTGTCGATATTTATGATAGTTTGAATATTCTGAATTTGTTAACTTCAGCTTTGTGCTGCTATTCATTTAGACTTGCATTTTTAATTATCTACTGAAACCAAAATAGTTCAACAGTATTTTTAAACTAATGTACATGCTTGTAATATGTAATAGTATAAAATAGTATTCTAATAACTTTCTAAATATAGCATATACGTATATACCAAATGTTTTTACAGCACTTTATTAATTTTAATATTTTTTGAAAACCTCCAAGAATAACACAATTTATGTAATAAAAACGTAAATATAGATGAAATTCATTTTTATTTACTCAGATATTTTAATTATATTTACATACGTTATGCAATTTAGGTTAGCAGAAACCTTACAGATCCAAAATAGTTTCATCGTTACATGGTTGGCTAACCATAAATACAAGGTAATGTTTTAATAAACAATTAAGCATAGTACAAATAAACTTTGGAAAAACTAGAACTAAATTTTGAAATAGTAAACTATAATATTTTATTTCCTACAATAAAAGAAGAATATAAAAATTATTTAAACAGCAATCATTTCTGTGATCTTAATACAAAGAAAATATTCTACCGGCAATAAAATCTGTATTTTTTTTATTATTTTTACAAATGTAATAATAAATTTATATGGATCATGAAATACTTGATTTTATACAATATTTATTTCGAATTGGAAGTAAGAAAATTAATAAAAGAATTACAAATAAATATGTTAGGTTTCATAAATATCAAATTTTTAAAACATAGGAGGTAAGTTTCAAAATAAAATTTGTGTAAGGTCTTTTAACATCAGTATGTTAACACAGGTAAGCCTATAATCCTATAATCCTGATTGATTTTTATGTCATCTACATATTATGTTTCGGAAAATTTTGATTTAAAGAATGGTCATAAATTACACCACAGATTCTAGAGAATTAGAAGAATTACTTCCCGTAGATTTTGTGATTAGCTTTTAGAAGAAAATAGATGCAACATAAATTTTATAAATAATATTTTATTCACTGACGTGGGGTTCAACCAACATATTGTAATGGATCATTATTACTAATAAAAACAAAACTTACCTTTTAAGCATCCATCATAGCCATTACACTAATGGATTAATAAAAAAAAAGGATATGCATAATGAAATCCACTTTTCTTCTTAAACCATGTAATTACCCAAAAAGAAGTATTGTCTTGAGTACAGTATAAACTTGATTATATCATAAATTTGGTCATAATATCACAGTAAAAGCCACAAAATAAACAATATTCTCTGGTCACAACAGGTTTTCATTTGGACTTAGTAGATATATCTTGTTAGAAAATGAGATGAATCTTCTGACCTAAAAATAATATAATTAGTATGAATTTGTATAAACAAACAGTATCTCTACAGTTACACTAAAACAAAGTAGTATAACTTACATATCTGATAATAATAAACAAACATTATAAGATAAAAGCCAATATAGGGTAGTTAGTCATATTGGAAAGTCAACATGTAAAAATAAACAATACACATTAGTAAATGAACAAAATAGAATTAAAGTTACTTACCACAATAATTTACAAAAAAGGGATATCTTAATAAGTTTAATTGAATCTGCAGTTACTTTTTCTTTAGTACATCTTAAATTTTCAATATTTACTCTTCAATTACAAACATTCAAATAAATAAAGAGTGTATTTGACATCTTATCTTGTATAGGATCCATATTCAATTATTGTATCACAATCAAAATTTTCCAATCCATAATGAATGCATTTTCATTATAACAATTCACTTTTCACCTAGTTCTTTTTCAAAATTCTCAGTTTAATCTGAAACAATAAAAAGAAAATAAAAATCAAAAAGTGTTAATGGTTTCCACATGTTTAAGAAATCAACATGTTATTTTAGTTAGTAAAATATTTAAATTAATATTGTAAAAAGGAAGTACTTACAAAATCAAAGTCTTCGATATTGTACAAACAAATATACCAATAGATTGTGAGTACCTAAAAAAGACACAAGATTAATTATAAACATGTAGCAGGTGTGGTGAAATACATTAAACTAATTCCCATATCGACAGTGTTGAACATAATCACTTAAATTTTTGATTTAACATTTTAAGAATACATAGTGAAGTAGATATTGAAAAACTTAGTTTATAAACATTAACAAATGACAATTTATGTAACAAAAAGTATGTAGGATAATTGAGGAAGTTGTTTATATAAATTTTAAAATGTTAACCTTTGATAACACAGAAAATATCAGCTTATATAAGGTATAAGTAATACAAATAACAAAATCTTTTAAAAGTTTAAATTGTAGTTGTTAGGGTTAAAATAGTAAGTTATCAGTTAAAATAGTACTAGTTAAGTGGATTTAGAGTAATTTTAAATATAATAGCTAGTGTTAATTCAAAATTTGAAAGTCTAAAATAAGTTGACAGCTCAAGGAAGTTGTGTATTTTGAATCTAAAATTTCCTAGGAAAAAGTACTTAGAAAATTATACAAACAGAATTTAAGCAAATATAAGGATGAGATCTATCTGTACGTTATCAAAGGTATTATCAGAATTGTGAATTTATTACCTGGATTTTCGGAAATGTAGGTTATTTTTTTCTGAAATTCGAACAGTTGAAATCCGATGACGTCATTTTTTTGTTTTTTTCCAAGAAGCTATAAAAGGCCGGAGAATCCATGATTAATCTCTCTTATGTTTTTGGTAGTAGAGCAGTTAACATCTATTCACTCTCTTATGTTCCTGGTCGCAGAGCAATTAACATCGTATGTATTAATTGATTATCAACTAGAAGAAATTTTTTTAATTAATTAAAAGCTGGTTATATTAAAGTAATACATGTAATATTAAAAATACATACAGAAAAGTAATCAGCTATTATTAAATTACTTACCAAAGTAATAAACTGCATAAAGCAAGTGCAGATTCCATAGAATTTTAAAGATTAAATTCGAGAGACGTTTCCAAAACGGAACCATAGTAGCCATCTTGTCAATTTGAATACGCTTTTCCATTTGCGGGAGTAAACGAAGCAGAAGCCGATCTCAGTTTTGTTACGTTGCGCATGACAAGGACAATATTTAAAAAACTCTGTTATACAAGATACGTCCGATAATTAAGGATTTGTATTTTTGTTTTTAATTATTTGCAATTGTAAATTAATATTTTGTATATCATCTCCATTTTTTCATATCCGAATATTTGTTATTTATTTGTACTGAACGTGTGAAAACCAATTAATAATTTTTTTTGAAGTACTTGACATTAAATTTATTGTGAATTAGTTATTAAACAATATTTAATTTGAATCCTACCCAAGATGAGAGTCAGACTTTAAATTTCAACTTTAAAATTAAGTAAACTGAGCTAGTTTGAACTTCTGACAAGGCGCCCAAACTTAAAAGTAAAAAGAAAAAGTAAACTGTATAGAAAATTAAATAATATTAAATCATCAAATTCAATTAAAATATTTGAAAAAACCAATAAAACAAACAAAAATTTTTTAATTATCATAATCAAACAAATACAAACATATCTAAATAATAAACTTCTTTAGCTGTTAGGTAAAATAAACTATAGCCAAATTTAAATCAGTATAGACAAAATTTAAAACATTATAAATTGACAATACCAACGTGGGATATAAAAAAAATAAAGACTAAAATAAATCTAAATCAGTATACCCAAATTGAAAATCATTATAATATTTTTTACCTCAGAATCTGTGATATAATTTATGACCATTCTTTTCAGAACACCCTGTATATAGTAATATTTTTATAAAAAGTTAATCAGCTGCAACGGCTCGTTTACAATGTAGAAGGTCCCAATAAACCACTATACCAAAGATTTCACTAATTATTATAATTTAGGAAGGGTGTTAAAAAATTTGATTACAATGGGGAAGACCACTGAGTGATGGAACCCAAAACCAATTAATAAAATAATGATGCTGGTTCAGTGGATAAACAACATTATGCGCCTAAATCAAACCAAAAATTTTATTCGGCGTTTTGAAATCAGCATAAAAATTCAAAACTTAAAAATGCTATAAGATTGTGGGCGGCACCATGACGTATCTACTAGTCCCTAATATACAGTCGGTTCCGTGGATCTTTTTCCATACTTCACGATGCATAATATGCACACGAATTGAATCAAAAGATTAAGTAAAACGTACGTCGAGACATAATGTTATAAATCAAACTACAAAACAAATTTCAATTTTTTCATGGCTTTTAAACAAAACAATTTCATTGAATAACAAAAATTATAGCTAGGAATTGTTTGATGATGCCCAAAATCAGATTATTTACAAAAAAATCTGTCTCTTTCTTCTAACTTTCTTTTTAGGAAAGCTGAAAATGTACATCTTGTGTAAGAACTTTTCTAAATAAATAATTCTAATTCAACTGCTGGATAATAATAAAAGGTTTGTTCCAACCAAGCAAAGAACCGTTCTAGAATGGTAATATTACCACTCATGACACCAAATTAGTGCACTGCGCAACTCACTACACTACTGCGCACAAAAATTACTATTTTAGAACGGTTCTATGCTTGGTTGGAACAGACCTTAAGACAACAACTAACAATACCTTTATCTGTGTCCATATCTTTATTAAACTACAAAATTTAAATAAGTTGCTTATATGTACGCCTCTGAATTATAAAACTAACCTATAAATACAGTTTGCTGTAAGTACCACTCCACCAACACACACTTTTATCCGCTGGACGCGCGTTTCGATAACCAAATTATCTTCTTCAGAGACCGAAGGTAAATTAAAGCTATGTCTACAAACTAACCTTTTATATGTTACATTTTTCACGCTAAAATATTTTCGCGTTAAATTTTTGGCGACAAAGACAATTTTTAAAAGCGAAAACATTTTTACCATAAATTTTATTTTGATAAGCTATAAAGTTGACTAACTGGTACAGTCCGATTTAAAGATGAAAGTAAATTTATTGTACTAACCCTTACTTTTTGGAAACTCCTTTTAACTCAAGTTTCTATCTCTTGTCAGCTCAGGGGCGATGGTGTAGGGAGTAGTAAAGTGTAGGGAGTAAAACGAAATATTGTAACCTTAATTCATTATGTTATTCCTACTAAGCCAAATGGAATAAATTCATTATTTCGGTTACTGTACATATTTATAAAAATCCCGAAACACGTCAAATTTAAATTATAACTTGACATTCTTTAACGTGAAAATGCAACCCCTACCTTCAACCCCCTTAGAATGACAGGTACAACCCCCAATTTTTTAAATGGGAAGTAGAGGCTTGTGATATATCATTTGAAAGGTGTCTTCATTCTCTATTCAAAAATGTTATTGTTTTTAAATTTAATGCAAAAATTAACATAAAAAAAGTAATATCATGTTGTTACCGAAACTCGCTACAATACAATCAAAAACTAAAATGTAATGCAAAACGTAATAAAATGTAGAACACGAAAAAGAACTATGAATTTTAATGAAGTAGATGTTCAAAATGTTCTCGGCGAACGTCTTGGCAACATCCTAATCTCAAATAAAACTGTCTTCTAACATTATTTAACATATCAGGCGTGATCGACCTAATCGCAAGCGTTATTCGTTCTTTTAAGTCATTTAAATCAGAAGGTTTAGTTTTGTACACATGGCTCTTCACATATCCCCATAAAAATAAATCTAATAATGTAAGATCAGGTGATCGCGCTGGCCATTCAATCGATCCTCGCCTCCCTATCCACCGATTGGGAAATATTGTATCGAGGTACTGCCGGACATTAAGTTGGTAATGTGGTGGTGCTTCATCCTGCTAAAACCATATCGTATTCGCTGGAACTTGAGGGTTACCTGGATCAGGATATAAATTTGCCAACGTTGGAATGACATCATTTTGAAGTAGTGCCAAATAATTGTTGCCATTCAAGTTGCCCTCAATAAAAAAGGGACCAATGATATTGTTCCCTACAATCCCTGCCCAAACATTAACATTTTGAGGGTATTGACTGTGTTCTTCTCTCATCCAGTAAGGATTTTCCGTGGACCAGTAGCGGCAATTTTGCCTATTAACATGACCGTTAAGTAAAAAAGTACACTCATCAGAAAACATAACGTCTTCTAATTGGATAATATTGTTATCCAACATGTACATCATTTGCTCACAAAAAAAAGTTCTCCTATCAAAATCGTCTTCCATGAGCTCCTGAGTAGGTATCATCTTATACGGATGCAATTTATTTTCTTTTAATATGTTTGCTATCGATGTATGGCTAGCATTAAATGTAGTGGATGCCTGTCTACTCGATGTATGTGGGTTTTCCTGAAACTCAAGCAACACATCTAATTTGAGTTCATCACTCAGTGCATTGGCAGTTGCTTTTTTTATCTGCCTTACATGACCAAACTCGCGAAACTGCTTTTCTATTTTACTTATTGTTCCTTGGGATATAGGCGGTAAATTAGGAAATTTCTCATGAAATAGGCGAGTTACTTCCTGTTGTGTTCGGATGTTATCTCCGTAACCAATCATTTGTAAAACTGTTATTTTATGCATTTCCGTTAATCTAACCATTTTTCAAAATTGAATTGAACAAACTTTATACTTAAATTACAACAATGACAACTTAAATAAAACAATTTACTACTGCTTGTTAAAATAGCGTTGCCACGGAAATTCTTTAAAGTTTTTTAATGGTTACCATCTAAAAACCACATTGCTATGGTTTTTGTTCACTTTCTCATTATCAAGACCTAAACGGCAAATAAGTTTTAAGTATATTGTAATAAGTTTAGAGTATATTTTAGCGAATTTCGGTAACAACATGATATTAATTTTTTTATGCATTAATTTTTGCATGAAATTTAAAAACAATAACATTTTTGAATAGAGAATGAAGAGACCTTTCAAATGATATATCACAAGCC
The DNA here is from genome assembly GCA_035357415.1 of Ophraella communa. Classification (NCBI taxonomy): domain Eukaryota; kingdom Metazoa; phylum Arthropoda; class Insecta; order Coleoptera; family Chrysomelidae; genus Ophraella; species Ophraella communa. The sequence continues at coordinate 34,541,682 of CM068989.1, read as the reverse complement.
TATACTTCCCATTTAAAAAATTGGGGGTTGTACCTGTCATTCTAAGGGGGTTAAAGGTAGGGGTTGCATTTTCACGTTAAAGAATGTCAAGTTATAATTTAATTGCAAGATGGCGAGCAGCAGTGAGGATGAAACTGTTTTAGAATCTTCGGTAACAAAGTGGTTTTTGCTAACGCAGTGTAGTGTTCGCCAAAATGGCGAATTTTTTCAAAGGCTATTGAGACAGAAGAAACCACAGCAGACGTAATTATAAAATGCTGCTGCGTTTTGCAAAACACAATCATTAACAAAGAGGGCATTGAGCATAATATACAGGACATCTCTATCTTCCCCAGCAAAATGACATTTTTAACACCAAACAGCGCAAGAGGACGTCAGCTTATGTGTGCGCTGCAAACAAGAGATGAGTTCAAAATGTACTTCACTGTGAACCATCCGTTTTACAAATTAGATGTAAAAAAGAATGTAAATATTCAGACTTTACAATCCTTCATGGTTTTGTCCCACTTTTTTTTGAGAATGAATCGCCCTGTAACATATGGTATATGGCGATCGGCCACGTACGACACAATCGCTTGACAAATGAAAATATTGACCTAATTTCATATTTATCGACGGTGCTAATAAGATCGGTATCTGCAGCATTAAAAGAAAATGACAAGGTATGGTATTTATAATCATTGGGTGACGTCAACTTGCGATTTTGATTGCGGGAATGATTTCTACGGGTTTATCAAAGTGACAACAGATGCGGTTTCTAGTTAAATGACCTGTGTATATGTGTGGGTAAGTCTGACACGATTGAATTTAAATGAAAGTGGACGAATTCTTAAAATCAGTTTTTAAGAGCGTTCTTCCATTTTTTCGGGTATAGGAATTTTAATGTAAAAGCATTTCCCAAATCCTTTACTAAATAGAATAGGTTTTAATCTAAGCAGAAAAACGTCTAGCAAAAAAATAAATAATTAAATAAAGTAAATCATCCATTTCTCAAATGTGACTCCTGGCTAGGAATCTTATATGTAAATAAAAGTTCATTGTTATTAGTTGAGGTTCCAACCGCAAAAAACGCTGGTGTGCTTTCATATGTCGCATCTGTCAAAGAATTTTCGTGTTTTGTGAATTTCATTGCCATTTTGTGTTTATAGTAAGTCAAGTTCGGTTATTCTTTACAGTAATTTATAGTGTATAAGAAATATTTGTTACAATTCGTGATTAATTAGAGATAAAAATGGATTTTCAATGTTGTGTCTCTGGATGCAATAACTCCGATAAAACAGGATATCAAATGCATCGAATTCCTAAAGATGAACAAGTAAGTTGAATTTGGGATTAATTAATAATTTTAAGAGAGAAACATCTTATAAATAATAATTGAACATTTAATTTCAGCTATGCAATCTATGGTTGGCTTTAATTGGATGGTTAGATTTAAAAAAAAAACTATTGTCTAGAATTCATGAATTACATAGAGTTTGTCATGCACATGTAAATAATTTATTGAATATAATAAATATTTCATAAAGATGTATATTTGTGTATTATTGAAGAGACCTGGAGATTTTTCCAATCAAAATATTAATCAAAACCTATTATTATTTAAATACATTTAAGTTTCCCGTTAGGCTAAAAAGAATAAATAGATAAATACATTAGACCTAATAGCTGTGAACAGTTACATAACATTCAGCAAAAATGTGAGTGTATTGTAGTCGCACAGTTATTTAAATAGGAGAGGGGTAGGTTAATGAAATTAAATTTTTTTTTTAAATTAAGTATAATTATTATTATAAGTAACAAGCTTATTGAGAAAAGGAAATTAATTAGCAGTAAAAAAGAATGGGAAAAAATTACTCAATTTCATTTCAAGTAGACAAACTTGACGAAACTGATGTAAATGATATGAGGCAGCAGCAGCCTCAAAAAATAACGGAAATTGAAAAAATAGTCTAAAAAAATAGATGGTTCAAAGACACCATTATGAGACGATTCTCTGTGGTATCCAATGAATTATATAGTAGGAACCTCGTAGTCTCTTACGCAGACATGAGGATAGTAAAGATCGAATTTAGACAAATAATTTTTATCCAAAAAGATTGTGTCGATTACCAGAAAAACGGTAAAATTGACCCAATTGAAATAACAGCAAAAGCTGAAAATGTCACTTTAGAGCTATTGCCAGAAATTTCAACACTAAACTAAACTCCAGGAATAATATTGAAAAACTGTTCTAATATAACTATAAATTATCATAACAATTAGTTTATAAATACCTACTTGAAATATATTACTTTGAAATTGTTAAATTATCTATTAATTTGCAGTCGTAGAAAAAATATAGTGTGCAACACGTGGGAAAAGCTCAATTTTTCTCACGAGTGTGCGTTTGTGGCATGCACGAACCTGAAAGGCGAGTGCCGCAGCACACTAGTTGCACAATATACTATTCTATATTATGGTAGTTTTTTTTTAAATTCAATCTAAAGTCAATCTTATGTCAAAATGAATTTTTTTATACCGTTAATATTTAATTTTAAATAAATACAATTTTGAACTCTCTTAAAGGAAGGTCACATATTGTTCAAATTTCTGAGCTAGTCAATTTTAAAATAACTTTACGGACATATAAATATTATTGGTATAAATATCTGATCTAAATAATTAATAAAATAAATTTAACACATAAATAAATCCCAATTAAATGTTACTACATAAAAAAATAATAAAATAAATCAAATATTATACAATAAATTCCCAGTAAATTTCGGGAGCAACTAAAAATAGTAAATTAGATGACATAGTTATGTTTTATCTAAAAACTCGACAATTTATTGCTTTTTTTATTTGATATAAATAACTATCCTCTCTAGCTCTTGGATTAAATTTAGTGAAGAAAAAATTAAAAAATATATTAATTAACATAAAAATACCAATTAGTTTTGATAAAAAATGGGTTATAGGTACGAAAGCGCTTTCAAATATGGGTTAAAAATATCAGACGTAAGACGTTTGTCTTGCACACTAGACTTTTCTAAAACGATAACTAGGGTCGAACTCGTTTTTATATATGTACTACAGAAGCATTGGAAAACATATTCGGTCTAGAGTCACGGATTTGGAAGTCGATATAAAAAATTTTGTAGATATGCCAAGTAATTTCAACAAAGCTTGAAGACTAAATACTAAGTTTTATAGATTCTGCTTTTTACTGCACTTATTAGACGTGTTTTAGTAGGTGAAAAATATTTAAAATATTAGTTTTAATGAAAAATGTCATTCTTGATAAAACGTTTTGCTTGTTCTGAAACCCCATAAAATATAATAAAATTCAAGTATCTCAAAATCCGTCTGATTTTATAGCCAGTTGTATGAAAACCGTATGAATTTGTGCACTAAGTTCGAAAATAATGTATTAATCTAGTGAGTAACGTTTACGATGTACCCATAACTGCCAAATTTTATATATAATTTTCAAATTATCATTCTTTGGTAAATATTTGAAATCAATGTTAACTATTTAAGAATTATAATAATTATCAAAAATAACAATACAGAATAATAATGTAAGAAACACTAAGTAAACAAAAAAAATCTATTCAATATATCCTCCCCAGCCTCAAAACATCTCTCAATTCTCTTTTTAAATTCTTTGTTAGTATTTCGCAGCATTTCTGGGGTAATTTCGTTAACGGCATCAGTGCTAGCTCGTTTCAAGTCTTCAATATTATGGTTTAAAATATTTGACGTATTGTAGACGCTGCTTAATGTTACTAACGATGAGTTGACAACGTCTTGTCAGTTAACATAATATATGATATTTAACAAGTGTTGCCCACCTAAACTGTATTAATATAAACAAACTAGTTTTTTATATCGACTCCAAAACTTTCTGAACAGAAACAACATTTCAACTTTCATTTTTATTGAAAGAAATTGTAGGTACAAATATGTCGTAATAAATTATTGTGAATATACACAATAATAACCATATCAGTACCTAAGTTTTAAACAACCCAAACTAGCATATCCATAATCAAAAAATAAAAATAAACATTCTAAAATGTTAGTTATGTTGCTCTGGTAAATTTGTTTTGACTAGAATATTAGATGTAGTGCCAATCTACGTCGCACACTAAAACACAACCAGTTGATTATAAATTTAGACTAATTTACAACGATGACATCACCAAAATGCGAATGAATGAAAATCCAAAAACGTTTCACTTTCCTGGAAGGGTTTTATTATGTTAATGTTACGCACATTCCACACAACTCTCAGAGGTCAATAACGTTTTCTACAAAACAATTAGTAACCATGATTATTTAACACGTCCTTGGGAGCATATCCGATGACTGACTCGAAAAAAAAATATCGGCAAAATAAAAGTTAAATATCTAGGGATATACGAGGTCTGTGCCCCAGTGACATGGTATAATATGTTTATCGTTTATAAAAAGAAAATGGGTTTTAGTGTTTTAAAATACAGGGTGTTTCTTATGTAATCTAAAATATTATATGGGGCGCTTCGTTACTCAATTTTAAGACGAAAAGTTCATATAAACATGTGTGATAGGTGTTGTGGTTTATGAGATACAGGGTGTTGTACGTGAAATTAATTTTTCTTGGTGACGCTACTGATTTATATTTTTTTATTATTTTATTACAAGCAACATTGTGTTAAACATAAAGAAAAAATAAAACATTTCAGAGCAAATGTTCAAAATGTCCACCTCCAGCTAAAATGCAAGAATCCGCTCGATGTCTAATGGATTGTCGAATACGTTCGAAGATACCAGGATTATTACGAATAACATTACAGCCGTCTATGATACGATTTTGAAGATCTTGTACGTTTAATATCAGTGTTGTGTAAACAAAGCGATTTCAAATATCCCCACACACAAAAATCCAGAGGATTGTGTCCAGGTGATCTAGGGGGCCACGGGTGTGGAGATCCTCGTCCGATCCAATGGCCTGGAAAAACATTATTTAAAAACTCGCGTACAATCACTGAAAAATGTGGAGGAGCTCCGTCATGCATGAACCACATGCGCCTTCTAATAATAATAGGTACATGATGCCAAGCCAAACATTGACCGAAAATGTTTGTTGAAATCGTTTTACACTTATGGTATGTGGATTTACATCTGCCCATATGTGGTCATTATGAAAATTCATAATCCCATGTCTAGAAAAGTTGGCTTCATACTTCATCCGTAAATAGAATATTGGCCACAAAATTCGGATTGTTCGCGATTTCACGTAAAATCCATTGACAATACTGTATGCGTAATGGATAGTCAGTAGGTAACAAATGTTGAACACGTTGAACGTGATATGGATACAATAAATTATCTTTTAGAATATTCCAAACAGTTTTGTTACTAACATTTACTTCATCTGCAACTTTTCTTGTACTCGTTTCTGGATGTTGGTCAATAATTTGAAGAATCTGGTTTTCCAATTGGGGATTTCTCACAGTTCTGGGTCGTCCAATAATATTCCTCGATTTAGCAAAAGTTCCAGTTTCTTGTAAACGAATATGTAACTTAGTAAACGTATCCGAACATGGTAAACGATTATTTGGATAACGCTGGGCATACGTACGTCTAGGCATTACCATTCGCTAATCCGTACAAAAAATGCATATTAGCCATTTCAACATTAGTAAATACTGGCATAGTTATTAACTAAACACAGAGTTAATCAAATAAAAATGTACGATTTTTGCGTTGGTTTTCAAATTTGACACTTGTCAACATTATTTCAAAGGCCACTTAGAATAAGCATGTTTTTGCGTATTACTTCTAAAAACCAGTAGCGTCACCGGGAAAAATTAATTTCACGTACAATCAGAACTGACTTATTACAATAAATTCAACATCCTGTATCTCATAAACGACAACACCTATCACACATGTTTATATGAACTTTTCGTATTAAAATTGAGTTACGAAGCGCCCCATATAATATTTTAGATTACTTAAGAAACACCCTGTATATCAGATATTGAACTAAAATATTCGGGTAGGTCTACAATGTTTTAAAAAACCGCTGTCATTCTTTTATTTACTTAAAAAAAAATAAGCAAGCGACAAAGTAAACTTTCCGCTTTAAAGCAGCAATAGTGTCAAATTATGACAGATCGCGTAAAACATCAACTTTGTAGTTAGATTTTAACGTGCAAAAGCCTACTTTGGATAGTGATCGTAGAAAAATTATGTAGATAGATAGATAGATAGATATTTTATTGTATTTAAAGAATTTACAATTCTTATTACAAGAGGTTCAGAGTACAAATAATCAAAAATATAACATATAAGTACATTACAATTCAATTATTAGCTTATATTTATACTCACAAGAACAGTATACTTATTAATAAACATAAAGAAAAAAAATGGCAACAAGTGACAGAAAAGAAAAAAAAATGTTTACTCTTCTAAAGCAAAAGCTCTCAGCTTTAAAATACTGAGAAAATAATTTACAACCTTGGTCAGCTTGCTGAAATCATTTGTGCTCAGAAGATCTGCCAACTCAATTATTGACTTAGGAATTATGAGCATACAGTTTTTTCTTAGTCCATTATATATTGGACATTCCGACCACAAATGAATTAAAGTTTCGCTTTCCTGAAGGTTACACAAACTACAGGTGGCATTCATGTCAATGGTATATTTTATATTTTGGTAAATGATCTTAAAAGTATTTAAGTTGCTCATCCTAATTTGGGATATCACTCTAGTTATATATATCGGACAGGTTCTGTGTAAATAAGAAGTATTCTCAGACAAATGCAGATGTTTGTATAACAAAGGATATGAAGAATTAACTACTCTTTGCTTATCTTCAGCAATTAATTTGTTTTTGTAACATTCTAAAATTTTATTTATAAGGCATTTAGAGTTGCTGTGTAAGAATTCTAACCACAGATGGTTACAATTAGCATAGTCAAAAAACTGTTTTAGTTGACGCAGGAAATTATATTTTGCTTGTTGACAGTTAAGAGCCTTTATCCTTAGAAAACATTGCTTGGTTAGTGAATCCATAGTCTTTACTTTATTTAGCCACAGCAACGCCGATTTCAATATAAGGTCACTTAATTTTATGGTGTTCGTTTCTACTTTTACGATATAGTTAGGAGTGCAAAAAGGCAAACATAGTATCCTTTTGAAAAAGGTTACTTGTTACTTGTTCAAGTAGATTAGCATACCGTAATCCCCAGATTCCAATGCTATATGTTAGAGAGGACAATACTATAGAATTATATAGTTCCAATCGAGCGTTCCACGAATGTAATTTAGAACGACACATTATATTCATTACAGCACCTAAATGACACCTAAATAAGTAAAATGTTTTACTATTTTTAAATATTCGTTGTCATATTTGAATTTAAAACTATAATTATCGTTATAGCCACCTTTACAAAATGCCATTAATTTAGTTTTTTTTGTATTCATCTCTAATTTGATTGTGTCGGTATATAATTTTAGCGTTTTCAATTTACGGCTTATATCAATGGGAGAATATCCTAGTATTACTGTATCATCGGCATATAACAGAAGTAAAATATCATGATGTCCATCTATATTGATACCAGTGTGCCCAGCAGATCTAAAAAAATCCTCAATATCTGACAAAAATAAAGAAAACAGTAGACTCAGGGATTTCCCTTGTAACACCCCTTCGGAGATATCAAACATTTTACTAAAGCAGCCATCAACTTTGATTGACATAAATGAATGATCATAAATATTCTTTATTATACGAATGAGTTTGGAACTCACTTGATATAACTTATGCCACAGCAAATTATGCTTAATACTATCAAAAGCTTTCTTAAAGTCTACAAAAACAGCAAACACTTTTCTTTTTGGTAACCGCAGGTGAAATTGCAGGACTGAGTTAAAGATAAATATATTATCTTCACAACATCGATGTTTTCTGAATCCAAATTGGCAATTAGGAAGAATATGATTTTCTTCGCATCAATTAGACAGTCGATTCAATAAAATGGTGGTAAAAAGTTTTGCAAAGCAATTAACTAAAGAAATACATCTATAGTTGTTTGGATCTTCTAGTTCATCTTTTTTATGTAACATGGTTAGAATAGTTTCATGCCAGCCTGAAGGTACTTTTTCGTTATGAAATATTGTGTTATACCAGTTACATACATATAAGATCCAATTTTGTGGTAAATGTTTAATGAACTCATAAGAGATTCCATCTTTGCCAGGTGTCTTGCCTTATGTACTATGTCTTTTGCGATAAAAAGAAAAGAAAGAAAATACTTCTTATTTTGCATTAATTTACCTAAATTTTTCATATTTGAGTCTTATCTAAGCTGTCTGTGTAGGTATTTCACATTTCCACTTTTAAACTGGAAAAACGGTGTGCAAATTAACTCTATAAGAGAGCTGTAACTGAAGCACATTCCCAGACTCCAATTTACATTGTCGTCCGGGAATGTATCGCTTTTACTCCTAGATACACAATATACTATTCCAAGTATAACCACGATCAATAGATGATTGGAAAACAAACCACGCTTTTGATAATGATAAAAATTCTGTTTACACGCCCAACTTTTTTAAATGTTTACTAGCTAGATATGGTTATCCTATTTTGGGTTCAAAATGCAAACAAAGCAAATTAGTTTCCAGAGTTTTTACCGATGTATTTGTACATTTTAGAACCGCACACTATTTTTAACTCATTTTGTGAAATAAATCACTAATAATCACTAATAAAATGTTTTTTGTTTGCAAAAAATGTATGTGGGTGATATGTACATCAGAATACAAGCTGGTGACGTCACATAACCAACATATTTTGTTGCGCATTTATAAAATTTGACTACATGGGTATAGTTTTTAGAATGAATTATGTTTTAGCATGTTTTTTTAAAATAATGCGTAAATATGTAGCTGCTTCGACCATTCATGATTCAATATTTAAAATTACCAATCCTTCTTATTCTCCTGACCTCGCCTCAAGCGATTATTGTCTGTTTTCTCCTTAAAGAGGTATAAACTGGGAAAATCATATTAATTATAAAATAAATAATATTATAAAATCAAAGAAATTCTCAGAAAAAAAAAGAAATACTAATAATATCTATATTGTTTTAGTTAATGTCGTGTAGATACATTTTTAAAAATTGTTATTGGATCTTATCTGATATATCAGTTATGCAAGCAAATTATTTCTAGTTAACCATATAAATAATAAAATTTATTCATTTTTTTTAACCCGCCTGCTTTGATAAAATCTGCAGCTTTCTATATTGTATATATTTTGTAATAATTAATAATGTTAGCTTATTATGAGCGTAGTAGAATTTCCAATTAGCCAGTAATGTGAATTATTCTGCTGCTTCTGTTATGAGAGCTTAATATTAAATAACTATTTGACAAGGACCAAACAAGGCACGCTGGTGAATCCATACACAACACGGTTTAATAAGATTTACATATTAGTGACCAACTAATGGTTTGTTGAAAATTTCGGGCTAAAACTGCTTTTCTCTCTAAATTATTAGGTACTTGGCATTTTAAAAAATATATATTGTTAAACCTATTTATAAAAGTGGAGATGAAATGACAAACTATAGACCAATATACAGGGTGTTTCTTAAGTAATCTAAAATATTATATGGGGCGCTTCGTTACTCAATTTTAAGACGAAAAGTTCATATAAACATGTGTGATAGGTGTTGTCGTTTATGAGATACAGGGTGTTGAATTTATTGTAATAAGTCAGTTCTGATTGTACGTGAAATTAATTTTTCCCGGTGACGCTACTGGTTTTTAGAAGTAATACGCAAAAACAGGCTTATTCTAAGTGGCCTTTGAAATAATGTTGACAAGTGTCAAATTTGAAAACCAACGCAAAAATCGTACATTTTTATTTGATTGACTCTGTGTTTAGTTAATAACTATGCCAGTGTTTACTAATGTTGAAATGGCTAATATGCATTTTTTGTACGGATTAGCGAATGGTAATGCCTTAGAAGCTAGACGTACGTATGCCCAGCGTTATCCAAATAATCGTTTACAATGTTCAGATAAGTTTACTAAGTTACATATTTGTTTACAAGAAACTGGAACTTTTGCTAAATCGAAGAATATTATTGGACGACCCAGAACTGTGAGAAATCCCCAATTGGAAAACCAGATTCTTCAAATTATTGACCAACATCCAGAAACGAGTACAAGAAAAGTTGCAGATGAAGTAAATGTTAGTAACAAAACTGTTTGGAATATTCTAAAAGATAATTTATTGTATCCATATCACGTTCAACGTGTTCAACATTTGTTACCTACTGACTATCCATTACGCATACAGTATTGTCAATGGATTTTACGTGAAATCGCGAACAATCCGAATTTTGTGGCCCATATTCTATTTACGGATGAAGCCAACTTTTCTAGACATGGGATTATGAATTTTCATAATGACCACATATGGGCAGATGTAAATCCACATACCATAAGTGTAAAACGATTTCAACAAACATTTTCGGTCAATGTTTGTCTTGGCATCATCGATGATTATTTAATTGGACCATTTTTCCTTCCTGTACGGTTAACCGGTGAGACATACCAACATTTTCTAGAAAATGAACTTCCACTTCTTTTGGAAGATGTACCTATTATTATTAGAAGGCGCATGTGGTTCATGCATGACGGAGCTCCTCCACACTTTTCAGTGATTGTACGCGAGTTTTTAAATAATGTTTTTCCAGGCCATTGGATCGGACTAGGAACTCCACACCCGTGGCCCCCTAGATCACCTGGACACAATCCTCTGGATTTTTGTGTGTGGGGATATTTGAAATCGCTTGTTTACACAACACTGATATTAAACGTACAAGATCTTCAAAATCGTATCATAGACGGCTGTAATGTTATTCGTAACAATCCTGGTATCTTCGAACGTATTCGACAATCCATTAGACATCGAGCGGATTCTTGCATTTTAGCTGGAGGTGGACATTTTGAACATTTGCTCTGAAATGTATTATTTTTTCTTTATGTTTAACACATGTTGCTTGTAATAAAATAATAAAAAAATATAAATCAGTAGCGTCACCAAGAAAAATTAATTTCACGTACAACACCCTGTATCTCATAAACGACAACACCTATCACACATGTTTATATGAACTTTTCGTCTTAAAATTGAGTAACGAAGCGCCCCATATAATATTTTAGATTACTTAAGAAACACCCTGTAGTTGACAACTTGTTTATCAAAAATACTAGAAAATAGTGAATGTTCGATTTAATTCATTTCCGGACAAATACCAGTTAATGTCAAAGTCTCAGTTTGGTTTCCAAAAAGGAAAGTCCACTGACGATGCTCTTCTGGAACTAACAAATATTTTATACAGGGTGTACCAGGGTGTTTTTCGTCACACATTGTTATCGGCACGAGAAAAAAACACGTTCTCTACAGAAAAAATACTACTACAGCGACAAAAAGTCTTTTCGTACTGGGATAGTCTAACACTGCATTCGTTTCCCCCCTTAATAGCCAGACCTCGTAGACAATAATAAGGAAAAAATAATCTTAAAACACAATGATTCACAAGAGCCATCTACAGAAGAAAAAATCTCAAACATCATCAATATGTTTAAAAGTAACAAAGCGCCAGGAGAAAGTAGGATAACAGCGGAAATATTAAAAGAAGGTATCAATCACCACTAACTCTATTTGTGCTCCCAAACATATACCGCCCCATACCATAATTGAACCTCCAACAAAAGGTATAGCAGTACCGTCGATGGAATTTACACAGAAACGGCCCTCGTCCGTGAAGAAAATGTGACCCCACTGGTTACATTCCAATTTTGATGTTCTCGGCCAAATTCTAGTCGCGCTACATGATGGTGTCTCTTGAGTCTTGGGGCTGGCACATATGACTTAAGACCAACTTCCTGAAGTCTTCTTCTCACTGTGCGCTCACTTATGTTGGTTCCACGAGCATCTTGCAGCACGTTTTTGGTTTGAACTGCCGTTTGACGTCTGTTTCGTAAAGTTTGCAACGTTATAAAACGATCTTCTACAGCCGAGGTTAAGCGTTTTCTACCTTGCCCCCATCTTCTTACATACTCCCCGGTTTGTCTCCAACGACTTACACTACGGTGGATAGTTGATGGTGGCTTACCAAACAGTAAAGCAACTTCCCTTTATGTTCGACAATGTTCAATCATTACTGCTGCCCTAGCAATATCAGTCGGTATTAAATCACTCATTATTACTTGCTCGTTGCAATAAGAACACAACGGAGTCAAAAGAAAAACCAATTCCAACAAACCCGAACAAATTAACTGATTAATTCAAAATAATGTAACGTTTATTTATTTTTACTAGTCTTTTTAATTTATTTTTATACTATTTAAATCACTAACACTGTTTAATTTATATAACACAATTTATTTACAATACTTTAATTTATGTAAGACAATATTTCTATTCGCATTTATCTAACAACATACCACTAACTAAATGCCTCAAAATATTCGAATCGGTCCTTTATATAGGTAAATATTGTCGAGCATATTCCAGTCTATTCTGGAAATCATCTCGATGATTCCCCGCTTCGCTCATCAAGCGCCGTATATTCCAGAACGTTCTCGCATCATCTGTCTGCTTCGCGTCTGGGTCATAGTGCCAGGGGCGTACTCGCACAACATTGCCCCCTCCTTAAGAGATAGTTCCTCTTGGAACTTTTAAGGAATTGAGACTGGATGGAGATACTTGCAACTGAATCCTCGTCTACAATTTCCAGTTGCATGGAAATAACATGGAATGGTCTTTGATGTCAGCTGGACACGGGGCGAATGGCTGCATACCAACACTTGGACTTCGGTATCTTGAAAGATTACTTCCACCATATTTCGGATGACCCTCCAATCCAATGAGTTGCACTCTATTTTCGGCATGGCTAGCTTCTGTATGTTGGACTCCAATAAATTAGTACTGGTTATCAACAAATAATGTGTTTAAAATTTAAAAGACAAATAAACAAATAATTTGTTGTTTTGACATTTAAAACTTCACTTGTTGCGTGCAGCATTCAAAGCTATCCAGACATACAGATATGTCCAAAAGTTTGGAATATTTAGAAATAAAATATCTACGCCTATGGTTTTTTAAAAACTCCTGTTGATATTTATTTTAAAGCGTTTTTAAATCAAAATAATGCTAAATTTGATTCGTTTTTGTATTAATTTGGTCATATTTAATTGATTTGGGTGCTTTCACATTATTCCAATTCTTGTTTAAATTTTATTTAAGCTGTTTAAAAATGCCCAGATACATAATATCATATTTTAATAGGTCTAGAGTAATTGCTTTGTTACAACAGGGCTTGGGTTAAAGTGACATCGCGAATATTGTTGGTGTTACTCAGAGTGCTGTATCAACAATTAAAAAAAAATTCCAAGACAAAAATGATGTGAAGTATCGTCCCAGAAGTGGCAGAAGTCGATATACAACAGCAGCACAAGACCGGCAGATAACATTGATAACTCGAAGAATTCAACAGGAATCTACAAGTGGCATATCCAGAGAAATTGCTAGACTTGAAGGACTGAATATCTCAAGGCAAACAATTACACGAAGATTAAATGCGGTAAATTTGTATCGCAGAAGATTTCTACATGTTTCCAAACTAACCTAATCAACAAAAAATTGTAAGGTTGAAATGGGCTCAAGAAATGTTACACCATGGTCCTAACTGGAATTACGTGATGTTCTCTGATGAATCAAGAACTGGCTTGGTTTCTGATTCGCGAAGAACGCTAATTTGGAGGGCCCCAGGACGACAAGCTCAATTAGAAACAGCCCAACCACCTGTTCCATTTGAAGGTGGGAGTATTATGGTTTGGAGTGGTATTATGAGGGGTACACTGGTGCGTGTACATCGAGGAAGTTTTAAATCCTGTTGTGCGTCTATTCCGGGGGGCGGTAGGTGATGGATTTGTGTTTATGCATGACAATGCACCTCCAAATCGAATAGCTGCAGTACAAAAGTTTTTGGAAGAAGAAGGATTAGCCACATTAAGATGGTCATCAAATTCCTCTGATATGAACGTCATTGAACATGCCTGGGACATTCTTAAAACACGCATTATGGTTACCCATCTAAATATTCAGTACAAAATTCATTAGATTTGATCAAAAAATTAAATAAATGTAATTTACAAAATAATACTAAATTAGTATCGTTTGACGTAACTAATATGTTCTCAAAAATACCTCCTAAAGAATGTATAGTTCTAGTTAAAAAGCTATTAGATGAAAGAAATATCCATCCAGGTATAATATCAGACATAATTGATCTAATTGATGTATGCATTAGTCTAAATTATTTTACTTTTGATAACAAAGTTTATATTCAAAGTGAGGGTCTTCCCATGAGAAGTCCTATTTCCCCAATTTTAGCAAATATATTTATGGATAATTTAGAAAACAAAATCTTTAATTCTAGTTATAAAAACAATATTGTATTTTGGTATAGATATGTTGATGATGTGTTAGCAGGTTTTGTGGGTAGCGAGCGGCAGTTAGATATATTTTTTAATTATATTAATACCTTGCATCCTAAAATTAATTTTACTTTAGAAGTTGAAGAAAATAATTCAATTAATTTTCTAGATTTAAGAATTAAAAAAGTTTATAATTCATTAAATTATTCAATATACAGAAAACCTACACAAACAGATGTAACCATACCATATAATTCAAATCATCCACTATCACATAAATTAGCAGCTTATAATTCCATGATACATAGAGCATTTTCAATTCCAATGAATGAAAATAATTTTAATAAAGAAATTGAGATCATAAAACAAATAGCTACATCTAATGGCTATCCAATACATTTGATAAATAAATTAATTAATAAAAAAGAACAAAAAATGTCACTAGAACTAATATTTCCAAAACAAACTAAAGAAATTAAAAGCTATAAAAGTATTACATATTGTGGAAATATTTCCAATGCAATTTCAAAAATAATAATATCTTCGGCAACATCAGCATTAATATCATTTAAAACACAAAATAATATTGGAACAAAATTGTTAAATATGAAAACAAAATTACCAAAATTAAAAAAATCTGGTGTTTACAAAATTAATTGTCCAAAATGTAATGCAGTATATATAGGTCAAACACAAAGAAATTTTGAAGTAAGATTTAATGAACACTTAAGAGCATATAGATTACAACAACCAGATAAGTCAAACTATGCAAAACACCTACTGGAACATCCAAACTCACTTATACAAACCAATGACATTCATATACTACACATTTGTGATAAAAAACAAAATTTAGATTTTCTAGAAGAACTTGAAATTAAAAGACATCTAGCAGATCAACAGTTTAAAGTAGTTAATGAACAAATAAATCTTGGAAGTTCTCCACTATTAAACTGTTTACTTTGATTGAGTATTCATTTTATACATAGATAAGACATTATTATAACACAAATATATTAAGTTATTGTAAAGATCAGCATGATATGTTATAGTTTTTTCCTGGTTTTTCTATAAGTATTATTGCACAGTTATACTGATCTTAGAGGGAAATACATCCAGGATAATCCCTTAGGGCTAATAACATCTAGGCTTTAATATTGTTATGTCTTATTACTTCCTTACTTGGTCTAGCCTTAACTACTTAGCAACATCAAGTACCTAGTTACAAACAAACAAAAATGTAATTTCAATATGTCAATCTGACGATGCTAGTTATAGCGAAACAGCTGTAATTTAATTTTAAAGTGAATTTTTCGAATAAATAGTGGAAGTTTAGTTTAACCGTTCAGTTTTTTATTGTTCTTAGTAAGATGAACTTTCACAAAGTAAAGGTTAACACAATCAATTTCTTTTTTTGCTTATTAATTTATTTTAAAAAATTTGTAATACATTGTACATTTTTCGCCTCAAAAGAATAAATCATTTTTTTTTGTATGTTTATCTGACTTCGAGATTTATTTAGTATTGGTTAGAGTTGTAGCAAAATGATGTTTACTTATATCAAAAAAATTATTTATAAAAATTAATAAAAAGATGAAATATTCCAAACTTTTGGACATATTATGTGAAGTCTCTAAAATAGTAAAATAAAAAAGTAAACTACAATCATAACCTGTTCCTTTAAATTTGCCGGTGTGTGTAGCATGGAGGTCACTCTTTCAACTAATTATTTTTGTTTGTTTAATTTTATCCGATGTGTGTATTTTTGATTATTGATGCACCAATCGTTTTAAATGCTGGAAAATTTAATACCACGCCAAACATATAGATATTTATAGAAATGCATTTATTAAATAGGAAAACAAATGATGAATTATTGAATAATAATTCGGTTGATTATGAATGTATCCGCGATAATAATTTAACATTGTATAAAGTATAATTATTGAAACTAAACAATATCACATAGTAAATCATAAATGACGCTTTCGCGTGTTAACTAGGGTTAATTAGAATACATACAACTACACTCAATTGTTTCATGTGGCTTATTGTTCAAACCAAAACAAAACTGAAGACTAAAAGGCGTATACAGCGCGTAGGTGTAATTTGGCCCATTTAAATAAAATCTCCAAGCACAGATATCCGTAAATTTATGTATTGTAATGTTAGAAAATATGTCTTTAACGGGCTTTAAGGAACTTTTTTCTACAAACGTCAAAAAATGACATTGCATTGGCAAGAATATGCGAAGTGACCTTTTTTTCTTTGTTACTATGACACCGTGCGCGAAGTAGTGTGCGAAATACTTACTTCGCACACTGCATATAAACTATATGGGATTTTTATATTTTAACCTTTATGTTCCTCAATCAAGCAAAAATCCAAGAAATCATTTATTTATTAATTTGTAACAATAATTATTCAGGCTTTCAAATTGAGTGAGAAAATTTAACACTACCTAATTTTATTTATTATTTACAGA
Organism: Ophraella communa; assembly: GCA_035357415.1. Lineage (NCBI taxonomy): Eukaryota > Metazoa > Arthropoda > Insecta > Coleoptera > Chrysomelidae > Ophraella > Ophraella communa. The sequence goes on along the minus strand of CM068989.1, from coordinate 34,524,695 downwards.
TAAGTCAGATTCAGCATTAATATCATTTAAAACACAAAATAATGTTGGTGCAAAATTGTTAAATGTAAAAACAAAATTACCCAAATTAAAAAATTACAAAATTAATAGTCCAAAATGTAATGCTGTATATATAGGTCAAACACAAAGAAATTTTGAAGTAAGATTTAATGAACACTTAAGAGCATATAAATTAAAACAAATAGATAAGTCAAATTATGCAAAACACCTACTTGAACATCCAACCTCACTCTTACACACTAGTGACATCCAAATACTACACACTTGTGATAAAAAACAAAATTTAGATTTTCTTGAAGAACTTGAAATAAAAAGACATTTAGCAGATTCACAATTTAAAGTTGTTAATGAACAAAGAAATCTTGGAAGTTCTCCACTATTAAACTGTTTACTTTGATTGAGTTTACATTTTATACATAGATAAGACATAATTGTAAAACACAAATATATTAAGTTATTGTAAAGATCAGCATGATATAGTTTTTCCTGGTTTTTATATATCATTGCACAGGTATACTGATCTTAGAGGTAATTACATCCAGGATAATCCCTTAGGGCTAACCTAACCTAACCTAACCTAACCTGACCTAACCTAACATCTAGGCTTTAATATTGTTATGTGTTATTACTTCTATACTTGATCTAGCCTTAATACTACCTAAACATCAGGTACCTAGCTACAAACAAACAAAATGTAACTTAAATGTCAATCTGACGATGCTTCTTAGCGAAACGGCCGTCATTGTGATTTAAAACATATTTTCAAATAAACTTGGAAGTTACGTTGAAACGAAGAGTTTTTTATTATTCTTAATACTTCCAAAAAGTAAGAGTTAGTACAATAAATTTAGCTTCATAGAAACTTGTAAATAAAGCAGAGCAATTGTTTTGAACTGAAATTGGGAAGAAAAGACCCTATTTTGAGTAAATTTGTAATTTTTTTGTTACTAATGCTACAAATTCGCAAAACATGAACTACACATAAAACACGTAAACACATAAATTAGCGTGTTTAAACCGATTCTAGTACCGTGTATGGCCTCCTCTACTTCTTATTACTGCATTAATTCGCCTTGGCATACTGGAGATCAGATTTTCGATAACATTTTGGGGGATATTCTCTCATTCTGCTATTACTCCATCTACCAGTTGATTATGGTTGACAGGTGAGGGCCTATGACTGCGAACTTTCTTTTTAAGAGCGTCCCATAGATGCTCTATGGGATTTAAGTCGGGGCTGTTGGGTGGCCATTCCATTAACTGAATATCAACTGCATTTAAGTAGTCAATCCCTAGCCTAGCCACGTGGGGACGGGCATTATCTTGCATGAAAACAAAATTAGGCTCCACGAAGGGGGCAAATCACATGTTCAACTATGACATGTTCGAGATAATAATCCGCATTCATGGATCTCATACGAATAGGCACCAACTCTGTACGACCGTTAAAACAAATTCCTCCCCAAAACATAACAGTGCCTCCACCAAATGGAATTTTTAGAGTAATATTTCATCTTGAAAATCTCTCTCCTGGTCTTCGCCAGACACGCTCACGCCCGTCCGAAGATTTTAAGTTGACTCTAGTCTCATCTGAGAATAAAACGCTCTTCCAATCATCAACCGTCCAGTTTGCGCCCTTGTCCTGGTCTGCGATTGTAAGATCCTGTCTGATTGAAGCGTTGAACCATGCGACTTATAGTCGAATGATTTCTTCCTAACAAATTCGCAACATAGCGCATAGAATGTCCTACTTCCAGTAAAGTTGATGCCTTTACTGCATCCTCAACCGATAAATTTCTGCGACGATTCATTTTTTTAACACTAAAACTCTTAAAACTAATACTACCAACAACACAACATCTTCTAGCAAATCAAATCTTTTGTTAATCAACGATTTTTCTAACAACAATGTTTGGAGACCATGTAAAATTCTGACAATAATTATGCTCTTGTCACACGAAATTTTGACAGCAGGTGTCTAGATTAACAACAGCCATCCATCCGTATTAGGAACAAAAACACAGTAACCTTAAGCAGATCGTTATCTTAAAATTTAAAAAAAAATTGAGTGGTGCGTTAATTTTGTCCAGGAGTTTATTTATTTAAAAAATATTACCTTTAGTTTGTTTACAATCTCAATGCATGTTACCGTAACTGATAAAAATAGATGTTTGCACGCAAAAAACAAAAATAATTTTTAGTAATTTTGGTATTAACATTAATTGAAGCCGATTAACTGTTCTAAAATTAAAATTGCTTGGAATTCCGGGCGATTCGCAACATTCACTAGGCGTTTAAGTTGCTGTAAATTATTTTCTTTCTCTATTTTCGTTCGATTATGTTAATGGATTTAGTTGAACTTGACACGTTTTTGCTGATGCACCAATGATGTAATTTATATCGATATTGTGGGCGGCATAAAATTAATAATCAAATTTACGTTAGATCAAATAAAACAGGTTTAACAGATTTTACATAATATCCATGTTATTAATTTATATTTGAAGATAAATTATTTAACATTCTTAATTTATAAATTTAATTTTACACTGTAGGGCTTATTTGCAATGTTTCAGATTTAACACTATTACATTATTACAAATAGGCTTTTTAAAAGGTTATACCTTTTTTCATACGATCTAATTCTACAAACAAAATTTTACATTTAACACCTGCTCATACTAGCTAGTGTGCAGGGTAAGTCAATAGGAGGGTTAACGGCATTTCATATTACAGAGGATGCCATATTGATTATAAAATGAAAAGAGAAAAGAAAAGAAGAAAGAAAAAAAATCCATTCCTTTGACTTTTTCGTCCCCCTTGTCTCAGTTATCCTCCGAATGCCACCCATTTACTTATTCTGCTAATGTAGACGTAGCCGCAACCTTGAGAAGGATCAGTAGTATTTATTTATTAAATATTATATTCTCTGTAAACCCATTAATATCTTCGTCTCGTCTGACCCACCTTCCTTCAAAAAATAATCTGCCCATTCCGCTGTAAAATTGTACTAGATAAAATTTAAGGTATTAAGTATTCAACAGATCACTCTACAACTCTGTTACAAATAGTTATAGAAAAACAAGAAAAACCTACAAATGTCACACGTAAAACACACTTTAAACAAATAGATGAACAGCGTTTTATAAATTTAATAAGGCAAATTGACTGGAATGAAATAATTTATTCTGAGGGAAATATTGAATCTGCAACAAAAAACCTGATAAATGTCAAGGCAAAACTGGATAACAAATGCACTTATAAAAACAATAAATGAAAAAAATAATTTATATATCACATATCAAAAAGATCCAACAAATGAACAATTGCGGCAGACCTATATAAAATGTAAAAATGAAACAGAAAAGTTAATTAAGCAAGAAACAATAAAATTATAGAAACAGAACAAAATTTGTCCTTAAAACTTTGGAAAACCGTCAATGAATTAATCAAACAAAGTAATAATCAAAACATAGATAGTATTAAAAATAATGTTGGAGATAAAATTAAAAACATAAGCCAAATTGCTGAAATCTTTAATAATTTTTTCGTTAATGTAGGCAGTAATTTGACAAAAAAAATTAAAAAAAAAAAGGAGAAATATGTTAACAAAAAGGAAATATGCACAAATTCAATATTTCTCAATCCCACTAATGCACTTGAAATAAAGAACACTATAAACAGCTTAAAAAATAAAAAATCCCCAGGAATAGATGGCGTAAAAGCTGAAACGTTAAAAAGTATTTCGGATTATATAAGCGCTCCTCTGACACATATATTTAACAAGTGCTTAGAAACAGGCTATTTTCCTTCCGTACTGAAACAATCGTTTGTTACACCCATTTATAAAAATGGGGAAAAAGATAACGTAACAAATTACAGGCCAATATATTTATTATCGTGCTTTAGCAAAATATTTGAAAAAATAATTAAAAAAAGACTGAATAACTACTTAAGTAAATACAATTTATTGTCTAATTCACAATTCGAATTTAGGGATGGTAAAACCACACAGGATGCAATATTTACATTAACAAATAACATAAATGAATGCTTAGATAAGGGTACACCAGCAATAGGTGTCTTTGTAGACTTAAGAAAAGCCTTTGATACTGTTGATCATATCATAATTTTGTCAACGCTAGAAGAAATGGGAATAAGGGGTAAGCCACAGGAATTATTTAAAAGCTAGTTAGCAGATAGAACACAGCAGGTCCGAATTGGAAATCATTTAAGTGGCGAAAAAATAATCACATGTGGAGTACCACAAGGAACGGTACTAGGGCCGATACTATTTAATATATATCTAAATAACATATTTGTGCAGAAGACGAGGGGAAAGATAATTAGCTTCGCAGATGACACGGTTATTTTATATAGAGCAGTTGACTGGTACAATTTAAAGCTACTCATAGAGGAAGATTTAAGGAACATAAAATGTTGGTTTGATAGTAGATTATTGTCAATAAACTCTGATAAAACGTTCTACTTACCGTTTAGTAGCCATGAAACCTCTTTACCAACGTATAATTTAACAATTCACGATAATTTTATTATAAAGCCTGCAAAAACAATAAAATACCTAGGCATTATGTTGGACTGTCACTTAAAATGGAATTATCACATGGAATATTTAACAAAAAAGTTAAGATGTGTATTTTACAAATTTAAACAAATTATAGATTTTGTAGGTGATAAACAAAAAAAAAAATTATATCACAGTCTCGTCGAACCACACCTCAATTATGGTATTATCGGATGGGGAGGATTATCGAAGATCTATTTGAAACCATTAGAAATTTTTCAAAAAAGATTTCTAAAACTATTAATAAAAAGAAACCATCGATATCCTAGTGATTTGCTATATGGTGAATCAGGACTGCTGGATATAAGGCAACTCTATTTAGTACAGTTAGGATTAAAACGATATCTGAATGTAACAGATTTAAAATCACAACAACATAAATACGAAAATACGATTTATTTTTTTGTCTCGTTTTTGTCTCCTCAAAGAGCTTCAGCGGCTTTTATCCTATTTATTAACTATGTAGTTTTATTCTTAATATTATATCATATTTTTATATTTTCTGTATATTGGTTAATAAATAAAATTATTATTATTATTAAGTATTAAGGTATTAAGAATAATAAAAAACTCTTCGATCGAACGTAACTTCCAAGTTTATTTGAAAAAATTATGTTTTAAATCACTATGACGGCCGTTTCGCTAAGAAGCATCGTCAGATTGACATTTAAGTTACATTTTGTTTGTAGCTAGGTACCTGATGTTTATTAGGTAGTACTAAGGCTAGATTAAGTATGGAAGTAATAAGACATCTTAATAAGATAGGTCGAGAGATAGGTACACTTCCAAAAAGTAAGGGATGGTACAATAAATTTGACTTGTGGTATTATCTTTGATAAAAATCTTTGTTTTTGGATTGATGTTTTATAACCTGGATTTTTTTCACAAAATAAACTGTAGCTTCTTGACCAAATTACCATTAAATTTGGCATTCATTAACAAAATTGTACTGATTTATAGTTTTTGTATTTAGAAAAAAACTCGGAAGAAACCAAAATTGAGAAAAAATGTTAATAAGATAAATTTCACTATATTAATTCATAATAATAAAATACATTTTTTAGATAAGAAAGATAATTAGACTATGAGTATATTATTCATTCACTGAATGTTTAAGGCAGTTTATAATTTATATCCGCCAGCTAAAGAATCTGTCAGACACTGAATTACAAGTCAAAGACGTAGCTAAAAGCTGATTAACTCGGTAAAATATATCCCCTGGCAGATAATCCCAATTTATACTACAGATGTCGCCGGTGGTGAATTCATGGAACAAGATATTTATTTCGCAGTAGACTATTGGCTTACACTTTTTTATTACATACATTCTCTTATTTATATATTTATTACATACATGCACTTTTTATTGCATACGAGGTCTGAACAATTAAAAAAAAGATATAAACAATGAAATTTTTTTTAAATCTCTATTAACAATATTATTAACTATTGTATAGAGAATTAAAAAAAAATATAACTTTCACATTATCTTTTTTTTTAATATATTTTTCATGGGTCGAAAGTACCCAAATGTGAAATTTTTCGAATTTTAAAAAATTCATATCTTTAAAAATATTAACTTTATCGTGAAAAGTCATAGGACCTTTTTTATTGGTATTTCAATAAAGAATATAAAAAAAAATTGTCCGTTTGAAAAATAACAATTCCTTGTAATTGTTTAAACAATTTCGGTTTAAACAATATGGCACCGGGTTGCGCCATGGCAACATGCATTTATATCATTAGGAAGACAATTTGAAGAGGATCACATAAAAAAATTGAGGTGGAATAGTTTTCGGTACTCATGCGCCGATTCCTCCTGGACTATAATACTAATACCTCGACTAATACTTCTTAAATTTTTCTTCTATTTTTGTATAAAATACGTTTAGTCTACCAACTTAGATTGGACTCGGATGCATTAGAATAAAACACAACATATAGAAACATAATATAAAAATGTTTGCAAAGTGTGTAGTAGTGATTTTATATTTATTTTTAACCATATCTACTCGCATGTTACACAAACTTAAATCCAACACTAATTTTTATTATCAAGTCTCGATTGGAATGCTTTTATTTTATATTTAAATTTTATCAGCACAATACGATATCGCCAACTTCCAAAGATAATATTTTCGTTAGATGACTGTTTTAACAGAGGACATTCGAATACGAATGACATTTTTTTTATTTTATTTCAACACACCTGTATTATATATAATTCCCGTTTTATATTGGATTCTACGTTAATGAACTTTGATAGCTTTTCTATCATAGGGCTATACAAATGTCAATCATTTACCTTTGAAAAACTGTTGAATTAACTATCTAGTGTTTTGTCAAGTTATAGTAACACATGTAAACGTTTCTGTTAAAATTTCTTTACAAGAGAAAGTACTAGGTAACTCGTAATTTTATCTGTATTTAGAATCTTGCCAACTAATTTCAAATGTTTTACAACAGCTTGACACGTGTTACTTATTTATACTAAAAATGCCGAGTATGTATTTGATGCGTGTATTGATAAATTCAAAATTTCCAAATTCAAAGTATAACCTTATAAACCAAAATTATCAGTTTTTAGGTCGTTTTTAACAAATGGCTAGACTAGTCTATGTATTGCAAATATACAGGGTGTAGTACCATCCTTACGACAAAGTTCGATATATGGGTTTTTTTAGAAGATATCAAAAAATGTTATCGCTGCTTAAGAAGAAGACCGTCACAACTAAAAAAAGTATAAATGTGAGAAAACGCTATTTAAATATTTTACAGATTTTAAGTTGACAATATATAGCGGTTTGACTCACGCAGTATTATTTCTTTGACCATACTAACATTCCTTCTATTATTACATTGCTAGAGTTTAATTAATTGTTGCAAAAAATTTATTTTTCACATTTTTTTTTCAAAAAAATAGTTTTGTGACTGTTTTGACCAAAAAAAATCTGTTTGTAATTATGTTAAATATTGGCAATAACCGAAGGAGGAAATTAAAGAAAATAATTTTTTATAAGAAATTCGGTTGACAAATAATATAAAACAAGAATTCTTGTGTACAAACCTTTTACTAAAAATATCAAGAGGTTAAAAAATAAAAAAAATCGCTAAACCTATTTCTGCTATTAAAATAAATACATAAAAAATACAAAATTTTAACAGCCTTCTTAATAGTTGTAGGTAAGGTATACATTACAATGCCAAAGCAAACAAATGCTGTTCTTGTCTATCATGTGGGGTAGAAGACAGACAAAGATAGTTTCTTCGAGCAGAGACATTGTAGTGCACACCTTTATACATAAAGTAGTTATTACACTCCACATGGTGGTTGCACGACACTCAACTATTCTCTTCTCTGACTTATTATTGGCAAGCTTGGTTACTTTAATAGACTTATAACTGGCTCCACTATTTCTCAATCGTTTAGACACGTTTTTGAGCCAGTTGTGGTTATTGTATTTTCTTTTTCTGCCTCTTTTTTGTATTGGTGAGCTACCTGGTGATTTATTTGCCTCATTTAATTCGCCGTCACTACTACCTGAACTTGAACTATTTTCATAAGTTGGGTCCAAGTCTGAGATATCCGATCCAAAAGTATATAACTGTTTCTTAACTGTCCTATTCTAGTCTACAATTTGTAACTGGTCATTTTTCTCTAACAATTTTAATATTAAGTCAGTACGCTTAGATGGTTTCCCAGTCATGTTTTTTGAGTACAACAAAAATATTAATTTTATTAAAAATCCAATTAAAATGTACACATATTATTTATCAATAATTTTGGTAAAAAGTGACACATTTCTAAATTTTTCACTTCTTTCCAAAATATAAACAAAATTTTTATTCAACATTTTCGGAAAAACAGGCATAGCTCTAGAAATAACATAAGGACCACATAAATATTTGGAAAAAGACTGTCATTTTTTGTGTTGTGACATTCTTTATCGAAAAGAATTAACAAAATCTAAGCTCACCTTAATAAATCAACGTTCTAACTTGGTTTGTGACACTATTTCCTAAAATCTATGTACTGGATCCGACAATCGATTCCTCCGTCATCTAGGGGAGAGTAGCCAAGTTGAATTTGTAACACTTTTACACAATATTAGTATATGGTATTTAGGTTACTTTTACATATAAAACAGGTTTTTTATAATTTTTGAGATGTGACGGTCTTCTTCTTAAGCAGCGTTATGTCTTTAGAGTCCATATTTTGAAATTACCTTTAACTATACAGAGTGTTGTATAACGTTACAAACCAAACATATGATTTTTTAAATGGGAACCCCTGTATGTTATACCGAATTCGGACTGCTCACATATTTTTGAAGATTTTGATATAAGGTTTTGATACATTATACAGAGTACTTCAGAAGTTATGGACACGTTTGTGTGAAAATCGTAGGTAAATCAACGCTATGTATCTTATTTTACGTTGAAGAAAAAAAAGTATTTTGCCTAATATGATACAATATCACCGTATTCTATTAAATATTAATTATTTTGCCTTTTGTATACAAGGCGGGCTATATCTCGTACCTTTCATTTTCTCTCTTCTTTCAAATGGAACACCCTGTATTTTATATCATAAATAGAATGTCCGATTATAGGTTCGTTCCAACACACAATTTGTAATCGTTCCAGAATCGTTATTGAAATCGTTCTGAAGGATATTGTACGCAGGCGCCAAATGTTTACCGTTCTAATCACGGTTCCAAAACAATCATGGTTGGAACGGTTTAATAACGAACTCGTTTGACATTAAACATAACCATACTTTTTTGTTTATGGTATACGTTTTTGTCATATTTTTGTTCTGTATGACTGTTTAGCAAAAAAAATTATATACAGCTGGAAAAATGAATAGTGTCTCAGGAGGTAAATTATGTTATACTATAACTAAAAGGTCAATGTATAAACTGAACTATTTTTTAGAATTACAAGAATACTTGTTAGTCCCAAATAGTAGTAATATAGAAGCAAATATAAATACTAAATAATAATATAAATGCGGACTACAAGTGGAGTGTCAACAATACAAAATTGTTGATAGATTGCTACGCCAAATATAAAAAACAAGTGGGCACTTATAATATGAGAAGTGTAAAAATGGTGTGGCAGAAGATATCAGCCGAATTACAAACATTAAATATTATTGTAACTCCAAGTAATTGTCAAAATAGATGGAAGGTATTAGAAAGAAATTACAAAAAAATTGTCGATAATCAGAATAAAACAGGTAAAGACTAGTTGTTTTTCTGCACATAAGCCATTTAAGTTTTTTAAGTTTTCTTTTCTACTTACGTAGAGGTCGCAAATATTTCGAATACCAAAATGAAATGGAAGAAATATTTGGGAAAAAAAAGAACATTAGTCCAGAAATTCTTCTGTCAGGTGATACAGTGGATCATTCATTAGAACTAAAGAAATTAATTTTGAGGTAGAAAGAACAGTAGAAAGTGATAGTCCTAGGGAACAAACAGAATATAGTACTGAAACAACAGCCAAAGTACTTAGTACTAAAGTACCAAGTGCAACATCATTTACAACTAAAAGAAGAAGAAATAGAAGATTAACGAATATTGAACATATAAGAATGGATAGAAAAATTTATTATGAAGCAAAACTAGAGATTGAACGTGAGAAACTCAAGGAAATAAAAGTTCGCAATAAATTACTCGAGGAACGGAATGAAATTTTAAGAAATAGTAGGTGTAACTGCCAGTGCAGCAATGTTCTTAACTAATATTAGTGATAAGAGTTTTTTTGTATTGTTTTTTTTTTAATTTTTTTTATTTATTAGTACCTAAACTTTTAATGTGATAGAATTTGTTGTTTTTGTTTTGTTTACTTAATAGTCAGCTGTTGGTTAAATAATAATATAGTTTGTTTCAAAAATATGTTTATTTTGATTTGGGAAATAACAGTACTTACTTAAAAAAAGAGATTGTAGACTGTATTAAGAATATATTTTATTTTTTTATAATAAATGTTATTATTTATACATGTTTAAATTGGTAATGAGTTAGCCACCCTATCTCTAATTACAGCAACACCTGCATCAATTTCAAATTCTTCATCTTCACCTTCATCTACAATAACATTAAAATTTGGTATCTCTGGGTCAACATTTACTACAAACTCATCGTCTATAGCTATATTGTGCAACACACAAGCTCCTCTTATAAAATGTGCAATAAATGATATAGGTATTTCTGAACTTTATATGATATAATTGTCGGAACTTCTGTTTTAAGATACCAAAACAGTGTTCAATAACATATCTATTTTTTGATAGTTTGAGATTATAATTGATTTGTCTTCTGGTTAAGTATCCCCTATCTTTATATGGCGTCAATAAATTATTTTGCAAGGGATAGCCACTGTCCCCTAATAAAAAATACCTGCCACATTTTTCTTCCAAGTTTCTACTTAAGGGGGAATTCCTGAATACCCTACTATCATGGACAGATCCGGGATACCCAACGTACAATAAGATGAGCGTTAATTTACCTACGATTTTCACACAAACGTGTCCATACCTTCTGAAAGACTCTGTATAACGTATCAAAACCTTATATCAAAATCTTCAAAAAAATATGAGCAGTCCGAGTTCGGTATATAATATACAGGAGTTTCCATTAAAAAAATCATGTTTGGTTTGTAACGGAGTTATACAACACTCTGTATAGTTTAAGGTAATTTCAAAATATGAACCCTAAAGGAATCTACTATTTTTGTTAATAACAAGTTTTGATATCTTCTAAAACAATCCATATACCGAACTTTGTCGTAGGGTTGGTACACCCTGTATATGTGGTATGAACCACAAACGTCTTCGTGAATGTATCGTGACAATACAATAACCGAAATTCAATCTAGCATTCATGAAGAGCGCAAATTCTTGAAATAGGACCACCCACAATGCAGATCTAACAGCCACTAACTTTTTGTGTATATAAAAAAAATTGATTTGGCACGACCGGTTAAGAACGAGATAAAACGTTTCTATCCAATAATAGTTTTTTAGATAATTAAAAGGACTTTCATATTTTTATAGTATTAACCCTTACTATAAAACTAATACTTTCTTCCCACAGGTTTGTAAGCAAATTGCACAAATATTTATTGTAAATGTTTTTCTAGGAAAAAAAAAACAAAAACAAAAAAAATGAAATCAAAATAACAAAATAAAAAAAAACAAAAGGAAATAATAAATATATAAAAAAAATAAAAAAGTAACAAAAAAAAGAAGTATATACAATATACAAAGAAGAAAATAAAATAATATACAAAAAAATATATATATGTATATATTAAACCAGAATTTTTTTGGGGTATACAATGTGTTTTAAGAAAACTCTTTTACTTGTTTTCCAAGCTTTCGAAATATATTTATTTCATTATCAAGGAATAAGCACGAGTGTAAACAAAATTGGTGTTAAAAAAATGGTAAATACGAGGGTAAATATAACATAAAAAACTATTTTAACTTTAATTTGGAATTTAAAAAAAATTTTTTAAGTCAAATTATTTATAAAGCAAAATAACGTCATAAAATTAATAAACAACTTAATTGCTTGAGATAAAATGTAATAATAAAAGAGTAGAAAATAATAGGTTATAATTTTTAATTTCTTCTTTCATGAAAAATGTAAATTCTGGTTTAATACCTATTAGTCGGCAAAGAACATAAATTTAATTATATGTATATATACATCAAATCAAATCCAATTGTTTTTACTAACTCACTAATCATAGGAATCTGACTGTGAATTGTAATTCTCTACCAGAAAATAGTATGGCCAATTGGTTATCCCAAGGCCATAAATTTAAGGAAAAAAAACCCTTACTAGGTACCTATGTGAAAGTCCATCTTATTAAGAACAGTAAACAACTTCAAATTTCGAATAAATAGTGGAAGTTTCTTTCAAACGTTTGTTGTTTACTATTCTAATTGACTTCTATATTCAATTTTCAAGTTTGTATTTTTAAATTCACTTTCGGCGTAGGTACCTAAATATTTGCCGTGTAAAACGGTCCTAATAAAATATTTTATAGGTACTCCCTCGGAAAATCAATCTATACATTTGCAACTATAAAAGTTATTAATTTGATTGTACCAACCTTACTTTTTAACGATGCTAATTAGCGAAACGGCCGTCATTGTAATTTAAAACATAATTTTTTCAAATAAACTTGGAAGTTACGTTCAATCAAAGATTTTTTTTATTATTATAAAAGTTATGTTTCCTTATATTTTTTAAAACGAGTGGCTAATATCAAGACTGATTTTCTGATGTAGTATCTCTTCAAAATATTTTATTAATTAACTTATAGATAAAATCCCGACAAAAATATCTGGTTATGGCACTCTATTCATTTCCTGTGTAAAAAATATAGTGTTTAATAGTATTAATTCACCGAAAAACTTACTTTTTGTTTTCAAAAAATAACAAACTTTAACAAACACAACGAATTTTGATTTTAAAATTCACAACCACTACGTAAATGTACCTACCACGTGTGATCCCGATATACAACAAAAAATCGACCGTAGCGATGCACTACGAAATTCAAACTGAACTGAAAACGTTTCGCGCTATCTTCACACGGTTATAAATATGCCCACCTCACCTTAGTATAAACGAGACATATGTGCCCAATTGGGCATGAAAATTAGGTATACAGAAACGCACTGCTACGGTCGACGAAATTGAAAAATTATGAGGAAATTAAATTTTAGTATTTTATTTCATAAATCTTAATGAACTCGTGCTTTTTAAAAGATGGTCTGCAAATAACATTACACAAATACAAAGATATACCAAGTGACATAAAAATCCGTATACCCAGTTTAAATGATTTTATTTTAATAAAATTTGGTGAATTTATTTATTTTACTGAAATAAAAAATGGATAAAATTTTCAGCCTTATCAGTTGAAGATTCCAGTTTTTATAATGCTTTTTTTGAAATCCACTTACCATCCAAAAATGAATATTGTAGCCGTAGTAAAGATTCAAATTTTGCGGCTTTTGGTTCTTGATATTCTTTACGATTGGTTACGGAGACCTGTACGATTTCGTCAACTTAGTGAGTTTGATAGGGGTCGTACAGTGGGAATTCAAGAAACTGGATTTTATTTTTGGAAAATTGCAGTTAGAGTGCAAAGAAGTGTAGACAACGTGGTGAGGTGTTGTCAGGCATGACTTCGAGAAGGTCTTACGCAGAGAGCAAGGGGCTCTGGATGACCCCCGTAGAACAACAGACCGTGAAGATCGTTGCCCAAGATTATTGGCCTTAGGGGACCGTTTCTCCACTACCAGGTCCATTGCAAATGAATGGTTTGCAGAATACGGAAGACCTATTGACATGCGAAGTGTTTACCGATGAAGAAGACGTTTTGGCCTGTTTTAATACCGACCACACTGGGTTCTCCATATAACTCCAGAACACCGACGTAATCGCCTTTAGTGATGCAGAGAACGGTCACTCTGGATCAGGAATGGAACAGTATTGGTCTGGAGTCTGGATTTTGTTTAGGCATTCACGATGGTCGAGCGAGGGTTAGAAGAGGACGTGGTGAAAGAAAAAATCCACGGTTTTTTATTGAAAGGCATGGTTTGGGTGCTATAACTTATGATTCGAGATCACCTTTAATCTTCATCAGATGTAACATGAAAGCACAGCGTTATATCCAAAAAGATTATTGTTTCTTCATTAATATAAATACGAACAATGTATGACAGTCATAATCAAATTATTAAAATCGTCAATAACACAGAATGTCATAAATTGTTTCCATATATAACATTTTGATTTTTTTGTAGACATTAGTACGTTTTCATCTATTTTTTGGTTGATAATTTCATTTGTTTTTGTACCGAAGCGACTCATTTTGACACAATCAGGTACAATTAATATTGATAGAACTGCCAAACTTTATGTTGCCATGGTTACGTCGTTGAAAATACCGAAGCTGACTCTCCAAGTTGTCTTTGGTTTGCGATTGGTCAGATTATGTGAGAATTTTAAGATGAGTGAAATAGTCGCTAAAATACGTTACCCGCCAAAGTACCGAAACAGAGTGCTGTGGAGTTGTTTATGTAATATTTGACACAATTGTCATTAGTTGATATATTAATAGTACGCTGCAGTTAAATTTGATTTAAAAATGGTTCTAACAACGGAAGAAAAAGTGTTTTTGGTAGAGCATTATTTTCGTTCATACGGAAAAGGTCGTAATGATGGTCCAAGCTTAGAACAGGTGTCAATAAAATATCAACAAAAATTTAATAAAGCAGGTCCTAGTAAAAGTGTGATGTTAGCTGTTGTTGAAAAATTTCGTCGCACTGGTAGTGTATTGTGTCAACGTAAAGGTTCTTCAGGTCGTCGAAAAACAGTATGCACTAACTAAAATGAAGGACGTGTTTTTAACCAAGTTGTGCAATCACCTTAAAGAAATCTTTTAAGAACTGCATGTAAACTCAACATTAGTGAAACGTCTTTACGTCGCATGTTCAAGTCAATTGGTGGTTATCCATACCGTATTCAAGTTGGACAACGACTAAATGCTGCGGACAAACGTGCAAGAGAAAATTTACTGTGGTCACATGTTGAGTTTAATTTACGACGATCCCGAATTTTTGAAAAACATATGGTTTTAAGACGATAGTCACGTTCATCTTAGCGGCTATATTAATCGACAAACAACCAGATTCCTTGGATTTGAACGTCCTGATGTCATTGTAGAGAAACCACTCCTCAGTCTTTGAGTTACCGTTTGGTGCGCGGTATCTGGTAATGGAATGATTGGTCCTTATTTCGTTGAAGATGATAATCAGAATCCACTTACTGTCAACCAAGAACGTTATAGAGAGAAAATTATTATACCTTTTGTGAGAGATCTAAATAACTTTTGCCGTTCACGAAATCTACAGTTTCGCACACAATGGTTCCAACAAGATGGTGCAACGAGCCATACAGCTGTGCGCACCTTAAACTTACTCCGTCAGCATTTCGATAATAGAATAATTTCTCGGGAAACAGACTTCGAATATCCTTCTCATTCACCTGATCTGACGCCACCTGACGGATACATTTGGGACATAATGAAGGAAAAAATCCGCCGGCGAATATTGCCGAACTACGGGAAAGAATACAAAATATTTTTCGGCAGTTCCATCAACCACTTTTTTTAAATAATATGTTTATTGACTTACAAAATCGATATGAAGCTTGTTTGCATCGAAATGGTGAACATTTTGAACACTTACATTACAGAAATTAAAAATTAATTTTTATTTTTATTTTACTGTTTATTTTGGCGGATACTGCATTATGGCGCCACGCCGAAAATTTTTAAATTGCCATGGCAACAATTTAAAGTTAAGACATTTTATTGGTTAAAAGGTAGAGATGTGAAATTTTCAATTTTATTTATGACGAGACGCAAAACCGCCAATACATAGCAATGTTAAGTCCAATAAATTCAAAAATTGACAAGCCGTATTAATTTTTCCTTTTTGAGAACATTACTGTTCTGTATCTGTAATTCTGGAAGGGTGGGTCGCCCCACAGCACTTAGGCCACATTTGGTCCATTGTGCTTCCTTCTGAGATTGAGCCTAACCTATAGGCTCGTCAACCATCCTATCTGTTTAATGTTTAAAGTAGGTGATAACGTCGCCTTTAGACAGCGCCCTCAAATTGTTCTCGCCGAATACAGAAAGTCTTATTTGATAGAGTGCCGGACAATCACAAAGGACGTGCTCAACTGTCTCATCCTCTTGTTCACATCCTCTACATAGTGGGCTGTCAGATAAACCCAACCTGTTCAGATGTTTTCGTAGGTGACAATGGCCAGTAAGTATACCTGTGACCAACCGCAGGTCCTTTCTGGTCATGGCCACGTATTTCTTGGCTGCTCCGCTATTCGGATACTTCAGAAGTTCCTTGGATAGTATGCAACCTTTTTCTTC
The DNA here is from genome assembly GCA_035357415.1 of Ophraella communa. Taxonomy (NCBI): domain Eukaryota; kingdom Metazoa; phylum Arthropoda; class Insecta; order Coleoptera; family Chrysomelidae; genus Ophraella; species Ophraella communa. Next base: position 34,508,107 of record CM068989.1, on the reverse strand, counting down.
GTCCCATCTTCCCCTGAATTTGTCAAGGGAGCGATCCTTTACTAGGTCAACCACCGCTGATGCCGGCAAGCTGACAAGACTACCGGGTCTCTAGTGTTGATAACTCTGCTACCCCAGCTGACGTGGTGTGCATTCGAGTCGCAGCCTATTACCAGTTCAAGCTTATGGGTGAGGCAGTGTTCCACAAGGCCCTCCAGTTCCCTGCTGGGTGGTGGTCCAACAGCGTCCGATGAGAGGTATGCGGATGCCAGTATCATCACTTTCTTTTGACCCTTTTGCACATATTCAACTTTGACAACTGTAAGAACATTACTGTTACAATGATAATAAAAATATGGATTACATAAGAAATATGTCCTTCGGTTGTTTACCTATACATCCCTTGGGTATATGTAGTTGCAATAATAGTTATTAATTACTTTTTTAAATAGCAAAACTAATTTAAAGTAATGATAAATAAACTAATTAGATTAAAAAAATGTTCGTAATTCCTAAATCAAATTATACCCTTTTTTAATTAATTTATGATTATAACCAATACGTTCTAAAATATTTCTTTCTTTTAGATTTTACATCCATATATTTATTTTTAAAGTAATTTACGATACTATTAAATTTTATTGGTCTTGTGAAGATATCGTAGATACGTTAATGTTACTATTACCATTTGTATTATATTAGATTACCGCTAGAAATCATTAGTGATTAGTCTTCGTAGTTGATTTTATTATGAAACTATTTTAAAATTCTTTGAAATTTGATAAATCAGGTAATAATGGATATGTCTAATAATAGTATATTGCTAGTTTTAAGATTTTCTTTTTAAAGTAATGGGTTTTCAGAATGTTGTTTATGTATCCATACTCTTTATAGCTTAAATTCACGAAACAGAAACTTTTCAACTCTTGATATTTGATGCAAAGGAATGCAAAAGCAGATTTTATAATTATATTGAGGTTTGAAGATGTAGACGAAATACGAATAACTAATGTATTAATATGTTTTTATTTTTAAACTAATCCTAGTACAACCCTACAACTTCTCTATTTCATAATAACACGTTTTCATAAAAAATGTTGCTTTTTCTCGAATTATTAATTGTAAAAGACATTTTGTCGAGAAATAATATTCAAGCTTAAAAGAGGAAAGGCAGCTGGCTATGATAAGATAACTAAATGTTAAAAAAGATAAGAGAAAATGCAAATTAAATGCTCAGAAAAGTTTGCAATAAAGCATGGAACGAGAGCAAGATCCCAAAAGACTGGGAAGTGGGCGTTATTTTACCCATTTTCAAAAAAGGGAACAGACGAGACTGCAGCAACTACAGAGGTATAACCCTCGTGAGTATCTCTTCCAAAGTGTATGAACGAGTACTGCAGAAAAAATTACTACAAGAAATAGACCATAAGCTGGAGCAGTCACAGAGCGGATTCAGGAAGGGAAGAAGCATCCATGACTATATTTTTACACTTAAGCAGCTAATACAAAATACAATAAATACAAGCCTTCTAGACCTCGAAAAAGCATTTGATAGAACCCGGCGGATTAAAATAGACAAAAATCTAAGGACAGAGGAATAGACACCAAACTCAGAAAGGCTATTATGAGTCTATATAAGGACACAAGAACAGATAATATGGTATCAGAAGAGTTTAGAGTCAATGACGGCTTACGACAAGGAGGTGTACTAGGCCCCATCCTATTCAATATTGTACTAGATGGTATTATTAAGGAAACTAGAGAAGAAACATCGAGAATATTTGTTGGACATAGAAACCTGGAGACGATACAGATAGCGGAGTGCGCATTTGCAGATGACCTTGTTGTATTTAGAAAAAAACGAGGACGCTCTTAAGAGAAACCTCCAAATATGGAATGATAAACTTAAAAAACGTAACCTGAGAATTAATAAAAGTAAAACCAAGATTATGGTATGTGGAAAAACAAACCAACGTACAAATATTACAATCAATAACAATACTTTAGAACAAGTCGAAACCTACAAATACCTGGGCGTTCAACTAGAGAATAGGGGCACGCAGGAAACCGAAATAAACACTAGAATAGCAAACGCTTCCCGAATATACCACGCAATTAAGAACACATCCCTATCGAAAAAAGAAGTATCCCAAAAAGCCAAGATAGCCATCTACAACACAGTTTTTGTACCTATCTTAACATTTGGATGTGAAAGCTGGACGCTCACCATCAGACTAAAAAATACACTGCAAAGCATCGCAATGAAGTACCTAAGAAGAGTACTAGGTGTGGCTAAAATAGATTGGATACGGAACGAGGAAATAAGGGAACGTCTCAAGGTCCAATCAATAGAAAAGAAAGTAAGAAAAAGCTTGAAAAGACCGAGAGGAAGACCCATGAAGACATGGGACGACGAAATTGCCGCCATCTTAGATAAGAGAGGAGTCACCAGAGACCAAGCGAAGAACATGGCTAGAAACAAGAAGAATTGGAGGAAGTTTGTATACGACACTCAAAAAGAGACTTGAAACCCAACACCTTAGGGTAGAATGGGTATTGATTATATATACAAGACATTTTTTCAAATGATTTTTAACTTATAGCAAATACAGCAATAGTTTCTTACATAACAAGTGTAAAAATTTTTCACAAGGCTCGAAAATATCACTATTATTGTACACTATTTTCGTTCGAGAGGCTCCAAAAATCCCAGAAAAATTATGTAAAAACGACTCACTGTCAGTTAAATCCAACACACAGCCAAAATATTTTAGAAAAAAACCAGAAAAAATTGGTGACACACCTCTATCCATAGAATATGAAATTCCACCTTAGCGGCAACTGACTAAGACTAGTGAACATAAGAGAGACTCCCCTGAAGGACTAGTCCAAACCAGTACGTTGGATGACGAACTAAAGGGGCAGGCCCAGGAGGCCTTAAAAGGAACCCGCTTCGAGTCGATAGAAGATTTCCAGCATTGCTTTGACCAATGGAAAAACGAATGGAACGGTGTGTGGGAAGGGGAGTATATTGAAGGAGAGCATTCGATTTTAGAAAAATTTTTATAATAAAACTCTTTTTCATAAGCAGTCTCGCTAATTTAATAGCCAGTCCTCGTAAGATATAACATTAGAACTAGATACATCATCTCACAGAGCACTAATATAACAATCATTTTTACTAAACTAGGTAAAGAATAGCACTATTCTACCCGAATACTAACTATTTTAATTAAGAAGAGTCGGTAGAAGTGATCGGATTGTTCAATAAATTTGATCAAAAACTCTACCAAAATCAATTCAGAATATTTTTTTTTATTTTATAATGTCAATGTCAAAATTATATCAAAACTGCCTCAAAAACTGCCCACTATGACATAAATTGCAAAAAAATAAATAAACTATTTTCTTTCAACCTACACATTCCACGACTCTACTCTACCGGAAGCGTTTGTCTAGCTCTTTTTGAAATGGCTTGGGGTATCCTCATTCTAGAGAAATAAAACTCCAGGTAGGTCTAATTCGACATTTATTTTTGAGTTGGAATTATATTTATTCTGTTATTTATGTGTCAGTTTTATCTTATTATCATTTTACCCTTTTAAACGAGCCTTATAGGCTTCGCCGTTTGCTTTTTATGTACTTCGAGTTATGCATAAATAAATATTATTATTAATTAGTCCTGTAATAAGAAGTTAGTCTATGCATTTTCTATACAAGTTTCCGTATAATAAGACAGCTGTTAAAGTGAAATAATCGGGAAACAGGCATTTTACAATTTACAATATTTCATTCCAGTTGTTTCAGATCCACCACCTTGTTTAGTGAAGGTATCTCATGTATACCTACCCAGTTTTTATTTTTATTTTACCTCTTAAATATGTACGTCGCAGTTTATCCGCAACCTATTCTTAAAACTAAATGTAGAACGCAATTAACTTTAAAAAACATGCTCATTTTCAAATTGCATAGCTGAGTGTATAATAAAATAAACGTGTATGTAAAATTTACACCCACGTGCTTACATCATAAGATATTTTAAACCTTTTACTAAAATCGGGATTACTGCACAAGTCTCGCAGAAAAAATTAATTTAATCAGCATATGTTTTGTGATACAATTTGTGAATCATTCATTCTGATTTTAGACTGTTTGTCGTAGGATGAATGGAATCCAAAAATGAAGTTATAAACCAAATTAATTTAATCGTAGTACTTAGAAAAGCATAGATGAGTCAGACATGAAATACAATTACCTACCTTTAAAAAAACCATCTACACCCTCCTAAATAATTTATACCTAATTTGTTGTTTTGGCTGTTATAATAATTTATTTGTTAGCATATTTGGTTATACATACAATTAATTAAAATAGAAATCAGATTATAAAATGAGAAATAAATGGGAAATAGGATGTATTACTATTAGGCGTCGCTCGTCAATTTGTGATATTTATTACGTGATTTTTGATGTTTATAAAAAATATATTTTTTCCAACAAGATATATAGGTTTATCCACACAAATACGAAAAGATATACATGTATTATTTCATTTTCTCTAACTCAAGTACAATGTTTTAATTCTTTTAGAAATCATTAAGGGCGCCACTGAAATCTCTTTATTTTTTGTGATACTACAGAAAGCTGTTTTAAGCTGAGTTATTTAAATAAGTATCATAAGATGACAGAAAGATGTCAGAAAAAACTGTCTATAAAGAAAAAAATGATATAAAAATGTACCAACCGATAAAAGATAAAGATATTTCCTTGGAGCGTCTGAAAAAAATTAAATTTACATAGGTAATATTCCGCAAACAAAAAATAATTACTATGATACGACAATGATTTTGATATTACGGTTAAGAAATAAAGGAAAAACGTAGAGACAGCTGTATAAGATTATAAATGCATTTATTTACGTTAGTCGATCTTTTTTTATATTTGCGATCCAATGGTTGATCCAGAAGAGGGCTGGTCCAGTGAAGGGTTGGTCTGGTGAACAGTCCACCAATGTAGAACCAATCAGCTGTAATTCAGTGGTAACTCAGTAGCAAATTTGAGGTAAATTTGTAGTAAACTTGTAGTGTCTTTGGTATTTTATATTCCAATGCTGTGAGAAATTGTCAGCATCAGCCACGTGTTCGTTTATTTTTTCCGTACAAAAAGTACAAAACAGCGGTACCATTTGGATATATTACAGAAAATACAGTAATAACAAAAGATACATTAATATAACAATTAGAATTCCAGAAATGTACTCAACTCGCCATTTTGTATTTTTTTTATAAAAAAAATTTACAATGATTACTTTTAAATTGCACTCAAAATATACTTGAAATAATTATAAATGTGAAAATTCTCATCTGATTATATATAGTACTATCAAGATTTATAGAAATTATATTTAAAATCTTTTATCAAAAATGTAAATCAAAAAACATACCTGTGTGTAACACCAATGACAATAAGAGAATCAATCGTGGTTGGAGGTATTGGACTATGGCACATTAGATCGTGAATAAAATTTGCGTTTTTGTTAAACTTTTTTTATGTTATCTACATCCTAGATCATGCCATGTCTAAAATAAAATCTTAATTTATTTTTATTAATACCTAGTGTTAAGTTCATCACAAGGAAATTTTAAAAAGAATTTTTCATACTGTATTATTTACCTTTTTCCTCCCCAATTTTGTTCAAATGGGTGGCCAAATCTTCCCACTTTTGGTTAATACTCTTTTTGAAAACTTTGTTGTTAAGCTTTGGTGTATGTTTCAATATGGGATTATTTTCCACATATTCTACCAATGCTTCCTTTTATTGTTCGTTAACAAATATTCTTTTTTGTACATCAGTCATAACTGAAAATACGATTCAAATAGGTATCATAACGTATACTTATGTGTAATTAAATTTACTTAAAAAATTCTCAGTAATCTTTAAGATATAATTTGAAACATTTATTATCTTCACGTTAATAAATCTTAACCTCAAATTAATATTCTTTTTTCTTCATAATAAACGTTTGAACTAATATGAGGGCTATTCCATTGTTGTCAGATTGTATGGTTCGAATTAAATTCATTAAAGTGAATTTATAATAATTTCTTTTCACTATAATTCAAAACTAGGTATAATATTTCGATGGCGGATTAAAACTTGTGAATTGAATTTCACTGATATTCAAAACTAGACCCCCCGGTCTTTTCTCGGTGTCGTGAACTCCTACTTTTAAAAAGAATAAATCTAATAATGCGCATTTAAACCTTTAAATATTTTTATTATTGCTATATATGATACTCCACTAAATCAACAAAATTGGCTCCTTTAGGAGATGACACTTGGACACTTTCTCGTTTCGCCATGACTTTAGAAGATATGGTTGTAACTTTCTTTTCCTTCTTTTGTACCCCTGGTAAAATGGTCATCCTTCTGTTAGCTGGTAAAGCGGACATGGTACGGAATAAGTGGGCGAATTCTGATCTGACCTTCTCGCTTTGCATCAAAGCTAATATCTTTTGTTGTCTCTTTTTGATTTGCTTGGCGCCACTTAAGTCGTCTAATTCTAAATCATTTATAACAGTTATACACCTGAAAAATACAAAATGGTAAAAAAATACATTTCTTCTCTTTGTGTAAATCAAATATGTAGATAACTTTATGATACCGGTATAAAGGGACATTAATTGTATGACAGAAATTGTATCGCTGAAAGAAGGTTGCTACTCCGGAAGGAAATACTTTGCCAAAACCAATCTTAGGTAGCGGAAGGAGTTTTCCTGTACCTCGTCAAAACAGGTATGACCAGAGCTTGACCTGCGACGAATTAAAAATATTTTGTCACTTTTTCACACTGAACATATGGGAATGCTAAAATACAATAACTTCTATAGAATCTGTCTAGACAAGGAGGAGGGCCTACCTATTTTGTCATTACCCCGCACAATCCAGAAATTATAAATTATAAAGATATTATAAAGATCGCATGCGAATGCTACAAGATTTTCAATTTTTTCTAAAAATCTCATTGGAAATTATCTATTTAAGAATTTGATTACGAAATTACATGTAATCAGAATAATAGTCTTGGTAAGTCTATAATAAGATAAATGTGCCAACCACTTTGTAAAAAAAATTGGGAACAATAGTTAGTTTGTAAATTTTAGACCGTACGCAGACCAAATGGTCGCTAGGTATAACATAAATAAAAGATACCAAAAATGACTAATGGAAAACCGGTTGGCCTGTAGAAGGAGCCAACTCTCTTTGTTATACTAATGATCCAAAAGCGACGGGGCCAAGGTTAGAAGTCCAGCTATGCCTAGGAAAGAACGCGTCTGTTTGAAGCAGAAATTTTAATATTGCGCTATGAATCTGATTATCTGAAAGGGGTGGAGAGAGTCCATCGTAGTCCATTCTGATATTCAAGCATCTTTAGGGGCAATCAGTTCTATTCTAAGATTATATGGAGCTGTATGTGTGTGCTCAATCATGTGGGAAGCTTCAATAGCCTAACACTTGTTTGGGCACCGAGGTAATAAGAAGGCTGATAAGTTGTCCCGAGGAGGTGCAAATACTTGAACACGTCATTAAAATCACAAACACTTCATAAATGGACATTCGGAAAACCTAACAGGACCCTACATGCTTAATAGGCATATGCGTCTTATAGACAAAAATATACCCACATTTGGTTCGCTGTATCTTTGCACATGTATGAAAATATTCACGAACTATTTTTAAATTTCGTCTCATTTCTACTCACAGAATATAAAATCCTAAAGTTTGTAACAATATTAGGTCCTCAAAGGCGCCAATTTGTAACTAAATTAGTCCCAAAAAGGCAGGGAGCCAATTTGTAACTAAATTACTCTCCAAAAGAGATCCCGGCTAAGAGACCCTCTCCAGAGGGTGGTTCGACTCCAAGTTAATGCTCACTATAGGAAGGATTGGGATGTATAAGTAAAAAGGGCGCCACTATCTTTTGAACGCTATCGATTAAGCAAACAAACTACACAAAAACTAAGGTGAGAAAGATAGAAACACCTTGTAATTACTTTAATTAAACAACAAATAAGAAGCTACTTGATATAAAATACCGACCACGCTACACTCTTAAGACTTATAGTCTAAGGTATACAAATGAAACTGTTTTTTAAAACTATTGTTTATTTATTGAAAAAGTAAGTACTTGCTGATAATGAACTGGAGTTGTAAAAAGAGGACTTAACTTTGAGTTTCTGTGCTGTCTAGGAGGGCGGCTTCAATTTCTTCGTGGAGAGATGGAATGTTCTTTAATGGTTCTGGCTGCTCGGGATGTGATAGTATTTCTTAACAGTGCAGAAGTGGTTGGAAGGACTGTCTATAGATAAGCGGTAACTTGGCTCTAAATTTAGGGGTATCTTGACTGTAACTCGACTCAAACTTAGAGGTATCTTTACTGTAACTCGACTCCAACTTAGAGATGTCAGACTCCAGCTTAGGGATGTCAGGCTCCAGCTTAGGGGGTTGTATCTTGCAACAACCAAAAAGGAGAAATTTTACAAGATGAGGTTCAGACGCTTCAGTTGGCCTGTTGGTCGATGAAAGGGGCTATCGTTGCCTTGCGGGTCGTTTAAATAGTCTTGCTCAAAACAGAAATCGTGTTTTGTCTCATTTGTTAGAAGGAATGCGTTCTTTATTTGGCCTCGTTCAAACAGATAAATAGTTGGCGTCTACAAGGGGTGTCTTGTGTACAGTAGCATTAACAGTGAATCGGGGTCGGTTTTAACGGTAATAATAGCGGTATCGTTTACGGTCGATAATAGTGCAAGGTGACATGACGATAGACATGTTACAAGTTAAGCCTACATTTAATAATACATCAGACAAAGATAGTAATACAATAACAGTCTGTAAATTGTGTAAATTAGTAAATAAATAAAAATAACATTGCACTAACCTTTCCAAATAGTGTCGCAACTTTTCGTCCCCAAGTTTCTTTGCAGTAGCTATTCCCTTGTTCGCTTCTATTATGGCATCATTTTTATTCAACTGTCTTATACATATCCTCATCATTAAAATGGTTAAATTAACTAACCAATAATCTTCTCCATTCTTTTCACTTAATAAGATACCTCTCATACAAAAAGATCGAGCAAGATTAAAACGCTTGAGCAGCATGTTATGCCTATAACAACGCAATTTTAAAAACCAACTTTACAGGGTGAGTCATAACTATTGGGACATAGACTAAGGACAAGTTATTTGGACCAAAATATGGCTATTGGGCCAAATATTACTCAATATAATGTTGCTGAGAAAAAAGATACAGGGTGTTAAAGTTAATTTTTGTTTTTCGTTTTTTGCTAATAGTTTCCCTGTATATTTATAAATTGATATCAAAATTGGCACAGAGGCATAATCTTAGACAAGAAATAGTATTTTATTTACAATTTTACGTTTTGTCATAGAGGGCGCCACGTGGATCATTCCTAATGATCAAATTGTGTCTAAACTTTTTCTGATGAAATTTTTTAGTAATTTTTATTAGAAAATATGACGTAAACTTCATTTTTACGTAAAATTGGTACTCTTGTTTAAACAAGAAAATTTTTGCGGTCGCTCGGCAACCAGAAGGTATGGAATGTTATACGCAAACAGAAGGCAACCAAATCACAAAACTTTTGCAAGATTATATCGCAGTTTAGGTGAAACTGGGTCATTTCACACTAAAAATCGGGGTGGTCGACCGAAACAAATCACACCTAATCAAGAAGATGAACTTTTGGTTCGAGTAGATGAAAATCCTGAAATAAGTTCACGACATCTATCTGCAGCAACAGGAGTAAGTCAGTCGTCTATAATTAGAATTCTAAAAAAAGAGTACCTCCATCCTTATCACTTCACTCCTGTTCAAAATTTACTTCCAACAGATCTTCAACGACGGTTACAGTTTTGCCAACGTATTCTGAATAAACATCGCAATTACAGACACTTTATTAAGAATTTTATGTTCATCGACGAAGCAACTTTTACCAGACGAGGGGTTTTTAATTGGCGAAATAGTCATTATTGGGAAGAAGAAAACCCGCATGCTATTAAAGCTAGACATTTTCAGCATGAGTTTAAATTGAATATTTGGTGTGGCATTATAGGCGACCAACTACTAGGGCCTTATGTTCTTCCTCCGAATTTAAATGGACATTTTAATTTATTCTTTTTGGAAAATACTCTTAGTGATATTTTAGATGATCTGTCACTGGATGTAAGAAGAAAAATGTGGTTTATGCAGGATGGAGCGCCACCTCATTTTTCACTAGCTGTTAGAAATCATCTTAATGACGTGTTTCCTCAACGATCGATTGGCAGAGGCAGTGATTTTCAATGGCCACCAAGAAGTCCTGAGTACAACCCGCTAGATTTTTATTTTTGGGGATATATGAAGTCCTTAGTTTATGCCAATGAAATTAATACACGAGACGAACTTTGGAGATACATTCAAAATGCAGCTAATCTTTTAAGGGGACAGAATAAAATTTTTTTTAACGTCCGAAAATCCTTTATAAAAAGAATTAGAAAAGGCATAGAAATCGGAGGAGACCATGTAGAACATTTAGTTTGAGTTTTTGTGAGTTCTTTTAAGTTAAAGTGTGTTTAGTTTGGATTTATCGTCAAAACGGAAACCTTACGTTAGTTGCAGCTTTGTTTATTAGTTTGGTATTTGATAGTGAAATTGTAAATAAAATACTATTTCTTGTCTAAGATTATGCCTCTGTGCCAATTTTGATATCAATTTATAAATATACAGGAACACTATTAGCAAAAAACGAAAAACAAAAATTAACTTTAAAACCCTGTATCTTTTTTCTCAGCAACATTATATTAAGGCATATTTGGCCCAATAGCCATATTTTGGTCCAAATAACCTGTCCTTAGTATATGTCCCAATAGTTATGACACCCTGTATAAAAACAAATTGTTTCAATCTACCTAGCCAATTCATGATAATACCATAACGTTTCTTGATCTGTTTCTGCTTTTTCTAATCTATCCTCAAACAATTGAATTGGTTGATTTGGATCTATAAGTGGCGTTTGGTATAAACCTACAACCGAATCTCGCGACGGCTCTCTACTAATCGGTTGACCAAACGACAACAGTATCCTCTTATCTTGATCCCACTGGGGTTGCTCTGGATTAAGTCTATTTATCATATAAAAACCGTCCCTGACAATCTTGTAAAGCGAATTTAGATAATTTTGCTTATCTGGAAGTAGCCGTTTCGATCTGGTATCGCAGTAGGTTTTCAGTTTTTCGACGAGATCGAGAAGAACGTTTAGGTTTCGTTGTTTTAATGCAATTTCCAGTTTAGCCAATAGTTTTTCTGCTTCTTTTTTAAGATTGTCTTGATGGAGAATCAATTCCGCTTCTAGTCTATTTTTGAGAGCACCTGATATTTTAGCCTGCTGATATTTGATGGTATAGAAAGGTCGCCTGGTCCGTAATATTTCTTGCTTGTTATATACGTTGCTATAGGTATCTCTGATGATATCCTTGAGTTTTTTTACACCTATAATCAAGCTACTGTATTATCAAATCCCGAAACACGTCAAATTTTATTTATAAATTGAGGGTTTTTCCAAAAACAGCCCTTGTCAAAATTTTATTTTTTAATACAAGATGTCCACATTATATTATATAGAATTTTTCACAAAAACAGCCCATGTCTAGCAGATTTTAGGCAAAAACAGTCAGTGAAAAAGGCTGTTTTTGTTAAAAATATGATGCGCAATGTCCAGCTAACCAGATACTACCGGATTATTTTAAGGTGAAAGATGTACAATGTATTACAAATTTTTTTAAGTATATAAGTAAAAAAGGTTTTTAAATAAAATTAATAATCAGTATTTCCTCCATGGGCCTGTATGCATGACTGTAGGCGATGTGGCATGCTATCGATTAAATGGTCGATCTGGGCTTGCGGAATTCTCTCCCATTCTTCACGAGCAGCATCTTTCAGTTCTCGTAGAGTAATTGGGGGAGGGTTTCGCTTCTTAATGCGTGTTTTAAGAATGTCCCAGGCACGTTCAATAACGTTCATGTCAGGGGAATTTTTTTCAAAAAATTTTGTACTACAGCTGTTCGATGTGAAGGTGCATTGTCATGCATAAACACAAATCCATCACCTACCGGCCCCCGGTATAGACGCACAACAGGATTTAAAACTTCCTCGATGTACACATCAACAGTGATTCTTCTCTCCAAAACCAGGAGATGCGTCCGTGTACCCCTCATAATACCACTCCAAACCAAAATACTCCCATCTTCAAGCGGAACACGTGGTTGGACTGTTTTTAATCGGACTTGTCGTCCTGGGGCCCTCCAAATTAGCGTTCTTCGTGAATCAGAAACCAAACCAATTCTTGATTCATTAGATAACATCACGTAGTTCCAGTTAGGACCATGGTGTAACATTGCAACCTTACAATTTTTTGTTGATAGGTTAGTTTGGGAACACGTGGAAGTCTTCTGTGATACAAATTTACCGCATTTAATCTTCGTGTAATTGTTTGCCTTGAGATATTCAGTCCTTCAAGTCTAGCAATTTCTCTGGATATGCCACTTGTAGATTCCTGTCGATTTCTTCGAGCTAGCTGCCGGTCTTGTGCTGCTGTTGTACATCGACTTCTGCCACTTCTGGGACGATCCTTCACATCATTTGTCTCTTGGATTTTTTTTTAATTTTTGATACAGCACCCTGAGTAATACTAACAATATTCGCGATATCACTTCGACGAAAGCCCTGTTGCAACAAAGCAATTACTCTAGACCTATTAAAATTTGATAACATGTCTCTGGGCATTTTTAAACAGCTCAAATGAAAGTTAAATAAGAATTGGATGAATGTGAAAGCACCCAAATCAATTAAATATTACCAAATTAATACAAAAACGTATAAAAAAAGCAAATGCTACAGTTGAGTCGTCACCTTTTAAAGTTGTCAATGTAAATCAATCAAACCTACAGTTCGTTCGCTGGATCTTTTCCCATGGCTGAAGTTATTAACATATTACTCTTTGTAGTACGTCTCTTTTCCACTCACAGAAACTAAAACCCCAAAATTGCACCGTTTGTTCCAATACAGCATAATATAACAAACAGAGATAGCCATATGACGAATGTCGATGATAGGTGTAACCTACACAATGAAAGTTCTGTGGTTTATCCGTGAGTTTGTAAATTGACAGACCAAATACGTTGTTTACATTTTTATTTTACATTTTTATCCATTTTATTGCCCCTTGTATATAAATTTATTTCAAAAACAGTTGTTTTAACAACTAACCTATACCTGAGTGTTCGAATAATTGTGGTAAGTGAATATTATTTATCTACTTCTTATTAATTTATTTTGCAATGAAAACTAACCTTAAATTGACATATAATTATGATTCTGGATAGAACTCCATCAAACTGAATTATATGAAACACATTTTGCTTTCACCAGAGTAGAAAATATTGACCTAATTTTCTGGATAACCAGAACCATTGATAAATAAGTACTCAATTAATTTCCAATTTAGAAGCAACCTTCTACTATTTCTACAAAACATGAGATTGTTGCATATGGTTTATGAAAAACAACATTAAGTTTGATGCAAAATTTACAAAACCAGAATTGCTACAAATTTGCAAAAATGATTAAAAAAACAGAAAATGTTTATATAATTGATGAGTTACTACGAGAACATGGACATGAAGTGCTAAGACTACCGCCATATCATTGTGAATTCAATGCTATTGAATTAATTTGGGCAAATTACAAGTCATATTATAATAAATATATTGGTAAAGATGGGTATTCAGATAGTTCAGTTATAAATATGTGGTAAGAGGCACTGGAACAATGTAATCCACAAATTTGGGAAAAGTGTGTTAGGCATACCCATGAAATCATACAAAAGTGGTATGCCCGAGAGCAGAATATTGATGATATTGGCATTCAACCAATTTTAATAAATATAAATGCTGGTGACAGTTCTGATTCTGAATATGAGGCAAATTAAATAAAATTTATTGTATATATATTTAAGCCTTAAATAAACATATTTAAAATATGAATTATTTATTTTTACAAACCATTTATTTTTCAAAGTTAAACTGTGTGGGTGGGACTGTCTAATAGTAATGGTTGCAGCCATAACCCTAACAAAGCAATTCTGATTTGCATAGTTTCTAGTGAGAAAGTTATTATTGATACTAAATATTATACAGGTAAATTTGTTTAATAGCAAGTTTGAAGAATAGCTCCATTAAACTCTGGTATACTAACAGTTTTTTTAAACTAAACATTTAGGTAGCATATTGCTAAAAGGCTATAAAATATTTACAAATATCACCAGCTTTAATACAATAATAAATAACGTCCACCGTCACTTTAGCCATATCCTTATTAAACTATCAATCTACGACCTACGTGTTATTTAATGTATTGATGTATTGCGTTTGTATATGGTTCAAGGTCATGGGAAAAGATCCACCGAACGAACTGTAATGTAGAAAATGCAGTTTTACCATATTTTCTTTAAGATCCCAAACCACCACCCAAGCTAAATTCCATTAGTTTTATTGCCCTTATCAAACAAACTTTTTTTATCTGTGAAACTGCAAAAAAATTCTATTTATTTATTATAATTAAAAACACTTATTTTCATTACGAATTTATTAATGATTATGACATAAGAGTTCTAATTTTTTCTATACCTAATAAGGTTTTTTTGATTTCCCGTAAAACAAAATACTGACGAGGGCTGTTTTTGGAAGAAGCGCTTCAATTGATATTCTTAAAAGTAAAAATTTCATCCCTACCTTTGAGTGACAGTTACAACCCCCAAATTTTTAAATGCGAAGAATGTACTTGTGATAAATCGTTTTATAGGTCTCTTTATTCCTTATCCAAAAAGGTTATCGTTTTTAAATTTATTGCAAAAATTAATATAAAAAAAATAAAATCATCTTTTTACCGAAATTCGCTAGAGTACCTACATTACTATGTAGTTTATTTCCCAGCCTTTACATCAGTGTTCTTTTTAATACCAATTTTTAAAAAATCCTTTAAAATTGAAGCATTATTGCTCCCCGAATTTTTTTACTATGAACCGAATTGCCTACAATTTTGGAATTGGGTTAATCTTACCATGAACTACAAAAGTGAAAATGATTTGAACTCCGCAACCACCCTGGGAATGGTTGCCACCGCTTCTCGAGGGTAAATTTTTTTTTCAAAATAACCATAGAAGGCCTAAATTTAAGCAAAAAATCATCCATAAAGTTTTTCGAAATTCGCAATTTATTCACATTTTTCATCCAAAAATATAGGTTTTATTAAAAATTTTATAAAGAACAAAATTGTAGCAGGTAAAAAAATGAACAATTTGCTTTTTTATAAAGTGCAATATTAAGCTAGATATTAAAGATCAAAGCCGGTTTTTATTTTGTTTGAAATTTAATCGATGTGTGGTCAATGCCTTCTAGCGGCGAGCAGATGCATGGTCGGCTGAAAAGTCCCCGGTCTGAGCTATAGATGACGACACTAGAATTAAATCCATTTCATTTTTAGATAGTATCATCCTTCAAAACATTCGTTTAAAAATTTGACAGCTGTCGGACTATTAGTTTGTGAGATATTGCATTTTTAGTGAAGCAACAACATCAAAAAGATGGAAAAAAAAGAATTTCGTGTGCTTATTAAATATTGTTATTTGAAAGGAAAAAATACAGTTGAAGCAAAAGCTTGGCTTGATAATGAGTTTCCGGACTCTGCGCCAGGAAAATCAACAATCATTGACTGATACGCAAAATTCAAGCGTGGTAAAATGAGCACCGAAGACGGTGAACGCAGTGGACGCCCAAAAGAGGTGGTTACTGACGAAAATATCAAAAAAAACCACAAAATGATTTTGAGTGACCGTAAAGTGAATATGATCGAGATAGCTGACACTCTAAAGATATCTAAGGAACGTGTTGGACATATCGTTCACGAATATTTGGGTATGCGGAAACTCTGTGCGAAATGGGTGCCGCGCGTGCTCACAATCGACCAAAAACAGCAACGAATTGATGATTCTGAGCAGTGTTTGCAGCTGTTAAGTCGTAATAAATCCGATTTTTTGCGTCGATATGTGACTATGGATGAAACTTGGCTCCATCACTACACGCCTGAGTCCAATCGACAGTCAGCTGAGTGGACTGCGGCCGGTGAACCGCCACCAAAGCGTGGAAAGACTCAACAGTTAGCTGGCAAAGTTATGGCCTCAGTTTTTTGGGATACACACGGTATATTGTTCATCGACTATTTGGAAAAGGGAAAAACAATCAACAGCGACTATTACTGTGCATTATTGGAGCGATTGAAGGCAACTATGTTGAATAAAAAAAATGAATTTTGTCAAAATATTGTGTTTTACTATAGTAGACCGGGGACTTTTCAGCCGACCTGTTATGCATTCTAATAAACAAGGATTTTGTAGTCTGTAGATCCACCCGCACCACAAGAACTGCTGAAAATGATTTTTTGCAACTGCAAAAAGAATATGGAGCGTCTTGCGGAGGCAGAAAAGTTGGTCTGTTGTGTAATAGTACCAGTAGAACATGCAGTGGAGATAACTGCTAAAATAGCCCTCCAATTCAGCTAGATATTGAATGTGACAGCGACTCAGACATCGAGTCATGAATAATATTATATTTTAATAATATCAAAATTTTATATAAGGGTTGTAAGATTTTAAAGGGGTTGAAAATGAGTTTAATATGAGGTAGTTGTATTAGAAAACACTGTTTAGATGAAAAAACAGGGAAAACAAGAGAAGGTAATGTTCTGATGGCGAGTTCTGATACCTTTAGGCATCGGTTATCACAGATAACCACACCCCGTTTTTGATGAGTACAAATTGTTTAATTAATTTGAGGGATTAAACGTTAGCGGAAAAATCTAAAATTTTTGGAATACATATTTTTCTTGAACAAGAAATTGTCTTTGATAGTAACAACCACAATAAAGTCAAAGGCAATAATGGACTAGTTTAGTAGGATCATATTAATCAAAATGATAACAATATATATTTAGGATAAGATACCTACTTACTTATATTGGTATTCATTTTGCAATTAATTTTTCTCATTTCGTAAAATTTAGCAATAAATAATTAGTAAGTTATAAAAGTAGAGCCAACTAATAACCAATAATGAAGTGTGTTTAAAAGTCAACGTTGTCACAATTTAGCTACGTTCGTTTCAAGTATTCTCAAAGAACTGGCGGCACAAAACACCGTGTTCTGTGACTAACTGATTGTACCAGTTGAGAAGATATATGACAGGAGAGAAAATCGTGTTTATCTGTAATAAACAAATAAGACCCCTATTCTTGACGGTGATAGAATAGAACAGCCAATAGAAGGTGGGCGTGGTTCTATTGAAAATGCCAAAACGGTATTCTTGAAATTCGTTCTCTCACTGTACCGATAGAAGGGTTGCTCCCGAGAGAACAATTACTTCTATTGGTTATTTTTGAAGGAACCGCTATAACACCAAGAGAAGGTGTTAGGGATTTTTATTTTCGAACCAAAAATAGTATAGAAGTAATTTCTTTCATAAACCAAACACAACCAAACAACAAATTAAACTAACGAAAATGACAGAATATTTTGTTTAGTATTTTACTCCTTATTTGATAAATTGTCAATCAGAGAACAAAAATATCGATATGTTTATCTCTTTTTAATGACAACAAATAAGAGAGAGAGATAAGTTTCTCGGTTAATATTAAAGCATATCGACAACATCGCAAATTTTCTACCAATCTTATTGAAACTCGTCACTTACCACTTATGACGTATGTAACCATTAAATTTAAATTTCAAAAGCCGATTATGGCTGGAGGATTAATTTTATAAAAATTTTATTTGTACTGTTGAACCACTAAAAACCTATTTTATAAGATGCAAATATAAAAAAAAATCACTAAACTAGTCCATTCTACCCCATTTGAATTTTAAACATGAGAAACAACAAAAACTTTTAGATTATTGAGAATGAGGAAATCTTAATTTAGATTTAGTAGACTAATTAAACCAATACTTGAAGAATAATAAAATACAAAGTTGTGTTAAAAAAAACTTGGGGGATTTAATAATATAAGGTCAGAAAAGTTCCAACCCTTAACTTTTCTTTAATTTGCTCTATTACAAAGTTTTTTTTTGTCTCATCAATTTTGTACTTAATCCAACAAATATCTACTTTTATAAGAACTGTGAGACTTGCAAAATCAGAAATTTTAAGGATAATCTTTAGTACAATTAATTAAGAAAGGGATAAAGTGTGAAATTTGGTTTGTAGTCTGTACTTTAGCAATTTTGGTATTCTCACCGGTGCCGTAGTATATTAGTGCAGTCGAATTACCTTTTTTTCATGACTTAAGTCCGAATTGAGGTAGCTAAGTGGAAAGGGGTAGGTTTGATAATTACAAATCGAAAGGTGATCATCCAAAATCTTAGATGCGTGCAAGGGGTGCGTGGTAGGGGTGGAAAGGGGGTGAAAACGGTTTTTTGCAATTTGCAGCGTAAATACGCATTTTATTCAAAAAAGTTAAATGGAAAAGTTGTAGACAATAAAAAAATCGACAACTTTTGTCTAAAACATTTTTTCACATAACCTAAAAATAAAGGCTAAGAAAGCGAAAAAACATAATTTTCGTTTTTTATTTTTTACTCAGCGAAAAATCAATATTTTGATATGAAATTCAGTAAAGTGATAGCTTTTTGTATCCCAAAAAAGTAGAATTTTTTTTTTACGATAACTCAATTTTTTTCCGACATATTAACGATTTTCGAAAAAAAAGACCTCATTTTGTAACAGCTCCCAAGGTCCGAATTTTTATTTCAGACGCCTCTTGAAGGTCTCATTTTTTTCGTAATGACTTTAATTTTCATATACAATAATAAAAAAATACTACTCCTAGCAAAAAAAATCGTTTAAAATCGAAAAAACTGAAAAATTCATAATTTTTCACGCGTATCTTTTTCCTACCCTTCTACACGTTATATTACTCTCAAAAATATTTCATGTACATGCATTTAATTTATCACACCTTATTGCAGTTTTTAGGATTAAAATAAAGGAAATTATGGACGTCTATATTGATTAAAAAAATAAAAAAATTTATTTTATACGTGCATACGATAGAATTATACAAAGAAAGTACAATTTAACTGTTTCTTATTTTTAATTATATCTCGCCCTTTTGACTTGCGAATTACATTCTTCTTCCTCTTGTACTTCTACTTCATCGTCATCTTCATCATTTTCGTCTTCATTTTCATCATCTCCGTCTTCATCTTCATTATCATTTTCTGATTCTTCTTCGTCAGATTCGACATTTTCTTCCTCTTCTAGCATGCGATTCTCATCTTGAAATGCATCGTTTTGGTCAACGTGTTCTGAAGGATGTACATTGGCAATTTCTGTGATTGATTGCTCGATATTAGTACAATCATTAACGCCGTAGCAATTCGAGCATAAATTCGTACACTTTAAACCGTGTTTTCGACAACTGCATCTTGAAGAACTGCAACCTTTTTTGCAACCCCAGGAAATTTTTTTTAGCAGAATGTCTGGAATTAACTGTCCTTCAGTGTACTTTGGCATCAAAAATCCTTCCGAAGTTTGTTTCCAGCCCCACTCCGTAGTATTTTTGTCATTTCTAAGCCATTTTTGCAGTTGAAGGTATGCTCTAAATGTGTGTTCTCTAGCCGATCCTTCGGTGGGCGGTAGCTTCTCCAATTTAAAAGTAGCTTTAGTTGATGCCGCTCGATATATTTCAAATCGCAAATCATGTAGCGAAACACTTTCTTTCTTACTGTAAATGCCTGCTATTAATTTTTTTCCATTTTTTTCGATCAACTCCTTGTCAGCATGCTCATCATAAAAAGTATCAGCTAGATTTTCAAAGCTATTCATTGATATCAATGATTTAACTGACCTACCTACCTAACCTAACCTAACCTAACCTAACCTAACCTAACTATAAGTTATGACAATCAGTGGAATGATTTTTCTAAATTTTTTTAATGAATATAAACGTCCATGATTTCTTTTATTTTAATCCTACAAACTGCAATAAGGTGTGATAAATTAAATGCATGTACATGAAATATTTTTGAGAGTAATATAACGTGTAGAAGGGTAGGAAAAAGATACGCTTGAAAAATTATGAATTTTTCAGTTTTTTCGAT
Organism: Ophraella communa; assembly: GCA_035357415.1. Classification (NCBI taxonomy): domain Eukaryota; kingdom Metazoa; phylum Arthropoda; class Insecta; order Coleoptera; family Chrysomelidae; genus Ophraella; species Ophraella communa. The sequence continues at coordinate 34,487,861 of CM068989.1, read as the reverse complement.
TTTAAACGATTTTTTTTGCTAGGAGTAGTATTTTTTATTATTGTATATGAAAATTAAAGTCATTACGAAAAAAATGAGACCTTCAAGAGGCGTCTAAAATAAAAATTCGGACCTTGGGAGCCGTTACAAAATGAGGTCTTTTTTTCGAAAATCGTTAATATGTCGGAAAAAAATTGAGTTATCGTAAAACAAAAAAAATTCTACTTTTTTGGGATACAAAAAGATATCACTGTACTGAATTTCATAACAAAATACTGATTTTTCGCTGAGTAAAAAATAAAAAACGAAAATTATGGTTTTTCGCTTTCTTAGCCTTTATTTTTAGGTTATGTGAAAAAATGTTTTAGACAAACGTTGTCGATTTTTTTAATATCTACAACTTTTTCATTTAACTTTTTTCAATTAAATGCGTATTTACGCTGCAAATTGCAAAAAACCGTTTTCACCCCCTTTCCACCCCTACCACGCACCCCTCGCACGCATCTAAGATGTTGGATGGTCGCCTTTCGATTTGTAATTATCAAACCCACCCCTTTCCACTTAGCTACCTCAATTCGGACTTAAGTCATAAATTAGTCACTTTTTTACGTAATTCGACTGCACTATATTCGTAAGACGTGCATTGGGATTTATAGTGTACAAAGTATACACTAAAACAATAATATAATCATAAAAATTTACCAACCTGATTCATTGGGACACTTAACTCCGGGAACTTCTCGTAGTTGTTTAAGAAATACTTTTTCTCTGTACATATGTTCCAAATAAGTTTCAGCCATATAATTCTCTATATTTGTCGTATGTCGTTGGAGTGGAAAAAAATTGTAGCTTGATTTCAAAGGTGGTACAACACACTGATCGAAGATGTGGCTATGAAGACTATCTCGTATTTGTAGTTCTGGATTTATTTCTTCTTTTTCTGGCACCGTTTTCCGCATTTTCGTACGGATCTTTTTCTTGGGTTTTCTTACAACTTTATTTTTAGCTACGAAAATTGCTCGTCTTTCAGCATTAAACTGTTCACGCCAAGCCAATTTTCTTATTATTAAAAAATGATCTCTGAGTGGGTTTCCTGCATCCTCTCCCAAACAATTTTGTATAGCTATTGAACATTTTCTAATGCCCTCTGAAAAATGATCAGGTTGCTTACGTAACAGAATTAGTCTGTAATTCTGTATGATAGCATCTTCAAATTCGCAGCATAAATAAATGGCATGTGTTCTTTCTGCTAGAGAAACCAAATCCTCTGTATCCAATTCTATAGCCTTATTGATATCTTCTAATGCCTCTTCAAAATGACACAGTTTTCCCAAAACTTTTCCTACAAACAGTAAATAAAGGTTAATAAAATTAATATCTAGTTTACTTATAATAGTCCAGGCGTGCTGTACCAAAAAAATACGGAATATCTGATACCTGGAATGTAACAGTTGGAGGTGGTAAAGGGGCTTATAACACATGAAAAAAAAATACATTAACTATTTCAATTATGATCATAAACTTTTTAGGGGTGAAAAAAGGGTAAAAAACTGAAATATTGCTGTTTGCGACTAAAATTGACGTCAAAATGAAAAGTGCCCCATAGAAAAGTTGTGGATAATGTAAAAATCTAAAACTTTTCTCTGGGTAATTTTCTCACATAACCTCAATTTTTCGAGGAAAATGGAAAAAAAACGATTTTTCGTTTTTAATTCTTAATTTTCCAACGGATTCGTCAAGATTGATGAAACTTGGTGAAAACTTACCTTTTTATGTCGAAAATAACCTGGAATTTTCTCAACCTTGTAACATAATAATTTTCCGAGAAATTTGATTTTTCTGGAAAAATCTCTTTTTTTTCAACTGTAAAGTTTGCTCGGAAAATATTATTGGAAAAGATTTTACTGGGGCTCGTTTTTTTCGTTTTAACGTCTACTTTCTCATGAAATAAAAAAATACACCTCTCATTTAAAAATGTGCTCAAAAATGAAAAAAAAGCAAAAAATGAATTTTGCAACAGCTAAATTTGCAATAATTGTTAAATTTTTGTTATAAAATATTAAAAAATGCAAAAGCCGACTCTTGCATTACATTCTACGGGAAAAATTACAAAAGAAAATGTATTTCATTATTTAGTCGGATTTTTAGTTCATTTGCAATATTATTATAAACACTCAAGTCTATTAATGAAATTAATATTCCGAGCGGGGATTTCATGGTTTTTACTATTGTTGTATGCTGATTTGTTTATATTATAAGGTTTTTCATAAGATAAATCAATTTGTTGATAATTACAAGGCCCAAATACCCTTTAATCAGAACCCTATAGCCCAATTTTCATCAAAATTTCAATTTTCTTTGACTTTTTGGAATAATTTGTTTATTTTTAATATAATAATGGTTCGGTTTTAAGTAATTCGTAATTGTAATTAAAAAATATATTGAAAAGACAATATTTTGTTTGTTACGAATGATAGTATATTTTGTATACTGAAATGTTGCAAGATCAAAGAGAAAACAAAAGGCCTAGGCCCCTAGGCTAGTTAGAGTTGTCATGTCTACACTTTGTCACTTATGAAAGGTGGCTATAGGGTTCTGATGGAAGGGTATTTGGGCCTTGTAATTATCAACAAATCGATTTATCTCATGAAAAACCTTATAATATAAACAAATCAGCATACAACAATAGTAAAAACCATGAAATCCCCGCTCGGATTATTAACTTCATTAATAGACTTGAGTGTTTATAATAATATTGCAAATGCACTAAAAATCCGACTAAATTATGAAATACATTTTCTTTTGTAATTTTTCCCGTAGAATGTAATGCAAGAGTCGGCTTTTGCATTTTTTAATATTTTATAACAAAAATTTAACAATTATTGCAAATTTAGCTGTTGCAAAATTTATTTTTTGCTTTTTATTCATTTTTGAGCACATTTTTAAATGAGAGATGTATTTTTTTATATTCCATGTGAAAGTAGACGTAAAAACAAAAAAAAATTAGCCCCAGGAAAATCTTTTCCAATAATATTTTCCGAGCAAACTTTACCGTTTGAAAAAAAGAGATTTTCCCAGAAAAATCAAATTTCTCGTAAAATTATTATGTTATAAGGTTGAGAAAATTCGAGGTTATTTTGGACATAAAAAGGTAAGTTTTCACCAAGTTTCATAAAGATTGACGAATCCGTTGGAAAATTAAAAATTAAAAACGAAAAATCTTTTTTTTTCATTTTCCTCGAAAAATTGAGGTTATGTGAGAAAATTACCAAAAGAAAAGTTTTAGATTTTTACATGATCTACAACTTTTCTATTGGGTACTTTTTATTTTGACGTCAATTTTAGCCGCAAACAGCAATACTTCAGTTTTTTATCCCTTTTTCACCCTTTTTCACCCCTAAAAAGTTTATGATCATAATTGAAATAGTTAATGTATTTTTTTTCATGTGTTATAAGCCCCTTTACCACCTCCAACTGTTACATTCCAGGTATCAGAATTTCCGTCTAAAAGTACAGCACGCCTGGACTATTAACAAAACTGTCTGATAAAATAAATTTTAGATTATACTTAATTAAAATAGTGTGTGTCAATAACAGTAATAAGTACAAATTTTGCAAAAATGGTTTAATAAGGTAAAGGTGTAAAGGTGTGTGTTAAAAATTTGTGGTTTTTGAATACCAAAGGTGTAGGTATGTTAAACGTAGAACTTTGTAATAAACAAATACGTACTTAAATTTTACAGGGTTCTATGTTACAACATACAACTTTATTATAATATATTTGGAGTTATGTTAGTTTGTTGGGAAACAATAAAGTAACTGGTTTATGCTAAAGTTGTGGAGCTCTTTTTGATAATATCATGTAATGGGTGACAGTAATATAAGTGATGGCCATGGCTATGATTCGGTTTCATTTTGGATTTACAGAAAAATAAATATTTTGCAATTTTTTTAACACAGCATTTCATAAACCACGCAAAGATAGATGTGACACTTGCAAAGAAATGAAAGTGAAAAAGATGGAAAATAAGTTAGAGGAAGCAGCGGAAAAGGCCTACTTAAATCATTTAACTGAAAACGAATATATGCGAAAATAAAAAGAAAGAGACAAGGAAAGTGGAAAGCCAATAATATGTTTTGATCCGGAAAATGTCCCGACATGTCCCAAGGCAGACATTAAAAACTTTTTTATAAAACTAACCTAAATGTGTATAATATGACTGCTCACCTTTTTATTGGAAAATAAGTTTATTGAGATGGACAGAAGCCTTACAAGGAGGAACTGGAAATGAAATGGCTAGCGCAATATATAAAATAATAAATAAAGTATCAGAAGACCGTCCAGACTTTACAGCAATTATGTGCATGTTATGCTCTTACTCATTTACTTGATACTCACAAAAGTTTATAAAAAATGAAATTTTCAGTTCCAGGGCATTCCTGCATTCAAGAAATCGATGCTATACATAGCACTATACGGTGCGGTCCATATGTATGGAATAAATTCATTTGTAGCGTTATTATGTACTATATGAAAAAAACCTGAAACAGGTCGATTTTTATTCTTAAATTGACAATTTACAGTATGAAAATATTATCCCCCTCCAGCACCCCTTCGGAATTATAAGCACCCCCTCGAAAATTTTAAATTACAAAGGGGGTCGTGTGGCACCTCGTTGGAAAGGGATTTTAGTCCTCTGTTCAGTAATATAAAGTTTTTTAAGTTTGGTGCAATCATAACTGAGAAAATTGATTTTTAAGATGTAAAATTTTGATAATGTCTCTAACACAAAACTTTACGTAGAATGAAGATAATAATGTCACATAATGATTAGAATGTGTTTTTCAATGTATTTGACACTTAAATTAAATGTTCAAAATGACCACCATTCACTTCTTGACAATAACCGAGGCGATATTGTTTGGTCTATCAAAATAACTTTAGAAATAATCAATCAGGTATTTTCGTATCTGTTCTGCTAAATATTAGGAAAAAACTTTGAAGATATTAAAATAATAGTCAAAAAACTAAATAAAAAATTGATATAAATCTAGTAGGCTGCTGTCATTTAGGTATTTAAAGTTACTAAAAGACGTCAGTACCTATAATATTTGTGCGCGTATTAAATTTAATTATGGCTCATTTGTCCGAGACTCAAAGAATAGACATTTTAATTATGATTGGTTGTGGTAATAAAACCAGAACTCAAAAGAAGGTTTGTGAAATTTTTAATAATAAATACCCTGGTCAACACGTTTCGCAGTCTACAATTAGCAAAATTGAAAAAAAGTTTCGTGAAACTGGACATGTAAAAAATATTGAAAAACCAGGTAGAAATGTTCAATTTACTGATGAAAAAAGTTAGATGTACTTCTAGAGATTGAGGAAAATCCGCATAAGACAACTCGAGAACTTGCCGCCGACAATGATGTAAGTAAATCATCTATTTTGAGAGTTCTGCATAAAGAAAAATACCACCCTTACAAAGTTCAGTTGGTTCAGGAGTTAAATGAAGATGATCCTGATAGAAGGCAAGAATTCTGTGAATTGATGATGGATAGAATGAACGCAGATTTGCAGTTCATAAACAAAATAGTTTTTTCTGATGAAGCGACGTTTCATTTAAACGGAACGGTTAACAAACAGAACTGTAGATATTGGAGCAGAGAAAATCCTCACTGGATGTGTGAGGCTCACACTCAATATCCTAAAAAAGTTAACGTTTGAGCTGGTATCATTAACAATAAAATTATTGGCCCTTATTTTTTTGAGGGCACAGTTACTGGTGAGGTTTATCTAGATTTTTTGATTAACTTTTTAGTGCCTACATTACAAACAAAGAGTTTTTCCTGATGTTAATCATCCAAATGAGATAGATCGATCTATTTACTACCAACAAGACGGAGCTCCACCGCATTTTGCACGTACTGTTATTTAAACGGGGTTTTTCCCAATAGGTGGATAGGAAGATGTGGGGCGATCGAATGGCCGGCTAGATCCCCCGATTTGACTCCTCTCGATTACTTCTTATGGGGTTATTTAAAATCTAAAGTATATTTTAATAGACCAAACAAAATTGCTGATTTAAAAGTTAGGATAACGGAAGAAATTAACAAAATAACCCCCGAGGTCATACAAAATGTTGTACGAGAATTCCAATATCGCCTCAGTTATTGTCAAGAAGTGAATGGTGGTCATTTTGAACATTTAATTTAAGTGTCAAATACATTGAAAAACACATTCTAATCATTATGTGACATTATTATCTTCATTCTACGTAAAGTTTTGTGTTAGAGACATTATCAAAATTTTATAACTTAAAAATCAATTTTCTCAGTTATGATTGCACCAAACTTAAAAAACTTTATATTGCTGAACAGAGGACTAAAATCCCTTTCCAACGAGGTGCCACGCACGACCCCCTTTGTAATTTAAAATTTTCGAGGGGGTGCTTATAATTCCGAAGAGGGGGGGATAATATTTTCATACTGTAAATTGTCAATTTAAGAATAAAAATTGACCTGTTTCAGGTTTTTTTCATATAGTACATAATAATGCTACAAATGAATTTATTCCATACATATGGACCGCACTGTAGAAAGACCATTGAACAAAGTAGAGTATTATTCACCATTCTCGCTTAATCGGTTTCTAATAAAAGTAAACCGACAGAAACCTTACAAAATAATCCAAATGAAGAAACAGGACTTTATAGACTTTCAGTTCTATTCAAATCAGTTAAGAAATTAGAGTTTTCAAGAAGCTTTTTTCAGTTGTACAAAGATTTCTTTAATCCTGAAGCTACCTCGTACACATTACTGCTGAAACTGAACCGTCCACTACTTTGGAATTTAAAAAATCTACAAGCAAAGTTTCTCTGCCTCAAACAAAAGTTAATGCTATAAAGTCTATGTACAAGTGGATTCCTGAAGTGGATAGGCAATACTATGACTATTTTTAAACAAAAATAAATACCATTGCTGGTAATATCTTAGTTCTTAATAATATTTTCTATGTTATATAAATAAGAAAAGCTCTTATGCTCAAGAATATCAAAGTTATATGTTTTTTTTTTAATAAATTAATTTTTGTGTAAAACATTTTTTTCTCCAAATAATCCCTATCAAAATCATTTACATTTATCACAATGAACATCCCGCATAAATAAAAAAATGATATTCAAAATTAAGGGTGAAAAATGAAGCCATTTTTTAAAACTGATTTTTCTAAAAGTAAGAACAATATCATTTACAACCTTGTAATATTAGGGTGACGAATAGGTAATTGTAAATTCATAAAAAATTAGTAAATAAATTGTAAATTCATAAAATTACTATACACAACGTCATCTATATCTCAGGAATGGAGTGTGTGGTATGGTTGTAAAACACCTTGTTGAAAAGCCCACACAAGATATGTCTGAAGTGGGCATTCAAATGGCCCATATACAATAGCGTTGCCCAAATAAATGCGTTTTTGGGCGACCAAAGCTCATACCTCTATCAATCAAAATCTTTTTATTATTCGGACACTTCAAAACTGCTTCATTAAAAAAAGGCATAGAACGTTCATATTGTTCCAGCCTTGCCATATGCTTTCCCATGCCGTGCCATAATGTTTGATATCCATACAATTCTGGAGGGGGACCAAATGGATTAGCAACAGCAGCCATTAGTTTATCAACTAAATATCTATTTTAATTGAAGTTGTATCTTTTTTTTCGGAAGTAAAACCAGTAAAAAAATGTAGACACTTTAAAAAATATGTCTCTAAAATAATACTTTTTTTATACTGTCATCGACTGTCATCGACAAATTGTCATTTGTATCGAGAATGGACGAGTTCAGTTATTCATTACCAACTTTAAAAAGTCTGCAACTGGAAACAGATATTTTTCATAAAATATTGATTGCTTTAAATAGCAAAAGGAAAATCCACGTAGAGGCCTAATGGAACTTTTTTAAGAATATATAAACAGCTGAGAGAGCAACTTTTATTAATCCATTTATATTTAAAATAAATGCTTTTGCATTTCCAGTACTTTTATTTTTAAAGTAATCCTCAAAATATTTGTTCTTAATATGTTGTTTTATTAACAATTTTCATATAACCTGCTAGGCTAGATAGTATTTATTCATTGGACCTCGTCGGATATTTTATTTTCAATGGACAGGTATAGTGTGACGTCAAAATTTGTGTTCTGGTATGTCGAACTGCGAAATGTCAACGAATTGATTCCAAACGTCATTAAAATTTATGAAAATGTACAATTTAGAAGGTTATGTTATAATGATTTTATGGAAATTGTTCGTTTATCTACTTTAATGATATGTAAAACATATAAATGAAGACTTTTCAATGAAAAACCAGTATTTAACTCCTAAAAATCAAGAAAATACAATAAAATAGTCAATATAACCCATATAAAACACACTATCAACAGAAGTTGTTTGGAATCATTTGGTTTGACACTTACGTCACTACTTTCCCAGTCCATTTCAACTGGATTAAAAATAAACAAAATAATTAAGGTTTTTAAAATGATACAAGACAACTGATTGAACTGATATAAATATGGCATTGTCACTGACACCGCCTCAATCGAATCCCGGAACTGTATGTAATTATTCCTGCTCTATGGTATAATTATGAGTTCTCTGATTATTAAACTTGATAAATACCAATTTTTTTACTAGTTTTGATATAAAACAATTTAAAATTTTTCCTGGGTATCGGTCAAAATATATCTTTATTTATATTAAAACTGGTATCACAACGTTTCGGCCATGGGCCATCATCAGATATATAAATAAAAAACTAAAAAATTCTTAATTAAAGCACATGCAGAATTCTTTCAAAAACTTACAAAATCACTCACTAAGTATACATCTTAAATTATATTAGTTTAAAATATTTGTAGAAATCGAAGTGGAATAAAATTGTAGAAACATACAAAACAGTAAAAAATTAAAAAATGTAAAACTATCACATAGGCGGGTAATAAATATTTTATATAAATTCAAATCGAAATCATAATAAGAGACAAGACCACACAAATTATTCAATTAAAGGAAAATAAATTGGTGATAAACACTCCAAATCAGCATAGCATAATTTTGTAGAAATGGAAGTATAAAGATTGCAATTTAGGGACCGGAGAAGTAACAACAACAAGGAAAGAGACAACAATTAAAAAACCACTAGTTTTAAAAAAATTTGCCAGAATTAAATTTAACGAAGATATTTGGGAAAAACTGAAAGAGGGCACTAAGTAAACAGCCTTAATTTTATTTTTTAGTGATTTAGATTTAAAACATAATGCAACCTTGCTGTGCAATAAATTTCTAGTGTACCCATTTCATTTGGGAAACCCTCTTACCCAAAGCCAATTTCGCCACTGAGTTTTAATTTACTTATTTGTAAAATATATTTACAATTAACATAAGTTATCATTTTATAGTAGGTGCAAAACAAAATTTGATACATGTCATCATAATTTTAAGTCGACACGTATAGACAGTGTTGCCGGACTTTTATAAGTTTCCAAGATTTAAAGATCGATTCGAATAAAACTATCCAAAACAACTTATTTGAAGTGACATCAAAGTACCAACTTAATTTTTATATTTTTTTCCTTTTGGGTATTTGGGTAATAAATAGTATAATAATATTTGCTTTTATTCGCTATAATTAGATTCATCACTACTAGTTTCAGTTTCTTCATTGGAATTTATAATTATAGGTGCAATCTTTAATGTATCCAATAATTTCTCTCTATCAAACCATTTCAAAATGTCCTCTTCAGTATGATGGATAGTTTTTTTTCCAAATTTCTGGCGTAATCGGTTCAAGAGCTTCAGACCACATATTTAAACAGTTTGTTTCAGTGGTTCCGTCTCTGCCAATGTGTCTGTTATAATATTATTTTGATGTACCCGATATCAGTTTTATGGGATTGAAAATACAATGATATATGGGTAAACGTAAGCACTTTATGTCCATAATACTCGGCTAAATGGTCAGCCATATATATGACTGATGGTTTATTTCTTAAAATGAAATGATTATCCCAAGGACATTTCCAAAGTTAAGCTTAAAATTCAAAGTATTACTTTCATTTCTTACCTATTAACAATGTTCAGAAGTTCAACTTTTAGCATGTTTTCTGTGAAATCAAAGTTTTGACTAGTCAACCATTCTTTAATTTGTGGTTTGTTCCAACTTGTATTAGGTGTTTTATCGAGTAAAACACTGTGATATGGAGCATTGTCCATAACAATTATGCTGGGTCCTGTGAGATTAATTAACAGCTGGATCTCAAACCACTTTAAAAAATTATCCTGATTCATTTCACCATGGTAATCGCTTAATTTGGTTTTTGAGGAAAATATCTTCATAGTTTTCTGAACAACAGTAGTAATATGAAACTTGTACGTGAGTGAGGAGTCTAATGTAACACCAAGGTCTTTAATTTTCAAAACACATTTTAAACTGACATCATTAATGCTGTAATCAAAAGCTGTTGGGTGATGTATTCGATAAAAACGCATAATATGACACTTGGATACATTAAGATTCATACCACCTTTTGCACACCAATCTGATAGGCTATCCATCATCATCACTATTAATTATTTTAAAACATTTGAGGTCGTCAGCAGATGGCCATCTTAATATGCTACTGTAGCTGTTCGATGTGGTGGTGCATTGTCATGCATAAACACAAATCCATCATCTAGCGCCCTCCGGAATAGACGCCCAACAGGATTTAAAACTTCCTCGATGTACACAGCACCAGTGATTCTTCTCTCCAAAACCAGGAGAGGCGTCCGTCTACCCTTCATAATACCACTTCAAACCATAATACTCCCACCTTCAAATGGAACACGTGGTTGGGCTGTTTTTAATCGGGCTTGTCGTCCTGGGGCCCTTTAAATTAGCGTTCTTCGCGAATCAGAAACCAAGCCAATTCTTGATTCATTAGAGAACATCACGTAATTCCAGTTAGGACCATGGTGTAACATTTCTTGAGCCCATTGCAACCTTACAATTTTTTGTTGATAGATTAGTTTGGGAACACGTAGAGGTCTTCTGCGATGAAAATTTACCGCATTTAATCTTCCTGTAATTGTTTGCCTTGAGATAGATATTCAGTCCTTCAAGTCTAGCAATTTCTCTGGATATGCCATTTGTAGATTCCTGTCGATTTCTTCGAGCTATCAATGTTATCTGCCGGTCTTGTGCTGCTGTTGTACATCGACTTCTGCTACTTCTTGGACGATCCTTCACATCATTTGTGTCTTGGATTTATTTTTTAATTTTTGATACAGCACCCTGTGTAACACCAACAATATTCGCGATGTCACTTTGACCAAAGCCCTGTTGTAACAAAGCAATTACTCTAGACCTATTAAAATATGATATCGTATATCTCTGAGCATTTTTAAACAGTTCAAATGAAATTTAAACAAGAACTGGAATAATGTGAAAGCCCCCAAATCAATTAAATATGACCAAATTAATACAAAAACGAATTAAATTTAGTATTATTTGGATTTAAAAACGCTTGAAAAAAAAATCAACAAGAGTTTTTAAAAAACCATAGGCGTGGATATATTATTTCTAAATATTCCAAACTTTTGGACATATGTGTATTTAAATTAATATGTATATTTATTTGTTGCAGATAACAGCCTCTCGATTTCCGGTTGTAATTAAAATAGGACATGCTCATGGAGGATTGGGCAAAGTCAAAGTTGATAATATAAACGACTTCCAAGATATGGCTAGCGTTGTAGCTGTTGCCAATACCTACTGCACTGTGGAGCCTTATATAGAGTCAAAATACGATATACACGTTCAAAAAATTGGAACCAACTACAAAGCGTTTATGAGAAAATCAATTTCAGGTAAAACTTTTTTAACATTTAACTATTACCAAATTTATTATTTTTACTACTAATCATATGCTTTAAATAACCAAGAATAATAACGTTCAAAATTATTTATAATTATACAGGGTGTCCCGAAAAAAATGGTCATAAATTATACCACAGATTCTGGGGTCAAAAATATGTTGATTGAACCCCACTTACCTATATATACAATAGTGTACACAAAAAAGGTTACAGTGTGCTAAAGTTAAAAATTTAAATAAATTGATTATTACAGCCCAAACGTTAACCTGATAGTTTCCAACGAGACGGCCCAAAAACTAGGTGCCATTTTATTACTCTAGAGACCGTGTAAAAAGTATGGTTAACTAAGACTTTTGGACCACTGCCGTCAATTTCTGGTGGCCCGATTTTCCGCCATAATTAAATAAACATTGCATCTGGAAACGTCATTTTGTACAAAATTATTACTGACGGCATACTGTTTATATTAACAGTAGTAGTTAAAAATTAAATTTAAACTTATTGCCGTCAAAAAAAAATGGCACCAAAAGTCAGGAAAAATTTTGAAAATTTGATGACGCACTTTTTTAACTTTGGGATTTACATCAGCCCAGATATTGAGTGTTATGGTGAGAAGTAGATTGGTCAGTGAATAAAATATTATTTATATAATTTATGTTACGTCTATTTTCTTCTAAAAGCCAATCACAAAACACCATTCGTTTAGCATAGTCTTCGGAAAGTAATTCTTGAACTTTTGTTATATGGAAGGGTTGAAGTAACTGGTCCTTAACTATTCTCCATACCTTCATACGAGGTACTCTTAATTCAGCCGCTATCTTTCTCATGCTAGTGTCCGGGTGTTTATCAACAATTTCTATTATATCATCTGCATTCGCAAGGTCCTTTGCATGACCACTATTACCGAGAACTTGATTTTTTAAAGTGCCTGTTTCTCTTAAATTTCGGTCAATAGTCAGAAAAATTCGCCTGTTTGGTACATTTCTATTAGGGAACTTATCAGAATAGCGCCTTGCAGCCGCCGCACCATTTCCTTCACATTCACCTAATTAGAAAATGAAAGTAATACATACAACCGCTATTTGCTGCATACAATTTGCTGAGATAGAGAGAACCTCTTTTAACCAAAGATTGCATTTAACTCTTGCATTTAATTTATTGCAATATTTCAATGTTAACTAATAGCGTGGTCAAAGTACACATATAGCTTCACTAAAAAGACAAAAATCTTGAAATTTCACATTTGAGTATTTAAAAGGGTTGTACTTAATATGAAAAATTCTTTACGAAAATAGGTATGCAATTTTCCGGAAAATTCTCGGGAGAAAAATTTTGTTTTTGTTTTTCCACTCTAATTGTTTAAATAATAAATATATGGAAAAAAGTTTTAATTAAAATTTGTAGCTGATGCAATTATGTACAAAATTTGTCTGAAAAGTTTTTCTGTAAATTGAAAAGTGTACGAGATATAATTATTTCAGCGGAAGTCGATTCGTGGGTGCGCGCGAACGTCCCGTGAACCGAATTTATTGAAGGCTCGATTTAAAAGTTAATAATTTAAAGGTTGTGATGCACTGAAAAAACAGACTAAGTAATATAAAATGTAGAGGAAGACCTCAACTTTCAAAAAAAATTACTTTCAAGTTTAAAAAAGTAAATTTTCTAACTGTAAAATCCATTTATTTATAAAAAAACGAGCCGAAAAACGTCAATAAACAATTATATTTCCTATTTAATTAATTATTGTCACAGCGAAAATTCCTTTTAAATTTTACGTTTCAAATGATCATTGAACATTATTATCACAAAAACAAAGCGAAAAATGTTTAAATTTTTAAACAAATGCTTTTTAAAATCTCTGTTTTTTACATGCTTAATTTCCATCGTTTTTTTCAAACTTTATTTAATTATATCTTTTTTCCAAATTAATATACTTCAATGAAACTTTATTTGTAAATACTTTGAAGTATATACTTTCAAAACTATTATACAGTTTTTCTTTTAATATCAATTTTTTTAAATAATAGACATTTATTTATAATAAGTGCTAAAATCAGACGTCTTTTAGAAAATCTAACATAACTGTTTTCAGTGCTTACAATATAATTCAGATTTTTGCCAGATTGATAATAATTGTATAGAGAAGCGATCGCGATACATATTAACACACCTATGCGTCAAGTACGAAAGAGAAGGGAGTACGAATGAAGGTGAAAAAGCAGGTGAGAAAGCCGCTGGCAGCTGAGAGCCAGCGCGCATGCTCTTACTCTGTAGAAGCAGACGAGTTGACGTGTAGTAGTATCATGGTCCTTAATTCTTATCTCATGGAATAGTTTTATTTTTAATTTTTATAATTTTTTGATTCAAAAAATTGCAAAAATATATAATAGTCAAAGAAGGTTTACGTGGAAAATCGCTAGAATTTTCATGAAAAACCAATTTAATGATAAAAAAAGCACGGGATATTCTGAACATATTGATCAACAACAATACCTTATAAATGAAATATATTCGTCGTCATAAATACTAATTAAAATCATAAATGAAACTTCGAGAATTCGTTTATTTCAACGGTAGCATTTGGAAAATCGTATGTATCTTTTCGGAAAATCTAGTTACAAAAAAAGTTTCAAATAAATTTTTTAGATTAAACCATCATCTTTTAAGTACACAATGTTTAATAATTAAATTGTTTAATTTCTCAATGTTTAGTATAAAGAATTAGTAAAAAAACGACATTTTATGTGGAAAATCGGTGATCATTCATTAAAAAATTACAAAAAAAAATTTTCTTATATAATTTTAGATACCTTCATTTATAGCAAATTTTATATGAAACAATTTTCTACGGGTCATTGAATATTTACTATCTTAAAATTAAAAACTTGAAAATTGATGATGTTTAAAAGTAGTATTAGAAAAATTTGGTGTATTTCAAAAACTAATGAAAATATCAGAAAACTTTTCAAAAAAATTTTGTAGGCAAATGCATTAGCTACAATTTTTGATTTAAACATTTTTCTGTATTTTCATTATTTAAACAATTAGAGTGAAAAAACAAATAAAAAAATTTTCGACCAATGTTTTTCCGGAAAATTGCTTACCTAAATTAGTAAACATTTTCTCATATTAAGCACAATCCTCTGAAATACCTAAATTTGAATTTCCAAATTTTTTGTACATTTTGCAGCATTTTACGAATATTTTGTGTACTTTGACCACGCTATAAATCCGTTGACGATATTAATTGCGCGATGGCATTTTCCTTTTAAAGTTACGTAACGGATTTATTGTTTTAGGTTGCTGGAAAACAAATACCGGTTCAGCAATGTTAGAGCAAATAACGATGCCAGACAGATATAAAAATTGGGTCGATGAAGTGTCAGACTTATTCGGAGGTCTAGATATTTGCGCTCTAGAAGTTGTAACCGGTAAAGATGGACGAGAATATATAATTGAGGTGAGTTGTTTGCTTTTGTTTACGTACGTTAACAACGGATTCCATCAAAGCCAAGTATTTGGCTATGAACATAATCCAGAGAATGAAAGAAATTCTAGAAGTAGCCGCATGCAGTTGGAAGGCATTTTTCCGAGCACTATTTTCTTCCTGAGATAATATTTGTAAGGCTTCCAGAATTACTGGCAGATTTTCTTTAAGAACTCTGATGGTTTTGTGTTTCTCAGTCCATCTTGTCTCGCAAAGCCTTGAAATATTAGGTATCAATCTACTCAAAACTGATTCCCGAAAAGATGCTATATTTATTAAAAAAATAAAAATTTATCCGATAAAGAAAAGATCTTTTCTTTTAATATTTGAAAAAAAATTATAGACTATGAAATTAAATTAATTCAGCCGTTCGTGTACTCAAATAATTTTTAACTTTTTTATATAATACCCCAGCTCCTTCACCAAAATTTAAATAAATAGTTATTGCACGCTAGTTCGTTATTGCAATCCAATCTCAATACCTACAAATCAGTATTTTAGAAAATTCCGGTTTGAATTAAGAGGGGCAACAAATAATGTAATTCCCTTAAAGTACGTCTATGACCAGCTGAATAATCGCTAGTCTATTGTTATAACTAAATTTTCTATCTAAATAGTAGAACCCAATGTAGAATTAGCTAAAATATTGACGTTGTACGAAAAGCACACGTACTAAAATATGCATAACAAATTAGTTTTTTTTCTGAGAATTTACTTCGGCTATAGATTGTGTCCATTTCTATTCACTGCACTCAATGTAACTGTAGTCGATAAATTTTATTTAGTGACCTGAAGAACAAAACGAGAAAAAAATTTTTCCAATCACAAGTTTCCACAAAATACGTATATCCCCTGAGAGTGTTACTACGAGCTGGAAATTCTGTGGGACCAAAAGCTCAATTCCCAAATTATTAAAATATTCATTGTGAAATGTCACAATATAAAAAAAATCTCCCAAGAGGTATTTTTTTTATGAAACTAATATTAAAAAAGAGTGTACCGAATGTCTCAAGGCAATTTTTCCTTCACTAATCAACAACAATTATATATTTTTGTTTTCTTTAATAAATTCATTTCTTCTTCATTTTTTAGTTAGTTTTTTGAGTCTTATTCGAAAGAACTAGCCACCTCCATATACATAAATTTCTTACCAGAATTACTAATCTGCCTATTTATCTGCAGATTTTTCTTTCTATCTTTCATAATCCTTATTTATTTTAATTCCTAAAAATTACCTACAAACTTTTTTTATCAACTGTGAATAAGTAGTTTGTCATATTACAGGGTGTTTCTTAAGTAATCTAAAATATTATATGGGGCGCTTCGTTACTCAATTTTAAGACGAAAAGTTCATATAAACATGTGTGATAGGTGTTGTCGCTTATGAGATACAGGGTGTTGTACGTGAAATTAATTTTTCTTGGTGACGCTACTGATTTATATTTTTTTATTATTTTATTACAAGCAACATGTGTTAAACATAAAGAAAAAATAATACATTTCAGAGCAAATGTTCAAAATGTCCACCTCCAGCTAAAATGCAAGAATCCGCTCGATGTCTAATGGATTGTCGAATACGTTCGAAGATACCAGGATTGTTACGAATAACATTACAGCCGTCTATGATACGATTTTGAAGATCTTGTACGTTTAATATCAGTGTTGTGTGAACAAGCGATTTCAAATATCCCCACACACAAAAATCCAGAGGATTGTGTCCAGGTGATCTAGGGGGCCACGGGTGTGGAGATCCTCGTCCGATCCAATGGCCTGGAAAAACATTATTTAAAAACTCGCGTAGAATCACTGAAAAATGTGGAGGAGCTCCGTCATGCATGAACCACATGCGCCTTCTAATAATAATAGGTACATCTTCCAAAAGAAGTGGAAGTTCATTTTCTAGAAAATGTTGGTATGTCTCACCGGTTAACCGTACAGGAAGGAAAAATGGTCCAATTAAATAATCATCGATGATGCCAAGCCAAACATTGACCGAAAATGTTTGTTGAAATCGTTTTACACTTATGGTATGTGGATTTACATCTGCCCATATGTGGTCATTATGAAAATTCATAATCCCATGTCTAGAAAAGTTGGCTTCATCCGTAAATAGAATATTGGCCACAAAATTCGGATTGTTCGCGATTTCACGTAAAATCCATTGACAATACTGTATGCGTAATGGATAGTCAGTAGGTAACAAATGTTGAACACGTTGAACGTGATATGGATACAATAAATTATCTTTTAGAATATTCCAAACAGTTTTGTTACTAACATTTACTTCATCTGCAACTTTTCTTGTACTCGTTTCTGGATGTTGGTCAATAATTTGAAGAATCTGGTTTTCCAATTGGGGATTTCTCACAGTTCTGGGTCATCCAATAATATTCTTTGATTTAGCAAAAGTTCCAGTTTCTTGTAAACGAATATGTAACTTAGTAAACGTATCTGAACATGGTAAACGATTATTTGGATAACGCTGGGCATACGTACGTCTAGCTTCTAAGGCATTACCATTCGCTAATCCGTACAAAAAATGCATATTAGCCATTTCAACATTAGTAAACACTGGCATAGTTATTAACTAAACACAGAGTCAATCAAATAAAAATGTACGATTTTTGCGTTGGTTTTCAAATTTGACACTTGTCAACATTATTTCAAAGGCCACTTAGAATAAGCATGTTTTTGCGTATTACTTCTAAAAACCAGTAGCGTCACCGGGAAAAATTAATTTCACGTACAATCAGAACTGACTTATTACAATAAATTCAACACCCTGTATCTTATAAACGACAACACCTATCACACATGTTTATATGAACTTTTCGTCTTAAAATTGAGTAACGAAGCGCCCCATATAATATTTTAGATTACTTAAGAAACACCCTGTATTTTACTAGCAATTTCCGGTAATAAATAATTTTCCACATTTAGGTATTTTTCGATCCATAATGTGACGCCATCCACACTGAAATTTATTACAATTTGTAAGACTAATTAACTCAGCCTATTTCTAAAATATTAAAGTCTTGCGTTAAAGGGGTTTATTAGGTTTTATATAAAAGAAACTAATTAATTGATTTAATTGAAGTTTACTACAAATCTCTAAAAAAATGTAACTACCAAATCATTATTACAATTTCTATTCAGTATTGATGGAGTGGAAGTCCATCTTATTAAGAATAATAAAAAACATAATGTTTTCAAATAATAAACTATACGTTCAAACGAAGAGTTTTTGATTATTTTTAATAAGATGGACTTCCAAAAAGTAAGGGTTAGTACAATAAATTTAATTAAAACATAGAGAGAAGAATTAACCCGATTATATAAAAAGTTACATGAGAAAAGGTGTAAGGCATCACAAAACATGTGGTTTAACCAAGAAAGTCTGAAGAACAATTTAATACCCAATTATGTAAACATAAAATGTAACATTCAATCAAAAGAAGCGCAAAAAGTAGTTAAAAAAGCAAAAATAATTTTTTAGGTAAATGATAGTGCTCTTACTCTCCTTGGTGATAGTCAAGAGGAGGACAGAAGACACATAGCAGATCTTGTATCTTCCAGAATGCAGGCTATTTGTAGACCCAGAACACCACCGCCTGTCCCTGAAGAACCCCAACCTCCTCCGGTAGGACCTCGAGGAATATTAGGAAGCCTCACTAGTCTTACACACTCTGATACTCCGCCGCCAAGCGCTGCTTCAGATGCTCCCTCTTTAGGTAGCAGTGGCAGAAGAGACAGCCAAGGTTAGTTAAACTGTTTTTGACATATTAAAAAGTGTAGAATAAATGGTTTGACATATCCAATACCCACCAGATTTATAGCAGCTCCTCGAGTCCTATTTTCCTGAGGAAGCTTAGGACATCGTCGGGCTTCAAATCAGGTAGATCCCCTTCTTCTATTTCATGTGCTCCTAGGTATCTAGCCCTAGAATTCTGCAAGGCAGGGTATTATGAGGTATGTGTATTGAGGTTTCATCCTATTCCTCACAGAATCTGCACTTTGCTTCATCTGCTAACCCTAGTTTCTTCATGTGGCTTCTTAACCGGCAATGCCCGGTTAATATTCCCGTTAGAATTCGAAGCCTTTTTTTACTGAGGTTGAGGCATCTAAGAGATCTCTTCTGGTCATAGTTCCCCAGTAGTATCTAAGGTTGCCTCAGTCCTTCTATAGCTGATTCCAGTTCTTGGATTTTTCCTTCTCCATTTCTTCCCTTAGTTTTACTAAGATTACTCTACTGCTGATCCCACAAGATGGTTCTGGTCCCAAATGTGGGGTTTCAGCTCCTTTTTTGCCAGCTTATCTGCTGTTTCGTTTTCCTCAATTCCTATGTGTCCCGGGACCCATAGGAGGGTGACAGTGTTCTTCTGGCCTAGTTCATTTAGTTTGCCTAGGCATTCCCAAACCATCTTCGAACTGATTATATTTGAGCTCAGCACTTTGATGGCTGCTTGACTATCCGACATGATCACAATCTCTTGTCTGCGGTAGTTTCTTCCAATATTGAATTCCACACATCTTTCGATGGCGAGGACTTCTGCTTGAAAGATGCTCGGGTATGTGCCCAAGATTTCTGAGTAGTTGGCTCTCGGTCCAAAAACTCCTATCCCAGTTCCCTCGTCTAGCGTGGAACCGTCCGTATACCACTTTATGGCATTCTGGTTTAAATTCTGTATAATGTCTTCATCCCATTCAGATTTATTACTTAACTTTGTGATGAATTTTCTCACAAAGTTGAATTTCTTTGGCATATCATCTTGGGGCATTTCCCAAGTTTGATCAAATTGCAGTGATCGAGGTTTTTCCCCGATAATTCCTTCTTTGATCATTCTATATATTGTTTTCTTCCTTACACTTTCTAGCAGAATGAGCAGTGGGGTCAAGTTTAAAATCACCTCCATTGCAGCAGTGGGGCAAGTTCCCATTGCTCCAGTGATACATGAACAGGTTAGTCTCTGAATCTTCGAGAGATTTTTCCTCGTCGTACTCAGATTAGCCCTTACGCCCCAAGCCACTGCCCCATATGTGATTAATGGTCTCACTATTGCTGTGTATATTCATTGCAGAATATGTGGGTTACATCCCCAGTTTTTCCCTGCAATGTTCCTGCACACCATGAGGCTCTTGGTTGCTTTGTATATTACTTCGACTTCGTGTTTATTCCAGAGTAACCTGCAATCTAGGATATGTACTTGGTTTTTCGATTTTTATTATTATTTCTTCTGAAATGTCTTTTTCGTCTACTTCTTCATTTTTCTCTTCACATTGAATCTAAAATTTTTATGTCACTTAGTATATTATTCTTATTTCTTTAATACAAAAGTTTAAAAACAATTTAATTTGCTGATTTACTGTTTCAAATTATGTTTTTTAGCTTCTCAATCGAGTACAATTAGCAGTGCGCCTAGCACTGGACGTCTTCCAGATCCCCCTCCTAGACCAGGTTTTCAACGTCAAGGCAGTCAGTCACAATCTCTTGCCGAGGATACTGAAGACACCATGAAAAATCTTAGAAAAACCTTTGCCGGCATCTTTGGAGACATGTAAAAAATCATCCAACTAAGTCCATGTTAATATTTGTTTTCATTTTATCATTCTACAACTTCTTGGAATATCAAATAGATAATCAAAATATATATAAAGTCGAAGAGCCATTTTTATGGAACATAATAGCTTAACCTACTGATTTATATTTATTTTTGGTCCAATAAAAGTAAATTAAAAATGAATTCATAATAGCCATAGACCTAATAACAATGGAAACGTTCCCAATTACAGAGAGAGAGGGCAAGTGAAGAATGGAGCTAGTAAGGGCAAAAAATAAATTATTCAATTTTTTGTAAAACATTTATAACAGAGCCGGCTTCACAAGCAATGTTTTTATTAATGAATAATGATTTTGACATAATATAACTCATAATATAAAATATTTATCACAAAATTTTTAAGTTAGGTACACAAAAATGAATTAACAACCAAAAACAACAAAATTATACAAGCAATAAGCTAGACGACTATTGATGTTTAAAATGAAATAGTTTGTTAAATTTATGTCTAATTATATTCTAGTTTCATTTTTTGTTTAATTTATGTAGTTTAATCGTATAAGAATAAGAATATACACACATTTGCAAATTTAAAGGAACAGATATAAATAAATTTTATTAGTTCTTCTACAATATACACATTGTAAATATTGTACAGATAATCTCTTAAAACGAAATTAGGTTATAATATTATTACAAAAGTTGTACCATGTATAACCTGCTGAAAAAGAAAACAAGTCGAAGATAACAGAATAAAACAAAATACTGGTTGCGTGGTCACGTGATCCCCCACTTGTGAACCGTTCTAGAACCGTTCCGAATCAATTTGACTTGCGAATGACGTACCGCTGGAGGACTTTTTGACTTGCTTGTGTGGTCAGCTGATGGCTTGCCTTTTTAACTCGTTCTGACGTCACGTGATCAATCCACCCATACCCGGGGACCAAAAATGGCAAAATGGACTAAAAATGGCGGCGCACCGACGTATGGCCCTCCCCATAACAACGTTCGAAATTCCCGCCTCCTCCGTGGCGCGATCTACATTACCGACCGACATGTGGCTGGCGGCAGGGAGATGGCGACACGAGCGGTGTATCTTTCTCTCTTATACACACTCTTTTCCTATATTTTATTTCAAACCAGGCAACCCGCAATACAAACTCATTCAATTCGTTAATAATTCTGATAAAATTCGTTCCAGTCGCTCAATTATTTAATCATTATAATATAACAGAACTATTCCAAATAAACAACTGGACCACAATTCAGAACCACAGTTCGACAGTTCAGAACCGTTCCAGAACCGATTGTCTCTCTCATACACATTGATTTGTCTATCTGTCTCTCTCTAACACATTGATTTCCCTATATCTGTAGTAGAACACTCCTAGTATATCTACTCTCAGTCATCGACAAAAAGATTACCTCTTTGTCTATGCCGCGTCCAGTGTTATTAGGTCTATGATAATAGTCAAGCAAATCTTTTTTTGAACAAATACCTACTTCAAAAGAAAGCCCGAGACCGTATTTTTCGCTTCAATGACTGCACTATATTTATAGTCCAGGCGTGCTGTACTTTTAGACGGAAATTCTGATACCTGGAATGTAACAGTTGGAGGTGGTAAAGGGGCTTATAACACTTAAAAAAAATACATTAACTATTTCAATTATGATGATCATAAACTTTTTAGGGGTGAAGAAGGGTAAAAAAGGGATAAAAAACTGAAGTATTGCTGTTTGCGGCTAAAATTGACGTCAAAATGAAAAGTGCCCAATAGAAAAGTTGTAGATCATGTAAAAATCTAAAACTTTTTTTTTGGTAATTTTCTCACATAACCTCAATTTTTCGAGGAAAATGGAAAAAAAACGATTTTTCGTTTTTAATTTTTAATTTTCCAACGGATTCATCAATCTTAGTGAAACTTGGTGACAACTTACCTTTTTATGTCCAAAATAACCTCGAATTTTCTCAACCTTGTAACATAATAATTTTCCGAGAAATTTGATTTTTCTGGAAAAATCTCTTTTTTTTCAACTATAAAGTTTGCTCGGAAAATATTATTGGAAAAGATTTTCATGGGGCTCATTTTTTTCGTTTTTACGTCTACTTTCACATGGAATATAAAAAAATACACCTCTCATTTAAAAATGTGCTCAAAAATGAATAAAAACCAAAAAATAAATTTTACAACAGCTCAATTTGCAATAATTGTTAAATTTTTGTTATAAAATATTAAAATATGCAAAAGCCTACTGTTGCATTACATTCTAAGGGAAAAATTACAAAAGAAAAAGTATTTTATTATTTAGTCGGATTTTTATTTCATTTGCAATATTATTATAAACACTCAAGTCTACTAATGAAGTTAATAATCCTAGCGTGGATTTCATGGTTTTTACTATTGTTGTATGCTGATTTGTTTATATTATAAGGTTTTTCATGAGATAAATCAATTTGTTGATATTACAAGGCCCAAATACCCTTCCATCAGAGCCCTATAGACACCTTTCATAAGTGACAAAGTGTAGACATGACAACTCTAACTAGCCTAGGGGCCTAGGCCTTTTGTTTTCTCTTTGACCTTGCAACATTTCAGTATACAAAATATACTATCATTCGTAACAAACAAAATATTGTCTTTTCAATATATTTTTTAATTACAATTACGAATTACTTAAAACCGAACGATTATTATATTAAAAATAAACAAATTATTCCAAAAAGTCAAAGAAAATTGAAATTTTGATGAAAATTGGGCTATAGGGTTCTGATGGAAGGGTATTTGGGCCTTGTAATTATCAACAAATCGATTTATCTCATGAAAAACCTTATAATATAAACAAATCAGCATACAACAATAGTAAAAACCATGAAATCTCCGCTCGGATTATTAATTTCATTAATAGACTTGAGTAATAATATTGCAAATGAACTAAAAATCCGACTAAATAATGAAATACATTTTCTTTTGTAATTTTTCCCGTAAAATGTTATGCAAGAGTCAGCTTTTGCATTTTTTAATATTTTATAACAAAAATTTAACAATTATTACAAATTTAGCTGTTGCAAAATTCATTTTTTGCTTCTTATTCATTGTTGAGCACATTTTTAAATGAGAGGTATATTTTTTTTATTTCATGTGAAAGTAGACGTAAAAACGAAAAAAATGAGCCCCATGAAAATCTTTTCCAATAATATTTTCCGAGCAAACTTTACAGTTGAAAAAAAAGAGATTTTTCCAGAAAAATCAAATTTCTCGGAAAATTATTATGTTACAAGGTTGAGAAAATTCTAGGTTATTTTCCACATAAAAACGTAAGTTTTCACCAAGTTTCATCAAGATTGACGAATCCGTTGGAAAATTAAAAATTTAAAGCGAAAAATCGTTTTTTTTTCATTTTCCTCGAAAAATTGAGGTTATGTGAGAAAATTACCCAGAGAAAAGTTTTAGATTTTTACATTATCTACAACTTTTCTATGGGGCACTTTCCATTTTGACGTCAATTTTTGCCGCAAACAGCAATATTTCAGTTTTTTACCCCTTTTTCACCCCTAAAAAGTTTATGATCATAATTGAAATAGTTAATGTATTTTTTTTTCATGTGTTATAAGCCCCTTTACCACCTCCAACTGTTACATTCCAGGTATCAGATATTCCGTATTTTTTATTTTTTTGGTACAGCACGCCTGGACTATTAAATTATTAACAATTATAAGAATTTGTGGAATGATGTTGAATAAAAACTGCGTGAAGTTTGAGTTTTGCTGAGCAATATGTTGATAAAGATAAATATGTTACTCACTGCCTCGGCCAGGTACCGCCAGATACCTATTGTTAAGCTACCATAGTTGTTATTCTGAATGTAAAACAGAATCAAGTCTTTTTGATGTTCGTTAAAGTAATTAGCAATTATGTTGAATATAATATGTTTAAGGAAATGCGCAACACATTCCATCTCGATTATAAAAAATGTCTCACAACCTTTGCAATATTTTACTTAGTTGTAACCGTACAACAGAAACAAGTCAATATCGTAGAGCGAGATAATAATAAATGAAGATAAAGTAAAATCTTTCAAATGTTTTTAATTCCAAATTATTATTATTAAGTAGTGGTAAAAAGAAATGACAATATTGTTTGTGTCCCAATATTTCAATCTACTATGTATGTCCTCTCTGTAATCTAAAACTAATTTTAAAAATTAAAATTAAAAAAAATATGTTGTGTGCATCGACAGATATATGGCAACGAACTTTTTGTTTCTATAATTCGAAAATGGATTATCCACAAATAATATAAATCTTATACAGGGTGTACCAAACTTACGACAAAGTTCGGTATATCGGTTGTTTTTAGAGATATCAAAAATTTCAAAATATGAACCCTAAATACATCTACAATTATTGTTAATAACATTTTTTTATTACTCTAACAACAACCCATATACCGAACTTTGTAGTAAGGTTGATACACCCTGTATACACATTTTATTTATGCACATTTCCTCGCCTAGTATTATAAACAATTAACATAACTATTTCAATAAAATTACATTTAATTTCAATACAAATATGTTACTCATAATTTTTTCAACGGCATATCATATGATATTAGATAAACGATAATTTATTGCCTCTATGTATGTTTAAATAAACTACATTTCAAAATAAAAAATTGTGGATGACATTTTCGTTCATATCCCCTTCAGTTATGTAACCAACATTGTTAACTAAAACGATCTCTATGAGGCTTTATTCTCAGTGATGTAGTTACAGTGAATGATGATAATATAACATGTGGATACACTGAACTCTGTCAATATGCGAATAGGCTTTAAAATATAACAAAATATGATATAGATTTTACATGATACGTAGGTAGTTATAGATAATGTGAAATGTAGCTTAAAAATGTGTTACCTCCATTTAATTTCTTTTAGCAATATTAAAATGTTTCATGGGAAACAATAATTGATCCTAATATAGATTTTGAAGTGTATTTGGATTCTTTTAAATACTCTTTGTGGTAAACATATCTATATAACATTTAAAAATGGTTTATTCACTAAATTCGATTATCGTCATCATTATTTTGACTCCATCTGCACAATAAAGCAATAAAAAGTAGCTAATAGGGTTTTTAGCTATTGTATGGTGACTGTTCATATTCAACTATGAGATTTTTACTGATTAGTATGATTGATAAATAGATTTCTTAGATTGGCAATGGGTAATTTTATCGTTAATGGATGATTTACAATGCAAAAAATATTATATTATATATATATATATATATATTATACAGGGTGTTTCAAAAAAAGGTAACACCGTCTCTAGGATAGGTAAAAAACTGAAAAATAATTGGGGTTTGCTTAGTAAATTTTTTTTCTAACGCCATCCGTTTTCAAGATAAAGGGCGTTGAAGAAAATAAAAAATTACACATTTCTTACGATTTTGTCGAAACTACTGGCACCATTGCAATGAAATTTTATACGAATATGTTTTGGAAGCTGATATATCCCATGAATTTGTTTTTATAACTAACTCTCATAGAGGGCGCTAGTTACACGATTCATACAACGTATTATTCAACATAACTTTTTTAGTTTAGAATTATTAGTCAAAATTACAAGTGAACATAAACATCGTTTAATTCTGCACCAAAAAGGTACTCTTGGTAAAACTCGATATTATGTACCGTTTTATGAATATTTTGATTTGAAAATTATGAAGTAATAATCGCTCCTGGTATAAACTAATGATAAAGTTCGCTTTTCTCTAAGTTTGCCATGTAAAATTGACATTTATTGATTGTTATGACAATAAGTCAACAATAAATAGAGTTTTGAAACCTTGTTATTTGTAAAATTAGATATTGTTATACAAAATGTACTCAAATGTTGAATACACCGACATGTTATTAACTTTAGGCGAGTGTTTAGGAAACTCTAGTGCAGCTTTTACGCGTTATGCAGAAAAGTTTCCTAGAAGAAACTTACCAAGTAAAAAAAACATTTAGAGCAGTTGAACGACGTTGTCGAGAAACTGGGAATGTAAGACCAAAGAAAATAAATTCAGGTAGACCAAGAACAACAAGAACAATTAATAAAGAAAATATTATTTTAAATTTAGTTGATCAAAATCCAACATTAAGTGTAAGGAATATGTCAAGACAAACAAATACATCTTCTTCAACTACTTGGCGGATACTTAAAGAGCAGCAGCTACATCCTTACCATTACAGACAAGTTTAAGAACTCTTGCCGGACGATCTACCGGTTAGAGTCGATTTTTGTGAAACATTGCGAGAAAGGACAGCCCTCAATCCAAATTTTTTAAAATGTATTCTTTTTACGGACGAGGCCACCTTTACGCGACAAGGTATGTTTAACTCCCATAACGCACACTACTGGTGTGATGAGAATCCACAAGCCAAAAGGGTATCACATTACCAACACTCATTTAAAGTTAATGTTTGAGCAGCAACTTTAGGTACCTAACAGATTAATAGGTTATCATATTCTACCTGAAAATTTAAGTGGTGATATGTACCTTGATTTTCTAAATAATCACTTATTTGAGATATTAGAAGATTTATCGATAAATGAGCGAACATCATTATTTTTTATGCATGATGGAGCTCCACCGCATTTTGATAGAAGGTGTCGTAATTGGTTAGTAACAATTTTCAGAATCAATGGATTGGTAGAGGTGCAGAAGCTACGATTCATTGGCCTCCTCGGTCATGCGATTTTAATCCTTTGGACTACACAGTCTGGTCGTATATTAAGGAAAAAGTCTATGCTACAGAGGTAAATTCTCGTCAGGAATTAATAGACAGAATTAAACGTCACTTTAATGACATCATAGATGATCGCCAACCGTTAAAAAGATTAATGGATTCTTTAGAAAAAAAGGATAGACTTGTGTATTCGTGAACACGGAGGACATTTTGAACATTTACTTTAATTGAATTTTATGTAATGTTCTTTGTCTTTATTTTAATGTTCTTATTGTAAGTTTTTTTAATTAATAAATTTATCATTAACTTATACGAGGAGCGGTTATTACTTCATAATTTTCAAATCAAAATATTCCGAAAACGGTACATAATATCGAGTTTTACAAGAGTACCTTTTTGGTGTAGAATTAAACGATGTTTATGTTCACTTGGAGTTTTGACTAATAATTCTACCCTAAAAAAAGTTATGTTGAATAATACGTTGTATGAATCCTTTAACTAGCGCCCTCTATGAGAGTTAGTTATTAAAACAAATTCATGGGATATAACAGCTTCCAAAACATATTCGTATAAAATTTCATTGCAATGGTGCCAGTAGTTTCGGCAAAATCGTAAGAAATGTGTAATTTTTTATTTTCTTCAACTCCCTTTATCTTGAAAACGGATGGCGTTAGAAAAAAATTTTTCTAAGCAAACCCCAATTATTTTTCAGTTTTTTACCTATCCTAGAGACGGTGTTACCTTTTTTTGAAACACCCTGTATATTATAAATATATGGAATAAACTTGTTTCAATAGTAATAAATTATTATACTGAATTTTCTAAACTATATTAGGACCAATTATATAATATCTAAGGGTTAAGATGTTAGTAAAGAGTGTATCTAAAGTGATTATACTGCGCCATATCATTTGCTATTAATGTTTATACTAGTTTTTAAGAATAATTACCTAGTAAAACTCTTTTTGCTATTTAAGTATTTGTATTTGGATCTCAGACTTGTTCTTTTGTTGCTAGTTAAATAATTCACATAAAAAAGCACTAAAAATCGTGTAATTAGTAAAACCTTTAAAATGTCACGTAATAAATATTTAAATGACTAGTTTGGTAAGTACACTTTTACAGTATGAGTGCGATAGCCGAGTGCGGAATTCGAAACTAATACTGTAAAAGTTTGCTTGACATGTGACGTACAACATTTTATTTCATACTGTAACCTAAAACAATAAAGAACAGTGAAAAAATAAAATATTATTACATTTATCGGCGTTTGCTATTTTTAAAATTTGCATTCAATGCCACGATAGCTGGCTCGTAGTGGGTAACCATAGAAACATAATTTTATTGTTTTTAAATACTTATGTAATATGATTCCGTCAGTAATTGTCATTATCCAATGATTCAAGATCAATTAATTCCTGGGAACAAAAGTATTACCGATAATATTAATATAGGCAATACCTAAGTTCTGTTTTTTGTTTTGCTGTTGAATTTCAATAAGTGTATACAGGGTGTCCCTTATCGCCTAGAAGTTCTTTCTCTTTCTATGTAATTTTTAATAAATTTGATAATTTGAAACTTAGCTGAGTTTTTATTAGTTTTTAATATGTATAGAAGCCTGTCAAATTTCATTACAGGATAGTAGGACATAATGAAATATATTAGGTGCTATTATTCGGTAAAATTCTATTTCCCGAATTGAAATCAAGTACGTAATGGTACATTTTAGGGCACAGTATGAAATAAATGGTCATTAAATATTTTATTTATAGTTTGTTGGAATATGAAAATTTATAAAAATAATGCAAATTGACTAAATAACTTTATACTGTTAGTAAACCGTAAAATATGTAATATGTTATTGTAAGATGTGTTATTTTATAAAATAATGTACAGTAACGAACCAATTACGAGAAAAACCATTAATTAATTAAAATATTGTTAAAATTTGATACATCCTGTACAGTTTACATAATACTTAAGCTACTTGTCTTTACAATAAGAATTTTAAATATTGTTATGAGCTTAAAATATTTAAACACAAGTATTTTAATACGAAAACATTTATATAGTTGCATTCAACTAGGTATAGTTTTATAGTTTTTATTATATTATTATTTACATATTTGCAATTAGCAAAAAATATTAAAACTTTAGAAATTTTATGTCAGCAAAAAATAATATAATTTTAGCTAGGCCTTGGATTTTTTGATTACTCGCATTGTAGTGTATGGATCAACTTGAAATTTAGCCATAAGGCCAAAGAAAAAATTACTATTATTACCCAAAACATAAATTGTGAATATTGAGGTCTAGGAGAAATTGTGGAAATTAAAAACACC
The DNA here is from genome assembly GCA_035357415.1 of Ophraella communa. Lineage (NCBI taxonomy): Eukaryota > Metazoa > Arthropoda > Insecta > Coleoptera > Chrysomelidae > Ophraella > Ophraella communa. The sequence continues at coordinate 34,457,832 of CM068989.1, read as the reverse complement.
GTTAACTTTCAAGGATCAGTTAAATTTAAATGAAAGGTTGTATATAACCAAAATCTGTGAAGTGGCATGTAATACACAGAACACTAAAATATAATACGTAACCAATAACACTCCTGTTCTGTGACAATAGGGTATTTGACTCTATTAAAAATATTAAATAAAATATGTTTTTATTAATAGAAAATAGTTTAAGGAAAGATATTTTACAAATTTTATATTAAAAAAATGTTACTAAAAAACTACAAAAAAAATGTATTTTGTTTGAAATTTAAGGGAGTTGTAGAACACTATGTAATTGGTGGTGACGTCACAATTCTACCATGCGGGAAGGACGAAGCAAGCATAGTCGTAGCGTTCCTTAAACATCGATAGTCTGTGCCATCGATAGTTAGTTATCGATATATTTAGAAAAACTATCGATATTCATCGATAGTTTTTTTAAATGCTTAATAAAGATGCCTGAATGCATCTTTGTACAAAAATAAAATATGAAAAAATAACAATGTTTATAGAGTATTATAATTAATGCAAATGAATTTACTCGAGAAAACTGAAGTTTTGTTTTATGAAAAGTTTTGTCTTTAAGTCTTTCTACTTGAATTTGCCTAGCTTTCGAAAAAATTCTTTCTGGTGGCACAGAAGTAGCTGGTATGCATAAATATTTGTTTGCTACTTGTTTCAATTTGGAACTATTGAATTGGCCCCAAAATTGTATTGGACATTGTGACATTTAAATAATAGGTTTTTCTAAAAATTGCCTAGTATCAATAATGGCATCTGTGGTTGAAGATACACTGGTTGGATCAGGTTTCTCCAGAAAGTTGAATAAATCATGCATTTTTTCGATTTGTTTTGATTTTGTTGTCTGCGGTGAATTGAATTCAGATGTGGAGGGTTGTGGTGAAGGAGTATCATCTGTTGTTAATAAGGCTTAAGTTGCTTTCTATTCATTTAAATGTGCAATAAGTTTTCCATCCTTTATTAGATGACCTGTCACAGCTAAAATCCCTTCATTGGAATTTGAAGTCCACATATCCGTTGTAATTACCATATGTTCACAACTAGACAAAGCTTCTGAAAGACGTTTTTGCAGATAATTAAATTGGTCTGATATAACAATCTGTTTTTCACAGTTGCTGTATCTGGAATTCTATATTTAGCATCCAATCCTTGTACGATAGCTCGAAACCCTTGATGTTCTCCTTTTTGTAAAGGTTCCATATTATCAATGGCAAGCATGCGAACATATAAAATGTCCAGTTATGACTTCACTTTTGGGTTATCCGAATAGCTATTTTCTCTATTAAAATAATCTTTGTTTTCGAGGATTTTCTTCTATACTTTCTGTTTGTAAACTCTCCAACTCTTGCTTGTGTTTCCTTTTCAAGTGGTCCATCATGTTGCTGGTGTTTCCACTATATTTATATTCCCTTTTGCATAAACTGCATTTAGCAAATTTGTCATCAGATAATTTCGTGAAATGCTTCCATACAATGGATTTTTTATTTGCACTCATTATAATTAAAATATTTAAGCATTAAAAAATTTTACCTCATAACAATGACAATCTTAAAATTTTTAGGTTTGAGTTTGAGGTTAAGTGTTAAGTTTAGGTTAGGTGGTGGACGTGGTGGTCCAAGTCGACCCGAGATAAAAAGAGATGGCAATATATTCATAAACAAAGATAGTCAACTGTTTGACGCTAAAAGTAAAACTTGAACTAACAAAACAAAGAGGGGCGTGACCTTGAAGAAGCAACAGCTAATTTTGAAGTAGAAGTACTCTGATGATTGACATTTTATTAAAAAATATATAATAATTCAATTCAATACACTTCGTTTTAAAACATAAACATCACATAAACCATACACAACAACAAAACATAACCTTAAAACAGGTGGTTTGTTTCAGCTACTTCAACCCACACATATCGATAGTTTGAAACGATAAACGATAAGTAAGTGCGATGCGATCCACTTTAGAGCAGTGCTGCCATAACGAAAATGCAATAATGTACTAAATCATGAAACAAAAAGTACTAAATCTGGAGAAAATTTACTAAAAAGAAATGTGTACAAAAACCTTAGAACAAAAAGAAACAGGAAGGAGTATATGCAAAATGACCTTGAGTCCAGAAAGGAGCTTGCATATGGCGGCCAATTGTCAATTTTAATTTCCGTTTCCAGTGCCGTACCGTAAAAAAATAAAATTTATATTAGGGTTTTTATTTTGATTAAATTCTAACCAATCAAGTATATGAATACATTTAGTGTTGTAAATCATTTTGTGTTCATAAAAACCGAATGATACGCCTATGCTCTCATTTTTGACATTTATATGCCAATATTGCTTTGACAGCATACTGTAAACATAAACAATGAGTCATACAAGGAGCTTCAAGATGGCCGACTTCCGTCGCAAATTTTTCTTAAAGTTAATATATGACAGACTCCTTCCTGTTTCTTTTTGTTCTAAGACAAAAACGGACTAAAAAGCACCAACACAGAACGCAAAAAGTACTAAATTAATTATGGGAATTTTAAATTAATGATTTATTTATAATAACAAATGTTCTTAGTTTTAATTTCTGTTTACATGAATCCACCTTTTTTGTCGTGGTTACAGTTGTTTACAATGGATGAGTTCTATAAAAGGGAAATGTTGCCAAATTAACGAGCAAAAAAATACTGAAAAAGGTTAGTCGCATAAGGAAGCAGTTTTTCCAATATATTGTTGGTTTTTCTTATGTATTTTGGGCCCCTTCATCACCCGTGTTGTACCCGAAAGATATGGAGGTCTTTTAACATATTTTTAGTTTGTAGTATTTTACTTCTTACAGTTGACGAAAAACTAAATGTCAGCTGTCAACACATACACGTATCATTAGATATTGTCCTGTTATTATTTAGCATTGTTTGTCTTCGTGTTTTTATATTACTGCTTTAAGCTACCTTTTATATTTAAATTGGTATCTTGAGTCCTTCATACCATTTTCATTTAGGAATGAATAAAATGCTTCAAAATGTGGAGGATTAAGTCCAGTAAAGTATTTAAACATGATATTTGTCGTTTTTAGGTTTTTATATGAAAAATAGTTTTTCCTGTACGAGTATTTCCGTCCACGGTAAAGATTTGAATATACTTGTACTATCTTTTGTTTCAATTTTTGTAATTATTTTTTTTTGGTTCAGTTTTTCTTTGCCTTATAAAATTAGTAGAGCTATAATTGTGTTCCAACATATTTGTAGTGGGTTTAATTGGGAAATTCTTAGATTGATTGTCAACATTTATTTGATTGTCTGAGACACTAGCATGTTCTTGTACATTAACTTGAGTTATTTCTGCATTTTCCTCAACTTCAGTAGATTCATTATTATAATAAGGTTTTGGATCTACGCAATTATGAACGAAATGTTCACTACAAATATAGGTGGTTTTGTTGATTGTGGCAAAATTCAGAGTTTGGTTGCCACATAAATCAATCCATTTGAGGCATCAGCTCGGACATTTTCTGGGTTTAGGAAACGGAATAAACTTAATAGAATTCCTTCTTCGTCCTTTAACTAAAGTTCTTGTATTATTTCTACAATTTTGATATGCACAATGCTTCATCGCAATTTGTATTGTGGAATCACAACGAAGATACAAATCCGGGTAGAATTACTCTTTTCGATGGTATTTGCAATAATAAAAGCAGATCAGAGTAACACAAATCACTAACAGATACATTTAGAATAAAAAATCAGTAATACAAAAACACGAAGCCAAACAATGCTAAATAATAACAGGACAATATCTAATGATACGTGTATGTGTTGACAGCTGCCATTTAGTTTTTCGTCAACCGTAAGAAGTAAAATACTACAAACTAAAAATATGTTAAAAGACCTCCATATCTTTCGGGTACAACACGGGTGATAAAGGGGCCCAAAATACATAGGAAAAACCAAAAATATATTGGAAAAACTGCTTCCTTATGCGACTAACCTTTTTCAGTATTTTTTTGCTCGTTAATTTGCCTTTTATAGAACTCATCCATTCAAATATGGTAATTGACAGTTACAATTAACGATATTAACAAAAGTTGTTCATTTGTACTAAAAATTGTACTAAATATAAGTTATTTGCTAAAATGTATTAGATATGTTAAAAATGTAACACTAACGTACTAAACATTGACCAAAATCACTAGATCTAGTACGAAAACACTAGTTCTGGCAGCCCTGCTTTAGAGATCCGTTCGTTCGCGAACGACACATCTCTATTACAGACTTGTGACGTCCTCAGTGAAGCCATTTTACTTGTAGTGTTTTTCGCGCGATTTGAAATATTTCAACTTTTATTTTAATTTTCATTAATAATATATGGCAAAATCCCAAGACATATAACGACAATGTGTATAAAATATATTAATTATCAATTTAAAATGGTTTCCTAAATTGAGTCGAATACCCTATCAACTTTACAGAGAATAAACTGAGAATTGTTGCAAAATAAAAGCTATAATTATAAAAATTGCTTTATTTATGGTAAAATCCAGGATCTTGAGGATCAAATGAGACACTGGTGCGGTTTACCCTTAGAACATAAAATAGTAAGGAAGGGGTTTATGTTATATCTACAATGTTAAAATCTGGTGACGGAAGTCGGCCATATTGGATAACCATTTATTATTCATAGTTTGTTTACAAGTTATAAAAATTTAGTTTTCTGTTATAAATTTGTTATTCTTAACAGACCATCTATTAGAAACTTGAATTTTATCTTTATATTTTAATAATGTAATTCGGTATATCTATGATTCTTATTTAAAACGGACGAGTACCTACCTAAATATTTAAAGTATGCAAGGTTTATAAAAATTTGGGGTTTTATGGGTATTATAATAAATACGATTTTTATCTATGTATGTGATTAAATCGGCAAAAATTGTTCGAATTGTTTGTTAATTCTAATTTTATTTATTTATTTATGTGTTTAGTTTATGTCTAGAAAATAAAACAATAAGCTTAAAAGTTTTTCAAAGTCTAGGCCAGTCACGAATTTACTGGAAAAGCAGGGATATGTTTAGGCGTATATTTTTGTGATTAAATTTAATTAATCTTAGTTACATTTATGTAAATTGTAAGTAGTCGGCACATGGAGGTAACGGTAAATTGAGGTTGTAGTAGATCAGCTTATATAAAATTAAATTTGCAATTTGTATAGTGTTACATTTATGGATATTATAATAAATATAAATAAAAACAATTTATGTATATTTTTTTATCTACCAAAGGCAATAAAAACATACAAATATGAATATTTTAACTTGATCGCACATCAAAGAAATTTATTGTACTATTCCTTACTATGTGAAAGTCGATCTTATTAAGAACAGGTTTGTCTTGTAGTAGTTGAATGTTATTTTTATATATTTATTTCATACTGCTAACTACTAGCTGAGTACCCGTATCCTCCACATCACTAACTTCTAAATTATAGATCTCTTCCCTTCGGCAACCTCCAGCAACTCCAAGTAATGCTATCACTTTGAGTAATAGATATTCTTTATCTGGAGCGTCCCTCATGAAGCTTTCAATTTGTTCCTTTGTCAGCAACTTCAACTGGTTTGGCTGATGGTTTACATTTTATTTTTTCAAAAAAGCTTTCAACTTTGAGAAACTTGATATGTTGACATTATCTTGCAAATGTCTCGATCGACAAAGTGTAGATTTACGTGACGTATACAAAGGAACTTCAGTTATAAAATCGAGTCCTTTAATGAACAATTTCTCGAATTCTTGCCTGTAAATTTCTGGGACTGGAGTATCTTCTTCTCGAGCTCTCTTTTTTGAAATGTACGTGGCCTTATTTACTTCTAAGACACACACGTATGTTGGTTGACTTCGAGAATTTCGGTTAGTCTTGTCTTCATCCTCCCTTTACAGTTCTGATGACGTTCTTTTACACATACCCAAGTTACTACATCTTCCTTATTCTTTCTTTATTGTCGATACTGGTATCTACCTTGAAGAGCAGAAGGTTTCCCTTTGGTAGTATTAAAAGTTGTTATACGTACTGCACTAAACAATCGCTCAAACTAACGAAATACAAAATATCTATTACTTTTTATAGGCATCAAGGAATATTTCCTTCTATAGAGCGGGTCACAGTTATTATGCAGCGTGGCCGGCATAGGCCATTGTAAATCTTATGGGCGAACATTCAACACTGTTGCCGCTTTGGTTATGGCTTGAACCACAATTAACTCAGCCAATTTATTTTCGTAGAAACGTTTTATTATGAATTTTGCAAAACAGATGTATTCTATATAATAAATATTATTAAAAAATGGAATTCAAATCTATTTATGTAGATTGCAATCAGTATATACCTGATCACTTGATGAATTATTTAGTTCTCTACTAAATCTTTCAGACAAATCCTAATCCTATTGCCAGTGAAAATATTATTTAATTACAAAGATGCTAATTATTTTTACCTGTATGATCCCTTGATCCTCGTAAACCGTTATGTAATATTCCTGGAATGTAGAGGTAAGTAAATGTACAGGTCATAGGCAGGTACCTATCTGTTTCTGCTGATAAACGAAAGGGCATTATTGAAACAACAGCCATTCAGTTAGCAGCACCGTTTGAAAAATTTAAACAAGGTGAAAATCTTCATCGTCAAACCAAGAGGCTTTTATTGAATATTTTAACGTATACGTTGAATACACAAAAGTGTGACAGCGAAAATAGAACTGATTTCTGAAATAAATGGCCTTAGTGTGAGAACAGTGTATAATCTGAAAAGCGAAGCCGCTACTGGACCTTTGACATCGCCAAAAAAACGAAGATGGAACAGCATCCAGTCGAATTCAAGACTGATCATCTACGATGAAGGTATCCAATCGCAAATACGAAAAGCTGTGCATGAATTCTACTCCGAAAATATTCCACCAACACTGGCAAAAGTTCTTGCTAAAATAAATTCAGACGAAAATGTATCAAATTTTTCTAAAAGTACGCTAAGACGCTTGCTTAACGATATGGGGTTTGTTTATGGAAAGAGAGGAAGAGACTCGATTCTAATAGAAAGAGCTGATATAATCGCCTGGAGGCACAAATATTTAAGATCAGTGAAGAAGTTCCCCGAAGAAGGATATAACGTAATATATCTGGACGAGTCATGGATTAATGTGGGCCACAGTGTAAATTTTGATGTGGAAAAACTTATAAAAACAGCGTATTCGCAAGTAACCCCAATGCAGTGGTCTAATTATGAAAAAAAGGTAGAGAAGACAGAGGAAAAGATGTGGCAAACAGATCATTTAATGAGCCAATAATACTAAATCTAAATGAAGACGATGAAGATGAAGACTTGGATGACGATGAAGATCAGTAATATATTTCTTAACCCTCAAATGTTCCATTCAATTTTCATTTATTTTAGTTATTACCTGCTAATCATTGTCATTTTTAAAGTTTAATTTTAATTCAAGTTAAAATACGTAATTATTAATTCATTTACTTATTCTATATTTTGCTTGTTACAACAACCCGCCAGAAGAAGAAAAATCTTCGGAAAAATCATCGAAACGTCGGCAAGATTTCATTAGCTTTTCTCTGTTAATCGTTCTCCCTTAAAATTTGGATGACAGCTGACTTTTTTACCACTCGTCTTGTAATTTATGTATATATTATTATTATTGACATATTTTTATTATTAATTATATTATTATTTCATAATTTGACAAAGGTCTTTTGTAAGGCCGCTGTATTTATTTATTTCTTTATACGTGATAATTAAACGTATAAAATTTGAATATTTTAGCGGATTTACAATATTTTCCTTTAAACGCGTAAAATTGATCTAAAAGCATAATTATAAATATTCTTAATTACTCACTAAACGATTCTCAAATGAATAATTTAGTCAACATTTAAATCATAATAGTAACACAATGGCAAGTTATATTCCCGCGCCAGTTGGAACCAAATTCGAAGAACATGCCGATATGGCAACGCCGTCGTCCATAAACGCAATGCTGCATAATAACTGTGACCCGCTCTATAGATATTTAAATATTAGTAATAACCTCAGATTAAACTTCTTAAATTTCTTCTCAGAATTATATTTACCTGATATCACAAAAGGGGTTCTTATCTATTTCAAACAACAAACGGCTTTAGAAGCATTTTTAAATCTAAGTTAACAACCTCTCAAAAATAAAATAAATATCTTTTGTTAAATTTGCTGATGATGTATAATATGATTTGGGAATTACCTAGAATTAAGTCAAATACCATGAAAAGGGGCTCAGTTTTAAAAGATTAAGAAGGGGAGAGATTTAAATTTTTTTTTTGAGAATTTTGTGTTTGTTAATTTCTAATGCTCCTAAAAATTTCAATCTTAAATCGGAATACCAAGGCAGGTTTTCGTCTGTTTTAATGACTGGATTGACCGCGTTTGCAACGATAATTACCCTGATCGCAAATGCAACGACCGCATCTGGGACTATTTCCGCATACTCAGTATTTATAAGTACAATAATATGGGAGGTTGAACTATAATAGTCAGACTACTTACTTTCTCACGGATTACTACTCAATCTTTGTGTATTTTAGGAAAAAACTATTCCATGTGGTAAAAATAACTAATAAATTTATCTAAAACCCTTATCGGGTTGTTCGCTATCTCGGCAGATATCTTACTATATAACCATATGGTGATAGATAAAAGGATCTTTCACTTAATTTAATCCAAGAATTATTGACAGAGTTACATACCTACCTAACAACTGCATCTGATTTAATAACTCAATTGACATACGTCAAAACACACGTTAATACTAACCCAAAATAATAATAATTATAACAACGCCTGATAAAATTTATATCCCTTATCGGTAAATTCTATTTTTGTAGCTAAAGTTGAATACTAATAAAAGTAAGTAGGTACCTTCATATCAAGCAGCGGAAGTCGTTATCGCATAACAATACCACAATTACCGTTTCTGTATATTATGACCACACAAAAAATCGAACCATTGGTTGAATGTCATCGAGAAATGTTTGGAGATCTTGTGTTAACGTCTCCAAATCCAATTGCAGACATTTTACCGAGACAAATTATAATGTCCTATGCGTATGATATAGGTGTATGTGAAACGGCTATGGAAACAGAAAACGTGATCAAAATGAGTGAGGATAGTGAAAAAAGACGAGCTTCTGCGTTAGTGGATCAACTTTTAATGGATATTTATAATAGTGTACATACCACGACGGATTATAACTCTACTTCCGGGAAATCACACAAAAGTTCTTGGGCAGAGGTTGTGAATTTAGAAGATAAAGGTAAGGCAAGTTACTTTCATTTATGTATTTAATTCTAAGAGACGTTTGGAAACTAAAAGAAAATCCAATTTATGTACCCACCCACAGAATAATAATATGCACTGGCAAAAATGAGCTAAACGTATTCACATTTCCATATTGTTCAAAATCTTCAACTTTTTTGGCTTGTTTGCTTTCGTTTAAATAGATATATTATACTAAATGGCATAAAAATCCAGTTTAAATAATTTTTTTTAATAAAATTTGGAGAATTTATTTATTTTACTGACATAAACAATTGATAAAATGTTCAGCCTTATCAATTGAAGATTCCATACTGCTTTTTTTGAAATCCACTAAGAATCCAAAAATGAATATTGCAGTCGTAGTAAAGATCCAAATTTTGCGGAATTTGATTCTTTACGATTGGCTACGATTTCGTCAACTTAGTGAGTTTAATAGGGGTCGTATAATGAAACTTCGGGAAGCTGGATTTTCTTTTCGGGAAATTGCATTTAGAGTGCAAAGAAGTGTTGACACCGTGGTTAGGTGTTGTCAGGCATGGCTTCGAGAAGGCCGTACGCAAAGAGCAAGGGGCTCTGGACGCCCCCGTAGAACAACAGGCCGTCAAGATCGCCGCCTAAGATTATTGGCCTTAGGGGACCATTTCTCCACTACCAGGTCCATTACAAATGAATGGTTTGCAGAACACGGAAGACCTATTGGCATGCGAAGTGTTTACCTTTCCTAAAAGAAAATTAGAAAAAAAATCAACTATCTAAAACAGCTAACCTTTAATTGTTGTTATTAAGAATATCTAAAATGGACAGAGATTAAATGTTCTAAACTTTCTGTGTATCAAATAAAACTTCGTAAATTATAATAATATACAAATTTAATAAAACAATGTAGTAGTGGAGCCACAAATAAGGGTGTTTCAAAAAAAGGTAACACCGTCTCTAGGATAGGTAAAAAACTGAAAAATAATTGGGGTTTGCTTAGTAAAATTTTTTTCTAACGCCATCCGTTTTCAAGATAAAGGGCGTTGAAGAAAATGAAAAATTACACATTTCTTACGATTTTGCCGAAACTATTGGCACCATTGCAATGAAATTTTATACGAATATGTTTTGGAAGCTGATCCATGAATTTGTTTTTATAACTAACTCTCATAGAGGGCGCTAGTTACACGATTCATACAACGTATTATTCAACATAACTTTTTTTAGGGTAGAATTATTAGTCAAAACTCCAAGTGAATATAAACATCGTTTAATTCTACATCAAAAAGGTACTCTTGGTAAAACTTGATATTATGTACCGTTTTCGGAATATTTTGATTTGAAAATTGTGAAGTAATAATCGCTCCTCGTATAAGTTAATGATAAATTTATTAATTAAAAAAACTTACAATAAGAAAATTAAAATAAAGACAAAGAAACTCTATTTATGGTTGACTTATTATCATAACAATCAATAAATGTCAATTTTACATGGCAAACTTAGATAAAAGCGAACTTTATCATTAACTTATACGAGGAGCGGTTATTACTTCATAATTTTCAAATCAAAATATTCCGAAAACGGTACATAATATCGAGTTTTACCAAGAGTACCTTTTTGGTGTAGAATTAAACGATGTTTATGTTCACTTGGAGTTTTGACTAATAATTCTACCCTAAAAAAAGTTATGTTGAATAATACGTTGTATGAATCGTGTAACTAGCGCCCTCTATGAGAGTTAGTTATAAAAACAAATTCATGGGATATATCAGCTTCCAAAACATATTCGTATAAAATTTCATTGCAATGATGCCAGTAGTTTCGGCAAAATCGTAAGAAATGTGTAATTTTTCATTTTCTTCAACGCCCTTTATCTTGAAAACGGATGGCGTTAGAAAAAAATTTAACCAAGCAAACCCCAATTATTTTTCAGTTTTTTACCTATCCTAGAGACGGTGTTACCTTTTTTTGAAACACCCTGTATATGCAATAAGAAAATTTTGGTTAGTAGAATTAGTGCTTACACAAAAAATATTATAATGAACAAAAATGGCTAGTTTACATACAAAAAACCTGATATGGTAACCACTTTCTTCAGTTCGTCTGTTAGTGATGTAGTAGGAACAGCTAAAGAGGTCCTACACCCTTAATCTTGAAGACTAATTGAAGGAAGTGTCCAACGTTCTGGACCAAGGCCGGAACTGAAGCTTGTTGTTTCCACAGGTGAAAACCAGGCGACTTAAATCACCATGAAGTGTGTTAGGTACCCAGGAACTGTTTCTCCAAAAAAAATTGAGCCTCCATAGAGACTAGGCCTTAGAAACTGTGCTGATATCTCCCAGAAACTGTGCTATAAACATAACACGTGGTTACAAAAAATAAGAGAACAGGAAATTTACATGATACATCTCATGTTTCAGTTCAGATACGTTTCTTAATATACAGGGTGGTCCGTAAGTAATGGGCCAAACTGAAATGGAAGATTGTCGGCCTCAAAATATTACGATCTGACGCAACTTGCTTCAATAAAATATTGATAATAAAAAAGATACAGGGTGGTAAAGTTGAAATGTAAAAAATAAGTTTTCGCAATAATTTGAAAGATATTCAATGTATAAACTTAAAAATTTAGTATAGAGTGTTTTATTGTATGAAAAATCATAAAATGATATCCGTTTTAATGTCATTACTAGAGGGCGCCACATGAGCCATCTAACTGGTGCAAAAGCTTCCTTAACTTTTTTACCCTTAACGTCAGCGTCTTTTTGATCAAAAAATATTAAAACTACATCATTTTTATGAAAATAGTGTATACCTATCATTAGTCTCAAAAGTTACTAGTTTTTGAGATAATCGCAGTTTAAAAAACCATTACATAATTTTCATTTTCTTTATTTTATCACTTTAAATTCTTATTAACGTAGTAGGCGCTGATGCGATGTCGTTGAAATTATGACAAACATTGATCTAGTGGGTGCCGATGTCATAATTTCTACTGTCAGTTAATCACTTGTGAGCTGACAGCTAAGTAGTGTAATTTTCATCGTGCAAATTTTAATTAGTATCAGTTAGTTAAAGAAAATTAAGAAATGCCGAGGCATAATAATTTTACAAATCAAGAAAAGAGAGATATGATAACTATTTATTGTCAACAAAATTTAAATGGGAGAGCTGCGCAAAGAGAATATCTACGAAGGTTTCCCAACAGATTACAACCTAGTAAATGCCTATATCAAAATTTGTATAGGAACTTAGGGGAAAGTGGATCTTTCCATCCGAAACGGGACATTATTGGTCGTCCGAAAATTATTACGCCTGATGTTGAAGATGAAATATTAGTTCGTGTTGTAAATGATCCACAAACAAGTTCAAGGCGACTATCTGCAGCAACAGGAATAAGTAAAACGTCCGTTCTGAAAATATTACACCAAGACAATTACCATCCATTTCATTTCACACCTGTTCAAAATTTGTTACCGAGAGATCTTCCTTTAAGATATCAATTTGCACGTGATATTCGTAATAAACAAAATATTGACCACACATTCGTCAATAGGATATTATTTACCGATGAAGCGACATTTACTCGCCGAGGAATTTTCAATTTAAGGAATAACCACTTTTGGGACGTTGAAAATCCTCATGTAACTAGAGAACGGCATTTTCAGCATGAATTTAAAATAAATGTTTGGTGTGGGATCATTGGTGAACATTTTCTGGGACCATATGAGTTACCCCAACGATTAAATGGTAACAATTATTTACATTTCTTGCAAAACGAATTTATCGATATGCTGGATGATTTACCCTAAATTTGAGACATAATATGTTTTTTATGCAGGACGGAGCTCCTGCACATTACACCCGTGCAGTACGGAACTACTTGAACACCCTTTTCCCTGAACGCTGGATTGGTCGTGGTAGTCGGTTTCCTTGGCCACCACGTAGTCCAGAATTTAATCCTTTGGATTTCGGTATATGGGGCACTATGAAGGAAATAGTATACAAAAATACTATAAATAGTCGAGTCCAACTTTGGGAAGAAATCAGAGCAGCAAAAGATTTTTTTACGCCAATGGTTTTATTTAATAATAGGCGATCTTTCATGAAACGTGTCGATAAATGTATTGAAGTGAACGGTGAACATATCGAACGAAATCCAACGAAACAAGCACATTATAAAATGAACGTTCAATCATATTTTTAATATTGTTAATAATAAAAAGACCCATTTATAATTATTATCACTACATAATCAGTTCTTCTATTTTTTCATAGTTAAACATGGCAATGTCGAATATTTCGACTGCATTCCTTTCACGGTTTCAGATAAACTTGCCAAAGTATAGTTCATAATATTTCCTTGTTAACAACAAATATCTAATATTTTTAAATAATATTTTTGAAAAATTATTATGGCTTGGTATTTTTTAATATGACTAACTTAACTAATAGCTCCTATTAGAAACGACATCGCATCAGCGCCTACTACGTTAATAAGAATTTAAAGTGATAAAATAAAGAAAATGAAAATTATGTAATGGTTTTTTAAACTGCGATTATCTCAAAAACTAGTAACTTTTGAGACTAATGATAGGTATACACTATTTTCATAAAAATGATGTAGTTTTAATATTTTTTGATCAAAAAGACGCTGACGTTAAGGGTAAAAAAGTTAAGGAAGCTTTTGCACCAGTTAGATGGCTCATGTGGCGCCCTCTAGTAATGACATTAAAACGGATATCATTTTATGATTTTTCATACAATAAAACACTCTATACTAAATTTTTAAGTTTATACATTGAATATCTTTCAAATTATTGCGAAAACTTATTTTTTACATTTCAACTTTACCACCCTGTATCTTTTTTATTATCAATATTTTATTGAAGCAAGTTGCGTCAGATCGTAATATTTTGAGGCCGACAATCTTCCATTTCAGTTTGGCCCATTACTTACGGACCACCCTGTATACATACAAGTTTTTTTAACAGAATCAGCTTAACGATTCGTTCGGGACAATCTTAATTATAAGAAATAATTTCATTCAAAAGAAACAAAGCAAAAAAAACATTTTTAAAAGATATATATTTTAAGAACGAATTTTAGCAAAAAAAAGAAAGAGAAAAGTAAATTATTTAAGTTAAAATACTTTTAAGAAATAATTTTATAACAGAACGCAAAGAAACTTATTGATAGAAGCTAAAATGTCATAAAATGTCGTAGCCATTTTTTTCTCAAAAAGAAACCCAGGCTGACATATTTATATTTATTCGATATATTAAGCTTATAAGCAACAATTTAGATAAGAATAATAAGAAAGAATTCTAAATATTAACATACCAGTAGTCTACGATAAAGTTACCCGAACCAGCACTCCAATTTTCACGATATAGATAATTTAAATTTGTATATTTAAGGCCCGGTTTCATAATATCGACTTTAAAGTAACTTTAGGTAAAGTCCACTTTAACTTAAAGTGCACTTTAAAGCGGCTTTAAAGTTGACGTGTTTCATAAACGCCAGCCTACAGAACTTTAGTTAAAGTAAATTTCTCTACTAGAAATTTATGTTGGCATCCATGAATCCCATGTTGTTTACGTCACTTTAATAATTCTGTCATATTTGTCATTATTGTGTCTGTGTTGTGATTATAAATTTTAATACCTGGGGCACGAATACATATAACAAGGATGTGAAACTCATATGCCGAGCTATAAGCGCCCGTGGCTAAATTTACGGCTCCTATCTGGGCGGAGTCTAGTCCACGGTCGTTGCGTACTTTGTACTGCGCATCAGTTCGAACATCATACGATCATAACTATTCGAAAACACATGCGGTTGGTTATCTCGCTCGCACAAAGAAAAAGACAGCCTGTTGCGCAGTACGGAGTACGCAACGACCGAGAATTTAACCCTGCCCAGATAGGCGCCTTTTCTCCTGCTACCCTCTCCACTCGAGTTTGACATCCTTGTTATATGTATTCGTGACCTGGGGATTGAATTCTGATATGTGTACAGTCAATTGTACCAATAACTCGGGGGAAACGAGCAATTGCATAAAACTGCTCAGCAGTATGGGTCATTTCAACTAAGGTTTCACACATTTTGATGTAGCGTAGTCGTAACGAAGCTATTGCGTTGGATACGCAAACGGTAAATAACTATTAATTTGTATAAGAAATTGCACACTAACCGATTTGTTGGTAACCTAATTAAATGCTCAATTTCTGCCAGTAGGTACATTTACTGTTGTAGCTTTCGTTAAACGAAATCTATCAAAGAATTTTGTATCGTTCCATTTATTTAAATGATCAATGCGTGCTCGATAAACCTTAGGCCTTCGTTCCACAACTTCATCTTCAGAAGAACTTGAAGAACTGCTACTCGAAGCCAACATTACTGCTTTTGGCTTTTTCACATAAACACACGCAAAAGATTGCAATTTGTGAATAGCAAGCAACACACATTTGACGTTTAATTTGTTAAAGTGTGAGGTTATGAGCCCACTTTAAAGCGGTAAAGTGATGGTATACCCGACTTTAGCTTAAAGTCACTTTAAAGTATTATTTAACTTTAAAGTTGTATTATGAAACACAATTTCTCACTTTAAAACTACTTTATATTTAAAGTTGATTATGAAACCGGGCGTAACTACTGCACAGTTTCACGTAAACTATTACAACGACAATAATGCCAAAATTCCACAATGCCGATATCCTACCTCGTTTATAACAGTAGCTACCAATGTTTGAGTTGCGTAGTAACAAAGACTTCAATTAACAATTATTATTCGTGCTATTCCAACACGAAAAATTTTTGAAAAATAATTCGTTTTATTTCTTATAGTAAACCGTACTGGTTAGACCAATAGTCAATTACTCCAAAAATCTAAATATTGAATAATTTGTTAACTAAAAATGGATTTTGAAATGATAACTGCAAAGTTATCGTTTCAGAGGGTTAGAAGACGATGTGGTGAAAGGAGAAATCCACGGTTTTTTGTTGAAAGGCATGTTCATTAAACTGTTGGAGTTATGCTTTGGGGTGCTATAGATCAGAGGTAAAATTAACGCACAGCGTTATATCCAAGAAGTTTTAGAATCCCATCTTTTACACTTGATACTCTGGCAAATCCAACTTTTTAACAAGATAATGCACAACTACATATCGCAAGTGCGTCACAATAGACTTCTTTCAACATAATTATGTCACATTGTTATCTTGGCCACCAAGATCTCCCGACTTATCCCCAATTGAACATGTGTGGGATATGATGGGTAGGAGATTGCTCAATTTGCAACGTCCTCCTCAGACTCTAGAAGAACTTTGAGAGGAGTTGGTGGTTGCTGGAATGAGATACCATAGGAGAATATTGACCACCTGATCAGAAGCATGCCTAGGCACATTGGAGAATGTGTAACACATCGGGGTGCATCCACATATTATTAAAGGTAAAAGGGCTTTAAAGAAATGCAATCATTTTGAAATTTTTATCATTTACTTATTATGCTTCAGTAAGTACTTATACAAAATTTTATAAAAATAAAATCATGTACACTCTTATTAGTTGCATTTAAATATAATTCTTTGATAGTTTCATAAAAGAATAATAGTAATTCCGTGAGTGCGTAAAATGCTTTACATGCCCGAGTTACCAACTATGTTTTACCTGCGAAATAAATTTGGAATAAAATGGCGACGTTTATTGACAGTTGCTAAGTGGTTGCTACAGCTGTGCTTTTTTTTACCGTGCGTTATAAGATATCTTAGGTAGGTACATTGATTGAGGACTGTGTGTTACTGCGAGGCCCTTACAATGGTTTAAAAGTTTTTAAATGTACCCGTCAAGTTGTTGGAATAAACAAGTTAGCATACCTACCTACCAAAAAAAATTGCTGAGTTCTTGAAACTACCCGATGCCACCCAATATACAGGCCATTGTTTTCGTAGAATCTCTGCAACGCTGCTTGTGGATGCAGGAGGAGATTTGCTGCAACTTAAGAGACATGGGGGCTGGTAATCGTTCACAGTAGCAGAAGGCTACGTAGACAAATCCATGAGCGCAAAGAACTTTACAGCTGAGAAAATAATATCTTCGATTTGTCCGGATGAGGAGTATAATTTAAAAAAATGTATCATTAAACGATATCAAGCCCAACGCTCCAGAAAATCCGGGTCCCAGTTGCTCAAAAATGCAATGCGCACCTCCAGCAACCAAAAATACAGAAAATAATCGATTGGGCAGTGTATTTGAAAAGTCTGGATCGTTTTTATTCAATAGCTGCA
Source organism: Ophraella communa (assembly GCA_035357415.1). Classification (NCBI taxonomy): domain Eukaryota; kingdom Metazoa; phylum Arthropoda; class Insecta; order Coleoptera; family Chrysomelidae; genus Ophraella; species Ophraella communa. The sequence goes on along the minus strand of CM068989.1, from coordinate 34,440,220 downwards.
AGAATATTACTATAAATATAAATGTAAATAAATAAAAATTGTACTCAGATGTCAGACTTTCAGTAGTGGAAAAAGTATAGTACAAAACTCGTGTTGGAATCGTGTCTCGGCCACTTGGACGTAAAAGACACCATTACAACACTTGTTATGTAATATACTATTTTTACAAACTTGATGTAAAAAAAATATGAAAAATAAATGTTGCATTTAAATAATGTAGTTTCGAAGACATTGAAAGATATTAATTTAGTGGAAACTTCTTTAACTTTTGTTTCCGATTGTATTGACAAATTATATGTATGTAATTATGTACATTTATAATTATATTATTACAATTTTTACTATTTAAAATACTGAATGATTATAATGTTTATATTTATAACAATTAAGTTTTGTTCATTATTAATCCACAAACCGTTGAGCAGTAAATTTACTGAAAATATTAGTAATTTATTTAGTTTCTTTTTTTTCTCAATACCCAATCCATTTTTGTAGATAAAAAATGATCAGTCTTGTGTGGTTTTGAAATTATTACATGCAGCTATTTTTTTAAAATTCCTTTGGAATTAAAAATTACAAACATAATCAAGTCAGAAATCTTAAATCAAGTATACAGTGCGGTTCTAACGTCCCTTCCTCCTCATTTATTTTTTGAACCGTTAGAATTAGAAATTTGAAATTTTGGGAAAGTGAACTAGGGAATGTATTTTATTTTTTTGTAGATAGTAATCATAAAAAATGGAGGACGTGGGCTCTTTTGGAAGATAATTTTAAATGGCACCATATGGCAAATAATACATCATTTGAAAGCTTGTTTCAAACCCTTTCCAATGATACCAAAAAAAATTAATTCTTCTTCCTTATTTACAACTTTCAATCCAAAATTATTAAATTATTAAAGTTTTTAAATACTTTATTTGGTAAAAAAATACGTTCTAATAATAAAAAAAATTAAATAATAAGTTCAAAATGTTCACCATTTACTTCTTCGTAATAAAAAAAACTTTACCGACTTTTTATTTAAATCGAATTCTTTGCTTTAAATGTAGGTACAATGCTATTAACTGGCGTACTAAAATTTTAAAATGTTTAGCACTATACTATTCTTGTTTATATTCAAAGTTTTTATTTTTATTTCTTTTTGTTTCATATCTTAATTATAATTTGTAAAAATAGTAAAATTTTACCTCTTTACCATTATTGTGATTTAGTAAATTATCCTTAATAATAAATAAGAGTTTTTTAAAATGTCGCGAACTATGCAGGAAAAAGTTGAAGCAATATTAATTATTGGTGAGGCTAGAACTAATCTGCATGAAGCCGAACGGATTTTTAATGAAAGGCATCCAGATCGACCAATATCCAGACAGTACCTGAGACAACTCTTAGATAAATTTCATAGAACGGGAAACGTTGCAGACGCTAAGCGAAGTGGTCGACCTGGAATTAGTGAAGACAAACAAGTCGAAATAGTTGCCGAAATGGTAGTCAACCCCATACAATCCACCTCAAATGTTGCACAAACTTGTGAAGTGTCTTCATCAACTGTAAAAGAGTTTTAAAGAAACAAAAATTTCATCCTTATAAAATGAAAATGCTCCATATGCTGACAGAAGATGATCCAGATCGCAGAATTGAATTCTGTGAGCAAATAAGAAATAAAATAGAACAGGATCCTTATTATCTTAAAACCATTTGCTTTAGTGATGAGTGCTCTTTTTCCTTAATGGTAAAGTTAATACCCAGAACGTAAGATACTGGAGTGACACAAATCCTCACCTTTTTTATGAAGGTCACACCCAGTTTCCTCAAAAAGTGAATGTGTGGGCAGGAATTTTGGGAAACTACATTGTTGGGCCTCTATTTTTAAACGTAAATTTAGCTGGGGAAATTTACCTGGAATTACTCCAGAATGGTATTGAACCCCTAAACTCAAAAGGTTATGGTACACCAATTGAGAGCATTGATGAATTAAAGCGAAGAATTAGTGAAGAATGCAGGTTAATTTCTAGGGAGACACTTGAACGCGTTCGGGAAGAGTTTTCTGCTAGACTTTTTTATTGTCAGGAAGTAAATGGTGAACATTTTGAATATATTTAATTTTTTTTATCATTAGAACGTATTTTTTTTACCAAACAAAATATTTTAAAACCTTAATAATTTTATAATTTTGAAAGTTATAAATAAGGAAGAAGAATTAATTTTTTTGGTATCATTGGAAAGGGTTTGAAACAAGCTTTCAAATGATGTATTGTAATGTTTAGATATTCTATAATAGTATAATATCAACAGAAGTTGTTTAATTAACTTAATCAAATAATTTTATTATATTGTATTATTTTATTATATTTTTTGGGTATTTGTAAGAGAATTTTAAGTTAGAAATAATTTTATTATGTAATGTATCAATATTATATCTAGTACTTCTAGTAGAAACTTCGCGAAAATTGATTATATAATGTGTAAAAAAAGACAGATAATGTGTAAAAAGGAGACAGATGTATTTTACTATATTTTTATTCTGGAATGATCGATGATAGACGAAGTAAGAATGTCTTGTCATAAATAGGAAAGAAAGAGATACACACATTTTCCCAGAAATGACTAATCTCTAGAACAAAAAAACGAAGCTTCTAGAAGTTTGAAACCTATAAAAGACTGAACAGAGGTCGTTAAGAAGGAAGTTTATTATTGGAAGTCAAAGAGAGAAGATCAGTGAGTGTGAACAGTCAGTTAAAAAGTGAACAAACAGTTTTTAAAGTAGTTATAATAAAGTGACGTTAAAAATACAAAGTAAAACAATTATAAAGTAAAACAAAGTGCCAAAAGTGACATTGAAAACTAAAGTGAAATTAAAACATTTTCGGTTAATGTAAAAAAGAAGAGTACTTACTATTATTAATACAACTAAAGGAACTATAATCCATCAACACTAAAATTTGAGGAACAAACAAAGAACAATAATTACACAAGAAACTAATCGTCTAACAACACTTCAGTTTACCAAAATCACAAATACCACGTATCACTTCGTTCGTCTCCGTTTTTCATAGATCACCCACAGATTTTTCCACCAATCAGGAAACAGGACTTTACATATCAAGGTCAGATAAAATTGTAATTTTTTTAAAAAAATTTTGTAGTAGTTAGTTGAATTTTATAATTTAAAAAAAACAAAGGAATTTACTTGATATTTAATAATTAGTGTATTTGATAATCTTACTTGCCATTACATAAACAACATTGGTTAGTTTAACTTAATTCACATCAAGTAAGTTCTTTTATAATTACTAAAGGCCTTTCTTTTTAATATTTTTTCTAATTAGTTTCATTATTAAACTTTCAACATTACTGTTTTAATTTAACTATTTTATAATAAATTTATAATTATAATTAATCAATTTTATTCAAATACCTTCTACCTAATAACCCAATAGAAACTAGCATAACCAAATACCCCCTGAGAAAAAGATCTTGTTGCTATTAGTATCTACATTTAAATAAGTAATATCAATCTAATAAATAAATTTATTAATCAAAAAATAATCTCTCAAATCATAATATTCATTATAATATATTCCCTAGTTCACTTTCCCAAAATTTCAAATTTCTAATTCTAACGGTTCAAAAAATAAATGGGGGGGAAGGGACTTTAGAACCGCACTGTATAACAGTTGAAAACCCTAACCAAAGAATTTTTTAACAAAATTTCCACGATTTAGTTGAATAAACCGCGGAAGTTTTCTTAAGAAGTTCTTTGTTTACTGTTCATACTATAATCGGAACTTATTTATTTTAGATTTGGACGAGTTGATGACATATCTAATATGTTTAAAAAACTATGTGGAACGCATGGGCAGCATACTTGTGAGACAACTGAAACGACGCGACGCTATGCGCCGTCAAAGAGACGCGTACTGTGACGTCATTACTAAACATCTTCTCCAACGTGAGTATGAAATCAATACTATGATTTTCGTAGGCCAGTCCCTGTGCGCATTCTATGAATCCAAATAATCTGCCTTTAAAGTAAATTTTTGTGCATTGAGTCTATAGAAGGACGTTGTGCGGACCCATTGCACATTATTTTTAGTTACAAAATAATATGTTTCAGAATTTTCATTCGAAGAAAATTAGTTTGCTTCTCCTGTATCCTGAAACATGAATTCCAATGTTTCTACTTCTTCACTATTTTATAAAATCATTGTTGGAATTCTATTGGAATTAACGCAACTAACTCATGTCGCCAATATTAAAGCTTTAATATTGTTATGTTTTATTACTTCCTTACTTGGTCTAGCCTTAACTCCTTATCAACATCAAGTACTTAGCTACAAACAAACAAAATGTAACTTCAATATGTCAATCTGACGATGCTATTTTGATAGCGAAACGGCTGTCATTGCATTTAAAGTATTTATAGAATAAATAGTGGAAGTTAATTCAACCTTTTAGTTGTTTATTGTTCTGAATAAGATGAACTTTCACACAGTAGGTAAGGGTTAGTACCATAAATTTCATTTAATACAATGCTTAAAATTCCTCTGTTCCGTTTTAAAATACATGTACCTGTATACTTGTCAATGTTTTATTCATTTTTGGACTAATATTCTTACTACAACTTTCAAATCTGCTATTTAATAACAAAAAAATAACTTTTTCCTCAATGACAACTGTTTTGAAATTAATTTCATATGTGCCAAAGTATGTTAGGGACAGAGAACTAGTTGTAGAACTAGAAGAGCAATATTGAGGCTAAAAGTTACATATTTTATTAAGGATCCTACGAATAATTAAGTCAATGTAGAGGATCTGGAAGAGCAAAAATTTTGACTAAAAACTAAATGATAACGTGGCACAGGTGCTATATAATGTTGGAACAAAGAACTGGTAGTAGAGGAGCTAGAAGAGCAAATTTGAGACCAAAACTTAAATATTAACGAGGTTAAGGGAGTTAGGAACAAATAATACTGGTTGTAGAGCAAAATTGAAGCTAAAAGTTGGATAATAACATAGCAAAAGATGTAAGATAGATAAGATGTAAGGTATATTGAAGTGAATGTTAGAGGATTTGGAAGTATAAAATTTTGGCTACAAATTAAATAATATGGCATGGGTGCTATAGGATGTTAGTAACAAGTTATAAGAGTTAAACTAAGAAGTATATTTGTAGGATCTGGAAGAGCAATAATGGGGCCAAAAATAACTAAATAATAATGTGGCCTTGTATGTATGTATGTATGTATAAATTAGGGGTGATAAGTACACTGCGACCTATAGGATCTATTGTGTCCTCCATTACTTGCCAAGTTCTGATTCTCAGATTTATAGCAGTTCCTCGAGTCCCATTTTCCTGAGGAAGTTTGGGACATCGGGCTTAAAATCAGGTAGATCCCCTTCTTCTATTTCATGTGCTCCTAGGTATCTAGCCCTAGAATTCTGCAAGGCAGGGCATTCTGAGAGTATGTGTATTGAGGTTTCATCCTCTTCCTCACAGAATCTGCACTTTGCTTCATCTGCTAACCCTAGTTTCTTCATGTGGCTTCTTAACCGGCAATGCCCGGTTAATATTCCCGTTAGAACTCCGAGCCTTTTTTTACTGAGGTTGAGGCAGCTAAGAGATCTCTTCTGGTCATAGTTCCCCAGTAGTATCTTAGATTGCCTCAGTCATTCCAGCTGATTCCAGTACTTGGATTTTTCCTTCTCCATTTCTTCCCTTAGTTTTCCTAAGATTATTCTACTGCTGAATCTGCACTTTGCTTCATCTGGTAACCCTAGTTTCTTCATGTGGCTTCTTAACCGGCGATGCCCGGTTAATATTTCCGTTAGAATTCCGAGCCTTTTTTTACTGAGGTTGAGGCAGCTAAGAGATCTCTTCTGGTCATAGTTCCCCAGTAGTATCTTAGATTGCCTTAGTCCTTCCAGCTGATTCCAGTACTTGGATTTTTCCTTCTCCATTTCTTCCCTTAGTTTTCCTAAGATTATTCTACTGCTGATCCCACAAGATGGTTCTGGATCCAAATGTGGGGTTTCAGCTCCTTTTTTTGCCAGCTTATCTGCTGTTTCGTTCCCCTCTATTCCTATGCGTCCCTGGACCTATAGGAGGGTGACAGTGTTATTCTGGCCTAGTTCATTTAGTTTGCCTAGGCATTCCCAAACCATCTTGGAACTGATTATATTTGAGCTCAGCGCTTTGATGGCTGCTTGACTATCCAACATGATCACAATCTCTTGTGTGCGGTAGTTTCTTCCAATATTGAATTCCACACATCTTTCGATGACGCGGACTTCTGCTTGAAAGATGCTCTGGTATGTGCCCAAACTTTCTGAGTATTTGGCTCTCGGTCCAAAAACTCCTATCCCAGTTCCCTCGTCTAGCTTGGAACCGTCCGTATACCACTTTATGGCATTCTGGTTTAAATTCTGTATGTTGTCTTCATCCCATTCAGATTTATTACTTAACTTTGTGATGAATTTTCTCACAAAGTTGAATTTCTTTGGCATATCATCTTGGGGCATTTCCCAAGTTGGATCAAATTGAAGTGATCGAGGTTTTTCCCTGATAATTCCTTCTTTGATCATTCTATATATTGTTTTCTTCCTTACATTTTCTAGCAGAATGTGCAGTGGGGTCAAGTTTAAAAATAATGTGGCCTTAGTACCAATAGAACGTACAAAGAACAGGTTGTAGAGAAGTAAAAGGAAAAAGCTAGAAACTGGATCATAATGTCCCAAAGAACTAGACTTAGAAGATCTAGCCCAGGCCAAAAACTAGACTTAAAGTTAGGAATAATCTAATCCTTATCTCATAAACAAATGTCTTATACAAACAATAAATTTTAAAGAAAGCTTCATCTGAATATAATTTATTAGGTTTCCTGTTTAAGAATAAAAAAGATAATAAAGTAAAAAAAAACAATCCTACATGTAAAGAGAACAAAATAATTCCAAACATTCTCTCATTACCATGATATTATAACAACTCTTATACGTTTATTTATATTTAAAATCTCTAATTTCAAATATTGTTTGTATCCTACATGTTCGACAAAAACTTACTCCATTATTCTGGCCTAATATGAGAGTCCCTCGAAACCCACGATTTCCCAATTGATCTAATGGCGCTCCATCCCGGAAAAATCAATCTCTTAGGCAACTCTCCTTCTTCTTTTTCTATCCGCTTGCGTATGACAAAGATGAAAGTGAGAATCGTGGCGTATAATACTATTTTCTGGATAACGTAGGCCACCTGGCAATGTGTACAAGTTAGTTCTGAACAAGTTATGATCGCGATAAAGACATGTACCAATGAGCAATTTTCTAAATTCAATACGTAGAGCTACTAGTGCGAGTACTGATGGTTCAGGTTGTTCCAGTAAGTTGGATATTTGTAATTTTTAAATGGAAATTTTATTTCCCGTAAATAGTAAAACGTATTTTTATTTAATTTTCTAACATATTGCGTTTGTGTATTTATGTTTTTTATCTGCAAATTCATTCGGAAAATTATATAGTCGCTCATTATAAGTGATAAAAACTTATAGCATTTTATTCGACATAATAATATATCTACGTATAGGTAGGTTATCTTTAATTGTTTTGACAATGCTAAGAGTACAATGACCCCTTTTCATAATTTTCCCGATACATCGAATATTTACATACTATGTGTTATATTTAAATTTAAATGTAGAAGTCCTGTAAATACAAATTAAAGTTATATAACCTGTCAAAACTCAACGTAATAGTGGGAAGGAAATTTTAAAGTGATCAGTTATTGCGAAAGCAATTTTGTACCTATTCGTTGATGGTATTTATTAAACCATTAAAAAAACATTTTTCCTTCTTTTATTTCGGGCATACATTACGTTTTGTATTTGGTTATTTTTGTTTGATTATTATAAGAAATTTTAACGGTCAAATTTAAATGTAAACACTTTTTTTTATTCTTTACTGCTTTAAGAAAACTTTTCATAAATGAAAAATTATGGAATACAAATAGCAAGGGTTCGGTTACAATAATAGGAAAAAACAATATTACAGCTGACATTAAAAACAGCGTGTCCACGGATGGGGTATCCTATAGGTGAAAAATGTCATTATAGTGCAGTAGAATTACGTGCATGAAAAACTGACCAATTTATGACTTAAGTCCGAATTGAGGTAGCTAAGTGGAAAGGGGTAGGTTTGATAATTACAAATCAAAAGGCGACCATCCAAGATCTTAGATGCGTGCGAGGGGTGCGTGGTAGGGGTGGAAAGGGGGTGAAAACGGTTTTTTGCAATTTGCAACGTAAATACGCATTTTATTGAAAAAAGTTAAATGGAAAAGTTGAGGATAGTAAAAAATCGACAACTTTTGTTTGAAACATTTTTTCACATAACCTAAAAATAAAGGCTAAAAAAGGGAAAAACCATAATTTTCGTTTTTTATTTTTTACTCAGCGAAAAATCAATATTTTGTTATGAAATTCAGTTCAGTGATAGCTTTTTGTATCCCAAAAAAGTAGAATTTTTTTTTATTTACGATAATTTTTTTTCGACATATTAACGATTTTCGAAAAAAAGACCTCATTTTGTAACGGCTCCCAAGGTCCGAATTTTTATTTCAGACGCCTCTTGAAGGTCTCATTTTTTTCGTTATGACTTTAATTTTCATATACAATAATAAAAAATACTACTCCAAGTAAAAAAAAATCGTTTAAAATCGAAAAAACTGAAAAATTCATAATTTTTCAAGCGTATCTTTTTCCTACCCTTCTACACGTTATATTACTCTCCAAAATATTTCAGTTAATTCCAGACAGTCTGCTAAAAAAAATTTCCTGCAGTTGCAAAAAAGGTTGCAGTTCTTCAAGTTGTCGAAAACACGGTTTAAAGTGTACGAATTTATGCTCGAATTGCTACGGCGTTAATGATTGTACTAATATCGAGCAATCAATCACAGAAATTGCCGATGTACATCCTTCAGAACACGTTGACCAAAACGATGCATTTCAAGATGAGAATCGCATGCTAGAAGAGGAAGAAAATGTCGAATCTGACGAAGAAGAATCAGAAAATGATAATGAAGATGAAGACGAACATGATAAAGATGAAGACGGAGATGATGAAAATGAAGATGAAAATGATGAAGATGACGATGAAGTAGAAGTACAAGAGGAAGAAGAATGTAATTCGCAAGTCAAAAGGGCGAGATATAATTAAAAATAAGAAACAGTAAAATTGTACTTTCTTTGTATAATTCATCGTATGCACGTATAAAATAATTTTTTTTATTTTTTTAATCAATATAGACGTCCATAATTTCCTTTATTTTAATCCTACAAACTGCAATAAGGTGTGATAAATTAAATGCATGTACATGAAATATTTTTGAGAGTAATATAACGCGTAGAAGGGTAGGAAAAAGATACGCGTGAAAAATTATGAATTTTCAGTTTTTTCGATATTAAACGATTTTTTTTGCTAGGGAGTAGTATTTTTTTATTATTGTATATGAAAATTAAAGTTATTACGAAAAAAATGAGACCTTCAAGAGGCGTCTAAAATAAAAATTCGGACCTTGGGAGCCGTTACAAAATGAGGTCTTTTTTTCGAAAATCGTTAATATGTCGGAAAAAAATTAAGTTATCGTAAATAAAAAAAATTCTACTTTTTTGTGATACAAGAAGCTATCACTGTACTGAATTTCATAACAAAATATTGATTTTTCACTGAGTAAAAAATAAAAAACGAAAATTATGGTTTTTCGCTTTTTTAGCCTTTATTTTTAGGTTATGTGAAAAAATGTTTCAGACAAAAGTTGTCGATTTTTTTATTATCTACAACTTTTCTTATTTAACTTTTTTCAATAAAATGCGTATTTACGTTGCAAATTGCAAAAAACCGTTTTCACCCCCTTTCCACCCCTACCACGCACCCCTCGCACGCATCTAAGATCTTGGATGGTCGCCTTTTGATTTGTAATTATCAAACCTACCACTTAGCTACCTCAATTCGGACTTAAGTCATGAAAAAATGGTAATTCGACTGCACTATTATTGATAAAAAGTTTTGCTTGTTCTGAAACCCCATAAAATATAATAAAATTCAAGTGTTTCAAAATCCGTCTCATTTTATAGCCAGTTGTATGAAAACTGTATGAATTTGTGCACTAAGTTCGAAAATAATGTAATGACGTTTACGATGTATCCAGTAACTGCCAATTTTTATAAATAATTTTCAAATTATCATTCTTTAATAAATATTTGAAAACAATGTTAACTATTCAAGAATTATAATCACTATCAAAAATAACAATACAGAATAATAATGTAAGAAACTCTAAGTAAACAGACTGCTCCACTGCTCTTTTTCGTAGACTCAACTTGGGATTTTCCCATAACGATTGCATAACTATTGCAGTAGCTGCATCATCCTCCTCAACGAGCTCCTTTTTCAATTTCTTTTTGTCTTGAACAGATCCTGTCTCATCAAACTTCTTTATTAATTTTTTTAATCCACACCGCGTAATTGATACATCTGGATATTCTGGAACTTGCCCCACTGCTGCAATGAAGGTGATTTTAAACTTGACCCCACTGCACATTCTGCTAGAAAGTGTAAGGAAAAAAACAATATATAGAATGATCAAAGAAGGAATTATCAGGGAAAAACCTCGATCACTTCATTTTGATCAAACTTGGGAAATGCCCCAAGATGATATGCCAAAGAAATTCAACTTTGTGAGAAAATCATCACAAAGTTAAATAATAAATCTGAATGGGATGAAGACACCATACAGAATTTAAACCAGAATGCCATAAAGTGGTATACAGACGGTTCCAAGCTAGACGAGGGAACTGGGATAGGAGTTTTTGGACCGAGAGCCAAATACTCAGAAAGCTTGGGCACATACCCGAGCATCTTTCAAGCAGACGTCCGCGCCATCGAAAGATGTGTGGAATTCAATATTGGAAGAAACTACCGCAGACAAGAGATTGTGATCATGTCGGATAGTCAAGCAACCATCAAAGCGCTGAGCTCAAATATAATCAGTTCGAAGATGGTTTGGGAATGCCTAGGCAAACTAAATGAACTAGGTCAGAAGAACACTGTCACCCTCCTATGGGTCCCGGGACGCATAGAAATAGAGGGGAACGAAACAGCAGATAAGCTGGCAAAAAAGGAGCTGAAACCCCACATTTGGGACTAGAACCATCTTGTGGGATCAGCAGTAGAGTAATCTCAGGCAAACTAAGGGAAGAAATGGAGAAGGAAAAATCCAAGTACTTGAATCAGCTGGGGCAATCTAAGATACGACCAGAAGAGATCTCTTAGCTGCCTCAACTTCAGTAAAAAAGGCTCGGAGTTCTAACGGGAATATTAACCGGGCATTGCCGGTTAAGAAGCCACATGAATAAACTAGGGTTAGCAGATGAAGCAAAGTGCAGATTCTGTGAGGAAGAGGATGAAACCTCAATACACATACTCTCAGAATGCCCTGCCTTGCAAAATTTTAGGGCTAGATACCTAGGAGCACATGAAATAGAGTAAGGGGATCTACCTGATTTGAAGCCCGACGATGTCCTAAACTTCCTCAGGAAAATAGGACTCGAAGAGCTGCTATAGGTCTGAGAAAATATCAGAACATGTCAAGTAAGGGGGGACACAATACAGGGTGTCCATCTATAAACTGACACATTTTAACTGCTTATAAGTCGAGAACGGAAAATGACAACAATGTGCGGTTTTCAGGAAAAAAATTGATGATTTTCAAAGGCCGATTTCTCAAAAATTTTCAAAAAGGTGTCATTTACTAAGACAATTTATACATTTTCGGAAAGGGGATTTAACAGGCTTTCATGTGCAATTAAAACGTACAGGGTGTTACATTTAAAATTTTTGAGAAATCGGCCTTTGAAAATCATCAATTTTTTTCCTCCTATTTCAGGTAAATTTTGAAACTTGGCAACACTGTCAAAAAAAACTTTAAAGATATTGATGAAGTTCTGTGAAAACCGCACATTGTTGTCATTTTCCGTTCTCGACTTATAAGCAGTTAAAATGTGTCAGTTTATAGATGGACACATTGTAGATCCTATAGGTCGCAGTGTAATTATCACCCCTAATTCATACATACATACATACATTCCATTTGAAATGAACGTCGGTGACGTTATGTCAATATATTTTTAGTTAAAGAAAATATAAAATTTATGCAAACCTTTTCGTCTTCACTCTTTGACTGAGGATAAAGCACACTCACTATTGATCTCATTTACATGTACCTATTTATAATTTTATCTTTAATATCAAACATACACATTATTTTACTTCAAATGTCAGTTCTGTTTAAAATAGATACATATTTTAAAAAAGTTTAAATCATGATCTTACATCCATACTATAAAACAAATGTTACAATTTAAAAAAAGTGTAGCAACAAAAGCGATTGTAGCGAATTTTATATAACGAGATAACTGAAATATTCTCTATAATGTTTTGTTCTATGCTTAACGAAGTAATGTTATTGTAATTTTAGCAATTTATATTGTTGGATATTGAAATTAATTTACTATTGTATTTATTTCTCGTAAAATGTAACATTAAATTTGAAAGTAGAGTACTAAATTACATCCGTCAAATCCACAAATCTGCTTTTACTATTCAAAAATAAATCCACGGTTGGTGGTTTATAATTCAATTATAAAAATACGAGTATTTCAATTTAAAAACAAATCCTTATATCTAGATATTCTCGGTTTTTAATATAACGGCTTTTATTTATTATGAAATACGGAAAATATAAAAAAAACGTAAGTAATTTAAAAACAATTCAGTTGTTTCAATCGATAAGTTAGTAGGTACAACTTTTCTTGGCAGTTTTTTAAGTTTGATTAATCAATTAAAAGTTTAATTACAGAACATCACTTGATTCTTGATTGATTGATTTTTGATAAGAATTAGAATTTATATATGTGAAAGTATTTAATTATTTAAAAGTATTGAACGTAATTAGCCTTATCCCCAACGTGCGTACTATACTTTTTCTATGACTGATGGTATAAAGGAAAAGTCTGGCATTGGATGATAAACTCATTCAGTCTCACAAAGGATTACATTGAAACGAAGAACTACCTAAGAATTCTGGTCTATTAGTTTTATTTGATGCTAAATGATAACTATGTTTATGTGATTATCTAATTTTATTTATAGCTCTTTTTTATTAAATTTACTCAATCTATCTCAATATGTATGATGATAGTTAATAGAAACTACCTATAGGAAATTACATTTTCATACTAACTGCGGTCGGCAGCATTTAAAATAATATTCAGGATACTGCTTTAACGTGTATTAAATAGAAGACAAGCTAGTACAACCAAAACTTGGATATGAGATGTGATGTTTCAATGGAAACTTCCTGAAAATTGACAAGAGGAAAATGTTTGCTTTTAACTTAAATATTGATCTCAAAATGTATTTGTAAATTACTTTTGCTTTACATTGCAATTACATTGCGAAAACAACTAGAAAATGCTCTTTCTACGTCCATATATTAAATAATATTATTAAAATGTTTTTTATCTACAGGGTGATTGATTAGTGTGAGGAAGCTCAGTCCCAGATAGCACAGGAATATTATTAGAATACTCCTAGAAGTATCTGCTGGAACGTTTGAATATTCTTATAATATTACCACAACATACTTTATATATTACTGGAACGTTCTATTCACATTCAAAGTGGACTGATTTCCACATTCTATTAACTTTCCTGGAATATTCTGAGAGAACATTCTAGTGATACACATAGGTATATTGAATGTTCTGAGAATAAATATCAAATGTTATGATAATGTGTATCAAATGCTCCCATTGTTTTTAATTTTCTCAGAATCTGTGCATAAATATGCTAGAAATATTCTTACAAGATTACCACATATCATACTTTATATATTATTGGAACGTTCTATGGACATTTTAAGTGGATTAAGCTCCACATTCTATTCACGTTTTAAAAATATTCTGTGAATACATGTTGAATGTTATGAGAATGTTTCATGGATAATCTTAGAACATTAATAGAACACTCTAAGAATATATTTTGAATATTCTCAGAATCAGAGCACATTATGTTATGAATACTCTAACAATATTATAAGAATGGTCCAAAAATATTTTTGGGATATTTTAAGAAATTTCAAGGAATATTCTATTGTGTTAGGAAATATTGATGGTTTTAATATTTTGAAATGTGTCAAAAATATAAAATTTCGAAATATTTCGTACCTTTGTTGTTGATTGTTCAATACATTCAATATTTCTATAACCCAATAAAACATTCTATCAAACTTCTCAAAAATGTATTAAAATCAACATGAAAAAAAGAACTGGTCAAATCTAAAGGTCAAAGGTCAAAACTAACAATTTATTCTTCTAAAGATGTCATTAATTTTTAATATTATAAAGAAAACAGAACACATAAAAATAAATAAACAAATCACAGCTCTTAAAATATTTGGTATATTACTGGAACATCCTATAAATATTCTTTAGAATATTCCAGAATATTCAACTTTAGCACCTTATTATAACATTCTGAGAACGTTTGTGCTATCTGGGGTAGATCTGTTATAGTAAAATTTACAAAAAAAAGTTTTTAACAAAAATTGTAGGCAGCTTTAAACTCCACATTTTAAAATTAGTTAAAATGTTACAGGGTGTTCCATAAGATGGTGGCACACCAAAGATATGTTTTTTTAAATCAAACACCCTGTATTTTATTTTAAATTTGAAATCTGCTTAACTTCCACATCACAACAATGTAAAGTTTTGTTATGTTATACCGGGTATTTAAAAAGTTATAACCAATATTACCTCAGGTATCGTATCAAGTTTAACCTCCTGTATAATTAAAAAGGAGAAATGGAACATTAATCTATTGCAACCATAGTTTTTTAATAATTGTTATTCTTTAAATTAAATACAGGGTAAGTCAAAATGCAAGTTTACATAGAACACCCTTTATACCTAAAGTTATCAGTTTTCTAGATATTTTTATTTTTTTATCAAAGTATTCATTTGGTAGATAGGTATTTTAACGTTTACCAATAATTATTGTGAGTTGGCCTTAATTGGTTTTTTAGAAACTCACAGTTTGACATTATTGTTTATTAATTTAATATCGTGGTACACTGTAAATTAACAGTAATTAAGTATTATTTAGTAATTCAGTAATCTTATGGAAAACCCTGTAAGATTTTAACTAATTTTAAAATATGGAGTATAAAGCTGCCTACAATTTTTGTTAATCACTTTTTTTTGTAAATTTTACTATAACAGACCTACTGAGCTTCCTCACACTAATCAATCACCCTGTATATGAAATATTTAAACTACATTTTCACAAATATTAAAATCATCTTTGGTTGGTCACATAATAATTTTGTGTTATTGTCTTTTGTTTTCAGGTGCATTTATTTTGATTTTTTCCTAGCCTCAGCAATATTTCTAATAAATTCATTTTTAAAATTTTGCACTTATAAAAATGTGTTGCTTGCAGGTGTGCCTCAAGGAAATTCTTCCGAAGAAATGCGATTCAGTATTCAGCCATTACCGGGTGATACTGGATTTGCACAATGGGCAAGTGCCATGAAAATGGTATCTCAATTACCTGGAGGAATACCACCAGAGTTCAGGCGAAGGCTGTGGTTAACATTAGCTGATAAACATTTGTTGGGAAAAGGTAATTTTACAAACAAATATTACTTTCTCTATAGCAGAAATCATCTTTTTTTTTCATACTATACGGTAAAGTGCCATTGGCCAATGGCACTTTACGGTACACTTCAATAATTCTCCCAATGTTGTTTGAAATAATAAGTAAATCAACATAAACTAAGCTTTTATTCTAGGTTTTGAAGATTGAAGTTAATTGTACAACTGCTGTTGTCAGCAATGTGGAGTTGTTGATGGATTTACAGTCTTTCTGTAATCGCTGTGTGGCTGTGATGTAGCACTTCAACAAAAGTTTCGGCCCTTTGAATCATTCTTGCAATCTTTTTTTTACCTTCAATCGATTCTTCTATATACTTTTCTGCAACTGAAGAACTCTTGCTGCTGTTTTAGAACTTTAAGGTCAGCTCCAACATTGGCCAACAACGTAGAGGATGTCCTCCTGAAGCAATGACCTGTATACTTTTCTGGTTGGTCTAGTTTTAACAACTTAGCTATTTTCTTAGGTGCTCCGCCAACAATGTGTATACCAGCTCTTTGAGACAGATATTATCCTTATCTATAACCCACCAAAAGAGCTTTCAGGGAGACGTGTTGCCGTAAATTCATGTATTTTCTAAACACATCCAGATAGTGAATCAGTATTTCCTTCATGGGTCTGTTTGCATGACTGTAGGCGATGTGGCATGCTATCGATTAAATGGTCGAGCTGGGCTTGCGGAATTCTCTCCCATTCTTTACGAGCAGCATCTTTCAGTTCTCGTAGAATAATTGGGGGAGGGTTTCGCTTCTTAATGCGACTTTTAAGAATGTCCCAGGCATGTTCAATGACGTTCATGTCAGGGGAATTTAATCTTAATGTGGATTCTTCTTCCAAAAAATTTTGTACTGCACCTGTTCGATTGTCATGCATAAACACAAATCCATCACCTACCGCCCCCCGGAATATACGCACAACAGGATTTAAAACTTCCTCGATGTACACAGCACCAGTGATTCTTCTCTCCAAAACCAGGAGAGGCGTCCGTGTCCCCCTCATAACATCACTCCAAACGATAATACTCCCACCTTCAAATGGAACACATAGTTGGGCTGTTTCTAATCGGGCTTGTCGTCCTTGGGCCCTCCAAACTAGCGATCTTCGCGAATCAGAAACCAAGCCAATTCTTGATTCATCAGAGCACATCACGTAATTCCAGTTAGGACCATTCGTGGAAGATTCGTGTAAAAATTTGACAACTGTCGGACTATTAGTTTGTGAGATATTGCATTTTTAGTGAAGCAACTTTTGTTATTTTCAAAAAGATGGAAAAAAAAGAATTTCGTGTGCATATTAAATATTGTTATTTGAAAGGAAAAAATACAGTTGAAGCAAAAGCTTGGCTTGATAATGAGTTTCCGGACTCTGCGCCAGGAAAATCAACAATCATTGACTGGTACGCAAAATTCAAGCGTGGTGAAATGAGCACCGAAGACGGTGAACGCAGTGGACGCCCAAAAGAGGTGGTTACCGACGAAAATATCAAAAAAATCCACAAAATGATTTTGAGTGACCGTAAAGTAAATATGATCGAGATAGCTGACACTCTAAAGATATCTAAGGAACGTGTTGGACATATCGTTCACGAATATTTGGGTATGCGGAAGCTCTGTGCGAAATGGGTGCCACGCGTGCTCACAATCGACCAAAAACAGCAACGAATTGATGATTCTGAGCAGTGTTTGCAGCTGTTAAGTCGTAATAAACCCGATTTTTTGCGTCGATATGTGACTATGGATGAAACTTGGTTCCATCACTACACGCCTGAGTCTAATCGATAGTCAGCTGAGTGGAATGCGGCCGGTGAACCGCCACCAAAGCGTGGAAAGACTCAACAGTCAGCTGGCAAAGTTATGGTCTCGGTTTTTTGGGATACACACGGTATATTGTTCATCGACTATTTGGAAAAGGGAAAAACAATCAACAGCGACTATTACTGTGCATTATTGGAGCGATTGAAGACCGAAATCGCGAATAAACGGCCCCATATGAAGAAGAAAAAAGTGTTGTTTCATCAAGACAATGCACCGTGTCACAAATCATCGAAAACGATGGCAAAATTGCATGAATTGGGCTTCGAATTACTTCCTCACCCACCTTATTCTCCAGATCTCGCCCCCAGCGACTTTTTCCTTTTCTCTGACCTGAAGAGAATGCTCGCGGGAAAAAAATTTGGCTCTGATACTGAGGTAATCGCCGAAACTGAAGCCTATTTTGAGGACAAACCGAAGGAGTACTACAAAAATGGTATCGAAAAGTTGGAAGTTCGCTATAATCACTGTATCGCCCTTGAATAAAAAAAAATGAATTTTGTCAAAATATTGTGTTTTACTATGGTAGACCGGGGACTTTTCAGCCGACCTGTTAGTTTGGGAACACGTAGAGATCTTCTGCGATACAAATTTACCACATTTAATCTTCGTGTAATTGTTTGCCTTGAGATATTCAGTCTTTCAAGTCTAGCAATTTCTGTGGATATGCCACTTGTAGATTCCTGTCGATTTCTTCGAGCTATATCAATGTTATCTGCCGGACTTGTGCTGCTGTTGTACATCGACTTCTTCCACTTCTGGGACGATCCTTCACATCATTTGTGTCTTGGAATTTTTTTTTAATTTTTCATACAGTACCCTGAGTAACACAAACAATATTCGCGATATCACTTTGACTAAAGCCCTGTTGTAACAAAGTAATTACTCTAGACCTATTAAAATATGATAACATGTCTCTGGGCATTTTTAAACAGCTCAAATGAAATTTAAACAAGAATTGGAATAATGTGAAAGCACCCAAATCAATAAATATGGCCAAATTAATACAAAAACGAGTCAAAATTAGTATTATTTGGATTTAAAAACCCTTTAAAATAAATATCAAAAAGAGTTTTTAAAAAAACATAGGCGTAGATATATTATTTCTAAATGTTCCAAGCTTTTGGACATATGTGTATGTTGTTTTTTACAGGATTAAGCAAGCTTTCCCTATTTATGTCACATCAATCTTATTCCAATCTTTTAATCTATCATAAATAGTAAATTCAGTTACAAAACGTTATTTTATTGTTAGGTTCGGTTAGGTTCGGTTAGGTTTGATTAGGCTATTTCGGGTTCTACTCCGACACAGTTTGATAAGCTTTAATTTCAGCCTTTGCATTTTGCTTGTTTTGTTTATTATTTATTTATCAAAACTTAAAACTACAAATTATCGGAGTAAGTAATATACAACAAAATAAAGCCATTTATTTTTCAGGGGTGGATTGGTCTAAAGTTGAAAGAACCTGTTTTAGTGAATGGTCTCATCCTGCTGATGCTGAACTGGGCGTTCAAATAGTTAAAGACTTGCACAGAACTGGATGTAGTTTATTCTGTGGGGAAGATGGACAGGAAAACCAAGTTCTTCTTAAAAGAGTACTTTTGGCCTACGCTAGGTGGAATAAGGCTGTGGGTAAGTTATATCCTTATTCATAAAACGTAATTTTGATAAATAGATTTATTGAATATAAGAAATGACATCTCATTAGATGAAGTTTCTCCTTACATTATAAAATACATTATAGTTAGTATAGTTAGAAGTTAATGTTGGTGTAGATAATTATTCTAGAACGTCCCTATTGATTGATCTTGAAATATCGAGAATGTTCCATTTGCTAATCTAGAGATTTCTATAGAGCGGGTCACAGTTATTATGCAGCATTGCGTTTATGGACGACGGCGTTGCCATATCGGCATGTTCTTCGAATTTGGTTCCAACTGGCGCGGGAATATAACTTGCCATTGTGTTACTATTATGATTTAAATGTTGACTAAATTATTCATTTGAAAATCGTTTAGTGAGTAATTAAGAATATTTATAATTATGCTTTTAGATAAATTTTACGCGCTTAAAGAAAAATATTGTAAATCCGCTAAAATATTCAAATTTTATACGTTTAATTATCACGTATAAAGAAATAAATAAATACAGCGGCCTTACAAAATACCTTTGTCAAATTATGAAAATAATAATATAATTAATAATAAAAATATCTCAATAATAATAATATATAGGTATAGGTACATAAATTACAAGACGAGTGGTAAAAAAGTCAGCTGTCATCTAAATTTTAAGGGAGAACGATTAACAGAGAAAAGCTAATCAAATCTTGCCGACGTTTCGATGATTTTTCCGAGGATTTTTCTTCTTCTGGCGGGTTGTTGTTGTAACAAACAAAATATAAAATAAGTAAATGAATTAATAATTACGTATTTTAACTTGAATTAAAATTAAACTTTAAAAATGACAATGATTAGCAGGTAATAACTAAAATAAATGAAAATTGAATGGAACATTTGAGGGTTAAGAAATATATTACTGGTCTTCATCGTCATCCAAGTCTTCATCTTCATCGTCTTCATTTAGATTTATTATTATTGGCTCAATGTCTTCCATTAAATGATCTGTTTGCCACATCTTTTCCTCTGTCTTCTCTACCTTTTTTTCATAATTAGACCACTGCATTGGGGTTACTTGCGAATACGCTGTTTTTATAAGTTTTTCCACATCCTCTTTATTAAAAAAACTATTATTACGAGCCACATATCCTTTCACTTGGCTCCACACCATGTCAATAGGATTTAATTCGCAATGATAAGGTGGTAATCGTAGGACTGTTATATTATGTTCCGTGGCAATGTCGTCTATTTTTCTTAGGTCGTACTGCTCTCTAAACGTGTTTGCAGTAGCCAATAATTCTGTTTTTAAATAATCATCCTCGAAGTAAATT
Organism: Ophraella communa; assembly: GCA_035357415.1. Classification (NCBI taxonomy): domain Eukaryota; kingdom Metazoa; phylum Arthropoda; class Insecta; order Coleoptera; family Chrysomelidae; genus Ophraella; species Ophraella communa. The sequence goes on along the minus strand of CM068989.1, from coordinate 34,419,696 downwards.
TCTTTTTCCAGTAGCCAGTACTTTATTTGTTCCTTATTCCAAATTGTCTTTGGAAAAGGTAACTTCGCCCAATGGTATGACGCATTGTCCAACACTACAACATTCTTTGATCCGTTTTTCGGCAAATTAGGGATCAATTGATCTTTAAACCAGGCCTCAAAGCCTATTGCGTCCATTTTGTCGTGGTAATCGTCTGCACATTTCTTTACCAGAAAAGTTTTTTCTGCACCCTCAAGAAAACCGTCTTTCCAGCCTGCCTGGAGAAGAACAAATCTCGGTCCTCGTTGACTTGGAGCCTTCAGTCCTGTTGTCAGTCCTTTGACAGATGCATCTCGGGAATTTTTTATGGTAGTGTCTTTCCATTCAAAATTTACACTGTGGCCCACATTAATCCATGACTCGTCCAGATATATTACGTTATATCCTTCTTCGCGGAACTTCTTCACTGATCTTAAATATTTGTGCCTCCAGGCAATTATATCAGCTCTTTCTATTAGAATCGAGTCTCTTCCTCTCTTTCCAAAAACAAACCCCATATCGTTAAGCAAGCGTCTTAGCGCACTTTTAGAAAAATTTGATACATTTTCGTCTGAATTTATTTTAGCAAGAAGTTTTGCTAGTGTTGGTGGAGTAGAATTCATGCACAGCTTTTCGTATTTGCGATTGGATACCTTCATCGTAGGTGATCAGTCTTGAATTCGACTGGCTGCTGTTCCGTCTTCGTTTTTTTGGCGATGTCAAAGGTCCAGTAGCGGCGTCGCTTTTCAGATTATACACTGTTCTCACACTAAGGCCAGTCATTTCAGAAATCAGTTCTATTTTCGCTGTCACATTTTTGTTATCTTTTGTATTCAACGTATACGTTAAAATATTCAATAAAAGCCTCTTGGTTTGACGATGAAGATTTTCACCTTGTTTAAATTTTTCAAACGGTGCTGCTAACTGCATGGCTGTTGTTTCAATAATGCCCTCTCGTTTATCAGCAGAAACAGATAGGTACCTGCCTATGTTATTAGTTACCTGTACATTTACTTACCTCTACATTCCAGGAATATTACATAAGGTCAAGGGATCATACAGGTAAAAATAATTAGCATGTTTGTAATTAAATAATATTTTCACTGGCAATAAGATTAGGATTTATCTGAAAGATTTAGTAGAGACCTAAATAATCCATCAAGTGAAGGTATATACTGATTACAATCTACATAAATAGATTTGAATTCCATTTTTTAATAATATTTATTATATAGAATACATCTGTTTTGCAAAATTCATAATAAAACGTTTCTACGAAAATAAATTGGCTGAGTTAATTGTGGTTCAAGCCGTAACCAAAGCCAGTAGTCGGGGAAGTTTTATAAACATCATTTTTATAAAACCCCAAAAAAATGAATCTAAATTAGTTAAATAGGAAGACCGGGCTGGCCAATCTTTTGGGTCCCCTCTTCCTTTCATCTATTAGGGTTATACAACACTATGTATAGTTTAAGGTAATTTCAAAATATGGACTCTAAAGACATCTACTATTTTTGTTAATAACATTTTTTGATATCTTCTAAAACAACCCATATACCGAACCTTGTCGTAATGTTGGTACACCCTGTATAAATGAAATGTTCTATAGAGCGGGTCACAGTTATTATGCAGCGTGGCCGGCATAGGCCAATGTAAATCTTATGGGCGAATATTCAACACTGTTGCCGCTATAATAGATAACAAATATTTTGGTTTGATTTTCATTTATAACCAGCACATTAATTAAAAGGGGTGTAATTAATTAATTTTACTAAAATTGCAAATGTTTAGATTTTTCCGGCTTTATTTATCTACTAATTAATATTACTGTACAAAATTCTTTATGAAATTTATTGTACTAACTATTCTACGTGAAAGTCCATTTTATTAAGAACAATAAACAACTAAAAGGTTGCATTTCATATTTTGCGAATAAATAGTGAAAGTTTAATTCAACCTTTTAGTTGTTTACCGTTCTTAACTTCAATATGTCATTGTGATTAAAAACCTAATTTTTTCAAATAAACTTATAATTCAGTTAAATTGTATTTTTGCTAGGAAAGTTTTGGGGTAGTTCTGATTTTCTCATTCCATATGTGTTTTGGGGTGCTAAATCTGAATCTGAGGTTTGCGGACAAAATTTCGTGACGCATCATTTAAAAAAAAAACAGAAAAAACCGATTTTTTTTTGCTTTTTTCCGGTTTTTTGCTTAAAACTCGAAAACTATTAACTTTTGGTAAATGGTTTGTTTACAGAAATTAAAGTACTTAAAATTCTCTACAAATGGCATTATTTAGTTTTTTTTTCAGACGAATCGTTCGGTTTCTAGTGCGAGTTGAAAATTGTAAATTTTTAGCAGTTTATGCAAAACCCACTTTTTACATTTCAATATTTAATTTTTATGGATGCTGTCATTTGATAATGTCACCTGGTTTGCCACACAAGTAAATAAAAAGAAAAAAGGCAAAAATCATGCAAATTCAGTAGGTATCAAAAAAATGTAGAACTCGTAGCAAAATAAAACTTAAAATCTCGTTACTTATGACCATATATTATTATGATTATAAATTATAATATGCAAAATTTATATGAGCCGTTGTCTTTTGGAAGGCCCTGGCTGAGGTTCTTCGATAACGATGAGTCCTGGTTCTGCTTGTTCTGAAAATAAAAGTTTAAAGTTAAGATATTTATCAAGAAGAGATAAGATTGCAAAATAGATTGTGAGATTAAACATACCTTCCGCATCGTACTGAGGTTCTTCGATGGCATCGGGTCCTGGCTCAGGGTCTGATTGCTCCATCGTCAGGGTCGGGAGTTGTTCTCCTGGAAAATAAAAAGAGGTGAGATACATATCATATATCAAGGAGGGATGAATGAATACAAAATAACTTGTGAGATCCAACATACCTCTCTCTCTTTCTTCAGTTTCTTCTACGTCTATGTCAGAGCTGTCTTCTGGTGGCTCAACATTGTTACACAGTCCTTCGCATGATGTGCATATTGGGGAACAATGGAGCCCCGCCTTCCTGCATCCACAATTGCGTTGACAGCCCTTTTTACATTTACATGAAATGTACCGGAGTATTGAGTTTGGTGCAGGGTCTAAAGTAGTTGGTAGGTACTGGCACGAGACCACTACTAGTTTTTTTCCATCCCCACTCACTTGGGTCTTTTTGTTGCACGTTAGGTGTGGCTTGACCGGATAACCACTGCTGCACCTGATAGTAAACTCTCAGTGAATGTTCTCGTGCAGCAGCTTCAGTTGGGGGCAATGAGGAAATGTTGGTCTTATTTTTGAATGATGAAGATACGTATTGTTTGTATCTTAAATCGTCTCGGTCTTTATTTTAATTAACTTAAATACTAGGTGAAATTAACTAAAAACCTTTCAATACAAATCTATAAAGTGGGTTTTGCATGAACTGCTAAAAATTTACAATTTTCAACTCGCACTAGAAACCGAACGATTCGTCTGAAAAAAAAACTTAATAATGCCATTTGTAGAGAATTTCAAGTACTTTAATTTCTGTAAACAGACCATGTACCAAAAGTTAATAGTTTTCGAGTTTTAAGCAAAAAACCGGAAAAAAGCCCAAAAAAAGCGGTTTTTTCTGTTTTTTTTTTTTAAATGTTGCGTCACGAAATTTTGTCCGCAAACCTCAGATTCAGATTTAGCACCCCAAAAAACATATGGTATGAAAAAATCAGAACTACCCCAAAACTTTCCTACTAGGGTCACTTCACAGTACAAATTTACTGAATTATTAAGTTACTTTAAAACGAAGAGTTTTTTTTGTTATTCTTACAATGTAAAAATGTAACTAAAAGTATTTATTTATCTTAGGTTACTGTCAGGGATTCAATATGTTGGCAGCTTTGATCCTTCAAGTAACAGAAAAATGCGAAAGTGATGCCTTAAAATTAATGATATACCTCATAGAAGGCGTCCTACCGGATTCTTACTTTGCAGACAGCTTGCGAGGACTATCAGTCGATATGGCGGTTTTTAGAGAGCTATTACGAACAAGATTTCCTCGCCTTTCTAAGCACTTAGACAATCTTCAAAATGCTGCTAAAGATGGAAGTAGAAGTTACGAACCACCTCTAACTAATGTGTTCACCATGCAATGGTACGTTAACCAAATTATTACTGTTTGAATGAATGTAGCCGGCGGGGTGGCTGATGCCTGCCAAGTAGGCCCTTCGGGCCCTTTTTGCCATACCCCAGGTTCTCCCCCCTCTGTATTTTACTCGTTCAGCGCCCTCTCGAAACGCCTGGACCTTCGTATGAAAGCCATGACGTCCCTTGGAGGAAGTTTGCTTCCTCGATTCTTCGCACCCCAAAGATGTCTTGTCTTAGTTGTGCGTAAACCTCACAGGTGCCCAAGAATTTGTAAAAAGTTTCCTCCTCGCCACAGTTTGGGCAGTCTGGGTCTGCGACTACTCCCAGTGGCCAGTAAGGACTCCGACAAGCAGGCGCAGCTGTGATCTGGATTTATCCAGTAACCACTTTGTCCTAGCTTTGTCAGGATAGGCGATAGTTTGTTACGCCTGCCTAAGGCCACTACAGTTGATCCATTGTCTTTTAATCCTCTCTCCGCCTATTCCTTGAGTAGAGTTGAGGTTTGTGATCTGCATAGCCCTGTTATTGGCTCGGGTCCGTAGCAAGGTTTGTTGGCTCCCTGCCTGGCAAGTTCATCTGCCCTCTCGTTGCCCACTATACCGGTACCCATAATAGGGTTACATCCCGTCTTGAGGCCAATCTTTCTAGGGTATTTGGGCATTCCTGGACTGGTGCTGTGCTTGTCCCGCAGCTACAAATCGCCTTTAGAGCAAATGCTGACGGGGCTTCTTGAGTTGTTTCGTTCTTCTATTAGTTCTGCTGCCTTAAGGATGGCAAACATTTCTGACTGGAAGATCGTGGAGTATTTACCAAGAGCATTTCGAACCCCTACTTCCTCTATCAGAACACCTACTCCTGACCTCTCTTCTATGCGAGAGCCATCTGTATAACATACTATGCTCCCTGGGGGGGATTACGACCTTGGTACTTGTTTTCCGTTCTTACTTTATCTGCTTTTGGGATAGCTTTGTGAGCCAAGAGTGGAAGCTCTGTTTCTGTCCTTTATGCTATTCTTGTGTCGCCTTCGCCACGCCCTTTCCAGTGCCCATTGTCTCTAAGCCTTATAAAAGACGCCATTGCGCTCATAATGATCCATATGAACAAATGCGGCAATCCCAGGAGGACATCAAGCGCTGGTGTGGGTGTTGTCCTTAGCGCTCCAATGACCTATGCCTGCAACCCTCTGTACTTGCGGGTCACCCATTGCCTCTCCACCACTGGCCACCAGACCACGAACCCGCATTGGATCCTCGGTCTAATGAATCCAGTGTAGAACCAATGGAGACCTTGGAGTTTACTCCCCAATTCTTTCCTACAGCTTGGCGCAGTTGCCACAGTGTGATTGTTGACTTGCTTATTGCCTTGTCCCAGGTGATCTTTTTATCCAGCATCACCCCAAGGTAGTTGGCCTACTCCAGAAATTCTACATATCGCTCATCTAGTACTACAGAGACACAATTGTCAAAAAATGCAAAAATGAGTTTATGATGCCAGATTATTCCAAAAATGTTAATACGTATGGTGCTACAAAGTCGTTTTTATTGTTCAACAAATGAACGCAAGATAGCGCTACTGTCTTTGTTGCATTGGTACGAAAATGGACTCGCCCGGAGTGCAACGGCGCCATATTTCTACTTATCTACTTAGATAATTAAACATCCAAAATATCCTAGTAGCAGTTAAAAATATTATAAACTGAACTTTTAAAACAAAAAAGAACTTTGAAACAATCTTTAAATCGCTCTCCTGTAAAATTTGTAAAATGACAATTACGTCTCTGTAGTACTAGATGAGCGATATGTCCAAAAGTTTGGAATGTTTAGAAATAATATATCTACGCCTATGGTTTTTTAAAAACTATTGTTGATATTTATTTAAAAATGCCCAGAGGCATGATATCATATTTTAATAGGTCTAGAGTAATTGCTTTGTTACAACAGGGCTTTAGTCAAGATGATATCGCGAATATTGTTGGTGTTACTCAGGGTCTTGTATAAAGAATTAAAAAAAAATTCCAAGACACAAATGATGTGAAGGATCGTCCCAAAAGTGGCAGAAGTCGATGTACAACAGCAGCACAAGACGGGCAGATAACATTGATAGCTCGAAGAAATCGACAGGAATCTACAAGTGGCATATCAAGAGAAATTGCTAGAATTGAAGGACTGAATATCTCAAGGCAAACAATTACACGAAGATTAAATGTGGTAAATTTGTATCGCAGAAGATTTCTACGTGTTTCGAAACTAACCTATTAACAAAAAATTGTAAGGTTGCAATGGGCTCAAGAAATGTTACACCATGGTCCTAACTGGAATTATGTGATGTTCTCTGATGAATCAAGAATTGGCTTGGTTTCTGATTTGCGAAGAACGCTAGTTTGGAGGGTCCCAACAGCCCAACTACGTGTTTCATTTGAAGGTGGGAGTATTATGGTTTGGAGTGGTATTGTGAGGGGTACACGGACGCCTCTCCTGGTTTTGGAGAAAAGAATCACTGGTGCTGCGTACATCGAGGAAGTTTTAAATCCTGTTGTGCTTCTATTCCGGGGGGCGGTAGGTGATGGATATGTGTTTATGCATGACAATGCACTTCCACATCGAACAGCTGCAGTACAAAATTTTTTGGAAGAAGAAGGAATATCCACATTAAGATGGCCATCAAATTCCCCTGACATGAACGTCATTGAACATGCCTGGGACATTCTTAAAACACGCAAGAAGCGAAACCCTCCCCCAGTTACTCTACGAGAACTGAAAGATGCTGCTCGTGAAGAATGGGAGAGAATTCCGCAAGCCCAGCTCGACCATTTAATCGATAGCATGCTCAAAAGAATAAATCATTTTTTTTGTATGTTTAGTATTGGTTAGAGTTGTAGAAAAATGATGTTTACTTATATCAAAAAAATTATTTATAAAAATTAATAAAAAGATGAAATATTCCAAACTTTTGGACATATGTGGAGTGAAAGAGAACAGCTTTACATTGTTAATATGAAAGTTCCAACCACAGGATATTAGAAATTGAGTTTGTTAAACAATTTATTCTTTATTGTCAATTTTTTCTTGAAGAATTTGGTTCTTTCGGTTCATCTGTATATATGTAGTAAACTAGAAAATAATATTCACTTTAATTCTTGCGTACTGTATATTAATCTTGCGGTTTTTGTAACCCTAGAATAGTGGAAATTAATTTATTTAAACTCAATTACAATACAGAGATATTATTTGAATCAGAAGAAAGACGCTAATTTAAATACCTACAGATTTCAGCAAGGACAACAAATTACGTATAAAACGAATTTTCAATGTCAGCCGATATTGATTTTTAGAATTATATATTATTCAGATAACAAGGAAATTCTAATCTGATTAAAATTGAAATCATATACAGGGTGTCCCGAAAAAAATTGGCATAAATTATACCACTTACCTATATGCAATAGTGCACACAAAAATATTTACAGGGTGCCAAAGTTAAAAATTTAGATAATTTTTTTAACATTACTATAATTTATAGGAAATACTAGTAGAGAATACCCAATAAATTGGAATAAGCTGCATTCAATTATTTTGATTTATTATGGATTTTCAGAGGGGATCAACACCCATTTCACCCCCAACTTTTCTTAGGGCTTTAATTTAACAAAATATGTTTCCAATTTATTGAGTATTCTCTACTATAGTGTATTTGAAAATCAAGAGAGAGTAAATTCCCAGAAATGTTTTGCAGTTATCAGTGTTAAAGGCAGTAAACCATAGACGTGCGTTTTCAAAATTAAATTAATATGGAAATAGAAATATTTAATTTGTTTTAGTTAGTTATACCTAGATTAACAATTTTAGATAGATAAACATAATTCGTAAGTAGTAATTTAATTTGTGTAAAATGAAGAAAAAGTCAATATTATTTTAGGCATTTTGTTTTAGGCATATGTTTATTTACAAAATATGTATATAATATGTACAGATAATTACAATTACTTATAAATTAATATGAGGAGCTAAAAACCCAATTAAGTAGGTATATGAGAAAAAACAACTAACCGCAAGGATAAAATTTGACGAGCAACATGCAAAAAATACGACAATATTAAATCTTAAAAAATAAAAATCTAAAAATAAAATTAAAGTACATAAATTAATAATTTTAAAGTTATGGTTTCTCGCACTCTGTGTCAGAAGATTCACCATCTGATTCTAGAGAAATTACAATGGGCTCTATAGTAATATCAATTATGTTATCTAGCTCCCACATTTTTTTTTTCTATTTCTGTAACGTGTCTAATACATTTTTGCCAATTTTCACTTGTTACTTAAAATATTGCCTTATTGAAGAGATTTTTAACATCTGATAATTTAAAAGTAGTGTTATTTCTGGCAACATAACCTTTAACTTGAACCCATATCAATTCTATCGGATTCAGCTCACAATGGTAGGGTGGTAAACGAAGGATTTCAATTTCTCGTTTTTTAGCTATCTCCTCAATATTATATTGTTTATAATTTTGCTTATGTTTTTTAGCAATAGTTAACAATTCTGCCCTCAGCATTGTATTGTCAAAGGCTAAATTTTTAGAAGATAACCATTTTGCAATTTCATCCTTTTTCCATTTAGTGGTTGGTAAAGGTTCAAGTAATCTGGAGTGGTAACTTGCATTGTCCATTACAATAACCGATCCTTTTGGTATGAATTGAATCATCTGTTCAAAATATTCCTCAAACACGTCTCCATTCATTTCTTTGTGATAATCAACGGTTTTTTTTTTATTCAAATAAGAGTAAACCAATCTCAAGAAAACCGTTTGTACTGCCTATATGACAAATAATTAATCTTTTACCTTTTCCTATAGGTTCCTTAAAACCAGTAGTATAAATATCCTTCTAGAAAAGCTTGATGGGATGATTTTATATTTTTGTCTTTCCAAACTCTTCCTACACAATGTCCTTCATTAACCCATGTTTCATCTAAATAATAAATGTTTTTATTTTGAGCTTTAACTTGTTGTATTCTTCTGAGGTACTGTCTTCTCCAACATTTCTTCAGAATCAATTAGCATTGAGTGTCTGCCCATTTTTTCAAATTTAAAGTTTAACTCATGTAACATTTTCCATAGTTTATCCCGGCTTATTGTGGGTAAATCAACATCATTCGTAATGGCTTGCAAAACTTTATCCAAAGTTGGTATTTGCTTGTTTATAAAAAATGAGTGAACAAGCTTACGAATAGCATTTTTAAAAAACTCGTCCACGTTGACTTTTAATAGTTTTTGTCAACCTGGTTTCGGCTTTGGTGAGGTTACTCCACCTGATTTTTCCTCCTTTAGAACTCTATATATTGTAGATTTTCCATATCCCATTGCCTTAGATGTTGTTTCAACTACACTGTCAATAGTGTTTGAGGGATTTTGATGTTTAAAATAGTGGTATGCATTTACTACAGCACTCTCTTCATTGAGCGATAAATGGTCTAGTTTTAATTTTTTCACTGGCGTATACTCACAAACTGCTTCCATTTTTAGTCACTACTATTTGTCACGTTTATCGAAAATCAAATAACTGCATTTCTAGAAACTTAAGCACTATTTAAGTCAAAATATATCTCATTAGAAGCTGTTGCCATTCGGAGGTCGTTAAATAACAATTATCCCTTTCTAATCTGGTTACGCCTATGACGCACGTTAATCCTCTTAGGCCTACTGTAGTAACAATGAAAGATCATAAAATAATGTGATAGTCCAAGAAATTTAATAAATTTTGTATTGAAATTAACAAAAACAATTTAGAATGCATTACAAATATTGAAGTTTTACCGCACGTACTGTACTATAGTTTTGCATACCGAATTAGTTTTTATTCTGGGAATTTACTCTCTCTTGATTTTCAAATACAGTATAGTATTTCCTATAAATTTTCATACATTAACGTTAAACCGTTTTAGAGTAATGTTAAAAAAATTCAGTTAAATTTTTAACTTGTGTGCACTATTGTATATATGTAAGTGGGGTTCAATCAACATATTTTTGACCCAGAATCTGTGGTATAATTTATGACCATTATTTTCAGGACACCCTGTATTTTGTTAAAAGAAGATTGCTGACAATATTTCTTTATTGTGTTATTGTTAGTGCTTAATATTAATTTTTTGTCTGCAGGTTTCTTACACTGTTTTGCAACTGTTTGCCTCATCCTACTGTTCTTCGAGTTTGGGATCTCATACTTCTCGAAGGTAACGAAGTTTTACTGCGAACAGCTTTAGCTATATGGCAAGTATTGGCGGAGAAAATCCTGACAGTAAGGAGTGCCGACGAATTTTATTGCATGATGGGAGTTTTGACCAGAGAACTTCTAGAATTTGAGCTAGTAGATGGTAACACATTGATCAAAGCAGTCGTAGCTATTGGACCATTGACGGAACTGGGTACGCTCAGGGAGCACTATTTATACAACATAAATCCATGGAGTACTACCTTACCCCAAACCGTTGACAAACAGTTGAAGCTGTACCCCAAACAAAGTATCGCACTAGACATCAGTGGCCTAAAAAAGCAATATGCTAAACTAAAGCAGAGACAGAGGCAAGCCCATATAATAATAAGTGCAGCTATTTCAAGACAATCTTCATCTGCGCCTCCTGTTACCATGAACCATTTGTTATTAGGTAAAAGCGCTCTTATATCAGCTAAAAGAATCGGACCTCCGAAAGGAGCTATACCTCCTGCTAGACAAACCACTCCCAGTACGCTACACTGGAAAGACGCTCCTAAACAAACTTCAAGCTCCAGTTCAAGTGATACAGAACTTTGTGACGAGGAAAAAGATTTATCTGACGAAGAAGAACAATGTCAATTAGATAACCTCCCCCTAGATATTGATAAGGATCTTATGAAAATTGACAATACAAGTGCCACTGTAGAAGTAGAAACAATTTGTTCACCTTCCGAAAATAAAAATCAAATTACTGACAGTTTAGAAGATAACGATAATTTAATAGTTTTCAAATCAGAATCAGACGAAGAAAGTTTCGATTTCGAACAATTTTTATCGGATCGATTAAAAGCATCTGATATAGCAGAAGAAAAGGCAGATTACGGTAGGAGAAATAGCGAAAGAGCTTTGCAAATCATTCAAGAAAACTCGTTAATACTTCATCGAATATTGCAATGTCAATCTCGGTTCTCTCCTTCACCTCCGCTAACAATTGAACCGATTGATTTTCCATGTGCTACGACGTCGTTCACTGATACATCGAGCGAAAATTGCGTGGAATTGGGCATTGGTAAACATAAAAATGATAATCCATCATTTAAAGAAACACCAGAAGTAAAATCTCCAGAATACGGATCAAAATATACTAGTATACTTGAGAAGAGCAAAAGTTTAGACGAAAAATATAACGAACTGATACTGAATAAACCTGTATCTAGAACTTTTGAGGAGTTGAGTACAATAAACTTTAACCTAGAAGAACCAAAAGATTTAAAAACTTCAGAAAACGTCTTTACTACAATTAACGAGGAAAACTTTGGAGATGTTAACAATGTTCAACAACAAATCAATGAAAACGATAAAGACGACGATATTTTTAAATTATTCTATAATAAACCTGATTTTAGTACAGAGTACATCAGATATGATTCAGTTAAACCGGAAACTAAGTTTACTCTGGACCAATCGTATGTATTACCTGTCATTTCCTCGAATAATTCTGGACAAACTTCTTCGATAAATAATAAAGAAGTTAAATCACCAACACTCAATCCCACCAACACAGATCCTAATCATGTAAAAGAGGAAGATAAGGTAAATTCAAGGTTATCAACTACCGATCAATGCTCTGCTGAAAATTCAACTAATAAATATTCGATTAATAATGTACATAATTATCATCTTGATTTGAAAAAACACGAAGACGCTTTGTTAGAAAATACAAAAAGTTGTGGAGAAAACTCCGAAGTTAACGTAGTAAGTAGTCCGTTACGATGGAACCCTTCAACCACTTGTTATAGTTATCTTGTCACTGATGAAGAGGGAAAACCGTCGATGTTCTCGCGTGAGGAAACACTTAAAGAAACATGTGATATTCAAAAAATTACAAAACCCTTTAACCTTGACGTTGTAACATGTACTAGCTCAAATTTAAAATCTCCTTTAAAAACGCCCCTATCTCCTCTAAAATCGCCTTCAAAATCGCCATTTAAATCTCCTAATTCTCCTAGCAAGAACTTCAATCCTTTTCCCGTTCCGCTTAGCTCCAGGCAAAATAAAGAAGTTCCTTTGAAACTTGGGTTATATAAAAAATAGCAAATTTTTGTATTCTACGGAGATAAAGTTGAACCTAATACAATAGTAATAAAAAAATACTTGTTAAATATTTACCTTGCTATTTTCTTTTAGATTTATAGAGAAGTTCTCAAAAATAATATTAGGTTATTCAATAAGTTTTGTTATACCTAACGGTTCGATATTACAAGTATTGATCTAAACTTATATTAGGGCCGGTTTATTCACCTTCCAGTAAACTGTTCTGTAGCGTTACTGAGAGGATTTTCACCCGTAAGTGTTTTTTTTTCATACTGTACGGTAAAGTGGCACTTTACGGTACACTTGTACTTTACAGTACTCTTCAATTCTTCCAATGTTGTTTGAAATAATAAGTGAATCAACATAAACTAAGCCTTTATTCTAGTTTTTGAAGATTGACATTAATTGTAGAACTGCTGTTGCCAGCAATACTATGTATTAATGGAGTTGTTGATGGATTTACAGTGTTTTCTGTAATCGTGCAAGACGTGAGGCTGTGATGTAGCACTTCAACAAAAGTTACGCCCCTTTGTATCATTCTTGCAATCTTGATTTTGCCTTCAATCGATTCTTCTATACACTTTTCTGCAACTGAATAACTCTTCCATAAACCATGCTGTTTTAGAACTTTAAGGTCACCTCCAGCATTGGCCAATATCGTTGAGGATGTCCTCCTGAAGCAATGACCTATATACTTTTCTGGTTGGTCTAGTTTTAAGAACTCAGCTATTTTCTTAGATGCTCCACGAACAGTATGTATACCAGCAATGATCTGTATACAGGGTGGCGCACCGGAAACGAAACAGATGATTCCTTTTAAAAAAAAAAACGCTTGGACACAAAATTGGCATAAAATCACATTAACATTTGCAGCCCCCTAAGCGGAGGTGGCACCATCCCTAAAATCTTAAATGGAAAGGGGGGTCGTAGAAGGTCTTTCAACTCCCTTTACAATGATGTAAAATATTCATGTATTTCAATTCAGTAGTTTTGGAGATTTATTGATTTAAAGTTTAAATACATCATCGTAAGAGGAGATCAATACATAGCAGCAAAGTTGTTGAAAAATAAAGAATGAACTGACCTGTCAGCCGAGTAAATGTTGAAAATGACCACCATTACTTTCCATGCAGTAATAAAGATTTAGCTGTAAACGTTGCCGGATATTTTGCAATATTTGAGGAGTAATTTGATGGCACTCATTCACAATTCTTTGTCGCAAATCTTCTAAGGATGTTGGCTGAGTAGCATAGATTTTGTTTTTTAAGTAACCCCACAAAAATAAATCCAAAGGTGATAAATCTGGCGATCTTGGGGGCCATTCAACTGCACCTCTTCTACCAATCCGTTGACCTGTTGGAACATCAACATATTCTCAACGTATCGACCATCATTCTGATTGTTAATTATATCTGTTAGCGCAGGATCTATGGCATTTTGCAGTAATTCCAAATACATTTCACCAGTCAAATTTCCAGGTAAGAAAAAAGGACCAACCAAATGATCGCCAAAAATACCAGCCCAAACATTTAATTTTTGTGGCTGCTGTGTGTGTACCTCATGGTAAATTCTGGGATTAGAGTCCGACCAATATCGACAATTCGGTGTTTTCATTAGAAAGAAATCAATGAAATTCCTTTGTAATCATATAGTAAATTATAAATATTTAATCCTAAACTCATTACAACGCAACAATTCTGTTTTTTTTTATATAATATCAAATTGAAAGTAAGTTAAAATCGATAAATTCAAATAGAAGTCGAAACGCACCTTCATTGGTCGTGACGTCAAAACTCATATCGATGACAGTTTGTTTACATTTAATGTGTGGTAATTGAGAGAGTTGGACTTTTATTTTTGATTTTATTGTGAATTATTGGTTTTATTTGTGTTATGCAATCATAAAATGTCGTCAGTAGGGTTTGTGAAAGCATTGTCAAACAATTTACCATCCTTAGACATTTTCATGGTTAGGTTAGGTTGGGTTAAGTTAGGTTTCAATGCAGCTGAATTTCGAAATGCAAAAGCAACAGCGTACCTAAATACTTATTTTGTGCTTTTTGCATTAAAAAATGTCTAACTGACTTAATTTTATGAAAATCAACAAAAAATAAAGAAAATAGATGAATAAATATAAATAAAAAACTTCGCACAATCTTCCAAATACACTGTTTACAATAAAATGATGGCGCTTTCAATGACACATATGAGTAGTGACGTGTAGTGTTGGATCTAGTCGTTTACGCGGCAAATTTCTGAATTTGAATTTGAGGATGGAATAACTATGCTACAAAATTTTTTTAGTTTAAGTTTTTTTGGGTTTTGGGGTAATTTATTGCTGCTCTGTATCCTGCATGATTTTGAAAAAAATGGAAAACGAATTATGACGATTTACTTCGCCATTTAAAAAAAAGGAACATTCGTCGGAAAAGGAAATGTTTAATAAAAATTGTTCATCGTTTGTAATTCGTTCACTCATAACTTCACAAAATTCTAATCGCTTATCAAAATCGTCTTCGTTAAGTTCTTGTACAAGATAAATTTTCATACGGATGAAAATTATGGAACTTAAGAATCCGTTGGATAGTACGTCGACTAACACCACACGAAGTTTGCAATTTGCGGGTACTTAATGTAGGATCTACAATAACTTGCCCTAAAACCCCCACTTCTGTTTCTTCGTTCCTTATAGGATTTTCAATATTACGTTTTTTATTGGCGACTAATCCAGTTTCCCGAAATTTAGCTACAAGTTCTAGAACATATTTTCGGTGCACATTATTGTTCTCATGTCGCTCAATAAAAAATTTATGCTGTTTTATTAGCGCACCTGATTATTTCCGAAAAATATTTCAATAATTTCAACCCTTTCTGCCGTGGAATATACCATGGTTAATTTATGTATAAAGCAATAAATGATATTTTAACAACAAAGATTGGTCAAATCAATCGCAAACTAATGTACTATTTCCTATTTAAAATAAGTACGTGGCGTTCTCTACTAATTTTTCTTCAAGAAACAACTTTTTTTGTCACAAAGGACATTTTAATTTCTTTTTTTAATATTAATAAACCATGGGAGTAGTAAATAAAAGCATTTACTTATCAAGAAAATGCTTTTACTCAAATTTCATCTGAAGGAAGTACTAACTAATTAGATGTACCTATTAAAGTCTACTTTAAACTTTAAATCAATAAATCTCCAAAACTACTGAATTGAATACATGAATTTTACATCATTATAAAGGGAGTTAAAAGACCTTACAAATAATGGATCATTCGACCCCCCTTTTCTTTTAAGATTTTAGGGGTTGAAAATGTTAAAGTGATTTATGCCAATTTTGTGTCCCCCTCGAAAACAAAATCGACGGGTCCGAGCGTTTTTTCAAAAAAGAAATCATCTGCCAGTAAATGCCTCTGTTTCGTTTTCGGTGCGCCACACTGTACTTTTCTGGTTGGTCTAGTTTTAAGAACTTAGCTGTTTTCTTAGGTGCTCCGCCAACGTGAACTGATTATTACGGTACTCAATTAGATATTCTTGACTCGGCTCTTTCGTCGCCTCGTCCATAAACATCTATCTCGTACCGTAATAAGTCCCTTTTCGGACTAGTAACGTAAATAATTAATTCATCTTTTATTAGCGCCAAATTTTTGAGTAAATAAAAGCTACTGAAAACTTACAAATCGATTGGACCTGTCACTAAGGAATTACAGAGGAGATTCTAACCTAAAATTGTTTTTCGCGTGTTTTGTGTTTTTACTTATTTTTTTTTTAAATGGACGTTATTGACGACATAAATCTTTTTCTCCATCATATTAACGATCGCCGACCTTATAATAGCCAAAACAGATTTCACCAATGGGACAATTTAAACTGTTGGGATAATTTCGTTTAACAAAAAATTCGGTTGCACAAACTTTAGTCTTCATAGAAGAAAGACTTTTACACCAATCTGAAAGGTATTTTATTGTAAAATTTGTTAGAAAACCATTTCGGTAACAATGAAATTTTTTAGAATCAATCCGACTGAAACAAATTTTGTTATCCCTCAGATTTAACTAAAAACTTCTAATAATCTTTTAAAATCTTGAAAAAACCAAACAAGATACACAGCTGATGCAGAGTAAAATGTCATCTGTCAAAAAAACTATAGAACTATAGTAGAGTCACACAAACCACAGAAAATACACTGTTGCCTTATCTCCCATAGTGCTAAGTATTCAGTAACTACTGAACGAATAAAATACGTTGAATATAAACACAAACTGCTTACAGGTGACCTTTAAGTTTACTCGACAGATGAATAAACCGGCTGTAAAAGGGCTTATAATATGATTGCATAATTCTTTTTTTCGACGATCGTTAAAAAAAGTCCACTTTTTTTCACAGTTATTAGTTCATAAAGTACCACTTTTTTTCACGTGTTAAAAAAAGTTACTTTTTTTAACATGTTAAAAAAAGTAAAATGACAGCTTACAGTCTAGTTATAAGAAGTTTTGTCATCAATTTAGTGGTCTGTCACGATAGCGTATGAGCAAGCACAAGGTCCTACTAAGCAAGATGTCGTCGGTTCGAATCCCGCGTCGGAACTATTTTTTTTATTTATTAAATACTTATACCTATCCAGGGATAGGTTATCAAAACTGGGAAGTATTTAAAATTATTCCTGTTAACCAAATTATAGAAAATTTCATTATAAAACACATAGAATCGGCCAATCACGTCACCTATGGAAAACCAAATAAGAGTTGACATTTTAGAAACGCTAAGTAATTTGTTTGTGATTTGACAGTTAGTATTTCGTGTACTGAGTAAAATGGAAGAAAATAATTCGAATTTCGAGGAAGAAACATATATTTGTTATATTTGTTCTCTCTGTTTATTTATCTACAAATTAATAGGCTACATTCTGTTACTAATTCTGCAACAAAACGGAAAATAAAGTAAGTATGGGACAAAATTTCTTACGATCGTCGAAAAAATATTGTATGCAACATATGCATAAAGTGTCTTTTTTTCACTCATGGAATTTCCGCACTCTCATGGCGGCTCGTGCGCGCAAATTTCCCAATCGTGAAAAAAAGTACCACTTTATGCACTTGTTGCATAAATTACTATTCTAACTGCCCAAGAAAATAACTTTATGCTTCAATTATAATCTGAAGTCAGAGGCAGCTAAATCTTGCGAATCAAATATTTAGATCCATTTGGTACCAAAGATTCCAATAATAATGAGTTTATTGCTTTACCAGATTGGGTAGCACTACTTGAGATAATTCGCAACTACAACCACTCGCAGTACTAAGAACGATCTACTTGCGAATATTTCATAAAAATGCTATTCTTCACCACCATTAGCAATGTAAAAAAATTACATCACTCGCAAAGTAATAAATGTTTGGCAATAGATCATTAAGCGAGTTCGGTAATTATATCCCAGATGCGATGAATTATTTTGTCACGTGACCATAGATCAGAGGGATTAATTATTAGTCAAAAGTGTCAAATGTCATACCTATTTAGTTTTGTTTTTTCATTCTCCACAATATCCTATGGCGTGCCGTTTTGGTATATAATAACAACATTTAAAAAGCAAGAATAAGTTAACATTTTAATTTCATAATTATTTTTTTGCAGAATTAAAATTATGTATTTCATAATTTTAATACACGTATTTCCATTATGAAAAACATAATAGAAATTGCCGATTTGAAATTATGAAATACATAATAGAAATTCAATTTCTACTATGTATTGCGGTTGCCTCTCTTGCTGTAATGCATTTCAGGTACATATTAGGTATGTTCCAACCAAGCAGAGAACCGTTCTAAAATACTAATTTTTGTGCGCAGTGGTGTAGTGAGTTGCGCAGTGCTCTAATTTGGTCTTGTGAGTGGTAATATTACAGTTCTAGAACGGTTCTTTGCTTGGTTGGAACAAACCTATAATATCACTTATATAGTTAGGCAACTTCAATACATAATGGAAATTGAATTTCAATTATGTATTTCATAATGGAAATACGTGTATTAAAATTATGAAATACATAATTTTAATTCTGTTAAAAACAAATAAGGAAATTAAAGTTTTTAAACTAAAGATTAATTTTTATTCTTGCTTTTTAATTATTGTTATTAAATACCAAAACGGCACGCCATAATATCCTGATATTGCTCTTTTGTGACCATTATAGAAATTTGTTTTTGTTCTTCAACATCAAAAAGATCAAGTTTTTCCATTATAAAAAAATACAAGTTCTTATTAAACATAAAACCTAACATTCAGAACAATAAGCAACTAAAAGGTTGTATTAACTTTCACTATTTATTCTATAAATTGCAATTACAGCTGTTTCGCTATAACTAGCAATTTATAGAATAAATAGTGAAAGTTAATACAACCTTTTAGTTGCTTATTGTTCTGAATAACATGAATTTTCACACAGTAAGGGTTAGTACCATAAATTTCATAAAACCTAACCTCACAAACTCAGATTAATTTCTTTGATCTGCCAAAATACTCGGAGTTAAAGATCGTAATCCGATAGTCTTGTCATTAGATACTATCACTCTCACTCATATTGCCATTTAATACAAAAATTTGCGTGCGTAAATAGTACATTAAACAACGCATTTCATATGGCTTTCTGTTATGACAAGAGTTCAATTTTAAAAAACGAATCGCGATGCGATGAGTTTTTTAAAGAACGAGTGTCACAACAGCCTTATGAAATAAGTTGTTTATAATATTTTTTATATTTTGCCATTTTATAATTTTTTAAATTAACTGTAATTTATAACATTTGACAGCTTTGACATTTAAATTATGAAATGTTAATGTTTTCAAATATTTTAAAATGAAAAATACACCAAAAATAATATATTATATAAGTAAAAGATGATATTTATGTTCACAAATACTTTCTAAAAGATTAATATAAAATTAATATTTTAATTTATACACTATGGGCCAAATTTATTTGGAACCCAATTTTTCTCTGAATAATTATTGTTTAATATGTCGGATTTTGGTAAAATTTTGTGAAGATTTTAGGTACTTTTCTTAATTGTAGAAAAACTATCTAATCAAGATGTACAGGGGGAGCCAAGGAAGAAGCAATATTTGTAATCATTGCTTTTGGGGCTGTTTAGTTGAAAGTATTGAAAAACTGTCGGAAAAGAAACAAGAAAAAAATGTTCCTGAAAAACTTTTGTAGGTATTTAAAAAGTATTTTTTTAAACTCTGTTAAATAATATTACCATACAGCTTAATAGGGTTTTATTACATAACAAATTAACAGAGCAAAAATATCAAATAAAAATAGTTTTACAAGAACTTATTGTAAATATGACCTCCCAACATTGGTGAAATTTTGTCCTATTGATTATGCAAAGATGGAACTGAAATGAAATATCAATTAATAGATAAAGAGATGGATAAAGTAAATAAGAAAACAAACGTTTTGAATAAAATACACTGAAAGAGACAATCCAGATAAAGAAAATCATTAAAACAAACAAACTATTTCAAAATACGTAAATTAAAAGAGGCCGTGTGAC
The DNA here is from genome assembly GCA_035357415.1 of Ophraella communa. Lineage (NCBI taxonomy): Eukaryota > Metazoa > Arthropoda > Insecta > Coleoptera > Chrysomelidae > Ophraella > Ophraella communa. The sequence continues at coordinate 34,399,691 of CM068989.1, read as the reverse complement.
CATAATCCTTAAGAGATGGAATATAATCTATGGTTTTGTAAAACCCCATGTTTATACACTGACACTATATCACTATTTGATAACCATAGACAATGCCAATGCATTCAATGCCAAGAAAAATATATTTTTACATAGATTTTATATATCGCTAAAAGGAGTTAATATTTTTAACCATAATATTTCTTTTATTTTTATAACCTCAAAAAATAATACATTCTTGGAATTCTTCTTTCAGTTAAAATATCATAATAACCTATCTTTTATAAAACTTATCCATGTAGAATGTATCAATATATGACATGTACTGATGAATGGTTGTAGTTCCAAAAAATTCGTAAAATCCAAATATTTTATCAATGATTAACAAATACTTACTCAATTATAATTAAAGTTGTTAAAAAATGTGACACAATCTTCAAAGTGAACAGTTTTGAGAAAAACATACAACAATACTCGTCCTTGTTAAATATTAATTTTTTAAGTTAATTTCGTTTTGTACAATTGATATATGTTTATATATTACTTAAATATGTTTATAATAAATAATAATAGTATCTAGGTTGACTACAGTTAATATTTATTGCACCAATTACAATAATACGTTAATTTAGTTTTCCATTTCTTATATTCCCTTTTTGTACTTATACAAATATACGTATACTCAAATAAAACAAAAAACACAAATTAACAGATAAAATATAAGCTTTGTTCGGGTTTACTTGATTACTGTTTTCAAACTGTCAGGATTCGGCGCACTAAAAATTCCTGTGTTCGGGTTTTTCTTGTACGGTTTTCGAACCGTTCTATAATTTTAGTTTGGTGTTCGGGTTTTATTTCTGAATGTTTTCGGACGATTTGAAAACTGTCAAATCAGTCCAAGGTTAAAAGTAAGAATTTTTCGTGGACTAGTTGACGCATGCGCTTGGTCATTTGTCAGTCATTGTTTGTAGTGTGCATTTTAAATTTAAATTATTCTTGGTATTTTAATTTATTGAGTATCTATATTATTATGGATTTATTGGCAGAATTCTCGTCAGATTCATCCTCATCTTTTTCATGATCAAGTGATGATGGATTGGAGATGGTAGCAAATCTTTTTTTACCCGAATTATTACAGAAAAAAGTAAAATATGAGAATTATGCCGAAGAAACAGTACCCCTATATAGTGATGAACAGTTTATCCAACATTTTAGGTTTGTGGACAAAATAATTTACTTTTTGTATCAGATATTAAAAAATAAGGCGTTCGGGTTTTTTCATTTGTTGATAGTTTTCAAACCGTACATAAATAGTCCTTGGATTTAGTCCACTGCACATCCAGTTGTGCGCAGTCAGCAAATCGTTCTCAAACCGTCCGAAAAACGAAACCCGAATAAAGCTAATATAAAATGTATACCACAGAACATAATATAATGGTTGTGTCCAGTTGCCTACTTTTTGTATGTATTAACCACTATACTGTCTGTGATAAATTTGTCACAAAGTCAGTCACTTTCTTTTGGTTCAAAATACGGTTTTAACCGAACAAGAGAAATATGAGTACTCCCTATTCGCGTGATCGAATATTTCCTTCTCTCAGTTTTACTCACAGGATGAGAATAGGGCACCCTTCCACCGCTGCCTCTTTGCCCTAGCCATCAGGTCCAAAGAGTATTACCTTGACAGCACAGCTGCTGCTAATGCACCCACTGTCCTATACCCTTGTACCACTCTCCCTTTAGTTCTTTGAAGTGCAATTACACATTAATTTATTTTAACAGTGTATCTGTTAGTCTAAAATTTCTAGTACCTATATGGTTTATTAGTAAAGTTCCAAGGAGAAAAAAGGCACTGGTAAAAAAAGGAATTTGCGGCCGGCGATACTATTATAAATTATTATGACTTGGGCTTATTTTGTACAAAAATGTTAGCGGTAACAGCGCTGTAAACTTTCAAGGTCGAGGGATGTTATGAAAATGCTATTCTGTAGTACGCTCTTACTGTAATTTACATCGATGTATTTTAACATTTTCGCTGTTAAAATAACACCGACCAAAACATTCGACGTTAGGAGTGTCGAAACTGTCAAACTGTGTTTGTGATAGAATTGTAAATTCTCAGTAAATCGAAATGAACAATATCATTCCATAATAATAATAATAAAAACAAATTATAAAACTAATAATAATAAATATCTTTCAATAAATATAACGATAACCTAAAAAGTCGGCTATTTATATTAACCAACACAATAAAAGTGAAGTTAGCTGCAATGTAATATTGTTCAGAATATGATTTTTAACCGAGCTGTTAAATTTGATTTAACATCGCGATGTTAGAAACATCGATGTTAAGTTTACAGCTGTTACGAATATTTGTACAGAATAACCCTATTAATAAAATTGCTATTAGTATTACTCATTATTATTACCTACAATACCTACTCATTTAAACATTCAAAATTTATGTTGTCATACACAATTACAATGCTACATATCTCATTAGCTTTGAAATTTTGTACATTGTGTCGTGGTTGTTATGAATGGTAATTGAAGATTGTAATAATAGAATTACCTTCACACGCACTGTTTAAAACTTGTTTTGACTTATTTGAGATAAAATGGTTTTGAAGATTTTTCAGTTTACAGAATCAATTATCTAACATTTACCATTCTATTTATAGATATACAGGATGTCCCGAAAAGAATGGTCATAAATTATACTACAGGTTCTGTGGTCAAAAATCTGTTGATTGAACCCCAATAGTGTACACAAAAAAAGTTACAGGGTGGTAAAGTTAAAAATTTAAATAATTTTTTTAACATTACTCTAAAACGGTTTAACGTTAGTGTATGAAAATTTATAGGAAATACTAGTAGAGAATACCCAATAAATTGGAAACAGTTCCATTCAACTTTTTCACCCCCTAACTTTTTTAGGGCTATAATTTAACAAGATACGGACCGTAATATGGACGTAACTTTCTTTGTGTGAACTATTGTATATAGATAAGTGGGGTTCAATCAACATATTTTTGACCCCAGAATCTGTGGTATAATTTACGACCATTCTTTTCGGGACACCCTGTATATCTCTCACACATAGGCTGTTCAATAAATGCCAATAAATATTTAGAACTTACAACTGGTTATATTTTCTGATACAAATAATTAAAATAGATTAATACAATGCCTGACTGTTTTCAAACGTAAAATGTTTTTCTTGTATAGATCTTGTTAGTAAATATCTTGAAATTTATATGTTGTACTATATCTAAAATTTTTGAAAACAGTTTAAATGTAAAGTCTATTCGAAGATATATTGTTACAGCTACTTTAATTCACATTGATTGTATTAACCTATACTTTGTGGAAGTTCATTCTACCAGGAACATTAAAAATAGAAGTTTTTGAACAAAACTTCCACTTCTTATTAACAAAAAAATTTCTTTTTTAAATTCAATGACAGCTGTTTCGCTAAAAACCAAAAAATCGTCAGATTGACATATTGAAATTACATTTTTAGAAACAAAAAAGTTCTATTTTTAATGTTCTTAGCTACTTTAATACTCTAATACTTTAATAATATTTGATCCTACAATAAAACTCTACCAGGATATTTTCTATAATAGTTACCAAAGCAGCAATACTTTGATACTAGCACAGGAACACTTTTGTTTCTACTAAATCGAAAACCGAAAGAGTTTTTGCATGTATCATTTTAGTCCCACGATGAGATTTTGGGTGCGGATAGATAACGTTATTCCCTATTTTAAATTCCCGGTATGGTACCTCTAAAGTGTAGCTTTTGAGATGGGTGTAGTTAATATTTATGCCCATGGATCATAGGGCTCACTTTGATTTATATTTGATGTCGTTAAGGAGGTCGCCAAAGTTTGCGAACACCAAATGCTATACTAATTAGATTGTCACTAAAGGTCCACCATATTTGCATAAACATGTAATTTTTCCACCGTGGATAGGAGATTGCTCAATTCGCAACGTCCTCCTCAGACTCTAGAAGAACTTCGAGAGCAGTTGGTGGTTGCCTGGAATGAGGGGGACATTGACCACCTGATCAGAAGCATGCCTAGGCGCGTTGGAGAATGCCTAACACATCGGGGGGCATCCACACATTATTAAAGGTAAAAGGGCAATCATTTTGAAATTTTTATCATTTACTTATGCTTCAGTAAGTGCTTATACAAAAATAAAATCATTTAAACTAGGTGTTCGGATTTTTATGTCACTTAGTATATACAGTGTGTAAAAGCCAAATGGAATAAATTCATTATTTTGGTTACTGTACATATTTATAAAAAATCCCGAAACACGTCAAATTTAAATTATAACTTGACATTCTTTAACGTGAAAATGCAACCCCTACCTTCAACCCCCTTAGAATGACAGGTACAACCCCCAATTTTTTAAATGGGAAGTATAGGCTTGTGATAAATCATTTGAAAGGTCTCTTCATTCTCTATTCAAAAATGTTATTGTTTTTAAATTTGATGCAAAAATTAACATAAAAAAAATTAAAATCATGTTGTTACCGAAATTCGCTAAAATATACTCGAAACTTATTACAATATACTTAAAACTTATTTCCCGTTTAGGTCTTGATAATGACAAAGTGAACAAAAACCATAGCAATGTGGTTTCTAGATGGTAACCATTAAAAAACTTTAAAGAATTTCCGTGGCAACGCTATTTTAACAAGCAGTAGTAAATTGTTTTATTTAAGTTGTCATTGTTGTAATTTGAGTATAAAGTTTGTTCAATTCAATTCTGAAAAATGGTTAGATTAACGGAAATGCATAAAATAACAGTTTTACAAATGATTGGTTACGGAGATAACATCCGAACACAACAGGAAGTAACTCGCCTATTTCATGAGAAATTTCCTAATTTACCGCCTATATCCCAAGGAACAATAAGTAAAATAGAAAAGCCGTTTCGCGAGTTTGGTCATGTAAGGCAGATAAAAAAAGCAGCTGCCAATGCACTGAGTGATGAACTCAAATTAGATGTGTTGCTTGAGTTTCAGGAAAACCCACATACATCGAGTAGACAGGCATCCACTACATTCAATGCTAGCCATACATCGATAGCAAACATAGCAAAGTAAATAAATTGCATCCGTATAAGATGATACCTACTCAGGAGCTCATGGAAGACGATTTTGATAGAACTTTTTTTGTGAGCAAATGATGGACATGTTGGATAACAATATTATCCAATTAGAAGACGTTATGTTTTCTGATGAGTGTACTTTTTTACTTAACGGTCATGCTAATCGGCAAAATTGCCGCTACTGGTCCACGGAAAATCCTCACTGGATGAAAGAAGAACACACTCAATACCCTCAAAAGGTTAATGTTTGGGCAGGGTTTGTAGGGAACAATATCATTGGTCCCTTTTTTATTGAGGGCAACTTGAATGGCAACAATTATTTGGCACTACTTCAAAATGATGTCATTCCAACGTTGGCAAATTTATATCTTGATCCAGGTAACCCTCAAGTTCCAGCGAATACGATATGGTTTCAGCAGGATGGAGCACCACCACATTACCAACTTAATGTCCGGCAGTACCTCGATACAATATTTCCCAATCGGTGTATAGGGAGGCGAGGATCGATTGAATGGTCAGCGCGATCACCTGATCTTACATTATTAGATTTCTTTTTATGGGGATATGTGAAGAGCCATGTGTACAAAATTAAACCTTCTGATTTAAATGGCTTAAAAGAAAGAATAACGCTTGCGATTAGGTCGATCACGCCTGATATGTTAAGTAATGCTAGAAGACAGTTTTATTTGAGATTAGGATGTTGCCAAGACGTTCGCGGAGAACATTTTGAACATCTACTTCATTAACATTCATAGTTATTTTTCGTGTTCTACATTTTATTACGTTTTGCATTACATTTTAGTTTTTGATTGTATTGTAGCGAATTTCGGTAACAACATGATATTAATTTTTTTATGTTAATTTTTGCATTAAATTTAAAAACAATAACTTTTTTGAATAGAGAATGAAGAGACCTTTCAAATGATATATCACAAGCCTATACTTCCCATTTAAAAAATTGGGGGTTGTACCTGTCATTCTAAGGGGGTTGAAGGTAGGGGTTACATTTTCACGTTAAAGAATCTCAAGTTATAATTTAAATTTGACATGTTTCGGGATTTTTTATAAATATGTACAGTAACCGAAATAATGAATTTATTCCATTTGGCTTTTACACACTGTATAATAGTTTATTCAGATGACATTTTACCAATAATTACAAAACATTCAAATAGGCATTTGCGAAATAGAGTTTTAGACATTATTATAGCTTTGAGGATGTCAAAGCAAATGACAGGACGAAGAATTTGCTATCAAATTTTTATAGTCTGAATAGAAGAAATTTCCCATAAATTTGAGTAAAAGGAAAAATATGGGAAGATCGTTAATAGTTAATTCTCTAATACTATTTTCCTTAGTCCATTGCTTAGTTTATCGTGTGCTTTACAGAATTCCTTCATGTAATTTTCAATTATTAGGAACAAATATTATAAAGTAAATAAAAAACTTTATATGCAGTAATGCTAACTTTACTTACAATAATTATGTTAATTTTATATTACCTTTTTTCTACTATAAAAAAATATCAGATCTGTTTGTCAAGATTTACTGTTATTTAAGTAAGATGTTTTGACAACCTTAGTCCAGTAATGTTACAGTAGAAAAAAGGTATCAGTTGTAAAAATTTTATAATTTTTGTATCTATTAACTGCAACAGTGCTTTTCAGATAAAAGTATCCATCTAATAACTTTTGTAATACTGGTCATTGGTATTTAGGAAAAATCCAAAAACACGTCAATTTATGTTGGAGCAGCATCCCTTTTTTTAATTACTTCTCATATTTTTTATGTAAAATTTGTATACTCCTCTTTGAGCTGATTTCAAAAATGTATAATACTTGTAGGTTAAAGTGGTTAGTTTATGAGATAAACAATTTTTCTTTTTTATGGTACTAACCGTTACTGTGTGAAAGTTCATCTTATTCAGAACAATAAACAACTAAAAGGTTGAATTAACTTCCACTATTTATTATATAAATATTACTTGTATGCATTAGCCAAAATTATTTTACTTTTGATAAGAAAGTATATATTCAAAATGAAGGTCTTCCAATGGGAAGTCCCATTTCTCCAATTTTAGCAAATATTTTTATGGATAATTTAGAAAACAAAATCTTTAATTCTAGTTATAAAAACAATATTGTATTTTGGTATAGATATGTTGATGATGTGTTAGCAGGTTTTGTAGGTAGCGAACGACAATTAGATATATTTTTTAATTATATTAATACCTTACATCCTAAAATTAATTTCACCTTAAAGGTTGAAGAAAATAATTCAATTAATTTTCTAGATTTGAGAATTGAAAAAGTTAATAATTCATTAAACTATTCAATATACAGAAAACCAACACAAACAGATGTAACCATACCATATCATTCAAATCATCCTATATCACATAAATTAGCAGCTTATAATTCTATGATACATAGAGCATTTTCAATTCCAATGAACAAAAATAATTTTAATAAAGAAATTGAGATTATAAAACAAATAGCAATATCTAATGGCTATCCAATACATTTGATAAATAAATTAATTAATAAGAAAGAACAGAAAGTGTCACTACAACTAATATTCCCTCAACACCCTAAAGAAATTAAAAGTTATAAAAGTATTACATATTGTGGAAATATTTCTAATACAATTTCAAAAATAATATCTTCGGCAACATCTGCAATAATTTCATTCAAATCACACAATAATGTTGGTACAAAATTGTTAAATGTAAAAACAAAACTACCTAAATTAAAAAAATCTGGTGTTTACAAAATTAATTGTCCAAAATGTAATGCTGTATATATAGGTCAAACACAAAGAAATTTTGAAATAAGATTCAATGAACATTTAAGAGCATATAGATTACAACAACCAGATAAGTCAAACTATGCAAAACATGTTCTTGAACATCCACATTCACTCATACACACCAATAACATTCAAATATAACACACCTGTGATAAAAAACAAAATTTAGATTTCCTTGAAGAACTTGAAATAAAAAGACATCTAGCAGATCAACAATATAAAGTAGTTAATGAACAAATAAATCTTGGAAGTTCACCACTATTAAACTGTTTACTTTGATTGAGTCTTCATTTTATACATAGATAAGACGTAATTACAACACAAATATATTAAGTTATTGTAAAGATCAGCAGGATGTAGTTTTTTCCTGGTTTTTCTATATCATTGCACAGTTATACTGATCTTAGAGGGAAATACATCCAGGATAATCCCTTAGGGCTAATAACATCTAGGCTTTAATATTGTTATGTCTTATTACTTCCATACTTGGTCTAGCCTTAACTACTTATCAACATCAAGTACCTAGTTACAAACAAACAAAATGTAACTTCAATATGTCAATCTGACGATGCTATTCCGATAGCGAAACGGCTGTCATTGCATTTAAAGTAATATTTATATAATAAATAGTGGAAGTTAATTCAACCTTTTAGTTGTTTATTGTTCTGAATTTTTCTTTTAATAGCACAAATTTTAATTATTTTTTACTTTCACCTTATTTGCCTGTAATAAAATGGGTTGTACAACAGTTCAAATTTTTTAATCTTTTTAACTGTGCTATTTATTATGAAGTTACAATAAGTGTTCAAAATGAGTACCATTCACTTCCAAACAATGGTATAATCTATTTTGAAATGCCTCTCCGACATTGCTTAATACGTCTGGATTTAATTGTCGACATTCATTTTCTATCCTCTCTCGTAAATCATCCAGAGATTCTGGTTGGGTAGCACAAACTTTTGTTTTTAAACAACCCCATAAAAAGAAGACTAGGGGTATTTTTGGATTTTTCCTAAATACCAGTACTACAAAAGTTATTAGAGGTGGATACTTTTACCTGAAAAGCACTGTATAACTATTATATACAATACGTTCAAGTTGTTTTTAAATGATAAGAAGACATCGGTTTTTAAGTTTTTTTTTTAAGTTTTGAGACAATTTGTGTCATTTGCCTCGTATGGTATTGTTTGATCACGAGTACTGAAACATTATTTATAAATAAATTACTGATAATAATAAAATATAAAAGAGCAAACGTAAAACAAATGTTAATAGCATTTTTCAAGAAAATATTTCAGAAAAATATTCTTATATTCATTATAAATTAAATGTTCATGACAGCAATCATTTACTTCTAACTATTAAAGATTTAGGCACTTTAAATATTTAATACAATTTAATAACCATAGATAGAAAATTAAACTAAAATTTTACCTGTGTTTTTGTACAAGTACAAATAATGTTTCAGGTGAAACTTTCTAATTAATAACCAACGGCATTATCATTATAACAAACAACGTGAACGTCATTTAGACTATAAGTTAACATATTCTTGTTGATACCATTTTTGCGCTGTGCCAGGTCCGTTCGTTTTAAGAATATTTTGTAGAAAATCATATATTTCCTTAAAATTGTTATGCGTTAATAAACGGTTATTGATCTAGATACGTTGTATAATTTTTAAAAATATTCACCCCTTTTTAACCCACCTTTGGTAAAAACTAAACTAAACTCTGGAGGTCTGGCTATTAAATAACGAAACTGCGCGCGCAGAAGGCGTCGTAGAGGGGTAGGGTGGGAAACGAATGCAGTGTTAGATAGCTGGAAGTGTCTACTATTCTATTCCCAGAGCCTCTTTTGCGCAGGACGCAAGATTGAAGGGGGCGCAAACAAGAGAAAATATTTTAAAATCACGGGCTAATGGATTGCGCGCCATATTTTAAAATCACGCGCAAACTACCCGATTGAATACGGACTTAACATAAGGCCCTCGCTTGTAAACAAACAAAGATATGTTTCCTTTGTAATATTAGTTGGTCGTTGGGCGTCAATTTGTAATATTATTTGTGCGTTGGTAGTGAATTTTTAAAAATATTTAGTTAACTTTTAAAAAATAACAATATACCAAGAGAAAAAATGTAATTTACAATAAAACAAACATTAATCTTAATTTCGTCTTTAATTAGGTGTAAAAGATATTTCAATAATTAACAAAATTTATAAATGTTTATAACAGCAAAAATTATGATAGTTAAATACCCCGGCTAGGGGTGAGTAAGTTCATTAGCTCTAACTATAGTACAATATTTGTTTCTTTAAGAAATTATAAGGGCGCCACTGAAATCTTTTTATTTTTTATGATACTAATGAAGAAAGTTGTTTTAAGCTGAGTTATTTAAATAAGTATCATAAGATGACAGAAAGATGTCAGAAAAAACTGTCTATGAAGATAAAAAAAATGAAAATGTACCAACAGATAAAAAATAAATAGATTTCCTTGGTGCTAAAATGAATGAAAATGAGAATACGTTACAAAAAAATAATCCGCAAACAGTTCTTTACTAATACTTATTCTAATACAGTTGACGATACGACAATGATTTTGATATTACGTTTAAGAAATAAAGAAAAACGAGACAGCTGTATAATATTATAAATGCATTTATTTACGTTGGTCGACTTATCTTTTTTTACATCTGATCCATTGGTTGATCCAGGAGAGGGTGGTCCAGTGAAGAGCACCAATGTAGAACCAATTTGTAATGTCTTTTGACTTGAAATTTGTAACGTCTTTTGATTTGAAATTTGTAAGGTCTTTTGACTTAAAATTTGTAACGTCTTTTGGTATTGTATATTCCAATGCTGTGAAAAATTGTCAGCATCAGCCACGTGTTCGTTTATTTTTTTTTCGTACAAAAAGTACAAAACAGCGTATTCCGAAATCTACATTTATCATTAGGATATATTACAGAAAATACAGTAGTAACAAAAGATAAATTAATATAACAATTAGAATTCCAAAAAAGTACTCAACTCGCCATTTTGTATTTTTTTATAAAAAAATTTACAATTATTACTTTTAAATTGCCCTCAAAATATACTTGAAATAATTATTAATGTGAAAATTCTCATCTTATTAAATAGTAGATACTGTTAAGATTTATAGAAATTATATTTAAAATCTTTTACTAAAAATAAAAATCAAAAAACATACCTGTGTATAACACCAATGACAATAAGAGAATGAATCGTGGTTTAAGGTATTGGACTAAGCCACATTAAAGATCGTGTATAAAGTTGGAATTACTGACAGGAATCGTTTATAATAATTAACATGTTAAGAACTCTATACAATAGATGGTGTTAGTGTTAGTCATATAATTAATTTAGAAATACTACGTTTTTAGTTAACATATCATGTTACACCTTCAAGACAAGGATGGAAAAGGACTCTCTATGTCCTTTATTACCCTGAGGTGGTTGTCAAGAAGGGTCCGGTACTGAATGAACAAAATAAAATAATTTACTGATGGAGCCAATAACATGAAAGGTTACAATGGGCTACAAGACCATTTAAAAAAAAAATGAAAACCTTGTTTATACTCACTGTATGGCACACGTACTGAACCTTGTTGTCGCTGACTCAACAACGAAGTTACTACAAGCTGAGAACTGGTTTGGATTAGTACAAGAATCTGCGGTATTTCTAAACTCATTGCACAAGAGAATGGCCGTTTGGGAAAAGGAAATAAAAAGAAAACATACTGCTCATGATAAGTTGTACAGGTTGCAAAAAATAGGAGCAAATTCTTAATCAGTGAAGACAGTGTATAAATTCTCTGATGGAAGTTTTGAAAGCAAATCTCGATTCACAACAAGAAACCTGATTTGTTTTTGGTCACTTCCCCTGTTTCTAACTACTTTCAAAGTAAAACCATTGATTATGCTTTAGCTTGGAACTGCTCCAGCAAGTTAAGGACAAAAGGAATGACGCTCATTTTGAAGTATTGTACACAAAAACAAAAATCTATGCAAGTACAGTTAATCTTAAGCTAGACGAAAATGACATTGTTGTCGAGTTAGAGTTGGACTTTAAGAGAAAAAGAACATCAAAGAAAAAATTGATGCACCGTGAAAAATCAAAATATGAAGCTGGCTCTATTTCAACAGTTCAACATTACAAAATTGTATGTTTTGATATTTTAGACTGTGCGAGGATGAGTATTGAAGAGATATTTTGCGCAAACAAAGACGGTTTAGAGGATTGCTCTTGGTTGGACACTAAAAAATTTGACTCTATCTTGAAACTCGAAACCATTTCCCTCAGAAGCCCTGCACAATGTTTCTAAACTGTGTAAAGTTGAAAGAAGTCGGCTGTTGATAGAGCTGTGACAGTTTGCACAACAATACAGCAACTTCATATCAGCAGAGTCCACTGAGAACTACGGAAACAGATGCTGTGAGGAAGAAGATGATTTGGACCCAACCGAAGAAGCAGAAAAAAATGCTGACATTCACTTCTCTCAAAATAGGCAATGTTTCCAGTGTTTGACATGTGCTTTTTCTGTTCTGTTGCATATAAATTTGTTCCGACCATACCCTGTACCCAAGTCACATCTTCGGTCGTCTTTAGGTCAAGACCTTATGTCCAGTCTGCTTTTTATTAATGTTGAGAGGGATTTATTTTATGATTTGGACAAAAATAAAATAATAGATGAAGTAGCTTTAACAAGTGAATTACTGAAACAGAAGCTGTTACTTTAGGACTAGGGGAGTAAAATGTCGAATCATCTCAATTAAATTAAGCCCCTTCTATTCTAGTACAACAACATTATAAACTGTTAAATACACAAGATTTTTAAGAAAATGTTAGTTTTATGTTTCTAATCCCTAAAATCCGTTTGTCATTTCAAAAATAGTTTTGTCATAATTCATTAATACTTTGGTGTAAATAAAATACTGCACTTTATTTTGAACTCCGTTGTAATTATTGCCAGTTCTACTAGCATGTGTTTTGTAGTGTTGTGGTATCCTAAAAATACTGTAAATTTCTTATTTTAATAAATAATAAAGTCAACAAAAGTGGAAAATTATAATATTCGTGTAAAAACCTAGCTGAATTTATTTTTTTATTAGTGCCAAAATAGCGTAAAATGCGTTTTCATTGTTTTCAAGAACCTAATTTTCAAATTTTTTCCGGGGGGGCTGGACCCCCCCCCGTTTGCTGGAGGGATTTCCATACCTCCAGATCCACCGGTAGAGGGCCCCTTTAAAGGTTTTAGCTGAGGGCCCCAAATTGTCCTAGTCCGGGCCTGATATGTACCCACTCCAGATTGTTAACCTTTTTCAAATGTCTACATTTACTTAAATTGATTGTACTAACCCTTACTTTTTGGAAGTCCATCTTATTAAGAATAATAAAAAACTCTTTGTTTTAACAAAACTTCCAATATTTATTTAAAAAATTGCTTTTTTAACCTTAATGACAGTCGTTTCTCTAGACTTAGCATCGTCAGATTGACATATTGAAGCTACATTTTGTTTGTTTGTAGCTAGGTATGTTTATTAGGTAGTTATAAGGCTAGACCAAGTATGGAAGTAATAAGACATAACAATATTAAAGCCTATATGTTATGAGCCCTAAGGGATTATCCTGGATGTACTTCCCTCTAAGATCAGTATAACTGTGCAATGATATAGAAAAACCAGGAAAAAACTATATCATACTGATCTTTACAATAACTTACTATATCATACTGATCTTTACAATAACTTACTATATTTGTGTTACAATTACGTCTTATCTATGTATACAATAAAGAATTCTGTGCCCAAGAGTGCCTAAGAAAAGGCCTCAACACAGCAAGAATATTTATTGCATCTGATAGTCAGGCTGCTTTGAAGGCTCTGAAGTCCACAACCTATGAGTCAAAAATAGCCTGGAATTGTAAACAATCTCTTAAACAACTGGCTAGTCGCAACAAATTAAAGTTACTATGGGTGCCAGGGCATAAATGAATTGTCGGAAATGAGATTGCCGATAGTCTCGCAAAGGAAGGAGCTTGTGCTCCTTTTATCGGACCTGAACCATTTTGTGGCATATCAAAAAGCCGCATAATGGAAGAAGTTCGAAAATATGAAAAGGAACTCAGTGCAGCCTACTGGAAAAATGTTCCAGGCCAAAGACAGGCAAAAAGGTTATTACGACCATCTGCCCGCTACGCGAAATTACTCTTAGAGCTTCAGAAATCTGATCTCAGAGTAATCACAGGAATTCTCACTGGACACTGCTCACTCAGATACCATCTCTGCAAAATGGGCATATTGGACAGTGGGACATGCAGATTCTGCGATGAGGCAGATGAGACGTCAGAACATATTATCTGCAATTGCAGAGTAATTGTTCGGCAACGCCATAAATATCTGGAACAGGTATTCCTTGATCCTGATCAGATTACAAACCTAGCTCCAAAACGGATAATGGACTTTCTTAGAAGCCTAGACCTTTTGGACTAAAATATTGATGTAGGGTATACACAAAAGATCTTATAGGTCGCAGTGTAGTAAGGTCAACTGGGCCAATCGACCCCTTCTGCAATCTACAATATCATACTGATCTTTACAATAACTTACTATATCATACTGATCTTTACAATAACTTACTATATTTGTGTTACAATTACGTCTTATCTATGTATACAATAAAGACTCAATCAAAGCAAACACTTTAAAAATGGAGAACTTCCCAGATTTATTTGTTCATTAACAACTTTAAATTGTGGATCTGCTAGATGTCTTTTTGTTTCAAGTTCTTCAAGGAAATCTAAATTTTGTTTTTTATTACAAGTGTGTAGTATTTGGATGTCATTGGTGTGTAAGAGTGAGATTGGATGTTCAAGTAGGTGTTTTGCATCAAAAAATATAATACCCACCTAAACTGACCAGTAATATTAACGCAATATACTATTTTCATTTTTTTAATATTCCAAACAATAAGTGAATATATTAAGTTATTGTAAAGATCAGCATGATACAGTTTTTTCCTGGTTTTTCTATATCATTGCACAGTTATACTGATCTTAGAGGGAAATACATCCAGGATAATCCCTTAGGGCTAATAACATCTAGGCTTTAATATTGTTATGTCTTATTACTTCCATACTTGGTCTAGCCTTATAACTACCTAATAAACATCAGGTACCTAGCTACAAAAATAAATAGTAACTTCAATATGTCAATCTGACGATGCTAGTTGTCTAGCGAAACGGTTGTCATTGATGTAGTCTTGATATTTAATTAAATAATAAAACTACTAGTATCACTATAAAAATGTATTTTTATATCCAATAAATGAACATTCGACACCTAACAGTGTATTCGAGAAAGTGAATCATACTAAATAATTCCAGTTTACTAAATTACGTTTTATCTTTAACAAAAACTAAGCAAGTTAATCATCCAGTGGGGCCCAACAATAAATATACTATGCGATTCCTTTTATACATTCTTAAATCTAATACATGTTAATATTAATAATTTGACTGCATTGAGTCTTTTAAAAAAGCAGTTTTTAAATAAATATTGGAAGTTTTGTTAAAACGAAGAGTTTTTTATTATCCTTGACTACCTACCTACTACTGCGTTTTCAATCCCATAGAGCTTATGTGGCACCAATTTAAATCGAGTGCGCGCGGAAAAAATACTTCTCCGACTTTAAGTGTACTTGTATATCTCCTATATTATGCAAAATTCAAATTTCCTAAGTTCGACCCTGTAGCACATTTGCATCTTTTACTTGATGATTTTCTACACAACGAGATTAAATCGGGTAGTTTATTGTTAATAAGCCAATACCATTTAATGTGAAAAATACTATAACAAGTTTATTTTGGTACTTTTATTCCAAACTGATAATTACTTCATTGATATTTTAAAGTAGAAGACTTTTTCAATATTATTTACCAATATTAAGGTCTAAATCTAACAATTTTTAAAAAATAATGCCAAAATAATTATTATCAGATCTATCTTGCGTGGGACAATCTTTATGCTAGGTCAATCGAGAGGGTTTTCATAACCAATAACCTTTAAACACCCTTCGGAATAATTTTGTCGTTTAGAAAGTATTTATTCTTTATCAAATTAGTTAACGATTTATGATTAATCCACTAGTTTTGTAGGTATAGTCATAGTCTTATCATTTTTACTTATAGATGTATCGGTCAGTACCTTTTGTGCAGGCGGTGGGAGCGGTAGTACACAAAAGTTAGTCGGAAGTTACTTATAAATAATTTTAGCCGGTATACATTTAACAAAAATGTATTATTACGGACTTAAGTGCGCGTATACAGAAACATTTTTATTTTAATATAAAGATTTTTCTTCTAAGTAGTGTTTGTGCGGGAAAAAGTGCCGATTAGTGAAAAACTACAGTGCTAGTGTTTTTTAAAACTGAAATATGTGAATGTGGACAATGGCAGTTCAAAAAATGTTGGTTGAAAAGCAGATGATGACTGGCCAATCGGTGAGTTTGTTTAAGTTATTATTTCTTTTTTATTTGAGAGAAAAAATATTGTTTTATTAGCCGGTTTTTGTTTGAAATAATGTGGAGTAAATTTTCCGTTAGAAATTGAAGAAATTGATTTTCTAGATTTAAGAGATGGAAAAATTAATGATAACATAAAGTATTCTTAATTATAAGTTACTGATTTACCGGTATAAAACAATTATTTTCAAAATTAATATATTTGGATGTTTTAAAACCTTATTACTTGGAAAATAATCATTCTTTTTTTTATTAGAGGTAAAAATTCCATAAAATGTATTAAAAAAATCTTCAATATCGACTAGTGTCTTTTTATAGTTGCACATTTCATTTATTAAACTCGTTTTAAAATAAATATATTATGAATTTCTTATTTGGTAAGTAACGTATACAGGGTGTCCAGGAACTTAATCCCAAAAATTCGGGAGCAAATAGAAGCAACTTATAATTCAGATCTAAAAGTTCAAATTTCTCCTAAACCCTTAATTTTATCGAGTTCAAACAAGAGTACATTTTCATTAGTAAATGGATTGGAAAATTTATTTTTGAAATTTAAATATTATTCAGATGGTCCCTATTAAAATTACGGATTATTAACCAATGGACACAAGCCGTCCCTGCTTATCTGTACGTAATGTAGATTCATTTATACCTACAAACATAGGACGTGGATGTATGCAATCCGTCACTGGAATTTTATAGTATTCCAATGTATAGTTTAAAAATTATAACAAAACAAAGGTTTTTATTTCGAAACTTTAGAGGTCTATAACTCGGAAACGAAGGCTCGTATGACAAAAATTTATTTGAACTTCTGACATTATTTTTTGACCTCTTCTATCTGCTCCCGAATTTTTGGCATTAAGTTCCTGGACACCCTGTATATTGAAACAAAATTATTATCATTATAAGTTTTAATTATCAGTTCCTATTTTTTACAGGTGAGTATTGAAGAAACTTTCGTCAGATCTTCAAAGGGCGTTCTCCACGATCATCAGTTGGGCTTATTTTTAATAATAAAAGGGGTAAGTGACATAAATATATATTTTATAAATTAGATACACTGTTAAAATTATAACCATCAAGTTTTTTATAGTAAAATAAATACGCTGAGGTCAAAAATAACCGAAATAATTTTTTATTTATAATATTTAAAAAATAATTTGGTTAGAAAAGATGATTTTTACATCAGTTTAGATTGTGTAACGTATCTCCCTATAATGTAACATATTACCTATACTTATTTTATTATGTATTTACATATTTCTAATTATTATGTCGAGTTATTGTAACTGCTATTTTTCATTAATATTTACTTTACTACAAAATATACATACTATTAATTATTTTACTGAACTAAGGTTATTCTTTTTATATTCTTGTTATCGTATGATATATAGAAAAAACGCATGCCGATGATTGTACAAGGATGTGAGTCAGTCTTTCGCTCGATACAGAATAAATCGTTTGTTTCGGGAATTGTGGTATTATTTTTACCTTAGTTAAAAAAGTTACCGTAACAATTGATTTTATGCAAATTTAAACTGATACATTTTTATTAAGTAGCCCATTCAAAACATTTCAACCCACAGTTATTAAATTTGGAAAAAATAGTAAAATTATTTCTCTTAAAGTACCTCAAAACTAATTTATAACAATTTATAATAACACTACTTAAATCTTAACTCGTATAAACTAATTATTTCTTTCTTTTGTTACAGGGTGAGTCTTTAAAAACTTTTTCTATCTGTATCGATTTACGATGTACTTCAAGATCGTCACTAGAATTTGATTTTCAAAAGGTAGGTGCAATTAAATGGGAACTTAAATGATTTAATTGACTTTCTGTAGTTATTTTTACTGCAATAATTTTGTACATTTCCGTTTATTAATAGTTGACCGGCTGTAAAAAACAGTTTAAAAATGCGGTGAAAGTTTTTTTTTATAAACAGAAAAGGTTGATTGTTTACAAAGCAAATTTGTTTAAAAATAATTATTTTAAGGTAACTTATAAAGAAAATATATTGTGCGTTTTCTAAAATTATTAGTTCACTTAAAGTATTTTTTAAATAGAGTAAAACTTATATTTTAGAAAAAATTATTTTAAAATTTAATATATATTTAACGGATTAATAAACTTTTTGTTTTATTAATGAAATATTTTATCTTTATGTTCAATTTTTGAAGCATTTTAATAACCAATATTAAAAAAATGACGTTATATTTAATGTTCTATATAATTTTGTGAATATAGCTAGATCAATATTAATTTTTACAATTCTGATATAGTAATAGCGCTATCAAATTATTCATGAAACGTTAGTATTTAAAAAAATTTTCTATCTGTATTGATTTACTTCAAGATCGTCACCAGAATTTGATTTTCGAAAGGTAAGTGCATTAAAATGGGAATTTTAATGATTATCTGTAATTATTTTTATTTAAAATGTTTTTTTATTGCGTAAATATGTTTAATATGAGTTAATTTATAAGAAAAAATTATTTTAGGGTTTTTAAAATTATTATTTTACTTGAGATATTTTTTTTAATAGAGTTAAAAGAATATTTTAGAAAAAATATTATGAAATTTAATTTTTACTTGGATATTAATGAAGTTTGTTTTTATATAAATGATATATCTCATATTTAAGTTCAAATTTTGAAACATTTTAATAATCTGTATAAAAAAGGATATTTTTATAAAATATATATACACCTTGTATACAAGGTGGAAACAATTAAAAAATAATACCTTTGAAAAGGTTGTAAATTTCATTAAAAATAATTAATTTGAGGCATTTTATACAGAAAACCTATTATGGCTTTTTTAAAATTATTATTTATATAACGTATCTTTTATAACAAAATATTATACAAACACAACATTAAAAAGTCATTTTCCTTTATTGTTTTATATAATTTTTTATATAATTTTTACATTTTTGATACAACAATAACGCTGTCAAATTATGAACAAAAATTTTTAAAACTTGGAAATTTTTTTACGAATTTATTAATAATAATTGTTCATATTTTTTAATGTCAAACAAATTAGCAATAATGATAATACGGAAATAAAAAAATTGAAATAATCTATTACAAAATTTTTTGCAAACTATCAATGCTTTGGCAGCATAAATTCTTTTTCGTAATAGTTTCAATTTGATCATTAAAAAGTGTCCTCTAAATCTAAGTAGCACATCACCATTATCTCTTACGACAATATCACTTGGTCGACCATCATCAGCATTAATTTTGTCCTAAGAAAAACTCACCCTTTCAAAATATTTTATACTCAGAAAACTAAAAATCTATTCTCACATGAACTGCAGGACTATTCCTCTGCCTCTTAAGATGAACCCAATGTGCAAGTTATCTATACTTCACTTTTCATAAGATTCATATCCTAATTATCAAGATCAATTTACTCCAAGCAGTATATTTAGTCTACAAAAACCTTAGGTCACCATACATCAAAATCTCTTCTTTAAAAATATCAAAACTTAACTTCATTTTACCCCACAACATCTTCCAAACAATATTCTTCTGGTAGAATCTGAATTATTCCCAGTCTCATTTCTTCTACTGGTTTACTGTCATATACAGTTGGAATATAATTCAGTAAACTAGAAGCATCTCTTTAATTTAAAGATTCAGTAAACTTGAACAGCTTGTAAACTTTAAGCTCTCGTATGCACGAGCATTTTTAACTGGATCATCTCTACAGCTTGGGCAGTTCATCCCTCCACTCGTGATCTTCCATAGGGGCGGTCGACTTTTTCTACACAGAAATACGACAGGTACCACATTGTGGGAGAAGTACTATAACTTAAGGTGTCTGTTAGTCTGGCTTACAAACCCAGCAGTCACCCATTGAGTTGAGTACGTATAGTATTTTCTGTTTCTGGGAAATTGTCGCCTGATGGCTATTAAAGAACCGCCTGTGGCTTCTTCTTATAATCTTTATTTTATCCTTTATTTTACCCTTTATTTTACATACAAAGTATATTTAGTCTACAAAAACCTTAGGTCACCATACATCAAAATCTATTCTCTAAAAATATAAAAACTTAACTTCATTTTACCCCACAACATCTTCCAAACAATATTCTTCTGGAAGAATCTGAACATCATTTGGAGACTTGTTTGGCAAAAGGTAATAAACAAAGACTTTTCTGGTTGATAATCTAAAGTGAAAAAATGTTTGCAGATTATGAAAACAAGAAAGATAATTGGAGCTACTGTTATATCCTGCGGAAGAAAATTGGATTGGGACTAAGACATCGAAAACAACATGAGGTAGGATCATTGAGTAATATTCCTGCTAGGTATCATAAGAGTGCTCTTGGGATAATGCTTCAGGTAAAACCAAGTAAAAAATTACATTTTTCATTGATCTTATATATTAATTTGTAAAACAGCTTTCTAGAATTTTACAGGAACGTCTTTGATTGGATATATCCAGACATTTGAGTCTGGTACACTTCACCATCTTGTGATTTCTTTAATTTTCAAAATATTGTAAGGTATTAAGTATCAAGAAATTTAGGTTTTAACAGAAGAATGATTGTTCTATAAAAAGTAACTTTTTTATTGCAGGATTTTACATTTTTATATGACGATAAGAAATTGCTATTAATTGTTTTGGTTTATAATTTACAGGTCCATTATAAGGAACATGGAAGACATTATTAGGTATCAAGAACATAAGTCTATATGAAAAAATCTTTATATTTCTATACAAGGTAACAAATCTAAAGGTTTCACCAAATAAAATGAAAAGATATTAAACTATTTTTGTTGTTTTTATCAGTTGCAGATCTATTATTATAATCATGGAAGATATTCCGATGAAACTGAGTACAAGATGAATGCAGACCATTCTTTACAAATGTACCACTGCGTGCCGAGCGCAGCGAGGTTCGCATAAACCAATATAAAGTATATCTCTATAAAAAAAACACTTTTATCGTTTTATACAAGGTAATTTTTCTTAAATGCATGTTTTTCTGCTTTGATAAGTTTAAAAATGGTATTGTGGAGCTTGGAATGACGCAGGAATGTTGGTGGGTACTAACCTGGATTGGGATAGCATTGGGATAGTAGTTCTAATACTTTGTATATATATTATTTGTTGCAATATTTATATAATCGTAATATTTTTGATTATTATAAACTTTTGAGTTGTTATATTACAGGTACTGTTAAGAAACTAATTTTTCGTCTTAAGACTGTTTTTCAGGAGGTAACTGCTTTGTATTTGTGTATAGACTAGACTACAGAAGTTTTGAATCCAAAGTAAACAACCCTTGAAGGTTAAAAACAGATATTGATTGGTTTATTATGAAAAAATTAAACGAGAATAATTTGAAAGATGATTTCAGGTTAAAAAGTTGACAGATGGTTACTAAATGATTGATAGATTGGACAAATAATTGAAAATTCGAAGAAAAGACAGCCCGATATTTCTGATGATTGTTTTTGATGCAGATGATTTCAGTGCATCTTAAGGGCGGTTCAAAACGGCCACTTGGTCGGTGCTTGCACTGACTAACGTCGTTTATTGTCAGGGTGAGTTCAAAATTAGTTTTTGTCCAATTAAAATTATTTTTCTTCAAAATTTCCATGTTCTCACAGGTATATTGACAAAAAGAGAATATAAAGAAATTGAGGACCCTGTTCTTTCCTTCTTAACACCGTTTTCAACCCCTATATATCGTATATCGAGGGTTACAAGAGCTGTGATATAGGGGGCCCCAAAATAGTTCCCTATATTTCGGAATTTTTTAAGAAAGTTGAGTTTTCTAGGTTATTATTAAACTTTTCTTAAAAATAATAATATTTTGGCATTTTTTAGACCCGATAAATTTATTATGCATAATTTTTTGAGTTACTTTATTATGGTCCCAGTATTTGTAAATCTTACTCAAATTCCGTGGAAATTTTATAAATATTTTTACATCGGTCTCTTTGATTTTGAATAAATGTGGTGTCGTATATACAGGGTGTTTCAAAAAAGGTAACACCGTCTCTAGGATAGGTAAAAAACTGAAAAATAATTGGGGTTTGCTTAGTGAAATTTTTTTCTAACGCCATCCGTTTTCAAGATAAAGGGCGTTGAAGAAAATAAAAAATTACACATTTCTTACGATTTTGCCGAAACTACTGACACCATTGCAATGAAATTTTATACGAATATGTTTAAAGATATAAAAACATCCTGCAGAGTCCCAGTGAAGTTTTCCGAAATATTTATGATCGAATTTATAAAATTCCATTTTACTGCCTTCTTAAAATCACCGATATCAATAACCCGGGAAATAAATTGAAATATTTGCAATAACATCGGCTTTTCTTTTTATAAAAAACGGTCCCCGTTTTCGATAATTAATCTTTCGATTTGGATTTTTGTTTCCCCGCGCGTTTTCTTTGAAATTTCCGGTCGACTGACATCAAAAAAGCGGAAACTTCATTTTTAAAACGATGCATATACTGAAAATCCAGAAGTTACTTACACGCCGATTCGTGCGTGCTAATCATCGATGCCGAAGGAAACAGAAGCCTTTAATGCCTTTGCGAGAATCTGTTGTACACGTCGAGACTCGTTCATTTCCTATCTTTCAACGTGCCGTGATTGATATGCAGGAAGTTGGAAAGTTTGGATTTTTTTTTCTTTTTTTTTATGGTACCGACGTCGGACGCGCGCATAGAAAACTTCTTTGTGTGCCGATTAAACTTTGTGTTTCTGGTGTATCAAGAAATCGACAAAGTGTCACGAGTGTGACTCTTTCTAATTACTATATATACGAGGCCGCAGAGAATTTTTTACTCTCTTTTGAACCCTGTTAGAAAAAAAAAAGTTGTACGCCACTGTACTTCATTTCGAAATGTTTAAATCATGTTGAAAACGGTATGCATATAGTAGGCCATTTGTTTATTTTTAGTGGTGTTGTGCTATTATTGTGTCCAGGCATCCAGATATCTCATTTACCTACTTGGACCCTCCAGAGCCTTCGACGTTCGCAGGATCTTAATGGTTATAAATAATTTCGTCTAAGTATAAGGTTCCTTATGGTATAAATGGGGCGGTCGACTTTTTCTACACAGAAATACGACAGGTACCACAATGTGGGAGAAGTACTATAACTTAAGGTGTCTGTTAGTCTGGCTTACAAACCCAGCTGTCACCCATTGAGTTGAGTACGTATAGTATTTTCTGTTTCTGGGAAATTGTCGCCTGATGGCTATTAAAGAACCGCCTGTGGCCTCTTCTTATAATCTTTATTTTATCCTCAATTTCACATATATTTTAATCACAAGTTATGGTAATAGCTACAATAATGATTTAAGATGCACCGTTCTTCTGGTTGGAACCATTCCTTGCGATTTTTTCCTGTGGCCTCTTAACGTGTTGAAATTCAAGAGATTTCTGCAAGTGATGTCAATTATATGAAAGATAATCAGTAGCCTTCCGGTATGAAGTAAATTATATCTTCTTCCTATTTGATACAGAGACCTTTCAGAACTTCACGTACTATATATAATTTTATGTAAATCGAAGCACAAATAATTGTAATTAGGAGGTCTTTTGATGTAACGCTGAAAAAGCAGTCCTAGGTACAACTGGTGGAAGAGGAGGTGTTTTTAGCAGGTAGGTCACTGGAATTGAGGCCGGCGGTGCTCGATGTCTCCCCTAAAGGGGGGCAACGAGTGCCGCCGGTCTTACTCTGGTGGAATCCTGCACACCTGGGATACGCTCCCAGATGTCTTACGAAGATTTTCACCTCAGGAAAAAAAAAAAAAAAAAGGAGGGCTTTTGATATCTCTTCACTATATATAACCCTGATTTTCATTTATTTTTTCAAGGATATTGCTTTTGTTAATTTTTGTGGGGAATTTTTATACACCAATTTTTTAGTTTGAGGGTTTATTATTAAAATCTCTATTCAATACTTTGTTCTACAAATTTAAGAAGAACTTTGAGTGTAGGGTAGATGTTGTCATAATTATTGATAATGTAAATAAAGATATCTTTTCAGATATTTTTCAAAGGTGTTCGGTGCTCGGTTCGACTAGAAATTTACTTCTTACTTTAATCACACGCTAGCAAATTACAGTTCTGATTCAGAAAAGAACACAGCGCACCGGACCAAGTACTTAAAATTGTAGAATACACAACAGAAGGATACAACAGAAATCAATCTACTGGAGCCATCCTCCTGGACATCAGCAAAGCCTTCGACCGAGTATGGCACGAGGGACTGATATACAAGGTGAGAGAAGCAGGATGCAACAGAGAACTGACGAAACTACTACTCAGCTATCTGAAAAATAGAAGATTCAGGATAAGGATAGGAACTACAGAAGCCGGAGTACCACAAGGAGCAGTCCTCTCACCGGTGCTTTATAACATATACACGGCAGACATTCCAAAGACATACAACACAATGATGGCTCTCTACGCAGATGACACGGCTATCGTTACAAGAAGCACTCAACCAAGTATGGTGACAAGAAGACTCCAGCAGGCTATGGACCAAATAGACGAATGGTGTACAACATGGAATATCCAAATAAACGCGAAGAAAACCCAAGCAGTCTACTTTACCAAAATAAGGAAAAAACCAGAAGAAAACATTAACATAGGAGGAGGACAAGAGATTCAATGGAAAAACGAGGCCAAATACCTAGGAGTGATATTGGACAAAGGACTAACTTTCAAAGAACATGTGGAAAATATCACAAACAAGGCCAAACAAGCAAGAGGAAGACTAGCCGGACTCATGGGAAGAAAATCCAAACTAGCACTGCAATCATTATTCAGATCATGCTGTACGTCTCCGTAGCCTGGGGACACACAGCCAAAACCTACAAAAAGAGGATACAAGCACAGCAGAACCTCTGCCGTAGGCAAGCAGCAGACGCCCCATGGTACCTAAGAAATATACAACTATACAGAGCCAGAAGAAGATTTGAAGAACTAAGGACACACTCGAACACAGCACTTAGGGAATTAACAAACTACCCAGCAGAGGATTACAGGAGACATCCTAGACCAAGGAAACAGCTGGACAACTAAGAAGAAACAACATCTGTGAAGAAGCAGACAGAAGAGGAACCACCTATAAAAGACTCTGTCCATCCTTAGGGAGATGCGCAGATTCTTGAGTAGGGACAGCTTTAACAAGTGGATCCACTCTCTAAGGTTACCTTTAGCCGCAGTTCGTCGACTAAGGGCTAACTTTTCAGAGGCAGCGAAAAGCACACACTCTTGAACGTCTAAAAAGAAGACAGGAGGAAAAAGGTGCCAAGAACCATCCCGGACCAAACAGAAGACACCCGGAAACCATCTCCGAACCAAGATACTGGAAGGAAAAGGATAAGCCCGAGGACTGAGGCCCCCATCGGAAGTGATGGGGGGGTGGAGGAAGTTCTTCCCGGAATGCACCGCTCCTAGAGGGATGCATTCTGGAAGGGACGGGTTTGGTTAGAGTATATGCTAGGTGAATATAAGCGTTCTGAAATGTTTATCGAAGTAGTTTTTAATATTGCTTTCATCCTTGGACTTGTTTCTTTAAGCTATGATGAGAAAAAGGTGAGAGATGGACTCAGAGAGTGTACAAATGCGATTAGAAGAATAAGAAATGCTATGAGAAGTGCGTCGATGTCTGGTGAAAAACATCATTTAGAAGCTACGATGAGGAATGTGAAAGCGATGAGAAAGTGCATCAGAAGAAGGGGTCGGGGCTTTCACCACGGACTGCTCGATTGGTTGAGCGAGTTCATTGGGAAGATTCAGAGTCGGTATTTAATAGTCGTATACTCACCGGAGTCATCTCCAACATCCAGCATAAAGACCCTGGCTCTTTCCTTAAGGATTGTAAGGCAACGCCTTAAAAAAGGATGCAGCAGTGAAAGTTAACGCCGCCTTTTGTGGGGAGTTTGTAATAGTAAAGGGAGAGAGTATACAGACTGAGTATAAGTACTTCACTACTTCAAACTCCCAAATCTACCGCGATACCAACCTTGATGATTGGTTTGACAGTAAATTTATAGCCCCCCATCCTCAAGAAATTTGAAGAGTTTCAAGAGCGTGATTCGGGGAGGGCATTGAAGAATGTTCTCAATCTTGGTATTAATATCAACAAGTACACCCCTCAGCTTGGATCCTCATACGTCAAACTTCCAGGTGAAATCAAGAGGAAAGAGTCTTGCATCAACGCGAAGAACGAAGACCAGGCATGTTTTGCATGGACTGTCACTTCTGCGCTGTATCCTTGTGGTCAAAAAAATCATGCTCGATTATCTTCATATCCCCACTATTCTTCTGTTTTGAAGCTCAAAGTTATTCAATTCCCCATGACCTAACTTTGAAAAACAAAATAATATTTCAATAAAGTTTACATCCTGCAGAAGAATAAGAAAACATTTGAAACCCTTCCTACATATTTCACTAAAAATAAACAAGAAAAACGTGTAAATCTTTTACTGGCCAAGGATAAATATGATGATGTTCCAACGAAAAATGTTGATGATGACGTTCCAACCGAATACCACTTTGTCTGGATTAAAAATTTAGGTAGATACTGTCCCAGCAGCTTAGCAAAAATCATCAGACTAATATTAGAACCTGCAAACTCCATTTTACCGGTAAAACCACCTTTACAAACCAAATTGAGTATTTTTTATGGTAATTTATAAAAAAAATTAAAAGTTTTTCCACTACAGTAAACTATTTAGCGAATAACGACTCTAGAGAAAATCAATTTAAGCTGCTTTCTGCAACGTTTTGTAGAAAAATATTTCCAGATAATAGTGTAACAGATATAAAGGGAGCTGTTATCGAACAAATTTCTACAAGGGGCTTATTTCGTTACTAAATAAAAAGAAACGAGATGAAAGCAAACATTTAAACAGATATTTTTATTTGACCTTAAAGCTTTAGCGCCAACAACAAAGTCTATAAACGAAAATGCAGGACTAATTTTTCGGTAAAGACCGAAAAATATCCTTATATGTTTATGAATATAACATATGTATATATAGGAGAGGCAATATCTTTTCCGGGAAAATTTTAGTGTCCTGGAAAGAGTAGTTTGTCTTTGTATGAGGAAAATGGCTTTTTTATTGGATTATTTTGAGGAAACATTCAGGTTTATAGTAAGTTTGCATGTCTGAGCAATTTGTTTAAAAACTTCAACTTTCTTGGTATGCTCCGACAGAAATTACGTCTGTATATTTTCATGCTGATTGTTCCGAAATGACATTTAAATTGGGTTATTTTCAGGAAAAATACCTTCACAAAAAAATAGCATACGAGTAGGATTTGTATCTTTAACAATATAGGGATTATTAATGTATTAAAAGTTGTATAAGTTTCCTGTGTTGTTATTGGATTTTTTGCAAGATATAAACATGGGTTATTGTAAAGATCATGCTGATCTTTACAATAACTTAATATATTTGTGTTACAATTACGTCTTATCTATGTATAAAAAGAAGACTCAATCAAAGCAAACACTTTAAAAGTGGAGAACTTCCCAGATTTATTTGTTCATTAACAACTTTAAATTGTGGATCTGCTAGATGTCTTTTTATTTCAAGTTCTTCAAGGAAATCTAAATTTTGTTTTTTATTACAAGTATGTAGTATTTTGATGTCATTAATGTGTAAGAGTGAGGTTGGATGTTCAAGTAGGTGTTTTGCATAATTTGACTTATCTGGTTGTTTTAATCTATATGCTCTTAAATGTTCGTTAAATCTTACTTAAAAATTTCTTTGTGTTTGACCTATATATACAGCATTACACTTTGGACAATTAATTTTTGTAAACACCAGATTTTTTTAATTTAGGTAATTTTGTTTTTACATTTAACAATTTTGTACCAATATTATTTTGTGTTTTAAATGATATTAATGCTGATGTTGCCGAAGATATTATTTTTGAAATTTCATTGGAAATACTTCCACAATATGTAATATTTTTATAACTTTTAATTTCTTTAGTTTGTTTAGGAAATATTAGGTTTAGTGACACTTTCTGTTCTTTCTTATTAATTAATGTATTTATTAAATGAATTGGGTAGCCATTAGATGTAGCTATTTGTTTTATGATATCAATTTCTTTATCAAAGTTAATTTTGTTCATTGGAATTGAAAATGCCCTATGTATCATAGAATTATAAGCTGCTAATTTATGTGTTATAGGATGATTTGAATTATATGGTATGGTTACATCTGTTTGTGTTGGTTTTCTGTATATTGAATAATTTAGTAAATTATTAACTTTTTCAATTTTTAAATCTAGAAAATTAATTGAATTATTTTCTTCAATTTCTAAAGTAAAATTAATTTTAGGATGCAAGGTATTAATATAATTAAAAAATATATCTAACTGTCGTTTGCTACCTACAAATCCTGCTAACACATCATCAACATATCTATACCAAAATACAATATTGTTTTCATAACTAGAATTAAAGATTATGTTTTCTAAATTATCCATAAAAATATTTGCTAAAATTGGAGAAATGGGACTTCCCATTGGAAGACCCTCATTTTGAATATATACTTTGTTAACATCTAGGCTTTAATATTGTTTGTTAAAACGAAGAGTTTTTTATTATTCTTTCTACATTTACTACTTACTGTCTTATCAGTTTATCTTTTCACCTCCTCGGTCCATCTTTAAAGTTGACTAAAGTTTGGACTCTATTCAAAAAACATCGTAGGGTACTTCGGTAAAAAAAATCAGTACAAACAAAAAAGCAATGTTTATTTATGAATTGAAAAACTACTTATAAATAGTAATATAAATTTAGTATTTGCTGTTTTTATCTTAATATATTAAAATAATAATAAAAAAATCATCAAGAATAAATACATTACAAAATAGTATATTGTTTAATTATGACGAGTCTGAATGTTTGATGGCCGAACGTTAGTGAGGCCGACAATTAATTTCAGACGAGCCACAAAAAGTGCTTTTGCTCCGAATGAAACATGCTATTTTTTCCGCAAACGGCATCCAGACTATAGAACTAATTAATATTTAAATAAAAATTCAAAACGATCGCAACGAAGTTGATAAATTCAGAGAATAATAATTATAAAACTGCGCACTACATTTCCGTGGTTACTGGTTTTGTGATTGCCAAGTCAAAAACAAATTTGACAGTTCAATAATATTTTACAATGTCAGAAATATTGTAAGTGATTTAAAGCAACAATTGGACTGTGCATTTTTGGTAAGTACTTGAGCATCAAAATTTCGTTTGTTGTAGTAAGGTGTACTGAAATTTTCTTTTAGATTATAAATGTCGGATTCAGAACCCAACTGTACACCGCCCGACGTTGTTGACATTGCTAAGGTAGCTACGAATTATTTAATTCCAACTAAGTCAAGTAGAGTTTATAATCATGCTTACGAAAGATTTCTCACATGGTGCAATGATAAAAACATTTCAAACTATTCGGAAAATGTGCTACTAGCTTATTTTTTTGAAATGACAACTAAATTAAAAATGAGAAGTTTAACAATGTGGTCTCAGTATTCCATGACAAAAACATTACTGAATATTAAACATGGATTAGATATTAGCAAATAATATGAAATTACGTGCTTATCTGAAGAAGCAGAATGAAGGGCATACTCCCAAAAAGTCAAAGGTATTCACAAAAGACCAGTTTGAAGATTTTTTAAATAATGCACCTGATGAGCAATATCTAGGAATTAAGGTTAGTTATAATATTCTAACCTGCATAAATACAATCAAGTTTTTAAATACATACTACTTTTAGGTTGTTCTAATAATGGACGTATCTGGAGCATGTAGATGCGATGAAATGGTAAACATGACAATAGACGATATATCACATGACCATTTTTGATGCGTGCGTTAAAGTAAAGCCCTACCGATTCCTGATAGTAAATCTAAAAAGCCACGATCGTTCACAATTATTGGAGAAAAATATATACGTAAATCTTTACAGAAAATATACTTCTTTACGTCCACAAGCTATGGAAAGCCGACGATTTTTTTTTTGTAATTTCAAAAGGGAAAATGTTATCGCATGGTCATGGGAATTCATACAATTAGTAACGTACCCAAAACAGTAGCAACTTATTTAAAACTACCGAATTCAAAAGATTACACCGGCCATGCGTTAAGAAGAACTTCAGCTACTTTGCTTGTGGATGGAGGAGCTGATATTACTTGTTTGAAACGGCATGGAGGTTGGAGGTCGAGCACTGTCGCTGAAGGTTACATTGAAGACTCTTTGTCTAATAAAAAACAAACTGCAGAAAAAATCTTGATGTCGAATTCTTCTTCACTGTACCTGAATGCAGCTTCTCATGAGCGAAATTATGTCGATGTTGATGTAACAGAAGCAAAAACAAGTAAGGAGTCACAGGAAATTTTGTCGATGAATTCTTTCAACTCTGCACAAAATTCGCTTGAATTGGAAGTGAATAAATCAGGTAGTGCATTAAATATGTGCGGTGCAACCTTAAATAGCTGTAATTTTACTATTAATAATTATTGTCGATAATAAAGTTTAAAAGTTCAACTTATAATTATTTTCCCTGTTAAAAACTCTACTTTTTTGTACGGCCGTCAGCGTACAAAAAAGTGACGTCTGTGAAATCAAACTTCAACTTCATGAATTGACGTTAATAATGTCTACTTTTCCTGGCACTGGATTATGTGCTAGAAAATTTGAGCAAAGGAAATTTAAGAACAAAGGTAGGACAAATAATAGCATACGCGGATGATATAGCACTTGTAACAAAAAACAGAAAAGTTATGGAAGAAATGCTGCATGAGATAATAAAAGAATGAGAAAAAATGGGACTTATAATAAACGCAGAAAAAACTAAACTACTTAGATACAGAAAAAAATGCGAAAACAAATTTATAAAGATTGGGAACCAAACTTTTCAAGAAGTTAACAAAATAAAATACTTGAGAACAATTCTAGGACCAAAAAAAAAATAGGAGACGGACAAACGCGGAATTATCACTTGAATTAGAAAAGGATATAGTAAGAAAAATTAAAGAGCAAAGAATAAAATGGCTAGGACACATATGGAGAGCAGGTTCAAACTCTACTATAGTTTCAATGATCGAGTGGAACCCTTGCAGTAAGCGCAGAAGAGGAAGACCTAAAACAACATGGTTGCAGGAAGTAGTATACGATCTTAACAGCATAGGAATAAAAAAATGGAAGGAGAAAACTCAGGACAGGAAACAATGGCAGTTGATAGCTGAAAAAGTATAAATGGGAACAAGAGGATTAATCCACCTCAAAAATCGGATTTAGAAAGCTTGGAAAGCGGCGCAACTCCTACGGGGGTGTTAAGCCAATATATTGAGATAGATATCTAATAGTTAAAAATTTAATAAGTAGAACTTACCTTATAATTTACAATAAAAGGATATATTATTAAATTTTATAGAATCAGCATTTACTTTTTCTTTTGTACATCTAAAGTTTCCAAGTTCATAATTTTCACAAGACATACATTTAATATAAACAAAGAATGTAATGGGCATTTTATATTGAATAGAATCCATATTTTGCTATTTCATAACAATTAAATATTTCCAATCCATAATGAGTACACTTTTACATAAAAATTTTTTTTTGTCCTAGTTCTTTTTTAAAAATCTAAGTTTAATCTGAAACAATAAAAAGAAAATAAAAATAAAAAGTATTAATGGTTTTCACATGTTTAAGAAATCAACATTTAATTTTAGTTAGTAAAGTATTTAAATTAATATTATAAAAAGGAAGTACTTACAAAATTATAAAAAGACAAATTATAGTCTTCGATATTGTACAAACAAATATTCCAATAGCTCATGAGTACCTTAAAAAGATATAAGAACAATTAAAAACATGTAGCAGGTGTGGTGAAATACAGTAAACTAATTCCCATATCAATAATGTTGGACATAATCACATGAGTTTTTGATAGAACACTTTAATAGTGCATAGTGAAATAAATATTGAAAAACTTAGTGTACAAACACTAACAAAGACATTTTATGTAACAAAATGTATGTAGGATAGTTAAGTAAATGTTTTATATAAATTTTAAGTTGTGAGTCTTTTGTAACACAGAGAATCTTATCTTATATAATGCATAAGTGATACCTACAAATAACAGAATCTTTTAAAAGTTTAAATTTTAGTTGTTAGAGTTTAAAATAGTAGTTATCAGCTAAAATAGTATTAGTTTAACAGATTCATAGTAATTTTAATACAAATGATGGTTTTATTTCAAATTTTGAAGGTCTAAAATAAGTTGACAGCTCAAGAAAGTTGTGCATTTTGAATCTAAAATTTTCTTAGGAAAAGTCACTTAGAAAATTATACAAACAAAATTAGTAAATATAAGGATAAGATTTCACTGTAAGTTAACAAAGATACTATTAGTTTTGTAATTTTATTACCTTCATATTCTATAATTTTGGTTAGAATTTTGCATTTAAACAATGGAATTTCGTTTTTCGATGTCATACTTGTCATTTTTCCTGGAAGCCTATAAAAAGGCCGGAAAATTGATGATTTACCTCTCTTATGTTTTTGGTAGTAGAGCAGTTAACATCTATTCACTCTCTTTTGATTTTGGTAGCCGAGCAATTAACATCGTATGTATTAATTGATTAGTAGAAGAAATTTTTTTTGCATTAATTAAAAGCTGTTTATGTTAAATTAATACATGTAATATTAAAAATACATGCAGTAAAATAATCAACCATTATTAAATTACTTACCAAAGTAATAAATTTGTCAAATCAGAGACTGATTCCAAGAGAATTTGAAAGATTAAATTTGAGCATTCTTTCTGCAACTGGACTTTGGCCGCCATATTGCCATATTGTTGGTATTGCATTTCTGACAGGGGACGAGGAGAAGCCGATCCGAGTTTTGTGCTGTTCCATTTAGACAATAGCAATTTTTAGTGAACGAATTTTATAATAAAAGGTACGTGTCATAGTTAAGATTTAGTATTTTTGTATTTGTTATTTTGTGTCTGTAAATTAATTTTATTTGTATGTATCATCTCCATTCTTTTCATATAAGGCTATTCATTTATTTATTTGTACTAAACATATGAAAACCAATTAACAGTTTTTTTATAAAATTTATTTGAAATACTTGACATTAAATTTATTGTGTGTTAATTATTAAATAATATTTTAATTTGAATCCTACCCTGATAAGAGTCAGATTTTAAATTTAAATTTCAAAACAAATAGTCTGAGCTAGTTAAAATTTTGATAAGGCGCCCAAAAATAGAATTACAGAAGAACAAGTAAACTTTATATAAAATTAAATAGTATTCAATCATTAAAATTTATCAAAACATTTGACAAAACCAATAAAACAAAACAAAATTATAAAATTATAATCATAAAAAATTAAATCATAATAAATTGACAACGTGGAATATTAACAAAACTATAATAAATCAAACATAAAAATTAAAGTAAAATTTAAATCATATTAATATATATACAGTTGACAGAAGCAAACATGAACCCTGGGTGGGCGTGTCCTTGTCGCTGTAGTTGTATTTTCATCTCACTTATGCAGCCACTAAAATTGATATTATCGTTAACATTGGCTCGTGATTGGCTGATTGTGATAACCTTGAAATTAGTTGGCACATTTTCCGCGGACCATGTTTGCTTCTGTCGACTGTATAATGTCTACTTTTTTTGACGTTTGCGGAAAAAATATATTAAATACAAATTTTTACCTATACCTACTCCCTATCTCTTAAAAATTAATTTAAATGCAATAAAAGGAAAAATATTGAGTGATCAGATATAATACTGTGCCAAATCCTCTTACTATAATTAACTAATAATTATATTCATCCAATATAGGTGGACACGTACAAACCAAATGTTTGTCGCCATATATGTCATCAATTCTTGCAACAGTCGGCCATATTTTGGTTTCCGGTTTAACGAATGGGGCAGGAAAAGCAGCTTGCTCTCTAGTGTACGGTCTCTCCCAAGAACTACTAATGACTTGCTCTTGGGTATGTGGAGCCATTTTTAGAGGATTAATCCTTACATCTGATTTTCCTTCTTCTATATCTCGAATTTCTTCTCTGATAGAAATTAACGATTCGCAAAATTTATCCAGTTCTTGTTTATCTTCCGATTCGGTGGGTTCAATCATCAGAGTACCCGCAACTGGCCAACTCATTGTAGGCGCATGGAATCCATAATCCATTAATCTTTTAGCTATATCAGCAGCCTCTATTTTAGCGGTTTTCTTAAACTCTCTAGTATCTATAATAAATTCATGAGCTACCAATTGTGATGTAGAGCTCTTAAATAAAGTGGTGTAGTACGGTTGCAGTTTCTGAGACATGTAATTAGCGTTAAGTATAGCTATTTGGGTAGCTTTTCTTAAGCCTTTCGGTCCCATCATTTTAATGTAAGCCCACGATATCGGCAAAATTGCACTGGATCCATAAGGTGCAGCGCTTACAGCCCCTCCAGAACTGCCTTTATGTCCCAAAGGCATTATTACTGGATGTCCAGGAAGAAAAGGTGCTAGGTGAGACTTGACGCCAATAGGACCCATACCAGGTCCACCTCCACCATGAGGAATACAGAAAGTTTTATGAAGATTTAAATGTGAGACGTCACTTCCATAATCACCTGGTCTACAAAGCCCTACTTGGGCATTCATATTAGCCCCATCTAAGTACACTTGGCCACCGTTATCGTGAATTATTTTACAAATGTCGGCCACTGTGTCTTCAAACACTCCATTAGTTGACGGGTAAGTTATCATAAGACAAGAGAGATTATTTTTGAATGTTTCGGCTTTTCTTTTGAGATCATTTACGTCGATGGTTCCATCAGCACAAACTCTTATTGGTTCTACTTTCATTCCAGCCATTTGCGCACTGGCAGGATTAGTACCATGGGCACTGATGGGTATTAAACACACGTTACGTTGACTGTCTCCTCGCGCTTCGTGATAACATTGAATAGCTCTTAAGCCAGCGTACTCTCCTTGAGCTCCACTATTTGGTTGAAAACTTATTTTATCATAAC
The DNA here is from genome assembly GCA_035357415.1 of Ophraella communa. NCBI lineage: Eukaryota > Metazoa > Arthropoda > Insecta > Coleoptera > Chrysomelidae > Ophraella > Ophraella communa. The sequence continues at coordinate 34,364,132 of CM068989.1, read as the reverse complement.
CAGTTATAGCACACAGATCTTTTTCTAGTTCTTCGAACAATTGATGGTAGCCCTGACATTGTTCCGTAGGAGCGAAAGGATGAATTTCTGTAAAATGTTTAAACGAACAAGGCATCATTTCAGTGGTGGAATTTAATTTCATAGTACAAGAACCAAGGGGAATCATGCTGTGTACCAAAGATATATCTTTATTTTCTAGCACTTTCATATATCTTACTATTCTCGTTTCAGAATGATACGAATTAAATACTGGATGGGTCAAAAAGGGTGAAGTCCTTTTAAAAGCACTTCTGTAAATTGCTTTTTCTCTAATCATTGGGCTGTTTAATATATTCTCTGCTTTTTGATTACAACCAAAGGTATATAATATGTCGTCGATGTCTTGCAAGGAAACAGTTTCATCAAGTGCTACACCAACGCTGTCATCATCGTAATATCTATAATTAATTTTTTTCTCGGCTGCTCTGCCTTTAACTTCATCGATAAGTAATTTTGGATACACTTTCAACGTATCAAAAAATAGCTTGTTTGACATTGTGTTACCATCCTGTTGTAAACCATGATGAAGTATCTGGAATATAAAATTATTATCTACCGACATCAAGAAGATGGATGCTTTGTAATACTTAATTATTTTAAAGAAGTAAATTAGACTTACCAAGGTCATATTATGTATTTTAGTTGCTATGTCTTTAAGCCCCTGAGGTCCATGGTAAACAGCGAACATAGCAGACATATTGGCCAGTAAGGCTTGAGCAGTACAAATGTTACTTGTAGCTTTATCTCTTCTGATATGCTGTTCTCTCGTTTGCAAAGCAAGACGATAGCCATCTCTTCCTGCAGCATCTCTAGTTACGCCTATCATTCTACCTGGCATTAAACGTACCTAAAAACGATCCCGTTATTTTTTAAAATATAAAATTTAATCTAATTTACCAAAGATTGGTTGCAAGCGAAAAACCCGGCATGTGGACCACCATAACCTAAAGGAACTCCCAATCTTTGAGAAGTGCCAACAGCTATATCTACCCCAATTTCACTAGGAGGTCGTAGTAGGGTAAGACTCAATAAATCAGTCGCACAGCACACTAGAGTACCTAAAATCAAAAAAATAAATCAGACCTTTACATTCTCTTGGTGAGGAAGCAATTCGAAGCCCAATTCATGCAATTTTGCCATCGTTTTCGATGATTTGTGACACGGTGCATTGTCTTGATGAAACAACACTTTTTTCATCTTCATATGGGGCCGTTTTTTCGCGATTTCGGTCTTCAATCGCTCCAATAATGCACAGTAATAGTCGCTGTTGATTGTTTTTCCCTTTTTCAAATAGTCGATGAACAATATACCGTGTCTATCCCAAAAAACTGAGGCCACAACTTTGCCAGCTGACTGTTGAGTCTTTCCACGCTTTGGTGGCGGTTCACCGGCCGCAGTCCACTCAGCTGACTGTCGATTGGACTCAGGCGTGTAGTGATGGAGCCAAGTTTCGTCCATAGTCACATATCGACGCAAAAAATCGGGTTTATTACGACTTAACAGCTGCAAACACTGCTCAGAATCATCAATTCGTTGCTGTTTTTGGTCGATTGTGAGCACGCGCGGCACCCATTTCGCATAGAGCTTCCGCATACCCAAATATTCGTGAACGATATGTCCAACACGTTCCTTAGATATCTTTAGAGTGTCAGCTATCTCGATCATATTCACTTTACGGTCACTCAAAATCATTTTGTGGATTTTTTTGATATTTTCGTCGGTAACCACCTTTTTTGGGCGTCCACTGCGTTCACCGTCTTCGGTGCTTATTTCACCACGCTTGAATTTTGCGTACCAGTCAATGATTGTTGATTTTCCTGGCGCAGAGTCCGGAAACTCATTATCAAGCCAAGCTTTTGCTTCAACTGTATTTTTTCCTTTCAAATAACAATATTTAATAAGCACACGAAATTCTTTTTTTCCATCTTTTTGAAAATAACAAAAGTTGCTTCACTAAAAATGCAATATCTCACAAACTAATAGTCCGACAGCTGTCAAATTTTTACACGAATCTTTTGAAGGTTGATACTATCTAAAAATGAAATGGATTTAATTCTAGTGTCGTCATCTATAGGTCAGACCAGGGACTTTTACTAGGTTAGGTTAGGTTAACACGGTGGTTCGGGATGGAACCCACTATCGTGAGAACCAGTAGCTGCTGTCAATGAACAGCATGATGCTTTTGATACCAACCGACTGAAGATCGGATAAGTTGTCAAAATAGGGCTGTCCCAGAGCAGAAAATCTTTGCCTGGATAGGGCAGGGCAGTGACAGAGTAGGTGGACCATCGTCTCTTCCTCCTCTTCGTCTTGACAACTTCTGCAAAAGTCATTCCTTTGTGGAATTTCCATGCGTGCAGCATGGCATCCTCCAAGCCAGTGTCCAGTGATGGCCGCAATCGCGTTTCCGATGGATTTCCTGGAGAGAGATAGAATATCTTTGGTGCGTCGCAGGTTAAGCTCTGGCCATATATGTCTTGACGAGTTGCAAGAAGGTTCTTCCCGCCTCCTCAGGTTGCCCCTGGTCTTGTATTAGCGGATATAGTCGTGAGCGTCGTACCAGCTCTTACTAACTCGTCCGCCTTACAGTTGCCTGCTATGTCCGTGTGACCGGGTACCCAGACAACATTGACTCTAACTTTAGTCGCCATCTCATCTAAGGCTTTACGGCATTGTATAGCCGCCTTGGAGGTCAGGTAGACTGAGTTTAGAGACTTAATGACAGCTTGGCTGTCACTTAGAATAGATATTTCATTGGACTCGAATCCGGTTTGAAGTACCCATTTTGCTGTTTCATTAATAGCTACCATTTCTGCCTGGAATGCACTGCAGTAGTCCGGCAAACGGAATGATAGGTTGAGGGGTGGGGACTCTGAGAAGACTCCACTTCCTACTCTCCCCACTAGTTTTGAGCCATCCACTTCCTACTCTCCCCTCTAGTTTTGAGTCATCTGTATAGAAGAGCGTCCCATTTGGCTTAACTAGGTTCGCCGTCCACTTCTCTTTGGACGGGATGTCCACCGAGAACTTGCGGTCGAACATCGGGGTGGGTTTCGTGTAGTCTGTGTTGTTTAAGATAAGACTGAATTCCTTCAGAATCTTGGAGTGGCCGTAGTTTACCTTAGGCCATGGTGAGACTGCATTGAGTCTGAGAGCAGCGTTGGCCGCGCATTCCTTCCCATATAGGTCTAGTGGAGTAGGATATAGGATCATTTCCAGGGCTTTTGTCGGGGTTGTCCTAAGACACCCTTCCCTCTATATTTTCTTTCCATAACAGCTTTCGGTCAAGGATAAGTCCTAGATATCTAGCTCGTTCGGAGAGTTTTATTTCTTGGCCTCCTATTGGGAAGGCGAAAGGAGGGTATTTTGTATCTCCTCGTGAAGAGAACTAGCTCCGTTTTGCCCGGGTTTATCCCTAGGCCGCATTTATTGCACCAATGCACGAGTTCGTTTAGAGCCCCCTGTCTCTGGAAATCTTCCTGAAACCATAATCGCAATATCATCAGCGTAGGCCACAATTTTGATTCCTAGCCTTTCCATTCTCTGGAGAAAGCCGTTGAGGGTAATGGTCCACAGTAGGGGTGAAAGCACTCCCCACTGCGGAGTCCCCCTGTTGACCACTCTTCGTATCTGACAGCCAGAGATTTCTGCATGAATCTCTCTGCTGCAGAACATGTGGTTGACAAATTCGACGATTGGCTTGTCGATTTTCAGATTTTCCATTTCCCCTGTAACAGCACTGGGGATTATGTTGTTGAACGCCCCCTCAATGTCTGAGAAGGCTATCAGTGAGTATTCGTTACAGTTTAAAGACTTTTCAACTTCTAGCACTAGTGTGTGGAGGGCTGTTTCTGCGGACCTCCCCTTGCAGTAGGCATGCTGGGATTGGGAAAGCTTTCCCTCCCCTAATAGTGTGTCTCTTATATACCAATCTACTAACCTTTCTAGTGTTTTTAGTATAAATGATGATAAGCTTATAAGTCTATAATCTTTGGGGGTGCTGTGCGATTATTTAGAGATAAAAACAACTCCACTTCTTAGGCTTAGGCAGGCCTTGTATATGACCTCTAACCATGGAGTCGCCAGGTTGGAGACTACCTGCAGTTCCGCTGGTATAATATAATAATAGACCTTTACAAAGCAATTTTTTGCACAACCGATCATTTTTCACTGTTTACCGTGACAGATTTTACGGTTCTAGCAGAAACTCCAGCATAGTCGCATACATTTGTAGTATTACTAGTTTTGCACAATATTTTTTCGGCAAAATCTATTTTGATTGAAGGGAAACACAAAATCAATGTCACAGATTTTTATTTAATACAATAGCGACCAATTTCGATCTTTTTAGAAGGCCATCATCAGGCTAGAAACAACAGGATGAGGTCATTACATATTTAACAAAATCACAAAACATACCTTAGTATAAAATTGCTAAAAAACCATAATTGCTCGAACAAATTGCTTGAGTAAACAAAATAGTTGAAATGGTAAAATTATTAACGAAAAATTGTGAAAAAGAGGAACAAGTGTGACATCAAAATTATATAGTAACATGAATAAGTAGAAAAGTAAGATAAATTATAAAACTAAATGCTAAATAGAAACCGTGTCTTATAAAACTAAAAGTTTATAGAAAGATAAACATATCTATGTATGGGTTGAAGAAGTTAAGACATCCGGTAGGGTGAAAATAAAACAATTTCTTTTTACCCATGCAAGAGGTCAAAGAGGAAATAATCTTGGCAAATAGAGTAAAGCATAACTTCTGAAAAGAATTTCTAAGGAGGAATTTGTGAAAATTCAAAGAATTAATGTTGGGATGTGGAACATCCGACCTTGGAGAAAGCCTTGAAGGGCACTCAACTATGCCAAACTCAAATAATGTCAATAATAGACATAAGGTAATTATAGTTTTGAAAGACATGTTGGTTTAATGTTAGAAAAGTCCATAACACCAACAAACTGAATAAAAGCACTGATTACTCAAAAACACAGTTTAACAGCAATGGCGGCGATCAAACAAAAGACGCTTGAGAACGGAATTCATACAACATGAAACATCATAAGAAGTAGAAGCACAAAACAAGGTTAAAAGTCATTGTGTCTGTGGATATAAGAAATTATATAAAGACAATGCTGCTATTATCAAAAAACAAGCAAATTAGGTCGAACAACTAACAGGTCTGCTGAAAAGTCCCCGGTCTGAGCTATAGATGACGACACTAGAATTAAATCCATTACATTTTTATATAGTATCAACCTTCAAAAGATTCGTGTAAAAATTTGACAGCTGTCGGACTATTAGTTTGTGAGATATTGCATTTTTAGTGAAGCAACTTTTGTTATTTTCAAAAAGATGGAAAAAAAAAGAATTTCGTGTGCTTATTAAATATTGTTATTTGAAAGGAAAAAATACAGTTAAAGCAAAAGCTTGGCTTGATAATGAGTTTCCACACTCTGTGCCAGGAAAATCAACAATCATTGACTGGTACGCAAACTTTAAGCGTGGTGAAATGAGCACCGAAGACAGTGAACGCAGTGGACGCCCAAAAGAGGTGGTTACCGACGAAAATATCAAAAAAATCCACAAAATGATTTTGAGTGACCGTAAAGTGAATATGATCAAGATAGCTGACACTCTAAAGATATCTAAGGAACGTGTTGGACATATCGTTCACGAATATTTGGGTATGCGGAAGCTCTGTGCGAAATGGGTGCCGCGCGTGCTCACAATCGACCAAAAACAGCAACGAATTGATGATTCTGAGCAGTGTTTGCAGCTGTTAAGTCGTAATAAACCCGATTTTTGCGTCGATATGTGACTATGGATGAAACTTGGCTCCATCACTACACGCCTGAGTCCAATCGACAGTCAGCTGAGTGGACTGCGGCCGGTGTACCACCACCAAAGCGTGGAAAGACTCAACAGTCAGCTGGCAAAGTTATGGCCTCAGTTTTTTGGGATACACACGGTATATTGTTCATCGACTATTTGGAAAAAGGAAAAACAATCAACAGCGACTATTACTGTGCATTATTGGAGCGATTGAAGACCGAAATCGCGAAAAAACGGCTCCATATGAAGAAGAAAAAAGTGTTGTTTCATCAAGACAATGCACCGTGTCACAAATCATCGAAAACGATGGCAAAATTGCATGAATTGGGCTTCGAATTAATCCTCACCCACCGTATTCTCCAGATCTAGCCCCCAGCGACTTTTTCCTTTTCTCTGACCTGAAGAGAATGCTCGCGGGAAAAAAATTTGGCTCTGATACTGAGGTAATCGCCGAAACTGAAGCCTATTTTGAGGACAAACCGAAGGAGTACTACAAAAATGGCTATCGAAATCTGACGATGCTATTTCGATAGCGAAACGGCTGTCATTGCATTTAAAGTATTTATAGAATAAATGGTGAAAGTTAATTCAACCTTTTAGTTGTTTATTGTTCTGAATTAAATTCTTGCCTTCGCACCATTTTTTAAAACCTTAGTAGGTATTTTGATAAGAGATTTTGGATTTTTTGGAAATAATTGCGGAACACCCTTCTTCCCAAGCCCGTTCAATTTCTTCAAATTCACTTTCGCTCATATTTTAATTTATAATAATCAAAAATGTACTTAAAATTATTTACACAACTAAATAAAAACTCAATTCTCCATTGTTGTTATGCACCTTAGTTACTACCTAACAACCAAAGTATCTATCTTGATAAAATGAATGAAACTAGTCAATATGACGAAAATGTTTAATTCTATAATTTATAATGGTATCAATCGTGCAAAAAACGTTATAAGCATGTCGAACGTTAAGGGTAACCGATCTTAGACAATTGTCTTCGATCGGTATAAAACCTTTACCGTTGTCCATACTTAATATACTATAAATAAATTTATCTCACCATTTGCATGTGCGTTATCAGCTACAGAGTCAAAATCTACAACATTTCCTTCGGTATCAGGATACTGGAACAATACTCCTGCGATATCCCTTCCCGAAAAATCCGCTTCAAATACATCAACCACTTCTACTGTCAATCCTAAAGATTGACATCTGGTTTGACTGACAGAAATCGTTTGGGGGTGAAGTAAATGTGATATTAGGAGCTTTTTTCTTTTATTTTGTCTGTAACATAATGACAGAGCTTCGGCTGCGGCTGTTCCTTCATCTAATAGAGAAGCATTTGCGACTTCCAGACCAGTAAGTTCGCTAACCATCGTTTGGTAATTTAGCAGGCCTTCTAAACGACCCTGGGCAACCTTAAAGATTTAAATTATCACACTTACATAATAATAAACTTTTTAACACATATTATTTAAGATGATTCAATTCAAGGTCTTGGAGGCTGGATAGTGAGGACGTAAAGGTCTACATAAATGCAATATTTTTAATTACAAAAATTATTTATAGTCTTAAATTATTTACTACGTTTTCATGCAGAATTCAAATCGAATTGAATACACTTTCCGTATTAAAAACTTCATGAAAACAGGTATCGAAACTGTAATGAGTTTCAAGGTCGATACTGCTATTTTTGGGATCGTATCGAGATCGAAAAATCAAAATAGACATGAAAAACGAGATCGTATTGAAACATGCGCATTCTGTGATATTCGCTGTCAAATTTATCGTCAACTGTCGGTCCTGGCCACATAACCTTAAAACCACTCCACGTGAAAGTTTAGTAAAAGATTTTTATAATGGAAAGTTCCTCTAATATGTCATGCTCGTCAAATTCTAGAAATGTGTGGAAATATGAAGAAGTTAAGTGCTTGCTGGAAATATTCCAGGAAGAAAATGTTTTGACTATGTTTTTGTTTTGACGTTTTGACTAAATTAAACCAATATATTGGGCATTTTCCAATATTCACCGTAAATAAACCTGTCGAATAAACCGGTTTTTTTATGGTCAATGTCAGGTTCTCTATGGTTTCTGTGGAATATTGAAACGCTTTGGTAGATGACCGGTGTTTTGACATTTCAATTTGTTTTTTTTTTGTGTTCTGTGTTATGAATTTGTATTCAGATTTGTTTTATCATATTTTTGAAGTAAACGAGACTTGAGTTATCTGATCTCTTTAGAAAATGGAAAACGATAATTGTGCTGCAAATGTCGTACTATTACAAATGCTTTCACGGTTTTCGCTATTGTCTTCAATATAGCCAATTTCTTGATCTGAAATTATTTTAAAATGTTAACTGGATTCTAAGTTTAATGGTTAATCTTTAGATTGTTTATCATTATGATTTTATTAGCCAATAAAACAGACCAAAATAAATTGAAATAATATTAAATTTGATTTAGGTAAATTTTAGTAATTATTTTACTTACTATTTATATTTTGAAGGACAATATTATTCCCGTTCAACATTACTTTCCCATTCTCATCAAATACCGGTTTCCAAGTTTCCATTTTTTATAGAAATATTTATATTTTAAAAATACCAATCTGACACAAAACCTCGAATTGTATTAAAGGTTAGAAAAAACACCGAAATTCCAACCCAAAAACCTGGTAGTTGCGGTGCTTAACCGGTAGAGTTACCGGTGAATTTAGAAACACTCACAAAGTCAGGAACGGTTAATTTTGGAACGCTTCGGTGTGCAACCGGTTGACACCGTGGCATTCACCGGTGAATATTGGAAAATGCCCATTATGATGCATGATACTATTGACAGATAAAATGTCAAATCTCAAAACGATTTCAAATCGATTTGAACCCTATCATGAAAACAGAAATCGGTATTGGATTCAAAATGAATTGAATACTCCATGAAAACGTACTAATATTATTTGGTTGAATGTAGACAGAGTGTCGTCCTAGAAGTATAAATCCAGGAACAATGGATAGTCATACAATAATTTGAATATATAATTTATATTTTTTTGTTATTGGATGATTTATGATTTCATTAAGTATAAAAAAGTGTGTATTAGGGGGGACTGGTGACGGTAGTAATGGGAGTTATACAATATACAGGGTGTTTCAAAAAAAGGTAACACCGTCTCTAGGATTGGTAAAAAACTGAAAAATAATTGGGGTTTGCTTAGTAAAATTTTTTTCTAACGCCATCCGTTTTCAAGATAAAGGGCGTTGAAGAAAATGAAAAATTACACATTTCTTACGATTATGCCGAAACTACTGGCACCATTGCAATGAAATTTTATACGAATATGTTTTAGAAGCTGATATGATATATCCCATGAATTTGTTTTTATAACTAACTCTCATAGAGGGCGCTAGTTACACGATTCATACAACGTATTATTCAACATAACTTTTTTTAGGGTAGAATTATTAGTCAAAACTCCATGTGAACATAAACATCGTTTAATTCTACATCAAAACGGTACTCTTGGTAAAACTCGATATTATGTACCGTTTTCGGAATATTTTGATTTGAAAATTATGAAGTAATAACCGCTCCTCGTATAAGTTAATGATAAATTTATTAATTAAAAAAACTTACAATAAGAAAATTAAAATAAAGACAAAGAACATAACATAAAATTCAATTAGAGTAAATTCATGGGATATATCAGCTTCCAAAACATATTCGTATAAAATTTCATTGCAATGGTGCCAGTAGTTTCGGCAAAATCGTAAGAAATGTGTAATTTTTCATTTTCTTCAACGCCCTTTATCTTGAAAACGGATGGCGTTAGAAAAAAATTTCACTAAGCCAACCCCAATTATTTTTCTGTTTTCTACCTTTTTTTGAAACACCCTGTATAGATGGAAGAATCTATTTTATTTTTTCCTTTCTTCATTTAAGAAGAGTCACATTCGAGAGATGGATGATTTGCTTCATTTATTTTTTATTATTATTTTTGTATTATTTTTCTTTTTGGTTTTTGTATCTTGGAAAAATTTAAAATTCATTTATAAGTTTTAGTTTTTTGGGTAATTAAGATAATTAGTATTTAAATGAGAGAATTATATAGATTATTATTATATTATACAGTGCGGTTCTAAAGTCCCTTCCCCCACATTTATTTTTTGAACCGTTAGAATAAGAAATTTGAAATTTTGGGAAAGTGAAGTAGGAAATGTATATTACTTTTTTATAGATAGTAGGTGACGTAATCATAAAAAATGGCGGACGTGGGCCCTTTTGGAAGATAATTTTAAATGGCACCATATGGCAAGTAATACATCATTTGAAAGCTTGTTTCAAACCCTTTCCAATGATACCAAAAAAAAATAATTCTTCTACCTTATTTACAACTTTCAATCCAAAATTATAAAATTATTAAAATTTTAAATATTTTATTTGGTAAAAAAATTACGTTCTAATAAAAAAAAATTAAATAATATGTTCAAAATGTTCACCATTTACTTCTTCGTAATAAAAAAAGCTTTACCGACTTTTTATTTAAATCGAATTCTTTGCTTTAAATGTAGGTACAATGCTATTAACTGGCGTACTAAAAATTTAAAATGTTTGGCACTATACTATTCTTGTTTAAATTCAAAGTTTTTATTTTTATTTCTTTTTGGTTGATATCTTAATTATAATTTGTAAAAATAGTAAAATTTTACCTCTTTACCATTATTGTGGTTTAGTAAATTATCCGTTAATAATAAATAAGATTTTTTAAAATGTCGCGAACTATGCAGGAAAAAGTTGAAGCAATATTAATTATTGGTGAGGCTAGAACGGATTTTTAATGAAAGGCGTTCAGATCGACCAATATCCAGACAGTACTTGAGACAACTCTTAGATAAATTTCATAGAACGGAAAACGTTGCTGACGCTAAGCGAAGTGGTCGACCTGGAATTAGTGAAGACAAACAAGTCGAAATAGTTGCCGAAATGGTAGTCAACCCCATACAATCCACCTCAAATGTTGCACAAACTTGTGAAGTGTCTTCATCAACTGTAAAAAGAGTTTTAAAGAAACAAAAATTTCATCCTTATAAAATGAAAATGCTCCATATGCTGATAGAAGATGATCCAGATCGCAGAATTGAATTCTGTGAGCAAATAAGAAATAAAATAGAACAGGATCCTTATTATCTTAAAACAATTTGCTTTAGTGATGAGTGCTCTTTTTTCTTAATGGTAAAGTTAATACCCAGAACGTAAGATACTGGAGTGACACAAATCCTCATCTTTTTTATGAAGGTCACACCCAGTTTCCTCAAAAAGTGAATGTGTGGGCAGGAATTTTGGGAAACTGCATTGTTGGACCTATATTTTTAAACGTAAATTTAACTGGGGAAATTTACCTGGAATTACTCCAGAATGGTATTGAACCCCGAATCTTAGAGATTCTTGAGGATCATGCTGACGAGTTCCATGATATGGAAATAACTTTTCAGCAGGATGGTGCTCCTCCCCATTATTATCAACCTGTTAGAAATTGTTTAAATGAACAATATCCAGATAGGTGGATTGGACGACGGGGTCCAATAGAGTGGCCTGCGCGTTCTCCCGATAATATGTTCAAAATGTTCACCATTTACTTCCTGGCAATAAAAAAGTCTAGCAGAAAACTCTTCCCGAACGCGTTCAAGTGTCTCTCTAGAAATTAACCTGCATTCTTCACTAATTCTTCGCTTTAATTCGTCAATGCTTTCAATTGGTGTACCATAAACTTTTGATTTTAGGTACCCCCATAAAAAGAAATCTAGTGGGTCCATATCGGGAGAACGCGCAGGCCACTCTATTGGACCCCGTCGTCCAATCCACCTATCTGGATATTGTTCATTTAAATAATTTCTAACAGGTTGATAATAATGGGGAGGAGCACCATCCTGCTGAAAAGTTATTTCCATATCATGGAACTCGTCAGCATGATCCTCAAGAATCTCTAAGATTCGGGGTTCAATACCATTCTGGAGTAATTCCAGGTAAATTTCCCCAGTTAAATTTACGTTTAAAAATATAGGTCCAACAATGCAGTTTCCCAAAATTCCTGCCCACACATTCACTTTTTGAGGAAACTGGGTGTGACCTTCATAAAAAAGATGAGGATTTGTGTCACTCCAGTATCTTACGTTCTGGGTATTAACTTTACCATTAAGAAAAAAAGAGCATTCATCACTAAAGCAAATTGTTTTAAGATAATAAGGATCCTGTTCTATTTTATTTCTTATTTGCTCACAGAATTCAATTCTGCGATCTGGATCATCTTCTATCAGCATATGGAGCATTTTCATTTTATAAGGATGAAATTTTTGTTTCTTTAAAACTCTTTTTACAGTTGATGAAGACACTTCACAAGTTTGTGCAACATTTGAGGTGGATTGTATGGGGTTGACTACCATTTCGGCAACTATTTCGACTTGTTTGTCTTCACTAATTCCAGGTCGACCACTTCGCTTAGCGTCAGCAACGTTTTCCGTTCTATGAAATTTATCTAAGAGTTGTCTCAAGTACTGTCTGGATATTGGTCGATCTGAACGCCTTTCATTAAAAATCCGTTCTAGCCTCACCAATAATTAATATTGCTTCAACTTTTTCCTGCATAGTTCGCGACATTTTAAAAAATCTTATTTATTATTAACGGATAATTTACTAAACCACAATAATGGTAAAGAGGTAAAATTTTACTATTTTTACAAATTATAATTAAGATATGAACCAAAAAGAAATAAAAATAAAAACTTTGAATATAAACAAGAATAGTATAGTGCCAAATATTTTAAATTTTTAGTACGCCAGTTATAGCATTGTACCTACATTTAAAGCAAAGAATTCGATTTAAATAAAAAGTCGGTAAAGCTTTTTTTATTACGAAGAAGTAAATGGTGAACATTTTGAACATATTATTTAATTTTTTTTTATTAGAACGTAATTTTTTTACCAAATAAAATATTTAAAATTTTAATAATTTTATAATTTTGGATTGAAAGTTGTAAATAAGGTAGAAGAATTATTTTTTTTTGGTATCATTGGAAAGGGTTTGAAACAAGCTTTCAAATGATGTATTACTTGCCATATGGTGCCATTTAAAATTATCTTCCAAAAGGGCCCACGTCCGCCATTTTTTATGATTACGTCACCTACTATCTATAAAAAAGTAATATACATTTCCTACTTCACTTTCCCAAAATTTCAAATTTCTAATTCTAACGGTTCAAAAAATAAATGGGGGGAAGGGACGTTAGAACCGCACTGTATACTTGATTTAAGATTTCTGACTTGATTATGTTTGTAATTTTTAATTCCAAAGGAATTTTAAAAAAATAGCTGCATGTAATAATTTCAAAACCACACAAGACTGATCATTTTTTATCTACAAAAATGGATTGGGTATTGAGATATAGATAATTACGATAATTTGTTTAATTTGTGATCTAGGTGTAAAGGTGTTTTTGGGAGTCTTGGGGTCACCGAAGCAGGTAAATTAAAATTTGTATTAAGATAAGACGAATGGACAGATACAGAAACGAAAAAAACAATTTTGAATCTTTATTCTTCTTGGCGTCATCGGTAATTGCTTTTTTTGTATAGCTGTTATATGTTGTCACTAGATATATGTATAATATAATATAGTAATCATAGCAAGCATATTTAAATACTATGGTAATAGCAATTTTAGTAGCGGTGTGCACAGTATCTTGAATAATTTTCCTAAATGAAAAATTACGTAAAATTTGGGAGATATTCAACTTATTATCGTTTAAACATTATACCGTCGTTATACTAAACACCTAGGTGAATATAGCTTGTTGTAGTGCATACGGGGCTTATTGAGTACTTTTTCGCTAATTCAATTTTTGTATTTAGCGACTAAACCTTTGCTTCAATTTAGTTCTGTCTGTTCGTCTATTTTGTGATTGAATATAATATAATATTGTTAATTTTATAATATTCTTATTCCTATAAGAACGCCAAAGCAGTAAGAAGCCTCAAAATGGATATAAGAAATTTTTTTTAGAAGGCTAAAAAACCAGTGATCACTTCTAGCGGCGACAGTAGCAACTCTATCACAAAAACGCAAATACAAGAAGATTCCAGCTTAACTGCAGATGCACCAGAACCAGGAATATCATCATCACCTACATTGGTTTCGAAACTGGATGATTTGGGTACATTGGAAACAGGACCTGCTGTTCCAAAACTAGCCAGTTATCCAAAGACTGTGTTTGGAAATCAGAGTCGCGGTTTTAACTCCATTTATTTTAACGAATTTACATGGCTAGAGTACAGTGTTAAAAAAAATTCAGCATTTTGCTTCTCATGCAGATGTTTTGGAATCGCACACGGAAACAACGATGTTTTTGTTGATTTGGGTTTTCAAAATTGGAAAAAAATTAAAGAAAAGTTAACTAAGCATTCTAGCGCTATATATCACAAAGAAAATATGGAAAAATGGTCAAACTATAAAAAAAATAAAGAAACGGGAGAAAATATTTTAACAAATTTATCTGTAGCGTATCGTGAACAAATTAATACCAACAGAAATTACATGAAAACTTTGATAGATATAACTTTATTTTTAGCAAGACAAGGTCTTGCATTTAGGGGTCATGATGAGAGTGTCAGTTCTGTTAATAAGGGTAACTTTAAAGAAGTTTGCGAATTAATTGCAAAATATAATCCAAATTTTAAAATTATGTATAAAGCGCCTATAAATCATTCAAGCTGGAAAATTCAAAATGAATTGGTACAAATTTTATCTGACAGAACATTATCACATATAATTGACGAAATAAAATCTTGTGGTGTGTATGCAATTATGTGTGATGAAGCTCGTAGTCACAAAACGGAACATTTATCGTTATGTGTTAGATATGCAGTAGGATTAGACATTAAGGAAAGGTTTTTAAAATTTTTAAATTGCTCCGATAAAAGAACTGCATCGGATTTGTATGAACTGTTAACAGGAGAGCTAGAAAACTTACAAATTTCCAATTTAATATTAATAGGACAGTCGTACGATGGCGCTGCAGTCATGTCGGGCAATATTGGGGGTCTTCAAACAAAAATAAGAGAAAAATACCCTGTTGCTATTTACACCCATTGCTTAGCACACAAACTAAATCTAGCTCTTGTAGATGCATGTAAAAGCGTTCAATCTATATCAATTTTTTTTTATACTTTAGAGGCAGTATACGAACATTTTTCAAATCCGGTTCATCATGCGGATTATGAGAAAATCCTAAAAGACCTCGACCTTCCAAAGAGAGAAATGAATCATTTATCCGATACTAGATGGGTATGTCGTTATAAAAGTTGCAATGCAATAAAAAAGTGTTATGAAGCAATAATATGTACTCTTGAAAATGAAATTTCAGCTAAAAAAGATTCAAGATCAGTAACGGCTTTTGGTATACTAAATAGTATTAAACAACCAACATTTATTGTTCATATTTTTATTTTGGACGAAGTTCTTAATACATTAAATATGTTATCAAAGCAGCTACAAGCCAAAGAAACAACCTTAGGAAAAGCTTCTAATATAATAAGGGGTGTTATAACTTCATTAGAAGAAATA
The DNA here is from genome assembly GCA_035357415.1 of Ophraella communa. Classification (NCBI taxonomy): domain Eukaryota; kingdom Metazoa; phylum Arthropoda; class Insecta; order Coleoptera; family Chrysomelidae; genus Ophraella; species Ophraella communa. The sequence goes on along the minus strand of CM068989.1, from coordinate 34,348,640 downwards.
AGAACTGAATCTTATTATAAAGATTTGCATTATCAAATTGAAGCATTTGCAAGCCAGTACGATATATCTTTAGAGCCACAAGGTTCTAAAAGAAAAAAACAATTTTCATCAAAACTAAAAGACTTTGTTACTGATTCCACCATTGGGACCATAGAAACAGACTCTAATCCAGAAGCGCACTGGCGTGCAAATGCTTTTTATCGCATTTTAGATGCAACTATTGGTTTTTTAAAAAAAAGATTTTCTGACGAAAGTTTAGAGATGGGCAAATCCATTGATCACTTTATGCAATTAAATTTTGATTCTTCCTTAATTTTTATTAATCAATACTCTAATGTACTTAACATTGATAAAGAGTCATTAAAGGCAGAAGTGAGAGTACTTAAAAATGTCTTAAGCAATTCAGGAAAAGATGTAAATTTTGAAAACTTAAAATCAATATTAAATAAAGAAACCTATTTAAATTTTTACAAATTGTTTCAAGTAGCGCTAATATTGCCAGTATCATCTGCTACATGCGAACGAAGTTTTTCAGTTATGCGACGAATATTAGATTGGTTGAGAACCTCTATGGGGCAAGAGCGATTTTCCAATCTAGCTATTTTGTATATTGAAAGAGATATTTGTTTAGATTTAGATTTAGTTGTAGACGACTTTTCGAAAAAACAAAGAAAGTTAAAATTAACTTTAGATTAAAAAAATACATGTATTCGTGTCAAACTGAATAAAAGTTGTTCAATTTTGCACTGATAGTCTTATTTTTGTTAAAATGTTGTCCTAATCATATATCTACCAATATATCATTTAAAACAAATACCTTGGTATTTTTTTCAAAACTCTACGCTGAGATCTGAGATTAGTATGGTGGCTGGTTAGACGCAATGGGTGACAATGTTTTATATACGAAAAGCTATGTGGTTAATTTTTTAGCGATTTTGGGGTAGTTTGGGCGTGGCCCAAACAAGAATTCATGGACCTCCAAAATAAAATGATGTCCAACCTCATATCTCAATTACAACTGTCTCAAATTCCAGTTAATGTTAATAAACCTTCCTAATAAGAGAATGGATTGAATACCGCACTACTGCCGAACTTCGATAGTTTTGACGCGAAAAAGGAATCATTTACAAACTATAAATCAAGATTCCAGAATTACCTTCAAATGAAACAGATTAATTTGAATAAACAATATTGTGCTCAGCTGCTTCTCAATTCTATTGGTGCCCAAAATTTCAATGTGATCACAGCTTTAGCTGCTCCCAAAACTCCTGATCAATTATCATATGACGAGCTCATCAAGTTATTAGAAGAACATCTCGCACCTAAGAAAAGTATCCTGGTTACCCAGCATAACTTTTTATCCATTTTTCAAGATCAGCAATTAATTTCAGAATTTGTTGCGACACTCAAAAGTAATATAAGTGATTGTGAATTTACATACGAGTGCAAGAAATCAGTTGCAGATATATTCCTGCGAGCTCAATTCATTCGTGGACTTCATGACAATAGCATTCGTGAACAACTTCTCCAATCCGAAGTCAAGGATTTCAAAGATATTTTCACGAAAGCAACCGCCCTCGAATCTTCAAGAATTGATGCACGTACAATTGCTCAGCATACGACCCGATCATCTCCCACTGTTGATATCAATAAGGTTAACCGCTCAATTCAATCTGATCATCACAGACATATAGGAGTAATGCACATCAACGCTCCAGCAAACTACTGCCACACGGATCACACAATCGTAAGTTCAACCTCAATACTCTAGGATTGCAAAACATTTGTCTCGATTCGTCGTTGGATTACCATCAAAATACTACAGCCGAATTGTTCGAAGATTGGTTCGAAAACACTGTACTGCCAAATATTCCCCCGCATAGTGTCACAGTTATGGACAATGCCAGTTACCTTAGTCGCCAATTGAAGAAGGTTCCAGGCTCTTCAAATACAAAAGCGGAAATCCAGGAATTTTTGCTCCAAAACAACATGTACTTTGAAGAAGGATATAAAAAAACAGCAGCTTTTAGAGGTTTTTAATATACAGAAGACATATATATGTGACACAATTGCAGCATTCAAAGGACATACAGTTATTCGTTTTCCTCCTTACTACTACGGATTAAACCCGATTGAGCATATGCGGAGAAAACTAAAGAACAAAGTGAGGACCCAAAATACTATACCTACATTATGTCCTTCTGTAATTGAATTAATCCGGCAAAATATAGATTACCCAGACGCTGATTGTTGGAAAGAACAATAAACCATGTTATAAAAGTGGAGGATCCATACAGGGCATTTCATACCAACATAGAACCCCTTATAATTAATGTAGACGACGATAGTGATAGTGAAACTGAATTGATATATTAACATATTTAAATATGCGTTTCTATTAAAAAATTATTTTTGCAAATTTAATCCTGACCTGCATTTTTACCCAAACTTGCCAATACCTGAGATAAAAGTACCTAGAAGTTTATTATCATCAGTCCCCTTTTATTGTAAGCACTATATTGTTTAACACACTTTACCAGACGAGTTTTTATTCGTTTAAGAGAGATATTTGATAATTCAGAGGAAAAGCAAGAGGAGCAGGGCAATACTTTCATGTCAAATTAATGTTACAAAATTGACTTGTTTCTTAGGATATTTAAATTAGCATTTGTAGCATTTGTAAATTTTATACCTAAATTAAAATATGTAAAAAATAAATGATCAGGATTACTACATAGACTTTATAGATAACATTTGAACTTTGTTTTTTTCCAATAATAAAAACAATTTCGACAGTCTAGTTGATATTTTAACCATGGGTGATGAATAACGTAACAATTATTTTGCGTTTTCCGTGGTTTCGTTAAAGAATAGAGTTTTTGCTACTACACAATGTTTTATATTAAAAATAAAATAATATAATTAAAATTATAAGCTTTAATCAACCCAATTCATTGTACTAACCCGTTAGTAATATCAATTTTTCTTCGGTAATAATCACTTACCTCTGGCTGATATGGGGTGTACTGAGTCGTCCAACCAGGATTCTCAAATATATTTCTCATTATTGTATGAGGTACACAACAATTGTGATAACCCATACCTATGTAAGATCTCCATATTTGATTTTTTTCTGCTATTTTAGTTATTCTTTTTATAAGATCGTATTCACCTAAAAGTCAAAAACATTTAGAGGTTGTGAGATATTTTGTATTCAATGAATTCAAAAGAAATTTTCAACATTAAGGCGTGAGCAAAAAGTAAAACAATTTAATTTTAATTTTAATCAAATATATGTAAAGCAGGATAGTCAGAATAGTTGAACAGTGCGGAGTAGTGTATGTGAAGCGTGTTGTGTTATGAATGAAACTCATCCTGCTTCATTTCTGTGATATCTGGATTTATCCTTAAAATATGTCATAAATTAGAAGTTTAGTATTGTAAACGTCATGTTGGTGTTGAATTGACTTTTAATTCTCGATTCTTGTTTTAGGTCTGTAAATTATTATAACTTTGTAAATTTTGTTGAATAAAGCTTGTTTTAGAGAGAACATTCATCGAGAGCCTTTTTAACACCCTTAGAAAGAAATACTGGGATTATATATAAACTAATTTACTGAACATCTAACACTTCTTCTTACTTTAGCGAGGACTTTTATAGGTAAATGGAGGAAATAAATTTCAAGTAACATGTGATACCACTTTTTTCAAATTTTTCAACATCACTTTAACTTTGTGAACACCGAATACGGAACTACGAATAGAAATGAAAGCAAATATACTCCCGCCAAAACTTATTAATATTTTTAACACAACCATAGGATGACGCTGATAGTTGCGTCTACTCATTTTAATTGTTCTATTTTTCGGGAGAGGTCTCTCTACTAATACTATTAACGACAAAACTTTTTAATTTAACAGATCTGTATCAAGCTGTATTTGGTGAGAAACAGTTTTAAGAAAATTAAGAAAAGAGACAGTAGTTCTGAGAATCAGGAAAAGAGCAGGAGTTTTGTCTTCAGTTTTTTTAGTTTTGTTGGTGTATATCATCTTTGGTTTTGTGCTTCCAAATAATTCTGTCCCTAAAATGGATTCAAACTATCAACCCCCCTTATCTAAAAGGAAATGTTGTGTACCTACATGTACAAATCGTGAACGCAAAATGCATCGTTTTCCAAAAAATGAACCAAGTGTGTTTAGTGAGTGGATTTTAAAGATACAACCTTTAAATTATAAAGACTTGTCAGTTGAAGACATTATTTATAAAAAATATGTATTTTGTGAAGAACATTTTTCTAGTAACTGTAAAGTTTTAGGTACCAAAAGAGGTCTTATAAGAACAGCAGTTCCAACTTTAAATTTACCTGGTAAGTGAATAAATCAAATTGTAATTTATAAAGAAAGAAAACCTGTACTAGCAGATCATGCAAACGTTTTTATGCTGAAAGGACTGTATAAACAGTGGAAGTAACCATTAGCTTTTACATTTAGTGAAGAACCTCATAAATCCATGGCATTAAAAAATTTGCTGAAGGTTCTAATCTGCAAATGTCAAAGTATAGGTTTGAAGGTAGTATCGACAGTTTGTGACCAAAGTAAAAATAATGTCGGAGCTATTAGACTGCTAATGAGTGAAACGAAGGAGGAATACTTAAAAAGAAAAGAAGAGAATATAAATTTCGGTTTTGTGATCAATGACCAAGAAATTATTCCCATATTTGATGTCCCTCATATTTTCAAGTGTTTGAGAAATAATCTTTTGAAACATGACTTGTATTTTAAGCAAAATAAATGATCATTTTTTGATTGTAAACATACATATTTGCTTTAGTTTCGTTGAAGTGTAGCTGTCTATTTTATCGCAGAGTACTTCTTATTGACAGATAGATGGCACTAGATATAAATTTAAGGAACCTGTATTATCGACAATACTTTTTAACACAACCGCTGCTACTCGATGTCGCATACGGATCTAGACAGTAACTAGGTTCTTGCCATTGTATTCGTAGTTCCGTATTCGGTGTTTGTGAACCAATACGCCACATTATTTTAAGGTCACTGTCACCATTGCTTGACATATAAGTCATAGCATTAATATCCAAACAAACTGTGGCCTTATGGTAGTTAATTTAGTTTAGGAAGTCCTGGGTTTCTTTCAATAATGGATTAAAAAGTATAAACAATAATAAAACTGCTTGTTGTGACGCGTCGATTTTTAGTATGAACAAAATTTTAAATTATGTTTTTTAAAATGTGTAAATTAATGTAGAATTTTTCAAAACATTGTAGGACTAATATCTGATGATGATTTTTAAATAAATCAAAACGTCGCAAGAAGCAGTTTTATTATTGTTTATAATTTTTAATCCATTATTGACCGAAACCCAGGACCCAGGACTAAACTGACACTGTCGGTAAACAGTTTACCTTCGGTTTCTGAAGAAGATAACTTGGTTATCGAAACGCGCGTCAGGCATATAAAAGTGTGTGTTGGTGTAGTGGTAGTGTAAACAGTTTTCGGTATCAGGTTCGCCAACGGTTCCAGTTTCAACATTTTAGGTTTCTTAAAACAGGTATATATCCTTTTAATCAAGAGGTTTTTCCAGATTGGATGTTTCAGCCTGCGGAAACCACCAACTTTGAGTATAATCAGCAAAATGAAGAACCGAATAATAACGAGACACCGACAGAAAAGAAAAGGAGTGAGCAACAAAGGAATGAGAATTTAGATACAGAAGATGATTCACCGGTAGCAGGACCATCTGGCATACAAACAAATATATCACAAAAGAAATTTGACCAGAATACATCTTCATCACCAGCAACATCTTGCGTAATCCTACCCTCAGAAATTTCACCTTTACCAAAAGCTACTGGCACAAACAATAAAAGAAAACGAAACAGCCTTTCTAAATATGGTGTACTAAACACCACACCAGAAATAGAACTTTAAAAATAAAAACTCCTGAAAAAAACGCTGAATTGGTAAAAAAACAAGCAAAAAATGTAAAAACTCAAATTTTTGATGATGCTGATCCCAAATCTAAACCTAGAGCCAGAAAAGCTGCAACAATTGCAAAAAATTTAATACCAACCATGCAAGAACAATCATCAGAGATCAATGACGATGAAGATGATACAGCCTGCATCTTTTGCAATGGAATATTTTTTCATTCCAAACCAAATGAAAAATGGATTCGTTGCCTGTCTTGTAATAAATGGGCCCACTGCGAATGTGCAGGTTGTTCCTTTAAAACAAAGCAGTATATAATATGTGAACTTTGTGTTTAGTTTGGGTACCTAGTTCCTAGTTTTTTTTAACTAGCTAACCATTTTTTACCAAAGAAATGTGTATTTTTTTATATTTTTTAGTTCTTTTCATTTTAGTTTTAGTTAGAAATGTGTTCCACTGTACTACATTTTAAATAAACGTTATAGTCCAGGCGTGCTGTACCAAAAAAATAAAAAATACGGAATATCTGAGACCTGGAATGTAACAGTTGGAGGTGGTAAAGGGGCTTATAACACATGAAAAAAAATATATTAACTATATCAATTATGATCATAAACTTTTTGGGGGTGAAAAAGGGTGAAAAGGGGATAAAAAACTGAAGTATTGCTGTTTGCGGCTAAAATTGACGTCAAAATGAAAAGTGCCCAATAGAAAAGTTGTAGATCATGTAAAAATCTAAAACTTTTCTTTTGGTAATTTTCTCACATAACCTCAATTTTTCGAGGAAAATGGAAAAAAACGATTTTTCGTTTTTAATTTTTAATTTTCCAACGGATTCGTCAATCTTGATGAAACTTGGTGAAAACCTACCCTTTTATGTCCAAAATAACCTCGAATTTTCTCAACCTCGTAACATAATAATTTTCCGAGAAATTGGATTTTTCTGCAAAAATCTCTTTTTTTTCAATTGTAAAGTTTGCTCGGAAAATTTTATTGGAAAAGGTTTATCTGGGGTTCATTTTTTTTGTTTTTACGTCTACTTTCACATAAAATAAAAAAAATTCACTCGGTGTCTCTTTGCAAAATTATTCGAAATAAAATGGGGAGGCGTTAAGTATTAAAGTTTGAGAACCGCTGCCTTAAATAGAATACTGATTGGTAAACTGTATCAAGGCAAAATTAAACAAAGTAAAACAAGCTACCCATTCTCCACCTACTAGGAAAAATTGACTAAAAAATAAATTGATTGAAATATTAATGTCTCTCATTGGCTACTTGTTTAGTGAGCCTCCCGGTTTTCTAATATTTACATTAAGAACTCCAAACAATACAAAATAATAAAGACGTCACTGTGAAATTATCTGAGTGTAATATTTTAACAAATATTTTGTTTATGAATTGAGTGTTATTCACGCAGACCCCCTATGGACAAATCAAATCAATGTTATCTCTTTTTCTTGTTGATTTTTAAAAACAAATATGAAATAAATTAACAATAATATCGCAATATAAATTTATCAGTTAAATACTGAAATAAAATAGTTGCTATATGAGCTAATATTCAGGATAAATAATTTCACAATTTAGAGAACCAATCTGAAATTTTTATAACCTTTAATAAATAATTCGGTGTTTTCATTAGAAATAAATCAATGAAATTCCTTTGTAATCATATAGTAAATTATAAATATTTAATCCATTACAACGCAACAATTCTGGTTATTTTTTATATAATATCAAATTGAAAGTAAGTTAAAATCGATAAATTCAAATAGAGAAGTCGAAACGGTCGTGACGTCAAAACTCATATCGATGACAGTTTGTTTACATTTAGGGTGTGTTCGGGGAGCACGCTTTCGAGCTATGTAGCGCCAAGAGCCATATAACGCAAACGAGGAATAGTACTAGATAGCGCCAAATGGCGCAAATAGCGTGCTCCCCGAACACACTCTTAATGTGTGGTAATTGAGAGAGTTGTACTTTAAAGGCCGGTTCATGCAACGTTCATTATAATTACATTATCATTAAGAAGAAGTTGAGCACCCAATTTATAGTGGAGGCGTTCATGCAACACATTAAGGCATTACAATTACATTAAGCCCACTAAGAAGTTGGGAACTTTCAACTTTTCATTTACATTACATTATATTCTTAGTGGAAACAGTAAAAGCGCATGCGCAGTACAATAGCATGGAAATGTGAATTCGTATTTATGTCAAAATTCCTATGTTTAGGTTATGTTGATATTGAAAGCCGGTTTTACAAGCAATAGAAAATATTTTAACAAAATCAAAAATAGAATAGTAGTATAACAACTTGAACTTTTTGAATATTGTAGCAGATGTATAGAACATAACATAAGTTTCAAGTGTCAATAGTGGACAATATTCGCATGCGCTAATACAGAATTTATAATGTAATGAAGTCTTGCATGAACGACAACATTTTTTTAGTGAAAGTGTAATTATAATGTAATGTTAATGGAATTATAATGTTCGTTACATGAACCGGCCTTTATTTCTGATTTTATTGTGAATTATTGGTTTTATTTGTGTTATGCAATCATAAAATGTCGTCAGTAGGGTTTGTGAAAGCATTGTCAAACAATTTACCATCCTTAGACATTTTCATGGTTAGGTTAGGTTGGGTTAGGTTAGGTTTCAATGCAGCTGAATTTCGAAATGTAAAAGCAACAGCGTAAATACTTATATTGTGCTTTTTACATTAAAAAATGTCTGACTTATTTTTATGAAAATCAACAAAAAATAAAGAAAAGAGATGAATAAATATAAATAAAAAACTTCGCACAATCTCGCAGATACACTGTTTACAATAAAATGATGGCGCTATCAATTACACATGTGAGTAGTGACGTCAACAGTCGTTTACGCGGCAAATTTTTGAATTTGAATTTGAGGATGGAATAACTATGCTACAAATTTTTTTTAATTTAAGTTTTTTTGGTTTTTTGGGTAATTGATTGCCACTCTGTCTTCCTGCATGATTTTGAAAAAAATGGAAAACACCGAATTATTTGTATGAAAAGCTTGCCTATTATAGGATTCCAGAATCTGAAAACGAATATATAATTGAAGCTTGAAAAATAATTACTTACTTATAGGATTTTCAATATTTAACTTTCCCTCCAATCTGATATTTTTCGGTACCGCTTTTTCTGTCAATTCATCCAAACTCTGCACAAAATAATGTTATTATCAATATTAGTTGATTATTTAAAAATAATTAAATATTATTTATTTTTGCCGAGGAGTTATCATAAAATAACTATAAATTTCAAAGATTTTATAGAATGTCGAAAAATTCTTTGAAATATTTAACGTTAATCGTGGGTCCTGAAATTCAAAAACAAAATATGAATTTGCTTGCGTAAATGTGTTAGTCCAGAATAAAGAATTATGATAACTTGATAACCGTAAGGTATCTATTCTATTCTATTCTTCTGGGGTGCGTTTCGTGTATGTACTAGAGCTCTAGGCTCACTGTACCCCCCTGAAGTGATCATACCAGGTTCGCTTCCTTCATGTATTCTAGAAAGTCCTTGATATTCGCAATCACGATTTCCTTTGGCTCAGGAAACTGAATTCCAAAGTGTATCTGTCTAAGCCACTTAGGCTTGGATAGTGACATATTACGTGAAGAGGAGTTTCATCTTCCTCACCACATTTTCTGCATAACGGGTCCTCGACAAGTCCCATTATGTTCATGTGTTTTCGGAGATTGCAATGTCCTGTAAGGAAAATCCATTTGAGCAACGTGATGATGGTTAATGTTGTTGATGATATAGCGTGTAAATCCGGTACTTTTGTTTACATAAAATTATTCGCAAACCTTAGGTTGATCTTGTTACGTGTACTTCGCTCCTAATACCTTAGATGTAATCAAGTAGTATCTATATTTTTCGACCTTGGTTAATAATGAACAACTTTACAAAAATCAATAAAGTTAGATTCAGAGTGAAAAAAGAATATTTTATAGTACGTTTGAAAAATAAGCCGGAGTAAATTCTCAGAATACTAATCTCCGAAACCTCGAAATACATAGGCGTGTACAATTTAAAAGTTGTATTATTTCGAGCAACGTTACCTTTGAAATATTCTTCAAACAAGTCTCCATTCATTTCTTCGTGATAGTCACAGGTCTTTTTTGATTCAAACAGAAGTAAACCCTCCTTAAGAAATCAATTCATACTACCTATATGAGTAACAATTAGTTGTCGACACTTACCTGTTGGTTTCTTGAAACCAGTTGAATATCCTTCCAGAAATGCTTGTCGAGATGTTTTTATAGCTTTGTCGTTCCAAATAACTCTTCCTACAGTATGCCCTTCATTAACCCGCGTTTCGTCTAAATAATAAATGTTCTTATTTTCTGTCCTCATTTTTTTTTATTTTTCTGAGGTAGCCTCGTCTCCAACATACAATTTTTTCGGAATCGATAAGCATTGACTGTCTGCTAACTTTTTCATACTTAGGGCCGGTTTTTCAATCTCCAGCTAAGGAAATTAGCTATCAGTTAACCCTTAACAAGGAGTCAAAGTGTTTCTTCAACTAACTGTTAAGGTTGACTACAAGCTAACGTTTCTGTTATATTAGCAAACACTTCAAAGTCTCTGTTTGGATTTGTAACTAGTAGTTAGCTAGTTGTTTAACGGAAAAATGGAGATATTTGATTTTTGTATGAGTGATGATGATGAAGAAATATTGGAATACCTTGAATATGAAAGGAGACCATATATTGTTAAAGAAAGGTCGAACCCTTTTGAAGAGTTTGATGATTTAGATTTTCGCGTAAGATTTCGACTTTCAAAGGAAACTGTTATGTTATTATTAGAACAAATCGAAAATCAAATTGAAACACCCACAGACAGGTAAGCTTTTATTTCAATTCTCTTTTTAAACTAAAAATATTTTTCTCTCCAAGTAACGGCATCCTTTTTTTTGCATTCAATAGTTGTTTTAAAATTATTTGTTAATTTTAATAGCAAGGATTTATCAGATAGTGAAAAATTAGATATCCTGTTTTTCTTTGGTGTTTCCATTTGAAAATATAAAATTTTTAAAATAATACTCAACAAAATAAATAAAACTAATAAAAACAAATATCTTCTTTTTCTATTTAAACCCATAAAAACTTAGGTTAACTCAACTAAATTGAACACAAAACAATATCTTTATTTACCGTTCTAAGAAATTAACAAACCAAACCAAAAAATCAATTTTACCAACCCAGCAAATTTAATGATAGCTGGCAGTTTCGTAGCTAAAAGTTAGATAGTGCATTGAAAAACGCCATAACCTTTAACAGAAACTTTAGCTGTTGGTCACGGTTAACTTTTGGTCAAGTAACAGAAGCTTTTAACAAGCGATTGAAAAACCGGCCCTTAAAGTTTAATTCATGCAAAACTTTCCAAAGTTTGTCTCTACTTAGTGTAGGTAATGATCATCGGTAATGGCTTGTAAAACTTTATCTAAAGTTGGTATTTGTTAGTTAAGAAAAAAAGAGTGGACCATTCTACTGATTGCATTTTTAAAAAATTCATCCACATTCACTTTTGACAATTTTGATCTTCCTGTTCTCGGTTTGGGTGGGGTTATACCAGCTGATTTCTCCTCTTTTGAAATTTTATATACAGTTGATTTTGCATATCCCATTACTTTAGACGAAATTTTAACTATACTGTCAACAGTAGTGGAGGGATTCTGTTGCTTAAAATAATTGTAGACATTCAGTATAACACTCTTTTCGTTAAGTGATACATGATCCACCTTTAATTTTTTAACTGGTGTATAATCACACGTTATTTTTTTTAATTCCATATTCTATTCATTCTTTCAAGAAACAACTGTGTCAGATCTCTTCACTCGCTTATAATCGACTGAACAAAAATATTCTGATATTAATGAATGACTATTTAAAGACAATTAACCATTTTATTAATCATTGGCTTTCATACTATTTAAAATAGCTTTCACATTTATCGGAAACCATCTTTCGCTAATCGACTTTTTCTTACTAAACTATCAAAACACCATTAACTAAATAAGTATTCATTTTGACAGTTTCTTTATTTCTTGTTATTTAATGGCCCCAATAAACAATTTTCGTGACATAGTAACTGATATTTTTATAAAGTATTTATAAAGGTTAAACAATTATATAAGGAAATACTTAGAAGTTTTATTGCAACACTTATAGTAAATTAGGTTTATTAGGGTTTTATGCCGTTACTATAAGTTCTGGATTTATAATGAAGTGTTGTAACTATTTATTTTACTGTCTTATAAAACCTGAAGTAATCGTTACCTCAATTTATATAACAAATTTATATAAGGTTTGCCGTTATACTTCCGTAATAAAACTAAGGGTTTCTGAGTTTTATAATAGCATCGTTGTTTACCTTTTTAAAACTTCAGATGCTTAAGTTCTTTTACAAATACGTTATGGAACTTTTAGTGACAAGTTCTTTTATAAATACTTTATAAAACTTTGGGTAACTGATGTTTTCTTTCTTAGTAAACAGTTAACCTAAAAAAGGAGTGGTCTGAATGGTACTTTATTAACTGTGTAGGTATACTTATAGTGAATATAACTATGATTAATTAAACATTTTGTCTGACACAAGATGACAACAGAGAGAATAAAAGTAAAAATGTAGTACCCAGGCACTTCTCTTTAAAAGCACAAACCACCTGAGGGTAGATTATTTCTGTAAGGGAGCACGATGTAAATTTTTCGAGGTTAAGTTCGTCAAAATTTCTTCTTTTTCTTCTTTACCGTTGAATATTACCACCATTATTTCTCTATCCAACACCTGTGGTGGGCTGTGACACTCAACTAACACTTAAGAATTTATAATAGACTTAAAGTTTTATAGAATCACCATATATGGATATATAGTGTTACTTTAAGTTTTATAGTGTTACCGAGAGTAATTTTATGGTAAAGTACGTTTCACAATAATTCGTTGACTTGGTACCTGCTCTTAACTGCTCTTAAGGGATTACTAATAAAAGGTGGTTAATATTTCTTCGAACATTTACAGAAAGGTATTATTTATTTTTGTCCAGGAAGATATATTTTGGATTTTTTATTTTTCAGGTAAAATTTTAAATTATTATTATTGACCATCAATAGTAAATCATTAGTAAATGAGTTTTGATTTTCTTAATCATCTTGGAAGAGAAAGTGGGAGTTTCGGGGTAATTTGTTTTTAAAATTCTCTCCTAGAATTTTAGTTTGTACTAAACATTATACTCTGAAAGTAATCTTGTGTTTATAACTAAGTATGTGGCGTCCTTGGGCAAAAAAAGTGCATTTATCGCCGGATGCGAAACAAATTGTGAAAAATGTGTTTGAAACATTGAATAATCGAGGTTATAGTGTAACCGGTGCAGCAGAAGAAACATATAAGTTAACCAAAACCCCAATATCCACAGTAAAAGATATTATCAATAAGCCAATAAGTAAACGAAAAAAACGAAGTGACGTTAATAATACCAAATGTGTTGATGAAATACAAAAAGATATAATCCGACGAACGATATATGTCCTATACCAAGAACAAATGATACCAACCCTAAATTGTATAAAAAAAATGGTTACTTAAAGACGACACGGGAATTATTTGTAGCCGTACAAGTTTGTGGAGAATCGTTTCTCAAATGGGATTTAAATATTGTATCATTAATAAAAGACAAGTGATAATGGAGTCATATCGTTTACGAATGTGGCGTTGTCATTACTTACAAGCTATTCAAAAATATAGAAGTGAAAACCTTTCAATTATCTACCTCGACGAGACATGGTATGACACCCATGATACTCCAACGAAGGGTTTTGTTGATTCATCGGGAAATTGCAAAACAAAGGCTCCATCAAATAGAGGACAAAGAATTACAATAATACATGCCGGATCAGAAACAGGTTGGGTTCCAAACGCTTTATTGTTATCAGCAAAGAATATTAAAGATTTAAGTTTAGATTATCACGAAGATACGACAGCAGAACTTTTTGAAGATTGTTTTGAAAATTATTTATTGCCAAATATACCGGAAAAAAGTATAATTGTAATGGACAATGCAACTTATCATAGCCGTCAATTAAATAAAGTACCAAATAGCAACAACAATAAATGGGAAATTCAAGAGTATTTGTTAAAAAATGACCTTTATTTTGAAGAATCGTACAAATAACGTGATCTCTTACAAGTTGTAGCAGCGTTCGGTATTGAAAAAGAATACGTTTGTGATACTATTGCTAAAAATATGGGCCATACAGTGTTACGGCTTCCCCCATATTATTGCATGTTCAATCCTATAGAACACAAAGTTAGATCGTAAAACGTTTCACCCACATTAAACTCAAGTGTTATAGAGTTAATCAGAAATGTGACAAGTAATATTCCCATTGATAGCTGGAAAAATTCGATTCAGCATGTTATTAAGGTTGAAGGTACATATCGAAATGTTAATGTAACTGTAGCACCCTTAGTTATTAATTTAAATGAAGACGATAGTGATACTGAACTACATTTAGATTAAATAGTTGTAAATAATGTAGAATTAGTTCATTTGTTTAATCGCAATAAATAAATAAAGTTAAAATTTGTTTTTAAAAAATTTCGTGATTTTTTTTTACAAAATAAATTTAAGTTTTAGTAAATGTTAACTTAGTTTTATTTAGATCAATTTTTTGGGATACCCTGTAGTACAAAATATTTTTAAAATGTGGCCATGATTAAACTACATCTTTTTTATTTGAAAAATTTTTTTAAATCTGCCAATTAGATGAAATAGGCCAAAGCGTATACGTATACGTAAGTTTCAACAGTTTTTCTTTAATTTCAATTAATAAATAAACTTAAAATTTGTTTGTTTGTTTTTAAAAAATTTCGTGATTTTTTTTACAAAATAAATTTAAGTTTTAGTAAATGTTACTGAGTTTTATTTAAATCTATTTTGAAAACCGGATTACGGATCTGTTAATGTTTACTGTACAGTGAGAAATTTATAACCTTTCATTACTAATCCCCTAAGGTCAGGTACCGAGTCAACGAATTATTGTGAAACGTACTTTAATTAATTTTTATAAGGGTGTTGGTTCTATCGGCCATGATAATTTTCTAAAACGCATAAAACAGGAATTAAAAATTTAACATAATTTTGGAAAACTGATTTCAGATTGGACTCTTATTTTACATTATATTATAAGAACAAATAATTGATTCCGTTTGACGAACAAATTTTAAAAAATTAAAATAATTATTTTTTAAAATTTAATAACAATTTTCTTAATAATACATATTTGAAAGGCCAATGAATTTTTTAGAAGTGCCTTGCTAACATTTACAGTAAAAAAGCATTGGCAATATAATTTTGGTCTAACCTTACGTGTGGAAATGATGTGACAAGTAATAAAGTGCACAAAATATATCACATCATCCATCTTATTATCATATAAACATGGAGACAAAAATGAATTAGTATGACCCTTGTTTAAAAGTGTGGAATTAACAAAAAGAAACATAATATAATAACATATGTACGCTAAAAAGAGAAAACAGATATTGAAAATGTGACAAATGACAGCTTGACAAAGAAATAATTTAGTAATGGTAAGGTTACCAACAACTCTATAGGAAAAGTTTATAAAAGTAACCAGGTCAATAATAAAACTATCATTCCGCCCTCTTCCTAATAAAAGAAGTTTTATAGAAAGTTTTATAACGGTACCGGAAATATTTCTGTTACTTTTAGTTATAGACTTACAGGGTTTATTACGTTACTAAATGAAGTTGTTGGCAACTCTTATAAATTGCTCCATTTAAGTGTTGTAAAGGGTTTATAAGAGTTATAGAAATATTACTACGCTTAACTTATATAAATTACAGTTTTATAAAGAAGTGATGGTTACTTTACGGTTACTATTATATAAACGAAAATGTTTATTGGGGGGTCATTATTATAACGACAAAAATAACCATAAATAAGGTTACTATTCAAAAACAGATTTATATAAATATAAAATGCTTTGAAAATGGTTTATTTAGAAATATCTAATAAACCGAAACAAATAATGTAATTCCTTTAAAGTACGTCTATGACCAGCTGAATAATCCCTAGCCTATTATTATAACAATAGCAGATAACTAAATTTTACGATAGTCCGTATGATGTGGCAAATTTTCTATCTAAATAGTAGAACCCAATGTAGAATAAGCTAAAATATTGACGTTGTACGAAAAGCACACGTACTACAATATGCATAACAAATTAGTTTTTTTTCAGAGAATTTACTCCGGCTTATTTTTCAAACGTAGTACTATAATTAGAAATTTTATAACGAAATACAAAATACATTATATGTACAGTCGGCTTTAGAATAGCATATACATGTTAAATGTGAATTTCGTTTACCCACCAAAATTATAAAAACGCCCTTCTTATACAACAAAGGAATGGCAATTTTTAAAACGCCTTCATTAAATGGTTTTGGGAGATTAAGTGTATTTACAATGGTCGGTCATGTCCCAAATAAATAAGTTTTTTTTGTATTTTTGTACTGATATAATAAAAAAAAGGGATTTTAATCCCAAACAAACATTTATTATTGAGGGTTCCAAACTAAGTGAAGATGTGGGCGTGGACAACTGTTTAACTGATTTCAAATTTATTATTATTTAAACCGTGATTGGTTACAAAAATAAAAAGGCTGTCTATTCAATGTAAACGATTTTAGTTTGAAAATGTATATGCAATTCTGAAGCCGATAGTACAGTGCGGTCCATATGTATGGAATAAATTCATTTGTAGCGTTATTATGTACTATATGAAAAAAACCTGAAACAGGTCGATTTTTATTCTTAAATTGACAATTTACAGTATGAAAATATTATCCCCCTCCAGCACCCCTTCGGAATTATATGCACCTTCTCGAAAATTTTAAATTACAAAGGGGGTCGTGTGGCACCTCGTTGGAAAGGGATTTTAGTCCTCTGTTCAGCAATATAAAGTTTTTTAAGTTTGGTGCAATCATAACTGAGAAAATTGATTTTTAAGATGTAAAATTTTGATAATGTCTCTAACACAAAACTTTACGTAGAATGAAGATAATAATGTCACATAATGATTAGAATATGTTTTTCAATGTATTTGACACTTAAATTAAATGTTCAAAATGACCACCATTCACTTCTTGACAATAACCGAGGCGATATTGGAATTCTCGTACAACATTTTGTATGACCTCGGGGGTTATTTTGTTAATTTCTTCCGTTATCCTAACTTGTAAATCAGCAATATTGTTTGGTCTATTAAAATATACTTTAGATTTTAAATAACCCCATAAGAAGTAATCGAGAGGAGTCAAATTGGGGGATCTAGCCGGCCATTCAATCGCCCCACGTCTTCCAATCCACCTATTGGGAAAAACCTCGTTTAAATAATTTCTAACAGTACGTGCAAAATGCGGTGGAGCTCCGTCTTGTTGGTAGTAAATAGATCGATCTATCTCATTTGGATGATTAACATCAGAAAAAACTCTTTGTAATGTAGGCACTAAAAAGTTAATAAAAAAATCTAGATAAACCTCACCAGTAACTGTGCCCTCAAAAAAATAAGGGCCAATAATTTTATTGTTAATGATACCAGCCCAAACGTTAACTTTTTTAGGATATTGAGTGTGAGCCTCACACATCCAGTGAGGATTTTCTCTGCTCCAATATCTACAGTTCTGTTTGTTAACCGTTCCGTTTAAATGAAACGTCGCTATTTTGTTTATGAACTGCAAATCTGCGTTCATTCTATCCATCATCAATTCACAGAATTCTTGCCTTCTATCAGGATCATCTTCATTTAACTCCTGAACCAACTGAACTTTGTAAGGGTGGTATTTTTCTTTATGCAGAACTCTCAAAATAGATGATTTACTTACATCATTGTCGGCGGCAAGTTCTCGAGTTGTCTTATGCGGATTTTCCTCAATCTCTAGAAGTACATCTAACTTTTTTTCATCAGTGAATTGAACATTTCTACCTGGTTTTTCAATATTTTTTACATGTCCAGTTTCACGAAACTTTTTTCAATTTTGCTAACTGTAGACTGCGAAACGTGTTGACCAGGGTATTTATTATTAAAAATTTCACAAACCTCCTTTTGAGTTCTGGTTTTATTACCACAACCAATCATAATTAAAATGTCTATTCTTTGAGTCTCGGACAAATGAGCCATAATTAAATTTAATACGCGCACAAATATTATACTGACGTCTTTTAGTAACTTTAAATACCTAAATGACAGCAGCCTACTAGATTTATATCAACTGTTTATTTAGTTTTTTGACTATTATTTTAATATCTTCAAAGTTTTTTCCTAATATTTAGCAGAACAGATACGAAAATACCTGATTATTTCTAAAGTTATTTTAATAGACCAAACAATATCGCCTCGGTTATTGTCAAGAAGTGAATGGTGGTCATTTTGAACATTTAATTTAAGTGTCAAATACATTGAAAAACACATTCTAATCATTATGTGACATTATTATCTTCATTGTACGTAAAGTTTTGTGTTAGAGACATTAACAAAATTTTACATCTTAAAAATCAATTTTCTCAGTTATGATTGCACCAAACTTAAAAAACTTTATATTGCTGAACAGAGGACTAAAATCCCTTAACAACGAGATGCCACACGACCCCCTTTGTAATTTAAAATTTTCGAGGGGGTGCTTATAATTCCGAAGGGGTGCTGGAGGGGGATAATATTTTCATACTGTAAATTGTCAATTTAAGAATAAAAATCGACCTGTTTCAGGTTTTTTTCATACAGTACATAATAACGCTACAAATGAATTTATTCCATACATATGGACCGCACTGTATACATTATAGTCTATAATTATAATTTTTAGGTGGTGCTGTACTTATAACCCAGTTTCTTAAACTATACCTATACAGAAAATCAATTTTCCACGGATTTTTTTTGTTTCCTCTCAATTATAGTATTAAAAATGGGAGAAACTAACCATTTCATCAAAATAGTCAATATCAAGAACTCACTAGTACATTTCAACAAAAGAAAAATTGTAATAATAACCTAATAAAAAAACATTCTACTTGCACTAGATTGAGACAACAAAATCACTTTGTACCTACAATTAATTAATACAATTAACTTTTTCATATCAGACATTTTTATTTAAAATCCATCACTCTAATAGAATACAAAATTACCTGTTTTTTAGTTTACTTACTAAAGATTTATATAAGACCAAAATTTATCAACAATCTGGTTTTACCTTAAACCCTAAAGAATCTAGCATAGTGCTGACATCACTTTCTCTAGGACCGATGTGCCTTGCAGGAAAATCGTCATTTCTAGGAAACAATGGTCCCTCAGGACGCGGTGGTCCTGCACTCACATAACGCAAATTTTTTAAAGCAATCAAATTTTTAAGAGTATCACTGCGAACCGCAATTTTGTACATCTTGCGACTGACTACCAATAAAATACTAATTTCACAAAATTTTTACGATTATAAGTAACTATTCAAGGGTAGAGGTCATTAAGATGATAAAAATAAGTTAACAATAAATAAGATTATTCAATTAGAATTAATGGTTATTAAACCAGATTCCATTTTTTTAAATATAGTAAACAATTAGGCGAGTATAGAAAAACCGATATGGCCTATTCCGGTTTTTATTTTAGTACAGTAGAAATACAGTGGACGGCTAATTTAAGGAATATTATCATTATTTTGAGAACCGTCAAGTTTTGAGGATAATCCCGAAACAGGTCGATTTTTGTTATAAAATACCCATGTTATAACGTACATGGAGTAAGGATGACGTCACCGGTGTGAGTGTAGTGACGTAATCGTTAATTTTTTTAAATAGAAATCGGTATAATGCGACACTTTATTTGAAGGAGAATTTAATTCTCTACTTAACGACATTACATTTGTAACTAAAATATTTATTTAAGGTTACAAAAACATTTTTTTTTTAATTTAAATTCAACCAAATTACAACTAATGATTTAATTCATAACGTCCTTTAAAGTAAACAAATGATGCATAATAATTATTTTAAATTAAATGTTCCAAATGCCATCCATCGGTTCCTGCCATGACTTTCTGAAATAAATACTTAAAAAAGCAAAAATAAGTAAAAATAATAATGGACACAAAAAGTTATCTCATAAACACTGAAACTTTTTGTCAAATGTTAAATCAAGCAAGTGATATTGGCATAGTTACTGTAATATTTATTGTCGTAAATGTTTTTTGATTTTGTGAATTGTCATCAGTTGTCAATTGTAATTTTTACTTTTGAATACTAAATTATGGCTCACCTAAATGAAACACAACGCATAGAAATATTAATTCTTAGCGGATGTGGAGATGAAAAAAGAACAAAGAACGAGGTATGCATAAACCTTAGAACAAAAAGAAACAGGAAGGAGTATATGCAAAATGACCTTGAGTCCAGAAAGGAGCTTGCATATGGCGGCCAATTGTCAATTTTAATTTCCGTTTCCAATGACGTACCGTAAAAAATAAAATTTATATTAGGGTTTTTATTTTGATTAAATTCCAACCAATCCAGTATGTGAATAAATTTAGTGTTTTAAATCATTTTGTATTTATAAAAACCGAATGATACGCCTATGTGCTCATTTTTGACATTTATATGCAAAAATTGCTTTGACAGCATACTGTAAACATAAACAATGAGTCATACAAGGAGCTTCAAGATGGCCGACTTCCGTCGCAAATTTTCCTTAAAGGTAATATATGACAGACTCCTTCCTGTTTCTTTTTGTTCTAAGGTATAAACACATGCATGTCAAAGCAAGGACCATTTAATGGGTACATTCAGGAGGTCCCAGCGGCTGAGATCGCTTAGTAAGGAGTCTCTCTGAATGTAGCGCTGCTTGAAAGCTATTCAACAGCGGCTGACTGTTTTGCTCAGCGTAGAAATTTGTCGCTTTCTAAAAAGCGCATCGCGATTTTGACATTAATGACATATCGAAATTGGGTTATGTAGGTTTGTGTTGATCTTAATTATATTCTAAGGTGTTGATTGTTGGGATAAGATGTATCCAATTGATAATTGAAGATAATTATTGTAGTTTTATACATGAATACAATAGACATATAAAAACCAAAATCAAAATTGGGTTATGTTTTCAAATGTTTTGACTTTTGTTCCGCTGTCAGTGAGCCACGCATTCAGGCGAAACGAAGGCGCTTATTAACAGCGGCCACAGCATGCTGAGTGGCTAGATCTAGCCGCTGGGACCTCCTGAATGTACCCAATTTTTTTTTAAATCTTCCTTGTGTCAAATATTGTATTGTAATTGCCAATACAAATTTTTCTGTATAAAGTAAGAATAAAGAATAAACTTTCTTATAGGTTTTTAAATGTTTAAAAAATAAACATATTTTAATTCAGTATTATTATTTTTATAAAAACACTTTTAGAAAGAAGAACAGTTTATTCTTCTTATTTATATTGTGTTTATGTTCCGTGCATGTGTCGAATGTGGATTTTTGAAGTTATGTTTGTGTTTCTGTTTACAATTATCTTTGTGTCTATTATTATTACATTACTTTTCAATTAATTTCACCAACTGACCATTTTACTTTTAATTTTTATAGAGCCCACAAAAAAAATTAAAATGTCGTTTATCTAATAAGGAATTTTGATGTGAATTCCTGAGAAAGGTGGTTATTTGATTTTAATTAATTATATTTCCATGCAATATATAAACTCGTTTAAATCCTAATTTTTAACATGACTAACAATTAAAATAAATTTTATAAATAAATTTAAAATATTTATTATAATAAGCAATATTGGGGTCATAGGAAAAATCGTGTACACAACGCGTTGGAAAGTGTATTTCTTGCACTCGTTACGTTTCGGCACTCGCCACTACGCGGCTCGTGCTAAACTTCACTTGTGCGTAATACTTCACTTTCCACACTCGTTATGTAATATACTATTTCCTTGACTAATGTGGATACAAATAATATTTAATAAAAAATATACACAAGTATTTTCATCTATTTATGGTCTCAAGGTCAAATGTAATGTATGTATATGTCGTGAAAATATTCAAAGATTTAAAAAGCAAAATTTATATTTTCATCTCTTTCTTACTTAAAGAAAATCAGTAGGCTCTAAAAATATTTGAATTTATAATAAATATACTAATTTGAAACCAATATCGCCATCTACTCCACATTCTTGTAATTTAGAAATAACCAGATTTTTTACCTACGATAAATTAACTCCAATGTTAAAATGTCATATACCTACAAACTATTTTGCCATTTTGACATCGATAAAAAAGGTGCATCCTTTTTTATCGCTTTTTTTTATCGCATGTTCCTCAATCCAGTAGGTGTGTATCAATTTTGCATTATTGTTGACAGGTATTTAATTGTCAAATTTAACAATATAAAGCAATACTACCTTTTCTTTGCAAAAAACATAAAGTATGAACCGATTTGGAGAGGTTTCACATGAACAAATTACAAAAAATATTGAAGAGTCAATACCGAAGTCAACAAAAAATACGAAGTCATCAATATGGAAACAATTCATGGAGTTTTGTCAAAGCCGAAATTATAAGTTGGAAGAGAATACTACAATACAAGATCTAGCAAAAATATTAAAAGATTGGGCTTTCAATATGAAAAAAAAAAGAATGGAGAAGATTACAAAGAATTTGCGGTCAAAACAATATGGAACACGACTGCTAAAATGTTACAACAGAAATATTTTAACGAATATGGTTTGAAATTTGATCCTTTTACAGACATAACCTTTAAAGAAGCTCGGGATGCTAGAAATGCCAAAAGAAAACAACTTCAATTGATTCCAACAAAAAGAAAGACGTGTTCTTCAGCAATAGACAAAGAAAATATAATAAAAATGGCAACACTATGGAATATAAATGAACCTGAAGGGCTGCAAAAAAGATTCTTTCATATAGCTTCTTAAGAATTGGCTTGGAGAGGAGGAGAAGCTGTTAATTGCAAAATTTATTATTTTAAAGTAGAAAAGAACCAAAATGGTCTTCCTACGGGTAGGATTGAATATAACACCATATTTTCGAAAACGGCACAAGGCGGCTCGAAAAAGTTAACAAACAGCAAATGATACCGAAAATCGTTTACACTACCACTACACCAACACACACTTTTATATGCCTGACGCGCGTTTCGATAACCAAGTTATCTTCTTCAGAGACCGAAGGTAAACTAGGTAAACTTTTTCGGTATCATTTTCGCCAACGGTTCCAGATTCAACATTTTAAACAGCAAATGGTTGACTAGAAATGAAAGTGACGAAAGTATTTGCCCTGTAAAACTATTCCATTTGCTAGTAGAAAAAAGAAATTAACATATTACTTCTGACCGATTATTTTTAACTCCAAATCCTTTTTGGAAAAATAAAAATTCTAAAGGTTGGTACAAAAATGTTCCTTTAGGTATTAATACCATATCTGTTTGGACAAAAAATTCTGCTGCAAAAATTGGATTGGACATAATCAATAATAAAGTTACTAACCATTCAAATCGTGCCAGCGCAGTTTCCCAATTAGCCAAAGCAGGAGTTAGCGATCAACAGCTTATTAAGATAACAGGACACTCGTCATCACAATCGATTAAACCATACCTCCAAATTGACCCCGAACACCATAAATAATTTGAGACCCTCGGAAACAGAATATTCAACATACGTAGAAACACGAGAAGAAAACATTAAAATCAGTACTCCCCAACCAATATTTAATAATTGTATTTTTAACAACTGTTCTTTTAACTAGTTTAATTGTTTTAGAATGAATAAATTTTATTGTTTCTTTATATAATTAGTCGTTAATTTATCTTAGCAAAATACACGCGATCTTTTTTTTAATGGATAAATTTTTCTCTTCATCTCAAGATTTTTCCATCAGTAATATTACTCAAAAAACTGAAATGATAAAATCGCGAGACCGAAGGTCGAGCGATTTTATCATTTCAGTTTTTTTCGTAATATTACTGATTGGCAAAATCTTTCGATGAATCGAAAAATTTTCCGGTAAAAAAAAGCTCTTGTGTATTTACTGTTGAATAAATAATAAAAAGGAAGGAGTATAATACGATTTGACGATGTCCGCAATGGTTCTTGCATATGGCTGACTTGATGTTTCCGTTACCAGTGGTGTCACACACAGGGTATTATAAACTTATGTCTCGTATCAATTATTAAAAAAAATAACTGTTTCCGCTTGTAATTATCTGTACAGTAATATACATTGTCATAAAGTTGTAGGAATATAAATTTAGATTAAAAACTTCTAAGCAGGTAATTATAAATAGTTGACTTAGTTGGTCTATATAAAAAATAAAGGAACGTCTATGATAACAATGTGGTTGTCATTAAAATATTTTGTTAATTTTTAATAATTCAGATATATAGAACCCTACATATGAAAAGTAATTCCCATTCAAGAGTTGGGTTAACTACTTAAATCAGAAAATAATATATAAAACAGCATGAAAAAACTATACATGTCAAATGTCACGATTCGAATTAGTCATATTTGGTTCTTCAATATGGCCGACTTCCGTCGTGATTATTTGCTAGATTAAAATATGACAACGTTCCTTCCTTTCTATTCTTTATTCGTAGTTTTTTACTAAATTAGGGCAGTCTTACCAAATTAGAAACGCCCCTCAGTGTATAAAAAGTTAAATATTAAATATCATTGTTTTGTTACCAAAATGTATAGTGAATACTAATTAAGCACAGCAAACAACTAAAAGGTTGAATTAAACTTTCACTATTTATTCGTAAAATATGAAATGCAATGACGGCCGTTCCGCTATTGAATTAGCATCGTCAGATTGACATATTGTTACACTTTGTTCGTTTGTAGTTGGGTATCTGATGTTGATTAGGTAGTATTAAGGCTAGACCAAGTATGGAAGTAATAAGACATAACAATATTAAAGCCTAGATGTTATTAGCCCTAAGGGATTATCCTGGATGTATTTCCCTCTAAGATCAGTATAACTGTGCAATGATATAGAAAAACCAGGAAAAAACTACATCATGCTGATCTTTACAATAACTTAATCTATGAGTGCGTTCAAAGAACATAACTGATAACTCAACCGTTGAGCGAGCGCTCAGTGAGCAACGAATGCTCGACGTATGTCTGCTAAACGACTATTTTTTGGAAGGTATAGAAGTAAATAAAATTGATAGTCTTTGGAATATTGAGAAATTAAAATTATGGCTAGAAACAATTTAATTCTTGCATTATTAGATGATGGCGATATAATTGATATGAACCGAAATATTATAGCCCATTTAATAGAAGATTTACAGGAACCTTTATACGATTATAACGTGAGAAGACGAGGTATTCGAGAAAAAAACAGAAATTATTAGGTATGAAGAAATAAATAATATTAAATCATGTTGGTTTACCAATACTAATACCATAGATAACCCACAAAAACATCACAATCTGCAAAGTGTTGTGCTCACTGATCGCAATTGAAAACCGCTCAGAAAAATGGCGTAGGTACGCTCACCAAACATGTTGAGCTTCGATCACTGATCAAATTGCGTTCACAGAAAATTCACTGAACAGTTGTGTGTTCTCTGAACGCACCCACCCTATATGTATAAAATGAAGACTCAATCACAAATAGTTTGACTATGCAAAACACGTTCTTGAACATCCACACTCACTCATACACACCAATGACATTCAAATACTACATATACAGTCGACAGAAGCAAACATGGTCCGCGGAAAATATGCCAACTAATTTCAAGGTTATCACAATCAGCCAATCACGAGCCAATGTTAACGATAATATCAATTTTAGTGGCTGCATAAGTGAGATGAAAATACAACTACAGCGACAAGGACACGCCCACCCAGGGTTCATGTTTGCTTCTGTCAACTGTATTTGTGATAAAAAACAAAATTTAGATTTCCTCCAAGAATTTGAAATAAAAAAGACATCTAGCAGATTCACAATTTAAAGTTGTTAATGAGCAAATAAATCTTGGAAGTTCTCCACTATTAAACTGTATACTTTGATTGAGTTTACATTTTATACATAGATAAGACGTAATTGTAACACTATACGACCCCTGTCACAAATATATTAAATTATTGTTCTTAATAAGATGGACTTTCACGTAGTAAGGGTTAGTACAATAAATTTCAAAAGTGAATACAGTTTTTAAAAAGAAAAAACTGTCATTATACCTGTTTAAAGACAATGAATGGAAAAGAATGGCATGTATAAAATTAATATGAACAGAATAAACAGTATAACCATAATGAATATAATAAACTACCACAAAAGCGAAATAAATGGAGCTGATAAAAAATAAAAAACAGTGCTATGAGAACCTTGATTTAAATCTCGATAGTGGAAATTGTCTGTGAACAATATCATTCCTTCAATCATTTTACTTTGAAAAATGTTCAAATTTACTGCTTTTTTTTTAAATTGTTTAATGCTAATGCTGTGAACACTTAAATGCTAATCTTTCATTATTAAATGATCATCATCAAATGAAAAACGGTTATTCGGAAATTTCTGTATTTAAAATAAATTATATCTAACAACAAATAATAATAAATGACCAATACACAACCGTACTGAATGAAAGTGAATGAAAAAATGTAAAAATTAACCTAAACTAGTATGGGACATCCACACAATATAAATATCTTCTTTTTGATAAACACAAAAATCATGTAAATGTACAATGAAAAATATATTTGTCTATTTTAATCTTAGTACAAAAATTCTTTCACACTTTTTACACAAAGTGACATGTTGACAACATAAATAGTAACTGTGGTGGAACACTGAGGTTTCAAAAATAAACAAATAATCAGCCACAACAATTACCATTTATGAAACAAAAAAAATCACAATACCAGTCCAGCTACAGCTTAATGATATCTAGATTGTATTAAATTGAATCTAGAAGAGTAAGGCTCCCATTCCTCCCATTTCACTTTGTTCTTTAACAAATATTTCAAAGTATTGATAAATTATAGTAACAGCCAGGAGAATACCAGTTCCAGAACCGATCGCTCCCATAAAATCTGCCAATACAGATAAAGCTCCAATGCAAAGTCCTCCAAATGCAGCTGCAGTGGGTATATATCTGTTTAGTTCATGGATCATAGAATTGTCTCTGTGTCCTCTCATAACCATCTGTTGTTCTTTTAACTGTTTAGCTACATCTTTAGCAGAACTTCCTGATACTTCAATCCAAGTCTTTGAGAAAAAGGCACATGATCCCAACATAAAGACAATGTATAGCATTGCATGAATAGGATCCTCGAGAATATGACTGACACTTTCAGGTGGTGATAAATAATAACACAATCCTCCAATTGGATAAGATCTAGCTGGACCACCCCCTCCTACATCAGCCCAGACTCCAAGTAAGTTTATCAAAAAGTTTCCTTGAAATTTAACAGCCAACATTTGGGAAATTACATACAAGTTAGAAACTAGAGCTGATTGTAAAATAATAGGAATGTTTGAAGTGTAGAAGAGCTTGATTGGGTAGCTTGAATATTGTCCACGGTACCTAGCACTTTTAATTGGTAAATCAACTCTGAATCCTTGAAAGTATATTACTATAGCAAAAACGAGAACTGTAGCCAAAAGGTTCATTAAGTTTGGAAGGTTTTGACGATAAAATGCTTCACGCAGTCCTCTAATCTTATCTTGTCTCGTAGTTAACAAATGGAACAAAGCAATGACAGCTCCTTCAAATTCAGTTCCTCTTCCAGTGTTAACAGTGGCTGGCGAGAATGCTTTCCATATGATTGTTTCACAAATATTAGTGGCAATGAACAGAGAGATACCAGAACCCAGACCATATCCTTTTTGGAGAAGTTCATCAAGAAGCAATACTATAAGACCAGCAACAAAAAGTTGAATAATAATAAGAAGACAAACTCCTGCTCCAATTTCAGCTGGGTCTCCATACATGCCAGTCATTACATATACAATAGCTTGACCGACAGTGATCACCATACCAAACACTGAAAAGAAAAAGGATTAAATCAGTCTAAATATATTTTTTAATATAAGTGTATTTGAAATTTGTAAATGTTTTTAAATATTGTTGTTTAAAAAAATTTTAAAATCTAAAAAATTATCAGTTCATATACCAATGACTTTTTCAAGAAAGTAAATGTAAAAAAGAAAGTGAGTGAAGGAACAAATATGTTGTTACTTCAGTTTCATTTTTTTGTAAATGATCTACCTGCACATACAAGAAACAGTCTACTTATTACCAACAGTTACTCAAATAATACAGGAATGAATATTATTGTAAAAACAATCCTTCAAAATGTAATAGTTACAAGAAATAATAGATATAAAACAAAGAAGTATTAGAACTGCAGTTAAAAAAATATTATTGTTTCTACAATTTTATATAAGTTACTTTTAACTTTACTGAAAACGCAGGTTACTGGTTTTGATTATATTTTATAACTTACATTTTTGGGCACCATTGAATAAGGCTCGATCTTTAGGAGTATCCCCAACTTCAATAATCTTAGCACCAGCTAAGAGCTGCATAATTAAACCAGATGTTACAATAGGTGATATACCAAGTTCCATAAGTGTACCTCTATTTGATGCAAGAATGACTCGAATCCAATAGAAAGGATCTGCTGAATCTGAACTCATTATACCAAATAATGGAATCTACAAAAATTGATTAACATATGAATGTGCTTGTATGATCAAAATTAATAATTATAATAGAATAAGTCCAGCACTACTAATGAAAAACACAAAAGTGAAAAAAAATGGTTTTTTAATTGAAAATATGTTAAATGCTCTTACCTGACAACATACTAAAAATATGAATAGTGTTATAGCTGTCCATAGTACTTTCTCCCTAAATTGGATCTAAAACAGAAGAAATTTGCCACATGTACTAATATATAAACAGATGGTTTACAAAACTTAAATGAAAATTTTGAAAATTATCAATGAAATCAGTTTAAACGTTTTGTTGTAACAGCTGGTAGTTTTTTAATTCATTTTTTAACTGTAAATATAATATGAATGAATTAAAATAATACAGTTTAAAAGTACTCACTTTTCTTTCTGGTTTCGCTATTTCGGGTAAGATACTACAGAATGGTTTAATAACTTCCAAAAATTTAACTAAAAAAATACAAAAATCTTGTGTGAGGATTGGAAACAAAAATAGTTAAATTTTGGAAAACATCCAAAAAAGGGCTTGTATTCTGTAAAATGCCAGAGCCGATAGGTTATAAAAGTAATAAATGAAATACTTACTCCCCATTTTTAAGGGTTTAAACTATAATTTTACTAATAAATCACAGTTTTTCACCAAACGCCCCTCAGGAGCTGTCACGTCTCTTCTACTTCAAAGTTTGAAAGAAATCACCGTAATTCTTGAGTTGATTCTAGCCTACACGTCGTACACGTAGCACAACACACTGATCACGTGACCGATGATGTTGGCGAGTTGCTGAGTGGCGAATGTAGGTGGAATGTGTCAGTAGTAACTAACATCGATCTTTTTAATCGTAAAAAAACGACAAGATAAGCTGAATCGATTATTTTAATAATAAATTTCAATATTTATATGAATATTTTAAAACTGTTTTTCATAAAACTAAACTAGCAAAAAATTAACTTTTTTAAACTTTACCAAAGCAAGATCTAATATACGCCTACCTATACATATTTATATATATAAATTTCCTGATTGTTATAAAACATTCGATCATATCTTTTCAAATCGATTTATGAATAAAGTAGGTATCTCGTCGTTTTAAATCAAGAGTAAAAGTGCAACAATCTTTTTGAAATATATTTGGCTTTAATTTCTTAAATATGTAAATGAAATAATGGAAAACAATTATTTTTTTTTTCTTTTAGGAGAAAATTAATTACTACATTTTTGTATTATAGGTATACCTACACTAAGGAGAAATAAAACTTCATAAAAATCAAGTCATGAACACCATTTATTTTAATATACACATATATTACTTTTTCAAGAGTTTAACAAGCTATTCATCTTAATTAATTACCTCATATATCCTTCGATAAAACCTTTTTACCTAATGTAATTTATAAATTATTAAAAATCAATTGATTAATTATATTATTTCGTATACTCCATAAGTTTTTAACAATTTTAACTTGCTTGGTTATTACTGTTTAAATAATAAAATTAATCATTCAAATTTTGATAATTTCACTAAATAAAACATTTTATAAAATCATATAGGTATGATAAAATTATTGAGGAAAATTTAGGAAAAATTAACTAAATATATTGTAGGTATTTTCCATGTGACGCCACTGAATAATGTTAACTACTTCTATTGCAGAAAATACATAATTATTTGGGTAAAAGTAATGTTCTTAAAAGTATGCCTAAATGTACTATACATATACAGTTTCGTGAATAGTTTATAGAAAAATAGTGATTTTAGCTGCAGACTATCTAAAATTAGATTAAATTTAATGGTTCTATAGGGCTAAAAAGTATGGACGTATATTATACACTAATTTTTCTGGAGAGGAATTACAGGTACCTTGTTTATTTAGATTTCCTATGCATTTAATAAAATAAATATACCTCGTTTAGTATAAATGTGGTTCCACGTCATAAATTGAATAAAAATATTGTGTGAAAAGACAGTTGTTCAGGTTGGAATACACCTATCTCTTTATCGCAAAATTTATGCGCAAATATTTTTGAATTTTCCCCTTCCACTACTAAAATATGACTACTTCTTGCCATAGAACACAACGTATTGCTACCCAGGAATACCACAATTTAAATGAAAAAAACCCTTTTAGCTGTCAAAAGATAGCTTCTATTTGCGTATAGCCGCGTCAGCCAAGGCCATAAAACACAAATTTCGTTCGTGTACGCCGCTTGCTAGTTGTTATTGTGTTTTTCTTGTCTTTGTGTATTTAATATCAACGACTTGTGTGTGTACCTAGACTTCTCTTTGGATTTACTTTACTTTGGATTACTGATTACTTTTGCATGTCATGCCAACACAATTTTATAAGGGGCACGAACATTTAGGGGGAACTACGAGAGTGGGAGTTGGTTCGCGCATGAGTATTCAATTTGTGCCATTAACGAGATGGGTCTATTCAATGAAATTTTCTAGTATGGAAGGAGTCCAGGCTTGTGAAACTATAAAAAAAAATAATAGCAAGACTTCTAGACATAAATTCTCCATATATTTAGAATAATTGGAAGGAAACATTTTGCTTTGTACCAATAAATTTGAGCCATCGAAACTTGGGATCACCAGACAACCAAACTGTCATACCTACTAGCTGATAATTTTTTTTTCATGCCCATGGGTGTATAAAGTTTACTTCAGACCGGGCTAAAAAGACACATTTTTCTGCATGTTAACTTTTCCATTATCACTGTTTTAGTAGTAACCTGTCTAGTGGAATAGAATGGACTAGTTTAGTAGGATCATATTAATCAAAATGATAGCAATATATATTTAGGATAAGATACCTACTTACTTATATTGGTATTCATTTTGCAAGTAATTTTTCTCATTTCCTAAAATTTAGCAATAAATAATTAGTAAGTTTTAAACGTAGCGCCAACTAATAACCAATAATGAAGTGTGTTTAAAAGTCAACGTTGTCACAGTTTAGCTACGTTCGTTTTAAGTATTCTCAAAGAGCTGGCGGCACAAAACACCGTGTTCTGTGACTAACTGATTGTACCAGTTGACAAGATATATGACAGGAGAGAAAATCGTGTTTATCTGTAATAAACAAGCAAGACCCACGAATACATATAACAAGGATGTGAAACTGCTATGCCGAGCTATAAGCGCCCGTGGCTGAATTTACGGCTCCTATTTGGGCGGAGTCTAGTCCAAGGTCGTTGCGTACTTTGTACTGCGCATCAGTTCGAACATCATACGATCATAACTATTCGAAAACACATGCGGTTGGTTATCTCGCTCGCACAAAGAAAAAGACAGCCTGTTGCGCAGTACGGAGTACGCAACGACCGAGAATTTAACCCTGCCCAGATAGGCGCCTTTTCTCCTGCTACCCTCTCCACTCGAGTTTCACATCCTTGTTATATGTATTCGTGTCCCTCAGTCACGTGACAAAATAATGGGGAAGAAAACTGCATATTTTTTCCATTAGGCGTCGCCACTATATCTTGACTCATAACAATAGAAATATCCTATTTTAAAATATTAAACAAATCCAATTATCTTACTGTATTGTGTAGCAGTAAGTTGCAATAATAATGGAAATCATTCATTTCCTAAGGATTTATCAATAAGAAAACTGTGGATAGAGGCTTGTAGATTAAAAAACTTCAAAATTTCAAAAAATTCTAGGTTATGTTCTTACCGAAGCAGATTTTCAAGGAAACGGTTATTATACAGGTATGGTTTGCTGTCTTTTAATGTACATCTCGTGATTATGATCTATATAGAACCATATACAACCTTTTAACTTTAATACATTATATTATTACGTCAATTGTTTTAGGTGTTGCTCATGCACATAAATATCTAAAGAAAACAGCAATCCCATCTATTTTTGTGTGGACTAAAATTCATTCACCTAATGCAGTTAATAGACAAGAGAGGTATGCACACCGCACAGCCAAGAAAGAGTTGTTAGCTAGCACAAGTCAGCGAGAACAACAGAGTTGTAGTTCGACTGAGAGTCTAGACGGAGTCTTCCATATAGATGATGTGGATGTTTCTGATATATTCAAGTTGAAGTATCGACTTCTCTAGAGCAAGAGACAGATATCCGCCATAATGAACATATAACCATTTTATCTAATATTGCATCAACACAAACACCCCATATTTTAAGAATTTTGGGAACACAGGATATGTTGTTCGATGCCAAATCTGTTTTATTTTATACTGGGCTTGAAGATATCAACAAGTTTAATATGGTACTTTCAACACTCCTACCAATGGCTTATTATTTAACTTACCGAGGCAGCCAAGTGATCAATCTGTCTATAGAAGATCAATTAATTAATTGACCAGCTTTTTATCACAATTGGTTAGAAAAACAACATGAAAATGAGGGATAAATTATACCTGTTAACCAGATCCACTTTTCGTCCTCTTAAAGAACCTCCCCTTTTTCTCAACTCCTCTTTCAACATTTTCACTGTCCAGGTATTGTACATGTTTCACAAAAATACAATGCAAGTACTTGTTTCTTATACAAACTCTAAAATTACGTAATCAAAAATTTGGATTCTAGTAAACAAACTGTTGTTATGAGTCAAGCTATAGTGTCGCCCTCTTCAATAAGCTTTGCGTTTTCTTCCCCATTCATCACATCTGGAATATAATTACCGAACTCACTGTATTATTCTCTTCTATATAACTATATATTTCTGTTAGTGTACCTACATACTAAATTATTTGTCTATCAGTTATTCAAGGTCATAATTTTTTGCCATAAGAACATCATATATTTTCGTCTGCTTTTGCTTTCGCTTCTTGTTAGTTGAGTATTCTTTGGTTTTACTATACTAATGATCCCAAATAATTTGAATAAAATTCCAGTTTTTTTACTTTTATGGATAAAAATTATTAAAAAAAAAAACGGTAAAGGTGTATTTTAGGTCACCCCCCTAGGCGCATGCGGCAATTTGAATTCTTAAATTAATTTTATTGGTCGACGAGAGCAGTAACCGAGCGGTAAACTTTGAATTTTAAGTTACGTTGCCACATTTTTGTGAATAATTAAACTGAGTGAAAGACCTTGAACAGATGAAAATTACA
Organism: Ophraella communa; assembly: GCA_035357415.1. Taxonomy (NCBI): domain Eukaryota; kingdom Metazoa; phylum Arthropoda; class Insecta; order Coleoptera; family Chrysomelidae; genus Ophraella; species Ophraella communa. Next base: position 34,314,782 of record CM068989.1, on the reverse strand, counting down.
TAGGTATTCTTTTATAAATTAGACAAATTAGATATTAACTGGAAAATTAAGTTTTTTTTAAATAAATAGTGAGTCAGAAATATCTGGATTTACTTACAAAAGTTTTTGCTAATATTTTCTATACGGCCTTTACATTAATAGGTTATATTTTTAATGAATATTTTTAATAAATATGTCATTTACATGAATGAAAACATAAAACATGTTATATTTCTAGTTTTATTCCTATTTTTAATTGCTGTTTTATGATTTCTATGGCATTTATAGCAGAAGTGTATATATTTTTAATATTATTAAACCATAATAAATTAAAATCACAGAATACCATTAAAGCAAGAGATTTATAGGTATATTTGCCAATTAAAAAAATAAAAACTCTTTTTATTTATATTTTTAATTACTACTTTCAGCATATAATTTATTATTTATGGATTTATAAAATTCCTTTTATCTTTAAATATTTACCAGCTTCTTTTTTTTTAAATCAAATTTACTAAACCCAAACCAAACTATTCGGTTTAAGGGAAAAATTATTTAAGCCGACAACACCGCAACTTCAAACTCGTCTAAAAATCAATAAATTTGAAATTGTCGCGCATGCGCCTAGAGGGGTGACCTAAAATACACCTTTACCAAAAAAACTCTTGTTTTGATAACCAAATCTCCTGTAGAAACCAAAAGTGTCTGAAACGTATTAAAATACATTTAAAGGCGGGAAATATAGGCTTTAAACAACTAAAAAGAAACATAAAAAAATGATTACGATAACGATTGACAATATTACAAAAGTTTCTAATACTCTCTTTGATCAAGGAGTAGGAGAGATACAAAAAATAGAGATACAGCAAGAACTGCTGCTTCTGCGACGCAACAGACTTTAAAAGAGCCTTTTGGTCCACCAAAGTCGATTTCCAGCATTGAGTGTACGGTTAGAAGTAGGTACATGGCCAATTATTATATCGGCATATAAATCTGACGATAAGCGGTTCAGCCTTGTCGTATGAATTATTTCCGAGCTTGATATTTTGACAGGTTTCATCGGAGTTAATAGTCCAGGCGTGCTGTACCAAAAAAATAAAAAATACGGAATATCTGAGACCTGGAATGTAACAGTTGGAGGTGGTAAAGGGGCTTATAACACATGAAAAAAAATACATTAACTATTTCAATTATGATCATAAACTTTTTGGGGGTAAAAAAGGGTGAAAAGGGGATAAAAAACTGAAGTATTGCTGTTTGCGGCTAAAATTGACGTCAAAATGAAAAGTGCCCAATAGAAAAGTTGTAGATCATGTAAAAATCTAAAACTTTTCTCTTGGTAATTTTCTCACATAACCTAAATTTTTCGAGGAAAATGGAAGAAAACGATTTTACGTTTTTAATTTTTAATTTTTCAATGGATTCGTCAATCTTGATGAAACTTGGTGAAAACTTACCTTTTTATGTCCAATATAACCTCGAATTTTCTCAACCTTGTAACATAATAATTTTCCGAGAAATTGGATTTTTCTGGAAAAATCTCTTTTTTTTCAACTGTAAAGTTTGCTCGGAATATATTATTGGAAAAGGTTTTCCTGGGGCTCATTTTTTTCGTTTTTACGTCTACTTTTACATGAAATAAAAAAAATACACCATACACCTCTCATTTAAAAGTAAGCTCAAAAATGAAAAAAAGCAAAAAATGAATTTTGCAACAGCTAAATTTGCAATAATTGTTAAATTTTTGTTACGAAATATTAAAAAATGCAAAAGCCGACACTTGCATTACATTCTACGGGAAAAATTACAAAAGAAAATGTATTTCATTATTTAGTCGGATTTTTAGTTCATTTGTAATATTATTATAAACACTCAAGTCTATTAATGAAGTTAATAATCCGAGCGGGGATTTCATGGTTTTTACTATTGTTGTATGCTGATTTGTTTATAATATAAGGTTTTCCATGCGATAAATCGATTTGTTGATATTACAAGGCCCAAATAGCCCAATTTTCATCAAAATTTCAATTTTCTTTGACTTTTTGGAATAATTTATTTTTAATATATAATCGTTCGGTTTTAAGTAATTCGTAATTGTAATTAAAAAATATATTGAAAAGATAATATTTTGTTTGTTACGAATGATAGTACCTATATTTTGTATACTGAAATGTTGCAAGGTCAAAAAGAAAACACAAGGCCTAGGCCCCTAGACTAGTTAGAGTTGTCATGTCTACACTTTGTCACTGGCCACTGTCACCAATTTGAACCTTCAAAAAGACTTTTGAAAAAAATATATTGACATGACCTTAACAACAAAGACTTCTTAACACGTGTATATTGAGTTGACTAAATATATCCTTGGAACACAAAGTACTACTCCGGTTGTATATACTCCACTTTTTGTCTCCAATCTACTACTATTCTTTAGCTTGTTGTGGCAACCCTGATGGAAGAGTATTTGGGCTTTGTAATATCAACAAATCGATTTATCGTATGAAAAACCTTATAATATAAACAAATCAGTATACAACAATAGTAAAAACCATGAAATTCCCGCTCGGATTATTAACCTCATTAATAGACTTGAGTGTTTATAATAATATTGCAAATGAACTAAAAATTCGACTAAATAATGAAATACATTTTCTTTTGTAATTTTTCCCGTAGAATGTAATGCAAGAGTCGGCTTTTGCATTTTTTAATATTTCATAACAAAAATTTAAAAATTATTGCAAATTTAGCTGTTGCAAAATTCATTTTTTGCTTTTTTTCATTTTTGAGCACATTTTTAAATGAGAGGTGTATTTTTTTATTTCATGTAAAAGTAGACGTAAAAACGAAAAAAATGAGCCCCAGGAAAACCTTTTCCAATAATATATTCCGAGCAAACTTTACAGTTGAAAAAAAAGAGATTTTTCCAGAAAAATCCAATTTCTCGGAAAATTATTATGTTACAAGGTTGAGAAAATTCGAGGTTATTTTGGACATAAAAAGGTAAGTTTTCACCAAGTTTCATCAAGATTGACGAATCCGTTGGAAAATTAAAATTTAAAAACGAAAAATCGTTTTTTTTCATTTTCCTCGAAAAATTGAGGTTATGTGAGAAAATTACCAAAAGAAAAGTTTTAGATTTTTACATGATCCACAACTTTTCTATTGGGCACTTTTCATTTTGACGTCAATTTTAGCCGCAAACAGCAATACTTCAGTTTTTTATCCCCTTTTCACCCCTAAAAAGTTTATGATCATAATTGAAATAGTTAATGTATTTTTTTTTTCATGTGTTATAAGCCCCTTTACCACCTCCAACTGTTACATTCCAGGTCTCAGAATTTCCGTCTAAAAGTACAGCGCGCCTGGACTATAAAGAAAGGGAAGTTGCAGCTGCAGCTGTGATTAGCAGTTGTCTTTGATTTAAAATGACAGTGTTTAGCTACCTGTTTGAGAATGAATATATTTACCTGGGTTATGGCGTCTTGTAGCTATTAAATGTTGAGATAATGTTTTTGGGCTTGATGTATATTGTGTCTACAGCAATGATCGTATTATTTAAAGTATGTTGGTGTATTAATACTAAATAAATTCTTTTAAGAAGTAGGTTCTAAGTAGTTTTGGATGCTTCTTAAATATCGTTTGTGAACGTTGGAAAATGTAGAGAAGGTTTAGAGTTTTATTGCATTTATCAAAACCCTGTTTTGTTTCATTTACAAATTCGGCTTATTTGTAAACCTTAGTTTTACGAAGTGTAAAATTTTTGACATAATTTGATAAAGAAAATATAAAATTCCTTTATCACTACAAAGAGTTTTAGAGTTGCTTAAGTCTTCACTAAGTATATTGATACTTTTCCATAATTAATTCTTATTTTCATTACATACGACTGAATTAAAAGTTTCTTATATTAGAGAGAGATCAGAAAGTTTTGTTAGAAACTGGCTAAAAGTACGAACACAACGGGGACCATTGACCCTCAACCATAGAGCATAGCACCTACCATCGCTCCGCGCATGGAGTTGGACGAAGATCGGGCACTTAATGTCACATGCCAATTGAGCTAGGGTCCCCGTTGTGTCCCATAACCTTATAAATAAATAAATAAAATAAATTATTCTTGGATAACGAGCATTACTCTAGCAGTTAACGAATATTCATCAATTTAGAACTAGTGAACTAGTAATATAAAAAATATTCATACATAATATAGTATTAGTATTTATTTTTATTTTACATATTCACTGAGAAAAAAAAGATTTCAAGTTTCGATAGAATGAACCTTCGGTATATTCTTTATAACTATATACATTAGATCACATATCCATTGTTTAGTAAATTTTAACATCATGGCAGTTAAGAATACTAAATGTTATATTAAATTAAGAAATTTCTATAAAAATAACATTCAAAAAGCAGCAATAAATATAGATACAAATAAAATAGCTGTAAATAAATAGTCTTTTTGTCATTCTAGTTGTAAAATAAACAATTTAAAACATGTCACCTAAAAACTAAATAAATGTTTGAAATTAATATTTAATATATTGTAAATTGTAAATAGGTAAAGTAAATTCAGGATAACAGATATTAATTTCATCAATCTAAATTATCATTTTTGGCACATAATTGCCTATGTTGCGGAAACAAAATAGGTATGCCATTAAATATTTTAGTAGGCCAAGAATGGGTAACATGAATACACTACATAAAACCATGATACAACAAATTTACAAGATATGATATTCGCTTCATCTATTCACAGTAACAACAATTTTTACAATTAAAAATAAGGAATTGAGTAAAGTTTAATTATAATATACCTATCTCTTTATTGAAATTTATGGTATTGAATACTCATGCGCAAATATTTTTGAATTTTCCCTTTCCACTGCTAAAATATGACTACTTCTTGCCATAAAACACAACGATTTGCTACCCAGGAATACCACAATTTAAATAAAAAAAAACTTTTAGCTGTCAAAAGCTAGCTTATATTTGTTGAAAATATCTTAGCATTCGTGAAAATATGTTTTTGTTTGTTATTGTTTATAAAAGTAAGAAAAACGTTTAATTATATTTAATCAATGTCAAAATTAAAAAGATTTTGAAGAAATAATAATAAAAATCGAAAAACTAAGTACATATCCTAGACAGCAGGTTACTCTGGAATAAACACGAAGACGAAGTAGTACACAAAGCAACCAAGGTCCTCATGGTGTGCAGGAACATTGCAGGAAAGAACTGGGGATGCAACCCACGTATCCTGCAATGGATGTACACAGCAATAGTGAGACCATTAATCACATATGGGGCAGTGGCTTGGGGCGCAAGGGCTAATCTGAATACGACGAGGAAAAATCTCTCGAAGATTCAGAGACTAGCCTGTTCATGTATCACTGGAGCAATGGGAACTTGCTCCACTGCTACAATGGAGGTGATTTTAAACTTGACCCCACTGCACATTCTGCTAGAAACTTCAATTTGATAAAACTTGGGAAAAATTTAAAAAAAATACTACTAAAAAATTAAGTAAAGTATTGTCTAGAGAGAAACTTATTTTTTATTTGTATGAAAAGTTATGGATGAAATAAAAAAAATTGTCTCACTGTATGACACTTTCCTCTAGTTATAGGTTATGTAGATACATTTTAAAAGAAAAAGAAGATTACCGATAGCATTGAAGATTTTTCTCAGCATATCCTAACCTCAAGAAATACAGTATCCATTTTTATTAACAAATTGTAGTTAAAGACAATGGATTTTGGAGGATTTTTGCCCAAGTGCAAGTCCGGAAATGTGAGTGAAAATTGGAGGTGTTGGAATCAAAAGTTTATGAATTATTTGAAATCCACAGAATTAAACAAAAAAGAGGATAATGCACAGCAGTCTAAAAGAATCTTTGATGAGAAACGTTAATGGGAACTGAACGAACACTGGAGGAGTCAATCGTATTAGCTCGGCGTCTACTAAAAAGCAGATTAGGCAAACTACAAATGGAACAGGGGAGGCAGAAGTAGATGCAGTGATCAAAAGAGGTGGAAATTATCATGCCAGAAAAGGGGGAAAAGTGAAGGGCAGTCAGATGGGAAACAGCCAATGTGATGCATATAAAATTAATGTATATGTTGCATGGAGAGTCGATTCTTAGTAATAACAGACTCTCCCTAGACAGAGTCACCACTCATAAAATTATCAGTAACAGTTGATTGAAAACAGACAGATAAACTTTTCCTTAGAAGAGTTAACTATGCCTGCCGTGGTTTAGTAAAACTTGATTTGCAGATGCTGCCTGAATAAAATAATAGCTGAGGACTGTTGCAACTTCACAATCACTTGGAAGTGGACAAGGTTTCTTTAAATGCTCTTGCAACACTAAATGCAAATCCATGAAGTGTATGTGTAAAAAGAAAAAAGTTCTTTGCAACTCAAAGTGTCACAAATCTTTACTTTGCTGTAACAAATAATTAACATTTATATTAACATTTTTGTTTTTCTTTCTATGTTGATTTTGTCTTTTAATTTGTTTTTTGTTAGCTAGTACCGTTACCTTAGAAATAGTTAACTGTTACCACCTCAAGTCAGTCTTTTCCTAGGTATAGTCTATTCTGACTAGTAAATGTTGATCAAAATTGAACACTTGCCGCTTTTAATCAACTTTTACTGAAATACCCGTAAAAGTCGACTTTATCTAGGAAGAGTCAACTCCTACTGGAGAATCCACTCTCCCTGTAACATATATAATAATGTTGGAACAACCTCAGGTCCCAACTTTTTTCCCTTTTTTGGGAGGTAATTTAAAATAATCCTAATTGAAGATTCCTTTAGAATAAATCTTCTGAAAAATGTCTAGAACAAATTCTTGCCATATTTAAATTAAAATTATCTGACTGTTTTACCAAAATTTCTTAAAACTTGTACAATTTGTTGTATCTTGACATAAAACTATACAAAATTAAAAATGTACATAGGTTTTAATAATTATAATTAAGAAAACATTTGTATAAATATCACTTTAGATCAATTTACAAAGAAACATATGATGCTGAAGACATATTTTTATAACGATAAAGAACTGGTATAACATTGGAAACAACGATTAATCAACTTTAAACATTTGTGACTTTTATTTCACTTAATAAAATCACGAGTGTCAAATATATTTAAGAAAACAAAAGAACAAAATTAATTACGAAAACTTCCTCATCAGATTGAAGTTACATTTTGTTCTATAAGATAATTATTTGAAGTTGAAATAGCCTTTTAGAGCAGACGAAGTATTGAAGGGAAAAGACATAACATTATTAAAGCCTATAATATTAATTTCCCTAAACGATTATCCTTGATAAATATGTCCGTCAAAGATCAGTAGGGGAATTGTGCCTGAGATGGCATAGTCGCTATTTAATGTACATTCATTTTGAATTAAGCGCCTTTTATTGCACCCCCTTGAAGCCACCGGCTCAAACAAAGTATTGCGTTAATCGGAAGAAGGTTTTGACGTTGAGTGGTTGAAAAGTACGCTTGTCACATTTTTGTTTACCCAAAATATTTTTACGTGTCGCTCGCAGATAATTTGGCGGTTCACGGGAGTGACTTGAACGTATGTTATTGTAACTTTCAGATAGAATAATATATATTATCAAATATCTAGTTTAAAATGGTTTTTAGTGAAAATTGTATTATTTAAAAATAACCATCAATTTTATGAGATGGCATACAATAACTTTTATAAGATGGCATGGTATGCCATCTCAGCAACTCAATTATTAATTTGAGACGATGTTTTTTAGACATGAGTCGCTACAAAAGAAAGTTAAATAGAGAGTCATGGGATGAAAATAATATGCAGGAAGCCATCTTAGCAGTGAAAGCGAAACGTATGGGGTGGCTTCTGGCGTCAAAAACCTTTAATAATGTCCCATTTGGGACTTTAAGACGTAGGGCAAATAAGGAGGAAGGCTGGAAAAAAGGTTTCAAAGGAGGTCACAAAAACACATTTGATGAAAAACTAGAAAATGAACTGGTCCAACATATAAAAAAATGGAATCCATATCCATATCCTTACGATCACCTGAGAGTACTTCTGCGGCTCGAGCTACAGCTTTCAACAAAGTACAAATTGACAAATACTTTCTGGAGCGTTGGATCAACATAAATTGCTGCCGAATGATATTTGGAATGTGGACGAATCGGGTATCACCACCGTTCCTTCGAAGAATACAAAAGTTTTGGCCACCAAAGGCAGAAAACAAGTAGGCGTTTTAAATAGTGCTGAACGAGGTCAGCGACTGTATGAACGCAGCAGGTAAGTTTATGATTTTGAAGTGGGTACCTATAAAAAATCGTTATGTATTTTTTTAAGGGCATATCTCCCGCCTGCTCTCATATTCCCAAGAAAAAATATGAAAGCTGAATTAATGGATGGAGCACCTGTTGGATCTGTGGCATTTACCCAGGAAAATGGTTACATGAACAGTGACATATTTCCTAAATGGTTGAAGCATTTTGTGAAATATGCCAAACCATCAAAGAAAAATAAAGTCCTGCTGTTATTGGATGGACACACACACACTAGCCATAAAAGTTTAGAAGCACTTGTATATGCCAAAGAAAATGGCATAATTCTTTTTTGTTTTATGAAACAGATGATGTCAACATCATGACAAACTCGGTACCAAATGTCCATTCTACATCTACCAAGGTCTCTAACGAAAAGAGCAATGAAACTTTAATTTTGCCAAGTTCTTCATCATGTTCTCAAAACATATTTCCAAGATCAAATCTTGACCTATCAATTGAGGAAATTTCACCAATGCCCAAAATAGCACAGATAGTGCGACGAAAAAGAAAAAAAGGGTCATATGGTAACCTCACAACAACCCCTGAAATTGAAAAATGAGGAAGCACAAAAGAAATAAGTGATGTCGAGAAAGGCGGCGAGAACCATGAATAAGAAATTTGTTATGGAGGATGAGAATGAAGATGAGCAGGCCGAGGGTTTTGACGTAGAAGATGACCTGGATGAAGAGGACTCGCCTTGTATTTATTGTAATGAACTTTACTCCTGGTCTCTATCAAGGGAATTATGGTTCCAGCGTCACATCTGTAAGAAATGGGCCCATGCAGAATGTGCTGGGTTAGACAGAAAGACGAAAATGTTTTTTTTTTAAATATTTTTTCGTTTTGTAATAGAAAAACCGTTCAAGTTTAGTGAAAACTTGTTTTATTTATTCCATATTTATATATATCCTACATAAAAATAATTTTTTGGCCATAAAGAAAAAAATATAGTAGCCAAAAAAATTATGCCATTTCAGGCACACTTCCCCTACCTATTAACTTTGCAATGATATAGAAAAATCAGAGAAAAATTATGTCGTTTACATTAACTTAATGAATTTATGGTACATGTATGTTTTATCTATATTTATATACAAAATGAAGCGTACAGTTTAATACTGAGAACTTCCAAAACATTATTGATAAATTTTAATTGCTGATCTGCTTTTAATTTCTAGTTCTTCAAGAAAATAAAAATTTGGTTATGTGTATGTGTTCAAGCAGGTGTTTTGCATAATTGGTCATTGTTTGACCTATATTTGGTTTTGTACAGATAATACTAAATTTACCACAAATACATCAGCATTTGTAAAGATCAACACAATATATTTTTTCCTGGTTAAATCAATGCACAGTTATACTTATCTTAGAGGGAAATATATCCATCCCTTAGGGCTAATATTATCTGGGCTTTAATAATATTATAGTTTATTCCTTCAATATTTGTTCTAGTGTAAAAACTATTTAATCAAAAATAGTTATATCATAAAACAAAATGGAACTTCAATCTGTCAATCTGATGGTAACAGTTAATTCAAAACAACTGTCATTGACAAGAATGTTAATTTCGTTCCTATAGGAACTTATTCGTTTATTCCACAACCAATTCTTTGTTAAAAACTATTTCTGTATAAATTGATCATAGGTTTGATAGAAATGATAGAATAGTAAACAACACAGCACCATTTAACAATTGCACGACAATAGTATATCTAGATTGTTAGATTCTGCAGACTTCATTTATTGAAAATGTATGGCCTAAAATTTTTCAGATAGTGTAAATAATAATCCTTCAATCATAATTTAACTAAAAAAGTTAAAACAATAGACTCTGATCTCAAAAAATGGCAAACAAATGTGTTGCATTAAATTTAATTAAAATCTAATCACAGTTTAAGGAATATTTGGCCATAAATAATCAACAAGAAACAACATACCTAATTATATATAAATTTTGTATTTACATCTAAACCGCCTTTTTTTCTTCTGAATCTTCTTTATCCTCTTTCCTTTTAAACAACAACAATGGACACATACCTAGTATACAACCTAGAGTTACCCCTAGGACTCTTCCGGCGTTAGCTGAATTTCTAGAACAATTCATATCTAACTGAATTGGTGATAGTTTAGGGGGTGTAAAGCCGATTCTGTTAGCTAGTCGTTCCACATAAAATGCTGAGCCGATACCCATAATGTCCGATAAAGTGTTACCTAAGGCTGCAGCGCCCATCGTCGTCAGGCAAAAATAGGAACCCAAATATAAGTCAATATAATCTCCCTAAAAAAAATAACTGTTATTAACCATATAATCTATTTAATATCATTTTTTTAAGAACAGTTTACAGAAAATAATTCCCTTTGTAATTTTATCTTTAAATGTTACCAGATATCGAAAGAAATAAAGTTGGTCATAATTTGCAAATGGTCTTTGAAAATAATGTGAGTGATTTCTACATGTGTTTTACATTTAAAGGTTTCGTTTATTTACTAAAACCAGTATGGGTCGTATTTTTTTGGAGTTGTGATATTTATTAAATAAAATATTTACTTACAAAAAATAACATGAAGAAATTATCGAGAAATCCAAATCCAATAAACGGGATTGAATTGGCGATTCCAACTGAGGAAATAACATAAAATTTAATTAATCATAAAATAGTTACAATTTTATACAGGGTGTTTCATTAAGAATTATCCATATAGTAACTGGAGAAACCTTAGCACTAAATATGAAGATTTAAGCCAAAACACTTAAATAAAATATTCCTCCTAACCGAGATATAGGGTGTTTTATTTTAACTATTTTAAATGATTGTATCCCATATTTTTGACACCTTCCAATATTTTTTCTTCATACTTGGCAAAAAGTTTACACATATTAGGTTACTTTAAACTGTGGCAAAAGATAGTTTTTCTCGATTACCAGAGGCGTGCAGTAGGGATGGATACTTTCTTTTATCCCCCTACAATTTACGCCACTGTCGTAATAATTGTTTCTGCGTGTTTTTTTGATTTTCCGTTACTTTCTACGTAAATATTATCCTCTTGTCTCAATACGATAGAGTGAGTAGTTTTCGAGTTATTTACATTTAAAGGTAATGTTTAAAATATCCATTTTTGTTTTATTGCTTATTCAACATGAGTTTCCTTAATAATATAACCACCTTGACAACAAAATTTGTTAATTCTAATCGTAAATTCACATGCCTCAATAACTATTTCACTAAATAAATAAAGTTTATTAGTTTCAGTAAATTTCATTTCAAAAGATTTTTTCATATCAATGTTTTTTAATTTTAAATTTATGAAAATTCAGAAATTTGATTTTTATTATCAGATACTAATGAATAAGATAAAATTCGCAGCAAATTCGCAGGTCCTTTTGAATTACCTGCAAATTTAAATGGCCGCTCATATCTGGAATTACTTCAAAATCCAGCTGGAAAACTTACTATTAAACCAAAGAAGAAGTTTGTGGTTTATGCAAGACGGCGCCCCACCACATTATCCTTTAGCGGTTCGAAATTATCTAAACAATACATTTCCTCATAGAAGGATAGGGCGAGGGAGTGAATTTCCATGGCCTACTCGGAGTCCCGATTTTAATCTCCTAGACTTTTATTTTTGGGGACATATGAAGACACTTGTTTAAGCTCAAGAAATTAATACCCGACAGGAATTATGGCAACAAATAGAAAATGTTGCAAATTTTATTAGGAATCAACCCAACATATTTCTAAAGGTTAGGAGAAATTTTTCCAAAAGGATTAATAAATGTATTGAAGTCAATGGAAGCCACTTCGAAAATTTACTATAATGTTAACTAACTAGAATTTTTTGTTACAGTAGTCCAAATAAATAATTGTTTCAGTACGTTTATTTTATGTATTCATCATGTTATTTCATAATAAAAATCATAGTTCTATTTTTTTATAAATTTAAAACTGAAATTTTGATAAATATTAATATTAAAAAATCATTTGAAACTAATAAATTTTATTTATTTAGTGAAATAGTTATTGACTCATCTGAATTTACGATTAGAATTAACAAATTTTGTTATCAAGGTGGTTAAATTAAAGGAAACTTAAGCAATGAAATAAGCAATAAAACAAAAATGGATATTTTAAACATTACCTTTAAATGCAAATAATTCGAAAACTACTCACTCTATGGTATTGAGACAAGAGGATGATATTTACGTAGAAAGTGACGGAGAATCAAAAAAAAACATGCAGAAACAATTATTACGACAGTGGCGTAAATTGTAGGGGGATACAAGAAAGTATCCATCCCTACCGCACGCCTCTGGTAATCGATAAAAACTATCTTTTGCCACTGTTTAAAGTAACCTAATATGTGTAAACTTTTTGCCAAGTATGAAGAAAAAATATTGGAAGGTGTCAAAAATATGGGATACAATCATTTAAAATAGTTAAAATAAAACACCCTATATCTCGGTTAGAAGGAATATTTTATTTAAGTGTTTTGGCTTAAATCTTCATATTTAGTGCTAAGGTTTCTCCAGTTACTATATGGATAATTCTTAATGAAACACCCTGTATAGAGAAAATTTAAAAAAAAAACAATAATTTGTTTGTTATACAAATTATTTGACCAAATCCATAATTATCTGCCTATAAGTATTCTGGGATGCAGAAAATAACTAAAAAAATATCCCTTCGTCAAACATTTTCTTTGTTTTATACCAAGAGTAAATAATTCATTGTAACTAGTCCCCATTTTGACGTCAATGTTCGGCAATTCAACATTATGCGTAGGTACATTATCTTCCAAAAACAGAATAAGGTATAACCTCGACTGCCTTGAATGGAAATATCTTGCAAATGTATTAAACATAGTTTATATATAGATGTTTTAATTTATTTTATTCTTGAATTGAAATGAATTATAATAACCAAAGCGAAATAAAAAATATGTGAGCAGTCAGTAGTAAATAGTTTTTAATATTTTTTAACTATGCACATTTTCAACAAGTTTGATTGCTGCTTGAACAGACCGAAAAAGTTTACTTAAAATTAAAAAGATTCAAATAAAAATACAAAGTCGATCCAACAATTTTTAATTTAATAATGAAAGTTACTAGTTTCGGTCTACCAGACCATCATCAGGCTAAAAATACAGTACAATGTCAATTGAAAGAAAGACAGTAGTTAGACAATGTGATGGAAAACAAAAATCAAAACTACAGCAAAATTGTTGTAGGTAAATTAACTTTCAGTTAACAATACAAATTTTCCATTTAGCCTATAGTTTTCTAACTCCTATATATCTTTTCCTTTTTCATCATTATTTCAGTAATAATTTACCATATTAAAATTTTGTTATATACGACTTGTTTGAACAATTATGATTTTTTGAACTTATTTTGACAATTTTGATACTAAGGTATGTTTGTTTTTTGAGTTTTGTTATATTTTGTAATGTTGACCTCATCCTTTTTTTCTAGCCTGATGATGGCCTTCTAAAAAGCCGAAACTAGTCGTTGTTAAATTAAATAAAAATCTGTGACATTGATTTTGTGTTTTCCTTTAATCACTGTTTAGTCACATTGGAGATATGGATGATTTACTTAATTTATAATAATTCAACATTTTATACAACAATGAGGTGTTAAACCGATATTCGGTTTCTGGTATTTTATTAAAGTATACCTATTAGCACTACTTTGCAAAAATATATTTAAAAAATTTTTAAATCTTGGGAGAAAACTGGAAATTGAGAATTCCTAAATGTTTGCAACTTTCACTACAGATACGTCACTAACTCATATATGAAGTAATCCACTTTCTGATTTAGATGTTTTATGAACTTATAGCTAATAGCCAGTTACAAAAAGGCCAATCTAATTTGAAGAACTTTCAAAATATATGAGTGTTCTGTATCTTACATTTGTCTACAGTTTATAGGAGCTTGACGTTTCAATAAAATATAAGCATTGTGTTAAAATTTTTTTAGCTAAGTTTAGTTAGCTTTTCTCCACATTTGAATAATGTCAATATCATATAAATCTTGTTTTGTATCATACTGCACCAACACAACAGTTAGAACTCATAAAAAATTTGTAACCGTGACTGCAGTAAAATTTAGACAAAAATTGTGGTTCGAGTATCAAAATTTTAAAAAAGAAGACGACAGAATTGCGGTTCTATGTCAAGAACGATAAACATTTACCTTATCGTTCTTGGTTCTATGTCGACCCTTTTGTAGCTAACTTTATTTTTTGGTTATCTACGTCACAGAACGAATGGCGGACTATTTAAATTATCCAAAAGTTGAATTTTCAAATCGACATAAAAACTGTGTGATAATAAATACCATAAAATGAATTGATTTCCTAGTATGTTTTTGTACACCCCGAAATGTTAATATTGAGAAAACATCATATTTTTGTTAAGTTTAACACCCCATTACAGGGCAGCATTGAAAATATTACTTTATCGAAAATGAACTATACTTACTGTCCACTAGATTTCTGGTAGTAGGTCTGGGAACTGATGCAGCTGTGGAAAAACGCAATATAAACTTTACATCATAATAACAAAACATTCTTAATTTGTTTTTGTTTTTTTTAAATTTGGTGACATTTTTTCATTCGATAGAATTCAGCAGTTATAGTTTTACTCTGAAATACAACCAATTTGAGAACATTTTCATACAGATAAATAAAAAAAAAGTATGCAGAATGTGTGACATTATACATAATGCTAAAATAGAGCTAATAAAAATAATTGTTAGTAAAAATAAGAAGCGTTAATAAACCTCCACCTGCAAAAGTAAAATCCTACCAATCTTTTTTTTAAGCCAGTCTTCTGGAAAAGGGCAGAATGATCCCGTAGGATCCACATCCCCAAGTCTGGGAAGTTTGCTTGGTCTTCCGTACATACTTCTCCATCTAGATGCAGCTAACTGACCTTCAATAACACAGTACATCAACTAAAAGCTTTAAATAAAACTAAAAATCGAAACTTTTTAATTTACTTTATAGGTACAAAACAAAATAAGAAAAAATAAAATAAAATAAAAAAAAATTATATACACCGGCTGTAGTTATGTTAAAGCTACTGAATTTTGTCAGAAATTCAGTTAGTATAAAAATTACGACATGATCAAAACATTTAAAAAAAACCGTAGTTTACGACAGACAGAAAAAAAAATCTTGAAAAAAATGCCAAACACTGAACATTAAATGTGTATAGCATTACATATATTGTTATGGAGCTTTAGATTCAGAATACCTACATATAATAGGTTAGGTTAGGTTTTCAGTCACTGGTTAATGCCCAAGAATGATAATATTAAGTTAACTAAATATTTTCTAGGGACTCATCTATGTTTTTCAAAATTTCCCCATTTTCTTGACCCCACTCTACCCCTTAGACGACTTGCGATTTCATAAAATTCATGAAGGAGGTTTTTAAGAACAGAATGAAGTTATAGTGAAAATATTAAGTCAGCTAAATTATTCCTAAGGACTCTAATATACATTTTTTTTACTTTCATCATTTAACTTTTCTCTGCTTTTCTCACTTTGTCATATATATTAACACAGATGGCTTTTCAAACAAGTCATATTATCCTGACTTAAGGAACTTTTCTTGAAGTAACATAGTTACTTTTTGGTATCTAAGTTGCTGTTTGGTATCTAAGATACTTTTTAGTACTTATCTATGTTACATTTCTAAGATACTTTACAAGATACCGTTCCTCTTTCCTGTTGGTTGCAAGTTCTTGAATAATTCTTTTTTTATGGATAGCTTCACCAATTATTTAAGTTTCAATGATATATATTTTACTTTATGTATAGACACTATAGACAAACTAATAAATATATAATTAGTAATACTCATTATAATGTAAAAATGTAATTGTTTAAATGTGCTTTAAAATAAAAGTTTATTTAATCCTGAATCATATAAAAATAAATATATTTTACCCAATGATGAATAAATAATTAAAAAAAAAAAACATTTTATAATGGAAATATATGATACATTTAAATCATTGGTTTTCAATTACAACTTTTTGGATTTGATTTGATAATTTTATAGTTATTTTGAACTATTGGGTATTAGAGTATAGAATAAACAGTTTATAAATTTCTTCCACTCTTTTAATATCTGTTTATTCCAAGGTTTATTTGGTATTTTAAGTATATATGACTTCCTCAATGTTAGGGTTAGTACAATAGATTTTGTTTGATATATCTGTAGAAAAAATTTATATTTGTATTTTATGCAATGATCATGTAACAATACTCATTAATACACATGCATATTGTAAAAAACAAAATTATTATCCTAAAAATTATGTAACAAGTAAATATATTTTAAAGGATTATTTAAGAATATGCCAATTTACTAAATTAAAAGGTTAACAGCTAATACATAAACATTAACAAAAGCCGAATTGATATTTTACCTTCATACTCATCTTTAACTAATTTTGACTGGTATTCATGTAGAGCAGTCATCAAAACATTTCTCTCTTCACCATTGAGCCTTAAAATAAGTTCTTGAGCTTGAAGTTTTGATAAACCTTGTGTTGTACTCGTTGTTTCTGCATGACCTGCAGCTCCCATTGCCACGGAACTCAAACCAAATTTACAACTACTATTTAAAAGTAAATTATTTTGATATTTAATAACATTTGTTAAGTTAGTCTTTTGAAAGCAGTAAACTGAAATTGAATTGTTTAATAGGTTAGATATATTTATAGTTCTCACTAATTTTATTGCCATGTTTTATAACAATTTGTCGTTTTAACGTTATATCAACATCACGAAAATATTTATTTATTATTTATAAATCACAATTCCACTTGCCCTCAACCCTTAAATCCAACTTCCGAATGATCTAATCATAATATAGGGATCTAATAAATATCGAGCATCTGATACCCGTCACGATTATTTTTTGAATTAGTTGACATCTGTCATCATTAATTTACGTCATTTTGCTTATGTAAAAAAATGGATTTTCTGAATATTTGTATGTAAAATATGTTGTATAACTTTAGACTAATGAGACGCAACCAGTAAAACAGCCTTAAAAGTATTTGTTTTATGCATTTATTAATAGTCACGAAACAGAAAAAAGCTATGAATAAAGAAAATTTTAATTCGCTTAACTCATATAAAAAGATACTATGTATAGCCAGCAATAGCTGTTGCAAATACATTCGTGTCCCTGGTCGCATTTTGATATCGAAGGAGCCTTTGATAGAGAGAATGTAAATACATTTAAATTGCATGGGGACTGAGGTGTTGCAGAATTTTTTTTCAATTAAACTCTGTGATGATCGTGGAGAAAAGTCATTTCAAGGTTAAAAATCGGCCATATTAAAATGGTGGATTTATGCAGGAGATTTAATTCTTAGTCATAAATCATAAGTTTTATGTAATAAGTCATAACTTATGACTCATAAGTCTAAGTCTTAGTATAAATCAGAAATGTCACATCATAAGAAGACTACCATTCATTGGCCAGTTTCGCGCAATCGCATTAATTCAAAATTCAACTCTACTTTCAGCTGACCTTTTCTATGTTATGTTTATATTTCGATTCTTTGAACAGCAGATAACAGATATCGAAATAATTATACAAAAGTAAGGATGAAGTTTTAATTATGTTGTTCGTGTTAACATTCATCACGACAGCAACGCTCTATTCAATTAAAAAAAAAAAACCAAGACAATATGCTTTACGTCCAATCAATTGTCAGAGGAAAGAGTACCTATGGCATTCTGCGGCTATAAAATATTAATTTTAAACACACACATTACTTCACCTGTTTGTCTTCCATATTTCCATGCATTCGTTCATTATTTTGGAAGTCGGCATATTTCAGTACTGAGAACTGCCTCACCAGTTCTATTAATTGGCCGTCATCTATATCCATTTTGTACTGATTTTATTTTGAAATTGAGATAAATGAAAAAATTCCCAAAAAGGCACAAAGCAAGATACGACTCGGTACGAGGTTATGTTATGTCATGATACAAATATACAAGGTATGCATGATACAAATAGGAGTACAAATTTACAAGATAAGTTTTCGCGCATGTTTGGGGCGTGGTTAGTGACGTCACTTGTGACCAGACGCCATTGTTTACAGGTTATAATTTTAAATTTATCCGGGAAAATATAAAATACATTAATTAAAATGCGTTGTGCTGTATACGGGTGTGGTATTGTCAATAAAACTAAACATTTTTCGAATGATATAAAGTTCTTCAGCTTTCCAAAAGACAAGAAAGTGCAAAATGGAAATATTTATGTAAGCGGGTTAACAATTTCAACGTTAAAAATGCCCGTATTTGCTCAAAATATTTCACTTCAAAGATTACGAGCGAAACTTTAAACTTGAGTTGCTTGGATACACCCCAAAAAACTACCGACCCCTAAAAAAGGGAGATGTTTCTGCTGGTGTTCCTATATCATTTTATATTTTCCCGGAGAAATTTAAAATTATAACCTGTAAACAATAGCATCTGGTCACAAGTGACGTCACTAACCACGCCCCAAACATGCTCGAATTCTTATCTTGGTTATTTCTATCATGA
Organism: Ophraella communa; assembly: GCA_035357415.1. NCBI lineage: Eukaryota > Metazoa > Arthropoda > Insecta > Coleoptera > Chrysomelidae > Ophraella > Ophraella communa. The sequence goes on along the minus strand of CM068989.1, from coordinate 34,295,881 downwards.
TGTTATGTTTTGAATGGACTGCCAAGTCTGACGTCACTTGAGGCGGTGTCATAAAAATATTTCCAAACAAACAGAATGCGCGTGCGTGTAACTGTCATAAGAGATTTTTAAATGTCGGCTTGCAAACCCTACCTTGCAGTTTTTCTTATAAAAATCTGATCGCTTTTTACTTATTTCTAATAACGGCCACTCTATACTAACAGTAAAACATAAATTAAAAATCTCAAATGACATTACATGCCTTATAGATTTGTTTGGAAAGATTTTTGGGAGGAGCCTTCTGCTATGACGTCAAAGCTTAGGCAGTACATTTCTTTTGAGACATGCGCAATAAACATTTTAATTGAAAATCAATGATTGAACTTTCTTATGACATTACATAAAACTTATGATTTATGACTGTCTTAAAACTCCTGCATAGATCCACCCATTAGTTTAAGAATGGTTTTCTTATATCATCTAGCGACCCATCTTTGGACAAATATAACTGCAATTAAATAACTATATCTTAAGAGAATGTCTTTTCTGCTCAACAAAAATCACCTAAAAGACACTAAGTATAACTGTATAAGTTATTTAATAATACTTGAATTCTCTCATTTAAAACTTAAATATATACATTAAAAAGTTATTGACAATTTTTAGAAATGTTCTTGGGTAAAATTAATATCCAAATAGACACAATTGTTTACTATTTTATTAAATTATTGATAATACAAAAACATAAAATCATTATAACTTGAAACACATAAAAAACACTGTAACCGTGTACACATTACATATTTTTATATTTCTTCTTTTTTTAGTTCAAAGTAATTAAACACATTTTTAGGAAGATGCGTTTCCACTACTTGCTGGAGTGACACTGTTAAATAATCTATCTTTGACCATCTGAGCCATGAGTCCATGTATAATTTCTATGGTAGTCTTACAGCTGTCCTTAGTTGCTTTTAATAATTTATCCTCTGTCCTCTTTTCTCCTCCTACAATACAACCACAACGTCCTAAAACGAATTTAGCTCTAAGGGTGGATTTTATAGGTTAAAAAACCTATAAACGATCACGGGTAATGTATTAAAAGCTTCATTCAAATAAAAAATAGTATGCCTCGAAAGCACTTGAAATAGTGCTTCAAGCAAAACGCTTGCAAGTACTTTTAAATGGCAGTACTTGGAAAATGGAAGCCGTTTATAAGTCGTAATTTAATTTCGTTGAAGTATAGTAAAATTAAAACAAAAAGCATTGCACGCCATAATTGCCATATATTAAAACTAGTAAGAAAAATTGGGATTTATCAAGTTTAATATAGTAACAGGTCGGCTGAAAAGTCCCCGGTCTGACCTATAGATGACGACACTAGAATTAAATCCATTTCATTTTTAGATAGTATCAACCTTCAAAAGATTCGTGTAAAAATTTGACAGCTGTCGGACTATTAGTTTGTGAGATATTGCATTTTTAGTGAAGCAACTTTTGTTATTTTCAAAAAGATGGAAAAAAAGAATTTCGTGTGCTTATTAAATATTGTTATTTGAAAGGAAAAAATACAGTTGAAGCAAAAGCTTGGCTTGATAATGAGTTTCCGGACTCTGCGCCAGGAAAATCAACAATCATTGACTGGTACGCAAAATTCAAGCGTGGTGAAATGAGCACTGAAGACAGTGGACGCCCAAAAGAGGTGGTTACCGACGAAAATATCAAAAAAATCCACAAAATGATTTTGAGTGACCGTAAAGTGAATATGATCGAGATAGCTGACACTCTAAAGATATCAAAGGAACGTGTTGGACATATCGTTCACGAATATTTGGGTATGCGGAAGCTCTGTGCGAAATGGGTGCCGCGCGTGCTCACAATAATCGACCAAAAACAGCAACGAATTGATGATTCTGAGCAGTGTTTGCAGCTGTTAAGTCGTAATAAACCCGATTTTTTGCGTCGATATGTGACTATGGATGAAACTTGGTTCCATCACTACACGCCTGAGTCTAATCGATAGTCAGCTGAGTGGAATGCGGCCGGTGAACCGCCACCAAAGCGTGGAAAGACTCAACAGTCAGCTGGCAAAGTTATGGCCTCAGTTTTTTGGGATACACACGGTATATTGTTCATCTACTATTTGGAAAAGGGAAAAACAATCAACAGCGACTATTACTGTGCATTATTGGAGCGATTGAAGACCGAAATCGCGAAAAAACAGCCCCATATGAAGAAGAAAAAAGTGTTGTTCCATCAAGACAATGCACCGTGTCACAAATTAATGAAAACGATTGCAAAATTGCATGAATTGGGCTTCGAATTGCTTCCTCACCCACCGTATTCTCCAGATCTAGCCCCCAGCGACTTTTTCCTTTTCTCTGACCTGAAGAGAATGCTCGCGGGAAAAAAATTTGGCTCTGATACTGAGGTAAACACCGAAACTGAAGCCTATTTTGAGGACAAACCGAAGGAGTACTACAAAAATGGTATCGAAAAGTTGGAAGGTCGCTAAAATCGCTGTATCGCCCTTGAAGGCAACTATGTTGAATAAAAAAAATGAATTTTGTCAAAATATTGTGTTTTACTATGGTAGACCGGGGACTTTTCAGCCGTCCTGTTACGTTTGAAAAATATGGCGAGTACATTCTCAGAAAAAAACTAATTTGTTATGCATATTGTAGTAGGTACGTGTACTTTTCGTACAACGTCAATATTTTAGCTTATTCTACATTGGGTTCTACTATTTAGATACAAAATTTGCCGCATCATACGGACTATCGTAAAATTTAGTTATCTGCTATTGTTATAACAAAGGGAATTACATTATTTGTTTCGGTTTATTAGATATTTATACATAAACCATTTTCAGAGCATTTCAGAGTATTACAATTACATTAAGCCCACTAAGAAGTTGGGAACTTTCAACTTTTCATTTACATTATTCTTAGTGAAAATAGTAAAAGCGCTTGCGCAGTACAATAGTATGGAAATGTGAATTCGTATTTATGTAAAAATTCTTATGTTTAGGCACAGAGTATATAATACAAACCAGACTATCGACTCGCTGTCGGCACCTTTGATGTTTATAAGACAAGAGCGGCCATTTTTTGGGAGTATAAACCACAAAACAGAAAATTGGTTAGTCTGTTTTGTGGTATAAGCTCAGGGTAGTACTAAAAAAATTGTTATTATAAATAAGACCCGCACTTGAAATTTTTCTTTATTGTTGTGATAATTGTTATTTTCAGAAAGTTTAGAAAAATAAAATTTGTTTTCAACAAGATTAATAATATTAACCAAACGTTGATTTATTTGTTTTTAAAAAAAGTAAAATTGGTTTTTTAGGTTAAATAATTACATATAAATAGAATTTCTACGCAATACATATAAATAACCGAATATGTATGTCTTACATGCAATTTTCCTTGTTAGTAAGGAAGGATATAAAAAAACACTTCAACAGCTTTAACACTTATTTATTTCTCCAAATTAACAATTTATCTTTATTTTCATTACTTTTAAAATTTCTGTTGATACATTTAATGGTAGTGTATAGTCTTAACCTAAAATATAATTTTTTTACATAAAGTAATGGAAAATGTGTACAAGGATGTATAAAAGTTTCATTACCACTAATATTTAATATAGTTTGAAGAACATGATCTTTTATTGCCAATTCTTCAAATAGTTTTTCAAAAATGTTATTTAGTTTAGCAATAAATATAATAAAACTATTACCAAGTATTAAAATATTTCCATAGACACTATTATCTTTATTTCTATATGCATTAAATCAACAGAATAAAGCTGAATCATCTAAATTTTCAATGGATTTAGAATAATGCTCACATTGTATGTTGTTGTAAACATTTTTTTATTAAATATCCACTTACAGAACACTGAGAAGTAGTATTTATTTTAATGTCATTTAATGTAACATTTATTCCGCATCTCCTTCGCAGTTTTTTGTACTTGAATTAAATAGTTTAATTCACTATTCCACACAATACAAACGCTACCACTGATTTATTCACATACAACCAACTGCCTACCTTAACCAAAACTAATGGCGACGGCTATGGATACTCCCAAAGTGTCATGGCGATACCTGCAAATGGATGCTTACCCCCTCCATATAGAGTCGATACTCTGGTTTGTATTATATACTCTGTGGTTTAGGTTATGTTGACATTGAAGGTCGGTTTTACAAGCAATAAAAAATAGAACAACTTGGACTTGAATATTGTAGCAGATGCATAGAACATAACATAACTGTCAAGTGTCAATAGTGGACAATATACGCATGCGCCATAGATAAGAGATATATATACTGAGATAGATCGGAAACTGCCATTATAACCTCGACACCAAAGCGATATTCGCTACATCTCGCGTCTGGAACCAAGAACTATAAGATATAGCGGGAAACTAAATGTATTTAAATATTAATAGGTTTTGATTAATATTTTGATGGGAAAAATCTCGAGGTCTCTTCAATAATACACAAATATACATCTTTATGAAATATTTACTACATTCAATAAATTATTTACATGTGCATTACAAACTCTATGTAATTCATGAATTCTAGACAATGGTTTTTCTTTTAAATCTGACCATCCAATTATTGACAACCATAGATTGCATAGCTGAAATTAAATGTTCAATTAATATTTTTAAAATGATTAATTAATACTAAAGTTCTCACAGTTAAAGTATTTTAGACACATCACAAACTTTAATTAAAAACCTGTTAATAAAACTTTCAAGGTTTATTTAAAAAATTAAATTTCACGGTATATTTAAATTAAAAATTGAATAACCGTGAAAATATTATTAAAAAGTTATTATTTTAAGGCTTTTATTATTTTATATATTTTAATTCAACTTACTTGTTCATCTTTAGGAATTCGATGCATTTGATATCCTGTTTTAACGGAGTTATTGTATCCAGGAACACAACATTAAAAACCCATTTTTATCTCTAATTAATCAACAACAAATTGTAACACTTCTTATACACTATAAATTACTGTAAAGAATTCGCCTTTTCGAAAGTCTAGACGCCCTCTGGAGGATAAATAATAAACCTACTTTGTGAGTAATCGCAAATTATTTTTAATTTTATTTTGGATTGTTATGTGGAGGTTGATGTTTGATTCTTTTATTTGATTTGTAAAAATACCACCAATCAATTAAAATACACAACTCAACCACTAAGTTCGACACCTCAAACAAAAAGATTACTCACAATCCTCCATATTTTTTTACGTTTCTTAGCGCCCTCAACGGTAGTCGAAATCGCGAATAACCGAACACAAAATGGCAATGAAATTTACAAAACACGAAAATTCTTTGACAGATGCGACATATGACAGCACACCAGCGTTTTTTGCGGCTGGAACCTCAACTACTAAGTCTCGTTTCAGATGGACGCGTATGGTACGCGCGCGTACCATACGTGTGACGTCGAGTATTAATAATTCAAATGTAAGTTTTCACATGGACGCGTAGAGCGTATGGCTGTGAGCGCGCGTTTATTCTTGCGCGCGGGTGTCGACAAAGCTCGTGCGCCCCGCGTAGGGACGCGAGGCTCACATTGCACGGATCAACCAGTTGCTTTCAGACGGTACGACGCGTACTGTCTTTTATCTTTGTTCATAGTTGCCGTTACCGACAAATAATATTGAAATTGACAGTCGAACCACATTTGGATGCTTCAAATTATTTTCTATTTTACTATGTAATTCATCAAACGTTGTTATTGACATACGGAAATAATTAAAGAACTTTTATGGATGTTTATGTAATTCCGAATACATTGTAACGAATGCTCCTTTAAGTAATCGCTTTTCGACAATGGGATGTACCCACATCTTTTTCTTTTGTTTACGCTTTATTAAAAGATATGCAGTTATGGCAATAACGCTAGATGTTTCCTCTTGCATGTTCATTTTTTTACTGCCGTCAGCGGTAGTCGGTACGCCCCATGTGAAATTAAAACGACGCGTAGTCGTACGCGTGACCTTAATACGCGTGCGTACCAATACGCGTCCATCTGAAAGGGCACTAACAATGAACTTTCATTATAATGTAATGAAGTCTTGCATGAACGACATTTTTTTAGTGAAAGTTTAATTATAATGTAATGTTAATGTAATTATAATATTCGTTGCATGAACCGGCCTTTATACTTGGAGAAGACGAAGAGAACAGTATATCCGATATTTTTTATTGGCAACAGCGCTTTTTTGTACAACAATGTTGCTCTAAAATAACTAAATTTTAAATGAGAGATACTTTTATTTTTTAAATTTTGTGTTGTTATCACTGACGAATGACGACATTAAAATCTATGAGGTGCAACGTTTTTTGTTTTCATTTTACTGTTAAAATTAAAAGGGATAAGAAAAGTAATAAAAGTGCTTGGTTTTTTATTTGAGAAAAAAAGTACTTGCAATTACTGCAAGAAATCAATGATGATTTCAAGTTTGAGTGCTTGGCAATCAAATTTTGCAATTTTCAAAAGGCTTGGTCCTTTTTTTAGTGCTTTGCTTAGCTCTTTATTATAAGTATCTATCCAGAAAATTTCACCACTTTTATTTAATTGGTTGATTTATGATCACTATTTGTTAGCAAGAAAACTGATTGATTAGTTGTTACGAAATATATGTCACTAATTTTTACTTTGCCTTTACCTTTCATTAAACACCATTAAAAATAATTTCATTACCTAAGAAGTTAGTTACATTATGCCTTAACATTTTACAATTACTAACCTATTGCAGCTTCAGATTGTTCCAGTTTTTCAGATAAATCAAAAATTTGCCCAGTTGTATAATCAGCATTAGTTAATAAACTGGAAGAACTAAGGGTGTTCACCCAATACTTATTCCAGAGAGAATCAAGTAATCTTCTATCTAAAGCTGATTTAAAATATGAGACTTCTAACGAGTAATACTGTTTACAATGTACACCAAAGTCTTCTATTTTATTCAAAGGGATTGTTTGATATTCAGATGGTTCTTCATTAGCAGGTTTATAGCCCTAAAATAGAAAGAAAACTTAATAAACCATCACCTAACAACAAAATGTGGTACAGTAGAAAAATTTGACCTTTACCCTGATGTCACTAACAGCTAACAGTATTTTAAGATGCTTTTAATGTGCCCCATCCCGCTAGAGGCAACAGCATTGTTGATCTAATGTGAAAAGATGCAAGATTTTTGACACTGACATACAATTTTTGTGTTTATGTTTATTTAATTACAGAATTTGCTCCAATTATTTCTGACTAGGGGATTTTGGACCCAATAATTTACTGAAAAAGGGAGTTATTCCTTCCTTAAATATACCAGGTAAGACACTTAGGAATTGTATTAGAAAATACCTTTTTAGAACAATTAAGGCTTTATTCAGCACATAAGTTGAGTGACAGAATAAAGAATATAATAAATTAAAAACGTCATAATAAAGTGATTGCTATGGTAACAAGTTAGAACCACACTAGCACCACAGGAATGGACAAGGTAGACAATGTCTATCCAAAAATAAAATAAACACTCATGTATAAAACATTTTTTCTAAATATATTACTTTGCCTAATTAAAAAAATATTTAATAACACCAAAATAATAAACAAATGAATGTTTCACTTTGAATTTAATGAAAATATTGAAATACCTTTGGATATGTCCTAAAAGCACCCAAACATACTTTCCCAGCAGAAATTGTACGCACAGGATCAATTACAATAGCAACAAAAGGTTCTTGGAAATTTTGATTCAACATCTGGGTACTGACATCTATTCCAGATAACCAGCATCCATATCCTGGATGGCTGTGGTACCATCCTATTGCATTTTCTTGTCTACCAACCTAAATATAAGAATATGTTTACCACGTAATTTTAGCATAACATGTTTTACTTAACTCACAAGTTTTGCAGCTTCTATGTATGAACTCATATATTCATAAGCTTGAGCCTGGGCATTTACTCGTGTTTCTGTCCCCTCTACTGGCAAGGCAAAAGAATCCATTACAAACATTGTGTTACCATCAACTTTTCCCAAAATTAATCCCATTACTTCCAGAGTACCTCCTGACCTTGCATGCATTACCATTTTTAAAAGAGCTAAGGCCGAAATTTTAATATCTTTGAAAAAATGTGGACTAAAAAATAAATACACAACTGAAATAATATGCAATAAGTAGATTTGTTTAATTTACTAACTCTTTTTCCCATGGTTTGGCTGCTAATATATCCTGCTGTTGTTTTTTATCATATCTATATATTTCATCAACTGAACTGACTACTTCAACATTATTAGACATTTCCCAGATTTTTTGACCAACTGAAGAAGCTTCGCCTTCATATTGAGATGTAGAACTTGAAGATGATTTTGCTTTAGACATCTTTAACTAATTAAAAATGAAATTCTGATTTTAAGGAAGTTGGAGATTATCTATCAACTTTTTAAAATTCTAAATGTATAGTTTATTAATCTGTCAAATACTTTTTATCATGAGTTTAAATATAAACACAAATAGAAAGAAATAAGGTTAGGTTTATAGCACAGAACATGATTTATTAGAATCGCCGATAAAAATGGACCGGGCATATATTTAAAACTTAGACAAGGAAAGAAAGCTTATGCTTTCCTAATCTAAGATTTAAAACTTCTATATGGACAGTCAGTATGCGCAGTATGAGTATGGATAAAATCTACGAACGCGAAAGAGAAAGAAATATTTTCGGTACCGTTGTGTAGTCCATGGCTGTGTTCGGGGAGCACGCTATTTGCGCCATTTGGCGCTATCTAGTACTATTCCTCGTTTGCGTTATATGGCTCTTAGCGCTACATAGCTCGAAAGCGTGCTCCCCGAACACACCCCATATTATAGGAATAGCTTAGAACATGTTCTAAGAGGAATAGATATATAAAGAAGATAGATAGCCATCTCAATGCTAAAATTTTAGATCGTGTTTTATGCCAGACGCCCTCTTCCGAAATGTTGACTAATTTTTTTACCTTTTTTTGTTAAAGACCAATAAAGTAGTAACTATTGTCTTACTGGGAATAGGCCACCTTGGTGCGGCGCAAGTGCGCATTTGAAATTGGACGGGAATAGTTTTATATAAATAAAAATTTATTAAAAGTTCTTTGTACCTAACTTTACAGGATAATGAGGTCCAATTATTACAGAAACAAAATACTTATTATTAAATGAAATTTATTGTAAGTACTAATCCTTACTATGTGAAAGTCCAACTTATTGAACGATATCTAAACGGTTGAACTAAACTACCACTAATTATTCCCAAAATACGTTTTTAAATGCAATGACAGCCGTTTCGCTAGAATTAGCATCGTCAGATTTACATGTTGAAGTTACATTTTTGTTTGTAGCTCAGTAATACTTGGTCTAGCCTTAATACTACTTTGGGTGTGTTCGGGGAGCACGCTATTTGCGCCATTTGGCGCTATCTAGTACTATTCCTTGTTTGCGTTATATGGCTCTTGGCGCTACATAGCTCGAAAGCGTGCTCCCCGAACACACCCCTAATCAACATCAACATCAAGCACAATCAAGCATTTGACCTGACAGGATAAGTAAATTTTAATACTTAATAAGCAAAACTTTCATTATTCTGTAAAATTATTTATCTACAACTTGCAACAATAAACATGCAAAGAAATATAAATGCATTTATTTTAAATTAATATTTACAATACAATCTTTATTTATGCATTTATTTTACATTAATATTTACAATAAAATCTTATATTATTGGAACAAAACCGATTCAATATCAGGAAATATTGCTTTCTACTTTTAATTAAATATTTCATTTTTCTACAGTAGTATTTAATAGAATAAAATTGTGGGTAATCTTCCAGTTTAACCATCCCCTTGAAAAAGCCTATATGCTTGAACCGAGACTGAACTGAACAAGCACTTCATTCTGTTTATTTCTAATTGTTTTTCCATAATGTAAAATAATAATAAATAACGTTCGAAATATTATGGTTTATCTAATATAACCAATAAAAAGATTCGACTTTAAAAACATATCGCTGTAAAAATGTCAAATAGCTGTAATTTGATTGGTTGAGCTCTTTCTAGCACAAATCTACTGTCGATATAAATTTTTAACAAGAATGATTTTTAATCTGGCAGCACTGTATATCATTGATATGAATGAAGTCCGAGATGAGATAACCTAGACTTAAAATTTTGTTCCCTGGATTGTAAAACGATAATTTAAATAAAGAAATTTGGAATTTAAAAAATTTATAAAGTATTCATAAATTACTAAAACAGAAGTAACTTGATTGTGCGGTGATATACCTATGCATATAAATATTTTTAATTTCTTTGGTTCGATAAACTGAAAGTTTGTAACTTCTTTTGCATTTTATGTTGTAATACTTTATCTGCAATTAAAAATAGTAATAATTTAACCATTATGAACACTTATCTCATAAGTTGTAGTGGGAGAACTTTAAATTATTGATAAAAATAGTTGTCGGTGGTACTATTACTGTACGTGACGGTCAAGTTGTATATACGTACTGTGTTGCAACTAGTCACGTCTCTTGCATTGACAGAACAATTTATAAACAAAAATTTAAAGTGTATATTTATATTAAATAATTTACAATTCAGAGACAAAAAAATAATTACTGCAACTAGTAAAATGGAAAGTTTATCAAATATTCTCCAGCCATACAAAAATGTTGTTGGACAACTTGCAAGCATTCTTACCATAGCTCAGTTTTTTTCTGGTTCTTTTATATGCAAGGAAATCTACCAAAAAAGATCTACAGCAGGTATACCTGCTATTCCTTTTATTGGAGGTATAACAATGTAAGTATATCTTTTGATACATTACATTTATCAGATAATTTAGTTGGTATTTTGTTTCTAAAATTTAATTATTTTTGAAATTTTTAGTGGTACATTAATGCTAAAATTAGCTTTATTAATGAATGATCCAGCTATGCTGCAGGTCAATGTTGCAGCAATTATTTTGAACTCATTATATACAGCATTATACTGCTATTATTCAAAAGACAGATACAATGAAGTGTGGAAACCTTTCAGCGTAGCAGTAGCAATGATGGCAGTATTTTTAGGATATGCTAGCTTTGAAGATCCTGCACACATTGAATTCAGATACAGTTTACTAGTAACAATTTTAATGTTATTGCTTATTGGATCTCCACTTATGGATGTAGTAAGTTTTGAATATAAAATTGTTAATTAAAAATACTTATGTGTTTTATAAATTTTGTATGACTGAGGTCATACAAATGATAAATATGAAATCATTACATGAACTGTTATTTACAGAAAGGAATTATAGAAAAGGAGGATAGCTCATCTATACCATTTCCTTTAACATTTATGGGCTCCATAGTTTCCTTCTTATGGCTCCTATATGGTATAATACTAAATAATATGTTTATGGTGGTAAGTATTTTAAGACAATATGCAATATATAAATGAATTTTTTATACTGTTATTTTGCAATGCAAATATTTTCAAAGGATTAATGGAATACTTATCTTTATTCAACTAAATTTAAATTTATACAATGTTAATTTAAAATATTTTATACAGTGTATCAAGTTAATCAAAAAATTTTCAAGGACTGAGTAACATAAGGTAATTATATGCCAATAAAATAGTAATTTATGTGTCACAAGTAGTTAAAATAACCCAATTTACTTAAATACTTTATATACACTGAAACAAATATTATGTAGGAAAGGAAAACTTTACCTATTTATACATCATCCAGTTGTTAATAATTATTAAAAACTCTTAGCTGATCCATTTATAACTGAAAAACCTAGTGGCTAGTCATACTATAAACTGTAGTGAGTAATAAAGATGATCAGAGGAATGGACTATTAAATTTTTTAATGATTGCACCTGATTTCTATCCACTAACATATTTTGATGAACTGTAAATAAAGAAATTGAAGTGACACAATTGGAAAATAAAAACTAATTATAATATTTATCTAAAATATGTTTGCTCTTTTTATCAAATAAAGTAATTGAATGGGTAAATTTGATTATCATCTATGTTTGACAATTACTCCATTACATAAATTAGGGGAAACAGTGGACTAGTTTATTATATTTTTTTATTCGGGGCTGTAGTAGTTCAACTGTACAAATACAATTTTTATAAAATTGACCCTCTGTAGAAATTGAAACTGTAGAAAATTTACGATGTTGTCGGTATATGTGCCTTAAAATGAACTGACATCTCTTATTTGTTATCATAAAAAGAACATAAACTTATCGATATCATGATACAAATAAATACAAGATATCACGCATGTTTGGGGCGTGGTTAGTAACGTCACCTTGTGACCAGACGCCATTGTTTATAAGTTATATTTTTAAATTTCTCCTGGAAAATATAAAATAAATTAGTGGACTGGGAAAGTGTGACGTCAAAATTTGTGTTCTATGCTGTTGAACTGGGAAATGTCAACGAAATGATTCCAAACAGCAACATTATAAATCTCCAGAAATAACTTCTGTTTGAATTATTTTGTTATTATTATTATTATTATTATACTTTGAAATATAACGGAAGTATCATAATTAAATACATATAAGCAAAATCTTTCCAAACTCGATTATTAAAGTACTATTTTAGTAAGTATTCTTAAAATTTATGACAATGCACTACTTTGAAGGTTATGTTATAATATTTTTACGGAAATTGTTCGTCTATCTACTTTAGTGATATGTAAATCATATGAATGAACACTTACTAATGGAAAAACACTAAATAACTCCCAAAAATCAAGAAAATACAATAAAACAGTCAATAACACCTATAAAACATACCATAAAAAAGTTGTTTGGAATCATTTTGTTTGACACTTACGTCACTACTTTCCCAGTCCATTAGAGAGAGAGAGAGAGACATAAGCTTTATTGTCATGAAAATTTTTACAATTTTATGGACAAAGCGACAATTTAAAAATAGTTAAAAATATAAAAAATTAAAATGCGTTGTGCTGTATACGGGTGTGGTATTGACAATAAAACTACAAACTAAACATTTTTCGAGTGGTATAAAGCTTTCCAAAAGGCAAGAAAGTGCAAAATAGTTGGAAACTATGATCCAGTTTGAAAAACTAGGGCAAATATTTAAATCATTAAATGGGGATAATTTATTTATTTCTACAATTATTTAAAGAATTTAACAGAGATGAGTTCTTCTGGGTTATGTATTCATAAAAAACGAAGATTTTATTTTTTCGTTCACGAATATTTTTTAGAATGAGAGAATTAAATCGTGATCTACATAATGCTGCCATTTCTAAAAAGCGAAATATATTAAAAATAATAAAATAGATAACATTTTATATAAACTAAGTTTTAACGTCCCAGTGCCCAGGTTATTATTTTATATGATAGGGTATGAAATCAACTTCTATCAATTGAAGTCCTATAATTTATTTGGAATTTACTGTCAATCTAAAAAAGCAATACATCTACATTTTTATATAATTATATAAATATACCTTGGCTAATTACTTAATTATAATACCTAGTCTACTTCTACCATCGTTCCCTTTAATTAAATCTCGAATAAAAATGTAACAATTCTCATTCTAAGCCCTACATGTATGATTTTAATTTGGTTTTAATAAATAATATTGAATAACCACCAAAAAAAATTTTTAAGCAATAAATTGACCAAATAAATATGAAATTCCAATTTACTAACGTTGAAACGCTCTATAGAATATCACAAGGTGACGTCACATGCGCATACCTTATGTTTAGTTGTATCATGTATCGATATATTTGATCTGTGATTGACACTTTTGAATCTGTCAACGTTGACTATTAACTTCATCATTGGTTATGTTCTATATAAAAAACTAAGGACCGGTTTATTCCTATGTCCAATAAAGTATCCGTTAGTTATTTGTTCAATAAACTTAAAGGCCACCTGTAAGCAGTTTGTGTTTATTCAACGTATTTTATTGGTTCAGTACTTACTGAATACTATAGTCATTAGATAATGTATGAAATCTGTAATATTTGTGTTTTATTCTAAACTGATAGAGCTTTACAAGTTTGATTTTATTTCCAAATTTCCTGCTTAAATTCATTGATAAGATAACATGTCCGTTAATTATTGTAACATACATCTGATCATTTAATAAATTATTAACCAATTTTAAATAATTATTAATAGCATATTACGTAACGCGTTGATTAAGGAGTTGTAAGCACAAGGCAAAGCCGAGTGCGATAACGTTGCGAGGGCATAATGGACTTTAATCTACGAGTAACTATACTTTATCTACTACATATTAAAAACTAAGATGGTGTTTATGTACACGTTTTGTTTTTAACAATTTATAGAAACTTTAGAAACATATACCAAATTTAAGAATTTATAACAACTATTTTGTATTAATGTTAATGGTCAAATGAGAATAATTAAAAAAACTTGGTAAACTTATATAAATATTCGTAATATAACGTACAATTAATTCAAACAAACTTGACATTAGATAAAACTATTATTTTTTTGCAATTATTATTAGTGTGAATCCACGTCCAGTCGCTTACAAGGCGAACTCTCTAATCTCTGACCCATTACCGCTATATACAGTATGATGCAAATGTATGGAATAAATTCATTATTTCAGAAACAGACGACTAAAAAAAATCTTAAAACACGTCAATTTTAATTTTTAAATGGCCATCAACTGCTATAAATGTGTTGGACATTACGTCATTAGTGATGGCGTAATTACGTCATCGACGATTTTTTAAATACAAACCGAGGTCACGTGATAGCTTATTTGAAAGGTCTCCTTATTGCCTTTGCAACAATGTAATCATTTGAATATTTATTTCTACAGGGTTAACCAAAATTATGAACTTTGTTAAGTAACATGGAATTACAATAAATATTTATTCACTGAACCAAAATACACTAAGGACCGCCACTGGGAATAAAACAAAATAGTGTTTATTGTTGGTTCCGAAAAATGCATTGATAAAAACAATGCTACATTATAATTTGAAATTAATTATTGTAGTAAGTACTCGGAATTATTTTTACAAAAATATTTAAATCAATATTGTCATTGACTCGTCTTTATTCGTCAATGATCTGTGAATCTGTCAAATAATAGATGTCAAATTTTTACTCTTCGAGTTTTTTGCCGATATTAATAACAGCATTTACAAAAATGAAACTAACATATACAGAACGAATCGAGATTTTAACCATGATTGGTTATGGAGATTGAGTGAGGACTCAAGCAGAAGTTCGTAATTTATTTGATGCTAAATACCCCAATCGCGATCCAATTACTCAATCAACAGTAAGAAAAATCTAAAAAAAAAAATTAGAGAAACGGGCCATGTTAAAGATCTTCCCAAAAGTGGTAGAACATCAATATCCGAAGCCAAAAAACTGGATAATGTACTGGCGTTTCAAGAAAATCCTCATACCAGTTCTAGACAGGTCGCACTAGATAATAATGTCCACCAATCACATGTTGTAAGAGTGCTAAAAAAGGAGAAGTGGCATCCATACAAAGTACATCTGGTCCAGGAGCTATTAGAAGATGACTTTAATAGAAGAATCGAATTCTGCGAAATTGTCATGGAACAATGTAACAGAAAAGGTACTTTTTTCAGATGAAGCGTCTTTTATGCTGAACGGTCACGTAAATCGCCAGACATGTCGATATTGGACAAGTGAAAATCCGCATTGGATGGAAGAGTATAGGACACATCCCGAGAAGGTGAATGTTTGTGCCGGCATTATAAACAATCAAATTGTAGGGCCATATTTTTTTGAGGAAAACCTAACTGCTGCTAGTTATTTGGAATTTCTTAAAAATTATCTGTTGCCACAGCTGAATCAGCTATTTCCAAATAGAAATGGTTTATGGTACCAACAGGATGGGGCTCCCCCACACTATGGCGTTGAGGTACGAAATTACCTTAATAACGTTTTCCCAGGAAGGTGGATAGGTAGAAGGGGGCCTATCGAATGGCCACCAAGGTCTCCAGATTTGACTCCTTTAGACTTTTTTTGTGGGGATATTTAAAGAGCAGAGTATATCAAAATCGACCGAATAATGTAGAAGAGTTGAAGGATCGAATCCGAACGGAAATTGCACAAATAACACCCGAAGTCCTCGAAAACGTGTTTTAAGATTTGACGTGTTTTAAGATTTTTTTTTAAAGTCGTCTGACAAAGACATAATATGCCTGCAATCCTTTCATAAAGTGATTATTTTACAGATTTTTTATATTGGAAACCCATAATTTTTCAAGTAATCAAGTATGCTGTGTACTTGACTTTGCCCTAGATTCCTATTTTCTTGAAAAAAATAGTATATATTAAAATTTTATATAATATAGATAAACTTCAATAATTATATTATGAAATCATCGGTTTATACACTGTAAGTATACAGTTTTTAATAAATCGAATGAATTACAAATCATGTTATACAGGGTGATTGATTAGTGTGAGGAAGCTCAGTAGGTCTGTTATAGTAAAAATTACAAAAAAAAGTCATTGATAAAAATTGTAAGCAGCTTTAAAATCCACATTTTAAAATTAGTTACAATCTTATAGGATGTTCCATAAGATGGTGGAACACCCTGTATTTTATTTGAACTTTGAAATTTGCATCACTTTCACATCACAACAATGTAAAGTTTTATTATGTTATACCAAGTATTTGAAAATTTATAACCAATATTACCTGAAAATCGTATCAATTTTAACTCCCTGTATAATTAAAAAGGAATACAGGAACATTGATCTATTCCAATAACAAAGGTTTTTAATAATTGTTGAAAATTATAAAACATATTCATTTTGATAGTATTCGTTAAATCAAATACAGGGTAAGTCAAAACGCAAATACATTATTTTCTTGGCAATTAGAACACCCTGTATTTTATATCACTATCAAAAAGTACTAATGTCATACTTCAAATTTTATAAAGTACTCCCTATACCTAAAGTTATCAGTACGTGTACTCTATAACAGAATAGAAAGGAAATTTCTTTCTATGTTAGGAACACAAAACAGTCTAACAGTCTAACATCCCAGACTTTAGATTGTTTTGTGGGTTAGACTGTTTTGTGTTCCTAACATAGAAAGAAATTTTCTTTCTATTCTGTTACAGAGTACACGTACAGATCTCTAGTTATTTTTATTTTTTCATCAAAGTATTTACCAATAATTATTGTGAGTTCGCCATGAATGGTTTGTCAGAAACTGACAGTATGATATTAGTACTTTTCGACAGTGATATAAAATACAGAGTGTTCTATTTAAAATTACCAAGAAAATAATGTACTTGCATTTTGACTTACCCTGTATTTGATTTAAGGAATATTATGAAAATGAATATATGTTTTATAATTTTTAACAATTATTAAAAATTATGGTTGCAATAGATCAATACTCCTATACTCCTTTTTAAGTTAAACTTGATACGCTTTTTACATTGCTGTAATGTGGAAGTGATGCAGATTTCGAATTAAAAAAAAACATGTTTGGTGTGCCACTATCTTATGGAACACCCTGTAAGAGTGTAAATAATTTTAAAATGTGGAGTTTAAAGCTGCTTGCAATTTTTGTCAATAACTTTTTTTACTATAACAGATCTACTCACACTAATCAATCGCCCTGTATAATTAATAAAAATTTTGTAGAAATTTTAAAAGAAATACGACTAATTATTGGTATTTTATCACAGAATGAAATCGTTTATGAAAATTACAATTTATTTACTACTGGAATGACCTATGTCATGGCCACTTTTATCTCAAAAATTATAAGCGTTTTTGGCGATAATGAGTTTGAGCCGATAAAAATTATTTTAAAATAGTTTTTTCCTCCAAATGATAACGCAACATAGTTTAACGGCAGGGTTGCCACCAGCCTGGAAAACAGTTTTTTCCTCCAAATGATAACGCAACATAGTTTAACAGCAGGGTTGCCACCAGCCTGGAAAACCTGGAATTGTCAGGGAATTTAAATTCTTTTAATAAAGTCAGGGAAAAGTCAGGGAATATTTAAAAATTCTTGATAAAGTCAGGGAAATTATTAAAATTTCTGGAATTTTTTTATTATTTCTTTAAACCATACATCAAACACATTCAAGATTTATACTTTTGTTTTAGTTTAAAACGAGCAACTATTAATTGCTTAAATACCTCATATGGGTAGAGGCCAGTCTTCTTTTTCTGTTTCTGAGCTTCATTACCCAATTTACGGTTACTCAGTCTCTTTGCTGTTTAAAGAATAGATGTTATCTTTAAAATAAATTACAAATATAAATTGGTTATGGAATTTTATAAATTTGGTCAGGGAAAACCTGGAAAAGTCAGGGAATTTCATGATGCAAATTAGGTGGCAACCCTGTTAACAGTATAAAAGGTTTATTTTTTATTTTTTCAAAATTTCTTTAACGCAGATTACCGAAAATAAGTGTAATATGATTTTTGCTAATTATATTTTTATTTTATTTATTTTCTTTTTTGCTTCCAGGTGCAAAATGTGATTGGTTTGCTGTTGTGTGTAATACAGTTATGGCTGATTTATAAGTATCCTGCAAAACCAGGTCAGGATGTAGATGAAAAAAAGTCGAATAAAAGAGATTAATAATTTGGAATCGATAAGATGTTACGATTGTTATTATTATTATTAATTTATTGTTATGCGTTTTAGGTCGTGAAGAGTAGTTGATTGATATATTAATGTTAATATAAGCATGTTGAAGAGTGAAGTTTACGTTTATATTTTATAAATTAAATAAAAATAAAAATTTAAAAAAATTAAATAAGTATTGATTTCACATTTATTTTTTTATAAACATTTTTTTGAGTGCAATTTAAATTTATTCCGAAAAAATTTGTAATTGAAAAATAAAGAATAAAAAAACAAATTTATGTATATTTTTATATTTTTAAATAGTAGATTAGTTTTTTTAAATCCCGTTCAGACAAAAATTTCGTATCTGAAAGAAATCTTTATTTAAAATAACAACAAACATTATTTTTTGCACGATTGGTCATTTTTGACTGTTTACCGTGACAGATTTTACGTCAGTAAGTGACATTTACTAGCAACTCGACGGTAAGTAATTCACTTACCGTCGAGTTAAAAATCTCTTAATTTTAATTAATTTTTTGAAAGAATAAAAAAAACTAAAGAATTATTTATTAATATTGAAACTTTATTTATATATAAATTTATATTTAAAGGTAGTTTATTTGCTGACTAATAGGGTATGAAACCAGTAATATTGGAGTATGCAGCAATTAATAAAAGTAAACTCTTTATACTTTTTTCCAAGCTTTCGGAAAATTTATTTCCATTTTCAAGGAATGTATACGAGGATTATAAAATTTGTTCTTTACAATGGTAAATATAAAATATACTTAAAACTATTATTTTTAATAAAATTTGTTATGAAAAAGATGTCAGAATAACATTTCCGAAAGCTTGGAAAAAATATAAAGAGTTTACTTTTATTAATTGCTGCATACCCCAATATTACTGGTTTCATATAAATTTGTTAAATTATTTAATGAAATCCCACTTGTTTGGGCTGTGGTTTCACTTCTAACAGAAACTCCTGCAGAATCGCATACATTAGTAGTATTACTAGTTTGGCACAATATTTTTTCCGCAAAATCTATTTTATTTTAAAGAGAATCTTCTAAATAGCTTTCTGCCACTTTCGCCAACCTCTATGACGCTTTAATCCGAGGACACAACATCTTCATTAGCCGCAATAGCGTTGCTGATGTCCTTCTGAACGAATGGCCAGTATAGTCCTCGGGATTAGGCAAATTTAACAGTTTGGCAATTTGAGAAGCCAGCCCTCGATTGTCCCTTTCGTTTTTTCTCTTCAAATAAGCGAAAGTTGAAAACTTGGAAATATCAATCCCCTACAGCACAAGTACGTCCATAGAATGTTCTCAAAACATTCTTAAAGAATGTTGTAATATTCTCAGAATATTCTATCAAGATGCTAAGAACGTTCTAAGAAAATACGAAGTGGACAGTTTCGAATATCCTATGAACGTTTTCAAAACATTCGACAGGATATTCTAGTACATCCTGTAAATATTTGTAGCATATTATATGAATATTTTCGGAATATCCTAAAAACGGGTGATAATTATTTTTTTTTAAAGTTCTCAATTAAAAACCAAACAATAATTTTCATTTATATCTATTTATAATTTTTTTTCATTTTTAAGTCGTTCCGGACCTTTCAAAAGCCATTGCTTGACACTGATTTTGGGATGGCTTATACGTTTTCTATTGGCTGAATCCACCTCCACAAAATATTATATATGGTTTGCCCATTATAAATATAAGTGCACGTCATCAAAGTGAACAAATCGCTCCGTTCGTTTAACTTCCTTCATTCGTTTGCTACTGTCAATCAGTATATTTTTTCACTGTTAAATATTTAAATTCGTAGGCCGCAAGTTATTACAAATAATAAATAAATGTTTTAAGAAAGGTTACGTAATTAATTTTATATCAAATACAACTCCTGGACTAATAAAATATAAACTTCAAACGAACATACCTCGTGCTAAAATGTTTTAGATGTTGGCAAAATTGCGCTATGTTGCCGCGTTCAAAAATGGTGTATGGCCGTATTCATAGTCATCCCTTAAGTATGAGTGTGAGGGTAAGGGTAGGTTGAGGGCACTTGGGTGTTTCATAAACAACCCTCAAGATCTAAGGGTCCCTCAAGTCACCCTTAACTCAAGTGAAGACGTGAATACCCTTGAGGGCACCTTGAGAGTTTTATATTCGACAGATTTGACATATCTTATGCTCTGTATAGGTTATTGTTATTATATTACATTATTATATTATTATATTACATTATTATATTATATTATTATATTACATTATTATATTACATTATTGACATTTTTTATGGTAGTAAATAGGTATTACATATATAATAAGAAATAGTTATTTATGTTTAGGTAGTTTTTTATTAAGGAAGAGGAGTTATTATATTTATAGACAGTTTGCATACATTTTTTTTGAAAATGGAAGAATTTGATGAACTTTTTGAGAGTGATGAGGAATTTGAAGAAGTAAATCGTTTGCCTAAAAAATATATTAGGGACATGCAGAATCCTTTGGAAACGTTTGAGGAACGAGAATTCCAAAGATGATTTAGATTTAGCAAAAACTGTGTCACCAATGTTTTACTGCCACTTGTACTACAACATCTGATTAGACATAGGGTGTGTTCGGGGAGCACGCTATTTGCGCCATTTGCCGCTATCTACTACTATTCCTCGTTTGCGTTATATGGCTCTTGGCGCTACATAGCTCGAAAGCGTGATCCCCGAACACACCCATAGCAATCGACAAATTCAATAATGAAGATATCAAAAAGTATGTTATTATTTGGCGCATGCTCACAACCATAGAACGGTAAGATAAGCCAGCACAACCAACACAAATGCATTAAAAACCCCGAAAACGTGTTTACTCACTTAAGGGCTGGTTAAGTGACGTTTATGAAACAAGTAAGAGGTTGAGTGCTAAGTGACCCTTACCCAAGTCTCCCTCAGTGCTCAAGTTGAGGGTTGACTATGAATACCGGCAGTAGTATTGTAGTCAAATAAAAAGAAGAATATTAGAGAAACTTCGTTTGACAATTATTAGATTCTAATACTATTTTAAATGCTTGGCAACATAGTCCCGTTCTGACAGCTGTGACGTGCAATTATATTTATACTGGACAAGCCATATACAGATTCACTTAATAACAATACGATGATAACACAGTATACACACTTAATGATAATGTAATCCTTATGACTTCAAAAATCATTCAAAAGGCACTTGCATTAGCCACAAAACTGGCATCAAAAATATCAAAAATCAGAATGTAATGTGCAATGTGCACCTTAATTTATGGTTTACGTGCGAGACTTTTTCTTCTTTCTTTAATTTTCTGTAGCCTCCACCGTATCAGCATCTACTCGTAGATCAGATTGGTGTGATAAAAACATAATTGAAAATAATAAAATAAAATAAAATATTTTGAGAATTAACAAATTACAAATTTAATAAAACGAATCTTATTTGTTTTAAAACGAAATATTATTTAGAATATTCTATAAATGAACAAACAAATTTATGTTCTGTAACAATGTTCACAGAATATTCTTGAAACATTTTTTTCTAGACGAGGATATTCTTAGAAATTTCTATAAATATTCTTACAGAATATTCTCAAAAAAGAATATTGTCACCTTGTAAGAATATTCTCAGAATATTCTGGGATGCCATCGTAAAGAAAAACGGCTTCCAGGAGCTTTTAACTGCATATGTCTTTGAACGAAATATGCCAATAGAGTCTTTTCATCGATTCGTAAATTCTTGCCTTCGCACCATTTTTTAAAACTTTGGTAGGTATTTTGGATTTTGATTTTTCGGGAGTAATTGCGGAACACCCTTCTTCCCAAGCCCGTTTTCAATTTCTTCAAATTCACTATTTTAATTTATAATAATCAAAATTGTACTTAAAATTATTGACCACTAAAAAAAACTCAATTCTCCATTGTTCTCTATGATTGTTCCAAATTAGTTTTTGATCCAGGATCAATCTTAGATATTTTACCTCCTTGGAAATTTTTGGTTCGATATGGGTGTTTCAAAAAAAGGTAACACCGTCTCTAGGATAGGTAAAAAACTGAAAAATAATTGGGGTTTGCTTAGTGAAATTTTTTTCTAACGCCATCCGTTTTCAAGATAAAGGGCGTTGAAGAAAATAAAAAATTACACATTTCTTACGATTTTGCCGAAACTACTGACACCATTGCAATGAAATTTTATACGAATATGTTTTGGAAGCTGATATATCCCATGAATTTGTTTTTATAACTAACTCTCATAGAGGGCGCTAGTTACACGATTCATACAACGTATTATTCAACATAACTTTTTTTAGGGTAAAATTATTAGTCAAAACTCCAAGTGAACATAAACATCGTTTAATTCTACACCAAAAAGGTACTCTTGGTAAAACTCGATATTATGTACCGTTTTCGGAATATTATGATTTGAAAATTATGAAGTAATAATCGCTCCTGGTATAAACTAATGATAAAGTTCGCTTTTCTCTTTAGAAAAAAGGATAGACTTGTGGATTCGTGAAAACGGAGGACATTTTGAACATTTACTCTAATTGAATTTTATGTTATGTTCTTTGTCTTTATTTTAATTTTCTTATTGTAAGTTTTTTTAATTAATAAATGTATCATTAACTTATACGAGGAGCGGTTATTACTTCATAATTTTCAAATCAAAATATTCCGAAAACGGTACATAATATCGAGTTTTACCAAGAGTACCTTTTTGATGTAGAATTATACGATGTTTATGTTCACTTGGAATTTTGACTAATAATTCTACCCTAAAAAAAGTTATGTTGAATAATACGTTGTATGAATCGTGTAACTAGCGCCCTCTATGAGAGTTAGTTATAAAAACAAATTCATGGGATATATCAGCTTCCAAAACATATTCGTATAAAATTTCATTGCAATGGTGCCAGTAGTTTCGGCAAAATCGTAAGAAATGTGTAATTTTTTTTTCTTCAACGCCCTTTATCTTGAAAACGGATGGCGTTAGAAAAAATTATATTATTCATGGTTGGAGCGGTTAGAGAGTATCTGCGTCTCTTGATAAACAGTATCAAAATTGTTTTGCTGGACTGACCTTAAGGCCTTCCTTCTGGCACCAATTCTCTATTGTTTAGGGCAGCTTACATAAAATTTGAGATAACTATCAACTAATAGTTACGACGAGGTCATCTGCACACCCTTGAATAGTAAAACCAAAGAATACAACTAACAAGAAGTGAAAGTAAGGGCTTCTGTCAAAATATTTTTGGTTTGCGTATGTCTGAAGACGCCATGATTATAATAAGATAGTTGTCAATTCTGGCAGAACATTTAATTTTTAAATTTACTTGTTTTGAAAACTTATCTTTACTAGAATTGTGTAGGGTGATCTGTTTATAATTTTAATTATGGGAAGAATAAGTTGTGCTGTTCTTGGATGCCACTCAGGAGTAGTGATGAGCAAATGCAAGACCAATACCAAGACCGCGTTAGTCTTGGTCTTGTAGTCAAATAAGGAATCTTGGTCTTGGTCTTGTTCTTGCAGGGTCCAGTCTTGGTCTTGGTCTTGCACCAAGACTCTTGCAAGTCTTGCACCTTTTTTTTAGATTTACTGGGGTCCATTTTTACAAAAAAAAAGGAAAAACTGTTTTTAAAATCATTACAAGTAAAGAAAGATTAAATGAAAGGGATAGTATTTTTCATTATAAATTTTTTTTGTGAAATATTTATTATCCTAACAAGTGCGGAAAAGTCAATTTCCGGAAGAGTTAGGATCATTATTTTTTTACAAGCAAAATCACCTCGAAAATTATTTAGATACCTACTTGAAAAAATGCGATTGTGACAATTAAATCTCATAGTGTCAATAAATACACGACTGTAGCCATAGCAACTAAGCACAGCCGATCAACTTCTGCTTACCATAACCCTCAAAACCAAGCTTCTTCTTCGTCTTCGTTCTCAGCGGAGTACAGTACGACCATTCGCCTATTCGACGAGCTTTCACCGTGATTAACAGTGATGAGGTTCACTATTTGGATGTGTTTAGAAAATACATGAATTTACGGCAACACGTCTTCCTGAAAGCTCTTTTGGTGGGTTATAGACAAGGAAAAGGTCTGTCTCAAAGAGCTGTTATCAAACTGTTGGCGGAGCACCTAAGAAAATAGCTGAGTTCTTAAAACTACACCAACCCAGAAAGTATACAGGTCATTGCTTCAGGAGGACATCCTCAACGTTGTTGGCCAATGCTGGAGCTGACCTTAAAGTTCTAAAACAGCACAGTGGATGAAATAGTTCTTCAGTTGCAGAAAAGTATATAGAAGAATCGATTGAAAGCAAAAACAAGATTGCAGGAATGATCCAAAGGGGCGTAACTTTTGTTGAAGTGCTACATCACAGCCACACGTCTTCCGCGATTACAGAAAACACTGTAAATCCATCAACAACTCCATTAATACATATTGCTGGCAACAGCAGTTGTATATATGTCAATCTTCAAAAACTAGAATAAACGCATAGTTTATTAATTCACTTATTATTTCAAACAACAGGTGCACTTACTATTTTTTCTGAAATCACATTCAATATTGCGATTTTCTATTTAAAATTGTGTGCTTTCCTTAACGTCAAAGTGACAACTACATACCCAAAAAATCAAAAGTTTTGAGCTTTGAGCATATTGATTGACACCTTTATTAATCATTGAACAACGTAGAAGATTGGGGATCTAAACTTTTAATTAAAATACCTCATAATAAAACTAATAAACCAAGGTGTTTTGCAATAAATGAGACATATATACCCTTTTATAGAAAATATGTAGCAAGAGAGACAGATTTTTCTAGGCCTAGGCCGGGAAAAAAAATATTATATTACAACAGCAAGTTAATCACAAAAAACTGTCTAAAAAGTCAGTCATTTAAGGTTATATGGATCAAACACTTGCTACAAAACTAACATTGCGCAAGCGCATTGTATAAATAGTTATTACAATTTCGGAGTAATTTTATACATAATTCTTAGTAGTGTAAAAACTGTAGAAACGGCGATATATTTTTATGTCAACAAAGCTATACTTATTTATATTAAAAATATTTCAAATAAAATTTGTGAACATTTTTTACTTTTTTATTTAGTTAATCTGTATTGAATTAATTACCAAAAAAGTAACTATCTAAACACAAACAACCAAAATAAATATTCCACATACAAATTACCCTTTTGAACTATTACTACAGACAAAGATAAAACAACTTATATTTAACATGAAAATATATGGTATAAAATATAAAACGATTGATTTGTGATTTCTTTAGAGAAATTTAATACCGAATATATCATGTTGTGTCAATGTTATACCAGTCGCTACTTTGTGGCTTCTCTAAATATGTTCGTGAGTAGACATTAACTGTTTATGTTAGTTAAATATAAAAATGGCTGATCCAACAATTCAAACATTTTGTTGTCATCATGGTAATGGTACAGATATTGCTATTATGATTAGGGAAGAATTTAACACTGATATTTATAATAGTATATGTTTAATGTCATCAGCTTTAGGAATAATTGGAGCTCTATATCAGGTAAATATTGGTTTTCTATTAAAGAAAGACAAACAGCGGATCATTTAATTTATTTGCATTGTAGAAAGTTAAGAAATATTACAATAATTTTAATCTTTATTGTCTCCTAATTTGATTTAAAATGAGTTTTTAAGTTGGACATGGTTAAACTAAACAATGCAATCAACTATTAATTATAGTAACTACGATTTAATATTAAATATCCAATATTCGATAATAAGAAATGAAATTGAAAAATTAAAAACTCATTCATGATCATGTAATCATTTGTTATTAATAGCTATTTTTTCAAATTATAATCTATAATGCAGAGTGTCACCTTCTTGTGGTAACATAAACACCATATTATTTAAATAGAACTCTCATTTTTTTTCAATTTCTAGATTTCCTTGCTAAGCTAATTCCTAAAATATAGGATAGGTAATAGGTACGTTGTTTAAAATTGGTAAAGGGTTGATAAAAATAAAGAAATAATTATGAAAACTGTTTATGGAAAGTTATTTGTAATGTAATAAGCAAATGGAATTCAAATTGTTCTCCAATGATCGTTGGACAATTAATGACTGATAATCATTGGCGTAACTTCAAAGAAGAATCTTTGGAGGGCCCCATTTTGTTGATTAGTAAATAAAATGTATTTCTAGTGGTTTGGCATAAAATTAGGCTCATTAATTAACAGTATATTGACATATGCTTTATATTTTTTTGTAAAGGAATGTGTAGTCAATATATCTATGTGTATGTCAATATGCGAATTATAGGAAGCATTGTCCATAACGAATAAATCTGCAGTCATATCCTCATGATAGTCGGCTGAACATTGCTTAATATTTTTCGCAGACAGTAGTAAAGCGCTTAATAACCCAAGAAATAGTGTAAATAGAAATTTTAGTTAAGGTATTAATTCGCTTTATTATAACCGCATCTGATTTTTTATTATCTTCATTTTTCAAACACCGATACATATTTAAAATAACCCTCTGACACTGAATGTGTAACTAATTTAAGGTTATCAATCAATATGGGCGAAAATTACAATATGTAAACCAATTATTAAAAATGAATTACCGAAACAAAAATATATCTAAAGTTACTTAACAGCCCCAAATAAAAATCTGGACTCTCCGCCTCCGCACTAGACACCGACTTTATGAGCTATATAAAAACTGCCGCAAAAACTAACCCTTGCACACAACAGAATACAGCGGACCATTAAAAGCCGTCAACAAGTCGCGTGCGTAACCCACTTGTTTTTGCGCTTTACAACTATCAGTCTTGGGTTCCATAATTACTTAAACTTTAGGATAGTACTAGTACGAATAAGTTCTAAATATTGTAGCTGAATTGAATCTATATTCTTTATAAAGTTGAGCAACAAGGCTTTGAAAGTGGAACAGCTGCTTAAAAGAATATTAGAACTACCCTTGAAAAAAAAATGTTTTTCTTTTCATTAAACTTGACACTTGACAATTTTGACATTTACAAAAAACAAAGCTAAATAAATTAAAATCACGTACCCTTAAAATAAATATTAAAATATTTTTGTTACTTTTTTCTAATATTTATTTGTTTTATTATATATATTAAGAGCCGGTTGCATAAACGCTTGTCAAAGCTCTGTTATCTAACAAGTTGTTAACTTTTGACAAGTTGTATGTGCAACGATAGCGCGTTAGAAAGGATTTTTTATTTTCGATTTAAACTTTGTAATAAAACTAATACCTAAAGAGAAATAACTTAACAGGTGTGTGAAAATTCTAGGACAATACTTGTTTATGTAACCCTTAGCGAGTGCGCCCCTGTGTAGCCGAAGTGCCGCCGGTGCCAGCTGGCTGGATTGAACACTTGGTCCTAGTACCTAGTACCTCATAGAGTTAAAACGTATTTTTATTTCGTTATATAAAATGTTTTTATTTGTTTTTAATGTAAAATCAAAATAAGTACACTTTTGAAATATCATCCAGTGCATATTTACAGTCCACTACACGTTAACACTACTATTCTAACCTATAACATCGTTTTTATTTCTATAAAAAGACAAATATAAACTGAAAAATAATTGGGGTTGGCTTAGTGAAATTTTTTTCTAACGCCATCCGTTTTCAACCTTCGTTTTTTGCTAATAGTTTCCCTGTATATTTATAAATTGATATCAAAATTGGCACAGAAGCATAATCTTAGACAAGAAATAGTATTTTATT
Source organism: Ophraella communa (assembly GCA_035357415.1). Classification (NCBI taxonomy): domain Eukaryota; kingdom Metazoa; phylum Arthropoda; class Insecta; order Coleoptera; family Chrysomelidae; genus Ophraella; species Ophraella communa. The sequence continues at coordinate 34,267,394 of CM068989.1, read as the reverse complement.
TACAATTTTACGTTTTGTCATAGAGGGCGCCACGTGGATCATTCCTAATGACCAAATTGAGTCTAAACTTTTTCTGATAAAATTTTTTAGTAATTTTTATTAGAAAATATGACGTAAACATCATTTTTACGTAAAATTGGTACTCTTGTTTAAACATGATAATTTCAACCGTGTTCGATAAAAACGCAGTCAAACTGCTTAGAGTCTTAAAAAAGGATTTCAAATATTAATTCATTTATGAATAGTATGCTTTGGACTGTCAGATAATTGTTGTTGGTAAATGTCATTTGTTCAGAGTAAATTATTTTTGATGTGACAGTGTAGTGTAATGTTGCATTTTTTAAAAGTAATCATTACTTTTTTTAAATGAAATGCCTCGTCACAATCATTTTACTAATGAAGAAATGCGAAATATGATTTGCGTAAACGCACAAGAAAATTTTTGCGGTCGCTTGGCAGCCAGAAGGTATGGAATGTTATACGCAAACAGAAGGCAACCAAATCTCAAAACTTTCACACTAAAAATCGGGGTGGTCGACCGAAACAAATCACACCTAATCAAGAAGATGAACTTTTGGTTCGAGTAGATGAAAATCCTGAAATAAGTTCACGACATCTATCAGCAGCAACAGGAGTAAGTCAGTCGTCTATAATTAGAATTCTAAAAAAAGAGAACCTCCATCCTTATCACTTCACTCCTGTTCAAAATTTACTTCCAACAGATCTTCCACGACGGTTACAGTTTTGCCAACGTATTCTGAATAAACATCGCAATGACAGACACTTTATTAAAAATATTATGTTCACCGACGAAGCAACTTTTACCAGACGAGGGGTTTTTAATTGGGAAGAAGGAAACCCGCATGCTATTAAAGCTAGACATTTTCAACATGAGTTTAAATTGAATATTTGGTGTGGCATTATAGGCGACCAACCACTAGGGCCTTATGTTCTTCCTCCGAATTTAAATGGAGATTCTTATTTATTCTTTTTGGAAAATATAAATAGATTAGGTTAGGTTAGCACTCTGATTATTTACATAGACCTGTGGCTATTTATTTAACAAGAATAATTGCTCAACTTAGAACTTGTGGTACAGTAATACTAACATTTGCTTTTAAAGGAAATTACTATACAATTGACTGTCGACAAACTTGTACTATCTGTAATATGTGTAGCTTAGAGACCTTACAACATCTCTTGTTCGATTGTCCTTTCTACAATTGTCTTAGAGAGAATAGTTTTTTTAATAATGTCAGAAATGTCAAAGATCTGATAAGTTTTTTAAATGCGAATGTCACAAATTTCCCTCAGCTCTCCATTTTGGCTCATATTATTATAAGCATCTTAAAATTACGATCCTTCGCGCTGTGTGAATAGCATGTACGTA